>CM073759.1:151854098-152526914 GCA_037127475.1 Arma custos
TATGTTTACGGTTTTTTATAGATTATAATGAGCTGGTAGTAATCCTTTCTTTTTATGATAATATTTACTGACATTACGATTGAACGAACATTGTTTAGTGAGACGATGAAAATACGCGTTTTTCCTGTATTTTAAACTTGGACACTCGGCAGCCCAAGCGGCAAGAAATTTACCATCAAGTTATGGGAAGGATGTTGGGACGAACGGCCGTTAGTTTGAGAAATATTCAGCTAATGACACAGATTTATAAATAAATAAATTATTCATCGATAATTCAATTCTCTTTCCTATTCAGAGGTTAAACCATCAACAATTGTGAGGACTAATACAATGCAACAAAATCTTATCAAAAGATCACCTGCGCAACAACGAAGAATCTAAACGAGCTGGGTTACGTAGTCCTCCCACATCCATATCAAGAGCTTATTAAGCAGACTTATCTCCAACAGATTGTTTAGAAATTTAGAATTAGAAATTTGGACAACTTGTTTAAGGATAAAATATTTAAAATGATTTCCAAGTCAAAAAGGCATTTCTAGACTTCATTTAATAACAATCCCTTTAATTTCCCAGTTCCGGTATAAATAAATGTATAAAAAATGGGGGTAAACTTTTTGAATAAAAATGTTTTGATTTTATAACGTTCTTTTACTAAATCACCTTTCTCTAGAAATATACATTTCAGATGTAACGATCCTAAGGGAAACAAATTTTGATAATTCAAAAGATTCCATTGTTATCTGTGCACAAGTTTTGTATGAGCGTATTTGGATATATAATTATGTTTTTTGTTTTTTTTAATAATGCTTATAGACACGGGAAACGAGAAGCTCAGTGTGTAGAGTGTCGAATTGTTGAACGTTCCGGGTTTAAATCCGATTGTGGCAGATAAGTTAATTATCCTGACAACAGCCGCTGATAGAACGGGAACTATTGACTCCCCTCCAGCTCACCCAGCCTCTAAAAGTGGCTACAATTAATTATTGAAAAAAATTGTTGAAAAAAATACAATTAATTATTGACTGTGTAGCGTGATCTCGGACAAATCACTTCACTGCAAAATCTGTGTCCTAGAAGCAGTGCAGTTTCTACCATGTACTGAACCAAGACCCTAGGTTGTAGTGATAAGGGAAATTTTAAGTGTGAATAGATGCGTTTACTGCTGTAATATTGAACTTGCGTAGAATACCATCGATAACAGAACCTAAAAAAAATAAAATTTTGGTAATACTCTCCTTCTCATTGTCTCTCTTTATATTTATGAGATATTATTTGATACTTAATTAAGTTCGCGAGGTCGCAACCCGGCAGGTGGCATTAGGATTTTTTAAAGGGAGTAAGAAATCCTTTGTGTGCCATCCATCGGAAGGGAAGTAGAATGGGAATCCCGAGCCTGTGCGGTGTAAGTTGCTCGTTAAAGAGTCATAATTATACCTGTATAGACTAAATTTGGGACTCCCACATTTAGTATTTTCCAAATAGTCGTAGGCGATGTTAAATGAATAAACAACAACTGATAATACGTAATACGTAAATTTTAAATATAGTTAGCTGAAGTAGAAATAAATTTTAAGTAGAATTCTTATTTTACTTCATCACAGATGTTATTATTAACAGATAACTATTAACAGATAAACCTTTTAATTGTTTTTATAAAAATAGGTATTGTTTCCAGACAGAATAATTATTCCAAGCAGAGAGCTTAATCTCTTTCCGAAAATATTAAATCCAGTTTTTCATAACGACCTCCGCTCCGACCCAGTTCTGAGAGCGACCTCCGGGAGCAGAATTTGTACTAACGCGTATTTCATTCATAGCCGGGCCGTTATTTTAGCATTTAACCAAATGAAATTCCTCAGCCCCTGGCCTCTTTATTAATGCCATGTATCTTCACCGCCCGCTAAATGGATTTTCTGTTTGTTCCATCCTCTCTGCAGTCGGACGAATCTGCGCCTCATGACTCCGGACAATAATTTATATGTTACAACAAAATTAATAACGTAAAAAAACAATGAAAAATCCTATTAGAGCCATTTTCAACTTCTACGCTGACGAAGTCGCGGGCAAAAGCTAGTCTGTATATATAAAAGAGATTGTCCTGACTGACCATGAAGATCATCGCAGAGCCAAAACGGCATAAGCTACAGAATTGAAATTTGGTCAGTAGATACATTTTATAAGGCCAACGCCCACTAAGAAAGAATATTTGAAAATTCGTACCCGAAGAGGGTGAAAAGGGTGACAAATGTTAGTAATAAAAAAAAAAGCAACGTCATTTTTAAAGTGAGCACCATGAAATTTTAGATTAAGCTTCCATATTCAAAAATAAAGAAATGTGTGTTATTTATTTTTTTGAAAATCTGACCCTAAAAGTGTAAAATACGGGAAATCGTATCATTTTATCTATCTATCTATCTATCTATCTATCGATATATACATATACACACACACACACACACATATATATATATATATATATATATATATATATATATATGTGTGTGTATATATATATATATATATATATATATATATATATATATATATATATATACAGGATGTCCCGAATTTAAATGGCAAAACTTCAGGAACTTATAGAGGACCGAAAAACTAAGACAAAAAGTCCTTTAGAGATTTGCTCGTTTTTGCTTAGTTTTAGAGAAAATCGCAAAAAAAGAAACAAAAAAAAATGTTACAGGTAGCGATTATCACCTTTCAAAGTTCGTCAGGCTAGACAGTGAGATATATAAACACTTATGTTATCCTTTACATTATTTTATTTTTTACATTTTGGCTTCCTTCTAGGATTATTATTCATAAATCAGTCTTCAGTCGGTTACTCAGATATTTTTGTGTGAATAGCATCAGCAACAACGCCGCATGCATATTCTAATGTTGAATACGCTGATATGATTTTTGTGTATGGTTTCTGTAACGGTAATGCTATAGAAGCGGTGCGGGAGTATGCGCGCCGATTTCCAAATAGAAGAGTGCCTAATCGATGAGTCTTTTCGTTAACTTTTAATAGACTACGAGAGACTGGGTCATTCTTACGTATGTAGGCGACCAATTCCAGGCAGCAGTAAGAGCAGATTATCGGAGAAGAATTTGTGTCCTTCGACTTCGATAACAATCCTGAGACTAGCATCCGAAGAGCATCTGCTGCATTAACAATATCGCGGAAAGCAATATGGCGAACTTTGACAGGTGATAATCGCTACCCATACCATCTTCAAAAAGTTCAGAATTTATTACCTCAAGATTATGTCAAGAGATTGGATTTTAGTAACTGGTTTCTTGAAAAATCGATGATAATTTATTTCCATTAAAAATTATATGGACCGATGAAGCTACCTTTACAAGATGAGGAATTGTTAATCAAATAAATTATCATGTATGGGCTCATCAAAATCCCGGAGCTATTAGAGAGAATAGGTTTCAGCATGAATTTGCTATTAACGTTTGTCTTGGAATTTGAAACGGATTACTGGTGGGACCATATTTTTTACTTGGAAGATTGAATGGTATCACATTTACACATTTTTTGGAGAACGACTTTCCTAATTATTTAGATGACATTCCCTTACAACAGCGGATTGAAATGTGGTTCCAACTCAATGAATGTCCAGCTCATTATAGCAGAGTTGCTCGAGCTTGGCTAGATATAAATTATCCACAACGATGGATTGGACGTGGAGGAGTAGTACCTTGGCCACCCAGATCACCTGATATGACACCCATGGATTTCTTCGTATGGGGAACCTTGAAGCAGAAAGTTTATTCGGTGTCAATCAACTCTAGACAGCAATTAAGAGACCGAATCATAGATGCAATGCACCAAATATCATCAGAACAATGTTTAGCTGCAATTTATCAAGTGAGTGCTAGATGTAATTGCTTTGGTGCAAGAGGACAACATTTTGAGCAATATTTACATTAAAAAGAACATAACATAAATATAAATGTAAATAAATACGTATAAAAATGAAAACTTGTTTTGTTTCTTTTTTTGCGATTTTTTCTAAAACTAAGCAAAAACGAGCAAATCTCTAAAGGACTTTTTGTCTTACTTTTTCGGTCCCCAATAAGTTCCTGAAGTTTTGCCATTTAAATTCGGGACACCCTGTATATGTGTGTGTGTGTGTGTATAAAAGAGTTCGTACTGAATCGCAGAGCCAAAACGGCATACGCTATACGTACATACAGACTTGAAATTTGGTCAGTAGGTACATTTTTTATGGTTAACGCGAACGAGTTTTTTTCTAATAAAGTAATTTTTTATTTGAAGTCATCAATTACGACTTTGTAGTTGTAGAATTAATAAAATATTAAAATAAGATTCGCAGATATAAATTATACGTTTAAATGATGAATAGGATGTTTTTGTTTATTTAAAATTGCCACTCATAAATAAATTGTGTTTTCCGAATATTCCTCTTACATTTTATGAACCGGGTTCTAGTCCGATACAATCAATTAAATACCGATATAGAAGCGTTTCACTAAAACGATTCGAGTAGGAGCTCCCAAAGAAGGAAAATATGTACTCAATATAATTTATTGTTGAAGTACGATTAGTTATGGAACCAGATACAACATTGCTAATACAACAAGAAGCCACATTGTTTTTTCCCCTTTTGTTTTCCCCCTCAAATCGGCACCGCAGGGTATTAACAGGGAATCTCCTCAACAGCAAGCACTATACAAGGGACAGTTAGGCCAGTTGTTTTAAGCCGGGATTATCCACTTCGGTTAATATCCTTCTCTGAGAAGCTGTGGTGTTTGCAGGGGGAGTTTTTTCTCTTTGATTATACCTGTCATTATATATTTAAAAAAAAAAACGAAATAGCGTGAATACTAGTTTTTCCAAATGATTAAAATTATCAAAAATAAACGAAACAAATAATAATAATTTAGAATGTGTTTGGAAAACTCCAACAAACAACTTCAATTTGGGCCATCAGCAGAACGGCATTTGAATAAATTCGCATCAATGAAATGCATCTCTTCTCAGATCAACAGATCAAACCTACTAATAAAAGTGTTATGAATGCCTAGTTATAAAGTTGCCGTCTCTAATTGATGAACTTGTTCGGAATGTTGATGTGGTATATGCTGAATTAAATATTCTTTGATGTGAACTTATTTTGGTGTATGTCATGAATCTTCAAGTATAATTGGCTAAACGCCGATTGAGCTTTTCTTTAGAGACTTGAAATTAGGTGTGAATGTTTGCTCATTTGTAATGATGATCTTAACCTTAGAGTACTTTTCATTATTTGACTAAACAAATACTTCATAATACATCAACTATGTTAAATGAATAAATATAATATGTAATATTTTAAAAAACATTCTACTTATAAGGTACGATTTCTAAAATATATAAAAAAACAAATAATTACAAAAGGGGTTATGATTTATATAGCGGTTGGTTAGTCCATTCGCTTGAGGTTTATTATAATTTTTTTTAAACGTAGCAATTATAGTACCATTCAAATGAGCATCTAAAACATAATGATCTGGGAGTTGTACCTGCCAAAACATAAGGAACAAAAGAACAAAGTGCTTTGTGATATTGCTTGATATTTTAACAAATTGTATTGGACCTTGGACCGAAAACCCAACAACCTTGTCACAACATCTTCAAGTTACAAAAAAAAAATGAAAACAGTAGAATCATAGCTCAGACATGATATACTAGGATACCTCATCGAGGGCTTAAATGAAAGTAATACCACATTAGTGCATATTATTTACTATATTAACCTTCTTTGTAATCTTTAAAAGTAGACCTTGGACCACATATATGTACCATTCGTTTATTTTTTTTCGAAACTTATCTTGATGGATGGACCGATCCATATCGATGGAATATGAAAAAGAAATTCAATTCCATATACTAAAGTCTTGAAATGGGTAAAACTGAGACTGTGATTATAAACGAAATATTTTTGGAATTTTACACGGAAACTTTTGACCTAACTGGATTATTAAATTTCAATTTATTTTTACGTGTAATAAAAATTATCATTCTCCTGAGTGAAATTTAATGGAATAAAGTATAAACAACTATAAAATATTGCTTATGAAAAAAAATATAAAATTAGTGTACATAAGAGCCACTATATTTATGTAAACAGCGTTGTTATTGTCGTTATTATAATTAAAACAATCATTTAATATGATTATAATATATTTTATAGTTAGGATATTTATTATATCCTTTATCTCCTTATTATCGAAATTATTAGTATATACAGCATAATTATGTTAAATATATTTAATAATCATAATTGTATATTTATATGTCACATAATTATAAACGCATAAAGTCTTTGGTCATATTTGTCTTCCAAGAACCGTGCATTATTTGATTACTTACGATAGACATAAAGAAGACGGATAAAAGACCACAAACTTTAGAAGGCTAAACTAAATCGTTACTTACTAATTTCACCTAGCTTCGCAAGAGAACGCTGGTGTTAGGTTAGGCCCTTAGCTATCCAGCGCCCACAACCTTGAGTGGTGTCCATTCCAGCAGAGTCCTGGAGCAGGCGTTGTACAAACAGAGTGACCTGGAGGAACCACTCCGGTGTTGTGTACACTCCATCGCTCTTCTCCAGGCTCCATTAACCGATTATGACTCCCTACGTCCTCAGCTAATGGCTTGTCGATTCTCGGAACTGAAAGCAAGGCATTCCAACAATTCTTAGCAAATATGTTTTAATTTATTTATGTTATATATGTTTTGTATTTCAAACATCACAGTATAAAATATGAGCAGGCACTCAATGTTATAGACAAAATAGAGATTTAAACAGATAGATTGATGGGATATGATTCATAGCGTTCCTGTTATAAGTAATTACGATTTATTGCAATATGTAAGCATATTCATATATTACAAGAAACTGTGATAAATTTGAATGAATAAATGAATTAATTCAAAATGTCATTAATAAATTTAAATTAATTTGTAATTAAAAGTAAATATATATTTATTTAGTATTTGCCTTGCATATTTCTAGCCAAACCTTCAATTAAGTGGGTATCTGAAGGATTTCGTGAATCAAATGTGGCAATTTTTATCTATTTAAGCCTAAATACTGAATTAATTGATTATTTCCATCATTAAAAATAATTTTAATTGTTGCAATAAAACGAGGATTGACGATTCTTCGAAATAATTTGGATCGTATATGTGGGATGTGAAAAACCTTAAATGTGTTAGCAGATTACATATGTTTGATCTAGATATTTCCGAATAATCCAAATACTTTTCTAGTTTAGAGCATTTTCAATGTAAATTTTCGAGTAAATGGTACTAAATGTTTCTTAATAAATTTTCTTAAGCAGTCTTGATTGTAAAGGATTCCATGACATATGTAGTTCAAGGTATTATATTGTTAATAGGTACTTCTTGAAACCGATGATTTGACAAAGCCATACTGTTACGGGCTACTGGGTGTTAAAATGAATTTAACTACTCATAAATTTAAGAAACTAATATTTACTAACAAAGTGACAAAAAAAAAAAGAATACAACGAAGTTACAAATAATTAAATTATTAAGCTAATATAAATTTACAATAACAATATTCTAAATATTTATTATAACCTAGCCCTATTTAATTACTACGAAATAGCTTAACTATTTACATAAATTTGTACAAATACAATAAAATTACGCTAGTGCTTATTTCTACAAATTAACACTTGCAATTCACTAATTAAAGTCCGCTGACCATCTCCAAATATAACAAACTGACACACAGTAACAAACAGAAACAGTATTATTACACTCACAAACTGTCACAGTTCACTGATACACTTATTGCTAGTTCATCACACATCCTAGTTACTGAATGGCTCGCGCCGAGGGGGTATTTAAATAGGCAAGGCCGAACATTGTAGAAAGAACGGAGTGGGGGAAGCGGTTCTAGTATCTTCGAGACGATTCTTCTAATTTTCTTCCGCCGAAGGGTTTAAGACGTTAATCCCTTCCGCCCGTCTTTCTCTCTATGACCATAACAATATATTTCAGTCAGAGATAAATTGAATATTATTAAATAATACAGTAGTAGTATCGACCCTGAATTTCGATGTAAACTGTGATTATTGGGTTTAGAGTGCAGTAACTATTCATATACAAGGTTTTAGTAGTCTTATACTATTTGGACTCTTTGTTCAACCTTCTGTGGGTTAAAGAAATATTCTGAATAATACTTCAAGAATTTTGCCAACAGTTTAAGTAAAGAACAAACAATCTCGATTTTTAATATCTACATTTTATCACACTTGAAACCTAGCGCGTAGGCAATATAAGAAACGAAATGCACTAATTATCTCACGAAGTAATCAACACTTTACGTCGCCTCTGATCAATCTATGTTAGTGTATTTGTCTATTTTCGTTGTCGTTAACATGCAATTCTAGTTATTTTTATGGCTTTTATTAAATTATATTAATAACAACAGTTAGCATTAGTCAACCGGTACCTCAGGCAATTTTAATTTTACCAGATCTTTCCACATAAAATTTGAGATACTCATTTCAGAATATATATATCACTAATCTTTCCCTCTGTATATCGTTCCTTGAAAATCACATATGTATTCAACTATCTAATTATTATTTTTAAGAGTAATAAACTCTAACTCGTTAAATGGCCAAGAGTTGTAAAATAATCTTATTCTTATTATTTTGCAACTCCCTTTCAATGTCAGCGTAGGGGGGCATTTAGCCATGTCTGCCGTTCTTCACTGGTTGGTGCCAGGGTCCAAGCTTACCTTTCTTTTTACACAAGCTTTCAATATAGTCATTCATTCTTGAGCGTTCTCTTGGTCAGCAATCCTGTGGGGTAGTTCTTTTTCAGTCGTCCCTATGCTCTTCCATTCCGAGTCAAGATTTCTGACTACATGGTCAGACCATTTCAATTGATTAAAAAAATATCTATAGCTATAAAATAGCATTTAAGATTAAATTTTAGGCAGAAAATAGAAAATAAAAATAATAAGTGAGGAAGCAAAGAGCCATCATCTGAGAAAAATGCCTAAAATAATTTGACCTTTAAAATAAAGGATGAATGCCAGGATATCTTGACTGCCTTCAAGTGACTAGCGATGAAAATTGAGAAATTCAGAATATAATAAATTAATTATCAGCCCTTTTAATAAAGAACAAAAAATGCTTCCTCCGATTCCTCGATAATTAATAAATTTTCCTGGAAGGAAGATTGAACCGTACGAAAATCGGAAGGTTTAACAATTCCAGCAATAACTCTCAAACTCCATAACGCTCTCTTGAATCGGTTGAAAGTGAAAGAGGGGCAACCTGGAGAATTATTTCATTAAAGAGCTTTCAAGGAAATCGGCAGGAATTTAATCAGTTAGGAATCGTATCCTCTTCAGGTCGTTAGTTTTAGGGTGGGTGGTGAGTCCTTAGGGGAGGAAAGGAGAAAGTGGTGTCCTCTGGATTGTGATAGGCAATGCTCCTCCTCGGGCGAGGATCCGGAATATCCGCGGGATTTTTCTGGATCCTTCCTTTTTGTGTCGATTAATTATTAACTGGAATACCATTCAAAGCAATAGAAAATTATTCCCGTTAGTGAAAAATTATATAAATTAAAGAGATTTGTTAGAGTTTTATTTAGAAAATTTTAGAAGCAGAAATAGTCATTCTTTAAATCTTAATTTATCTATACTTTCCTTATTTAGAGTAGTGATAAAAGCTACCAGGTTGCTCGACTTTTTCCAACACTTCCAACAATTATTGTTATATTTCAACCAAATTACACATAATCTAGATAAATTATATACTTAAACCTTCCTCATGAATCACACTATCTATTGGTGAAAACCGCATGAAAATTCGTATAGTAATTTTTGATTTACTACAGACAAACACGTCGGAGGACTTAGTTTTATAATATGTGTAGACATTTATAACTTTCTATTTAATTATCTGAAACTGTCTTCTTGCATATTTTAATTAGAAAATCATTTATACTAGTATCTGAGATGTTAAACCCTATGCTGAGTTCTTCAATCTCTGTAAGTTATACCGCAGTTAACAAACAGAGACTTGACTAGTAAGAAGTAAATCGATATGTTGTCGAATGGAATGATATCACAGGTACATAGAAAGAGACTTTCTGACACGAACTAACTTGGTCATTAGCTATAGCTTAACATTATAAATTATATACGTACATATTGTCTTCTCTCTTATTAATAATCATCTTGAAAAATATTTAAGAAGTGGGATGTAAACCTAGAAAAGAAGAGAGGAGATTTGGAAGCTTAACAAAGCTCGCCACAAGAAAGTAATGAATGACGAGATTCTTCGGGCTTACTTTATTGCAAAACAAATCTTTTCTTTTATTTATTTATATAACAATCAAGCTCTTTACGAGCTTATTAGGAATTTTTTCTGATGATATTAATAATAACACACTTAAAACATATATACATATATATATATATATATATATATATATATATATATATATATATATATATATATATATACATGTATATTTATTTTTCACGATTAACGAGCTTCAAATGTCTCTCGCTCTGAACGTAAAACACAACTTTATATTAGTTCATGGGGCTTCCTTCTCTTTAGCCTTCTTACTAGTGCATTGAAGTCGAGATGGGCGGCCTCGGCGTTAACGTGGTCTTGCAGGCGACCCTGATGTGTCTGGGCGAATTTTCGGATTACCTCTGTTAAGAGGTATTTTCGGATTAATCTCTGTGGAGATCATCATTCCTGCTGTACCAAGGTGCATTTACGATGCCCCTTAACACTTCATTTTGGAATCTTTGAATTGTTTTTCCGATGGAGTCCCTTGTGCATCCCCACAGCTGGATTCCATATGTCCAGATTGGCTTCAGGACTTGATTATAAATTAATATTTTATTTTTTACAGACAGTGAGGATTGTCTGCCTAGGAGCCAATATAACTCTCGATAACTCAAATTTAGTTGTATTTGTTTTTTTTAACGTGTTCTTTCCATCGGAGTTTGCATCCAGAGTCATCCCAAGATATTTAGCCTGATTTGAATATGGGATCACTTTGTTGTTTATGGTCATTGGTTGATAGTTGATTTTTTTGTTAGTAAAATCAACATGCACAGATTTTGATTCGTTTAAATTAATTTTCCATTTTGAGGTCCATCTTAATATACTAGCTATTGTTATGTTTAATGTTCTTATGGTTTCCTGATTGTCATTTCCGATGGAAAGAACAGCTTTATCATCGGCGAAGGTGGCCATGACACCTTCTTCAATTTTTGGGATATCTGCGGTATAGAGCAGAAAGAGTAAACTACCCTGCGGAACACCGGCACTCATTTCATAGAGCCCAGAATATGCATCTTCTTATCTTATTCTGAAGTACCTCTCAGACAAGTAGGACATTAATATAAGAACATATCGTCCGGGGAGAATTTCGTTAAGCTTTTCGAGTGGCCCTTGATGCCAAACTTTGTCAAGTGCCTGCATTTGAATATACAGCTAGACAGACTTTTCCTTCATCCAGTGATTTCTCAATTTGGTAGGTAATTCTATGAACTTGATCAATGGATGTGTTTAATGTACATCCACGCATTGCTCCTTGCTCTCCTCTACCTCCTTGCCACAGAGGCAGTGCCCTCTATCACCCCCCCCTAGGGCTGCTCCTGGTAGAGAAAGGGCCCAGTTGGATCAAGAATTTGTACGAGCGAATATGTGTTCCCGCAACATGGAGTAGATACAGAACAGAGGGCCGGCAGAGCCGGGAGTATGAGGAGACCGGTAACCAGTTGGAGGGCACGACACAGCCACGCAGATAAAACCATCAGTAAATTCCTAATATGTAATGTTCTATATATTATTATGATAATATGTGTAAAGAAAAGGTCTTTCATTTTATATTTAAAGTAACATACAGTCCATTAACTTTTACCAGAAGCACCATATCCGTATAGTCCACCTCAAACGTAAACATGGTCCTCCGATATCTATTTTAAACAGGTTGAATGTTTCTGCCGAAAACTAAACTGATGATCAAGTATCAAGTTTCTTTTTTCAATTAGGGGCATTAATCTCTTGAGGAGCAACTTCTCAAAGAGTTTTGACAGTGCTGGTAATAACGATATGGGGTATGGGGCGGTACGAGGTTACTTCTTGAGGTGGCTTTCCTAGTTTTGGAATCATGATTACTTCAGCAACCTTCCATATCTGCGGAATGTAGCTAAGTCGGAATGCCGCATTTATTATTGTTGTTATTTTAATTAAAGCCTTTCGAGGAAGAGCTTTTAATATTTCTCCAGTGATGAGATCATATTAAAAGTCAAATCACTTTCACTTTCTTGGTAGTGATTCCTGTTTAATAAATAATATTTTGCACTTCGTTGATGGTGACTGGTGGAATTTTAATATTCATCTCTGCTAGTGGAGCTCTATTGGAAAGTTCTACTTCACTATCATGCGGGGAGAAAATTTTCGCAAGGTAGCGAGCGAAGGCGGAAAACAAATCTACGTATAAGAAATTTATGGTTATCAGTTTACTAACAGAAAACTTGTCACCATGATCAGATATTCCTTGAAGAAGATACGATTTTTACAGCCGATAAGGTGGCCAAGTCACGATGCGACCGTTTATCGTGACGGTCACCCCCTCCCCACCCTACAGCCCTCCTGTGACCCGGCACTAGAACTAACCATCGCCTGGGGGATTGGAGGAGTCTCTTGGGGCGAGGATCAGTCATTGATGTTAATAGTCCTCTCCCTTCAGTAATATATTATTAGCTGTCTACCGGAAATATTGATTCCTCGTGTTTGGAATCCCTTCTTAAGTTATCCTTTGGAATCGATAAATATCAGCTGTTATTGCTGGATCTAGGTTGAATAGCATTATTTATGAACTATAGCAAGAAATTTTAAAAATATGGTTAAATTAAATAAATTTAGAATATTTTATTTTTCGTTATAGATTTTAAATATCTATTCCGATCATCCTTGAATCTATATACGAGAGAAATAAGGTTACAAAGGCTGTGCAGGATATGGCATTTTTTTTTCAATTATGGTTCCACATTCGTCCATAGAATTTCCTTGCGGTCAAAACAAACCATCCGTACGCCTCTGTCCGTTACGAAATCTTGTCGCAGGTGTGTATCAAAATGGTCTGACCAATAGAGTTTTTATGAAGAGAAATAACGACTTTTTTACTCATATGTTGTAAATTTTATTTTAATATATGCATTTTTCAATTTCAAAAAGTGTTGTAAGCTTACTTTCTGGACGTTTAGATTAGTTCCATGGTGACTTCTGCACTCGGCTAACTTTTAAAACGTTAACATTTACAATTGGAATTGATGAAATTCTGTTTCTTTTTTTGTTGTTTGGTTATTACAAAACCACAGAAACAGATACTTATATTTGATGGTCATAATAGATTTTGAATACAAAATTACGTAAAACTAAAAACATCTCTTCTAGAGTATTTCCTACACCAATATAAATTACATACTAATGTAATGTTTAAAAGTATTTTTAATACTTAAAAAAAATAGTCATTATCATCCCATTTCTCAATGGGACATTTTAATATTTAATTTGACTAAACAATTTATATTTTTGTTCCAACAAATAAACTTACACCTCATTGTGTGACATTTTAAAATAAACGTGCTAAAGTTTAATGCAAATATTATAAATAACGTTATCTCGTGGATCCTTTGCTGTTATAGTTTGCTGGTACCAACAGACTGACTCTCAATGTAGACGACACAAACTGCAGAGGCACAGAACTATCTCCTACCTTTGGCAATAAAAGTGATTTAGTGGAGTCCCTTCTCAACTATTTCCTCTTCCGCTGTTTCAGTTTCTCTCAGTAGTCTACAGTCAACAACGTGAACCTTTGCTTGTCGTCATTTAACTTAAGCATTCTTGTTCTTTAACTCGGTTCGGATCGACATTAAATCAACAAAAAATACATAATTTTAGATTATAGGTTTATTTTAATGAGGAAAACTTTATTTTTATTTTCAATGTTGAAATATAGTAAAAAAAAATCAATGTTTCATATTTTTTATAAGATATATATGTATCTTATTTTACACATTACTTTAATTAATATTTGTTACTTAAGAAGCCTTTATTGATGTAGTTACGAGTATGATATGCATCATAATATGCATCAGTAAATAGACTGATAAACTATTTATCCTACACAGTGATTATTTTACGTATACAGTAAGAACTTGAATGTTATTTTAGTTACCAAATAACTGAAATGTGAATTCACTCATCAACAAGAAGTGAAGCAACAGGAATAAAAACAGTAAATAGAATCCTGTTCAAGCATTCACCTTTAGAGTTCCTGCCATTTATTTGTTGTGTAGTTATAATAAATTTGTATATTTCAATGAATTATTAATAAAACCTTTAGAGCAAACAAATGAAAATCTCCGAAACCGCCCATACCTTTCTAATTTTATAATTAATTTTGCGAAGGGTTATGGAAATAATATCTTTATTTCAATATTGAAAAGGACGAAATAATTAAATAAACCATATCACTACATAACATAATTAAGTAGCCTAATAAATTATCTTAATAGCTCATTAGTTACCCATGCAATACATTAATGAAAAATAATAAATTAAAAACTTAACCATATCTGGGTTAATTATTTTAAATAAACTAAATTTCCATCCTTCTTATTTAAAAAAACAAACTTAAAATTTATTGTACCTCTAACTCTATAATAAACATTTCTTATGCTTATTATATACATATAGTTTTTATACATGGTATATATATTGTACATATACTGTGCGTATCGATTATACTTTAGTTATGCAATAATATCATTATTATATTTATTCATTATCATATCAACATTTTGTGATCAGGTAGAGTTTTCTGTATGATGAGATGTTTTTTAGATAGAGGCAGAAATTTAAATGTCTTGGATATTTTGAATATAAATGTTTCAAATCAGCGTATATCAATGACAAATCGCAAGGGTTGTACGGAAATAGAACAGAACAGGCAGTTGGAAATTCATTTTGCGAAATATAGTGCAGACAAACATAGTTGAGAGTTTCCTAGTGGTGAGCTTATATTGCTTAAATTAGGATTCAGCCGTAAAGGACGGGGGAAATGAGGGCAAAGTAAATAGTTCATGAATGAATAATTAAAGCTACAATAGGAAACACTGGAACTGATAAAGGGTTGCAAATGTATAATATCGGGGCTTCTAGGATTGGGAAAATGAGCGATACCGAGAATTTCGACTATAGAACAATAAGAAAGTTATTGAGGATTGATATTTGTTCATGCAAGTTCTATAAACACTAAAAAGAACCTGTAACTTTACAATCACAACCCAAGATGGGTCTTGGTTTCAGTACATAGTAGAGATTGTACTGTTTATTGGACAGCAGTTGTGGAGGTGATTTTTCCTAGATCGCCATATTGTCCTACCTACTTTTGGTACCAAATTTATAGAGGCTGGAGGAGCCCCAGGTGGATCCTAGCCATACACGATCCATCTCCAGCAGGTGAAAGATTAAATGAAAATCTGCTAAGTAGTGGGATTTGAAACCGGGAACTTCAGCACGACAATTCAGAGCTCTACCACTGAGCCACTCCGCTCTCGAATTAAACATTAATCTGAGATCAATTTAAACGGTTATAACAAATTTATCTTGGAGATATTGGTGATTGACAAATCGCCCACCGCCCGAAGGCGGTCTTAAATTAGAGGAGAGTTAATTCTTGGCCGCTAAGAGGGCAAGATAAACCGAGACGAGTTAATCATCTGCTAAAAGTTAATCACACTTAAACTTCGACCAAACTCGCCCAAAATATCGGTTCCATTTCCTGAGAAAACTTTCCCATTTTTTTTTCTATCTCTTATCATCTGTCTTAAAGGGCGGTAGGGCCGGTCCAGAAAAAAAATATATAGCTTTATCTCCTTCCTGTGTTAAATTTATTATTTGATTACTATTTCAGGAGAGAGATATCCCTTGTAAATTTTATGTGTTGCAGCGCTTTAATGTAACCGTTTTCCTGTAAGTTTAATAACTTCTTATCATATTTTAAATTTAATACAATAAAATAATAATTCATACATAAAAATTAAAATTAAATTCGGTACCATGAGTGCAACACAACATCACTAAATTAAAAATTCATTTCTTAATATTATTTATATGTCTTATATTGAAAATACCTAAAATATTATCAACAGAAATCATTTCTTCGTATCCTGTGTCATAGAACAGCTAACAGATAATTTTAATACCACTTTGTGTAGTAATTTATTAATTATCAGTGATGTGAAAAGTTTTTCTCTTTTGCACTTAAACATCAAAGTATTGCCAACTTCAAAACAGGAAATACTTTTTAAAAATAAATTTCCTTTGCCGCGTAAATTTATAACTTATAGATACTATATGTGATATAGATATGGTGACCAAATCCGATAAATAATTAACCATTTTGAGTTAATTATTTCAAATAAGCTAAGCTTCCATCTTATAAAAAAAAAAAATACTTAAAATTCATTATAGCTACAGAGTTAGAAGTTGTATTGTGCTATGCTTAGTATATACACATAGTATCTAAAGTGGTATATATACATATAGATTATACTTAAAAAAAGTTAGGTGTATTGGTTTTCATTATTCGGTTTCATTACTATATTATTTATTCTCATATCATGATTTTCATTAATTTATCAGGCACAATTATTAATTATTTGCTTCAGTGACATGATAAGTACTACTGAAAAGAAAGAATTACTAAGAATACTAGTGTAATACTTACCGCTATCAAAAATACCTAGTGCATATATATTGTTCATTGCGGAGGTCATTTAGATAGCAAACTTTTATAATTGCAATATATTTTAAAAGCTTAACAAGGTCATATTTTATTTTTAATTGTTGATTTTAATAACACTTTACCAATTTTCTTCTTTTATATCATGAATTGTGGATTGAAATTTCTTCATAAATTGTAACCTGAAATGATACGTTTCAGAACTTCAGATTTTTTTTAAAAACCTCCATTCCACATTATTAATTGTAATATGCAAAAAACGGACAGATATTGTATAAAGCAAACCACATACGGTTCCGGACGATTCAACTCTTACTGGGAACCTTTATTTATCTCGGGGCAATTCATTACCACAAACACAGTGTCCATACGTTACAATCCATTCCACCGCAATCCTAATTAGTGGGTTATTAATAGCTGCAGATAAGACGTATATCATTCGAAACACAAACGGTCTCATCATTGGTCGCCGCAACATGCCCCAGATAAGGGCAATGAGTTATTGCGGCAGATAGGGCCAAAGAGTTGACAAAAGCTGGAAGAGCCGACGTTTCGGCCGATATATAATTCATGGGTTGGATAGGAGCCAACCCTGCAACATGTGGCACTTATCGCCTATCTCATTACTGGATAAGGGGAGAGTCTGCTGAAGAGATTTATAGCGATCGCTGGAGATAGCCTGCTCTAACCCGCGGGAAGGACCTAGAGTGTCCTAGAGGTCGCTGCCTGATGGGAAGCCCTTGGCTACTCTCACACCAACTGTTAACTGACCTAGTTCTGGGTCTCTTATTGCACGACTTACTTCTTATAGCGCTAAACAGGAATTTTCTCTCAAGACATTATTTATACTTGAACATTATTAGACATTATTTATATTTGAACATTATTATTAGCTGTTGTTGCAATTCTTAACCCATCGCGACATTAAAGTAGAGAAAGATAAAATATCATAAAAAAAATTCCAGTTTAATATTGAGATCAAAGTTGTTTATTTATTTAGTATCACTTTATGCTGATATAGCTAATCGGACGGTGCTACAGTGGGAGCTCTAAATTTTGCCTATCTAGGACAAGGATTTTTAACGAGTACCTGACGTCGTATACAGTCTAAGGACCTCCGAATAAAGTTTATTAAATATCAAATGTAAATGTCATAATTCATATTTATTTATATAGAGGCATCATTTCAGGATGGGATATGCAGATTAGTATGCGTTTTTTTTTTAAATCAATGATGATCTATAATCATCATTTTAAATATACCTATATATTTATTAAATTTGTTCATTGTCTTTTTTTTAATCACTCAACTAAATTGCTACTTTATATATATATATATATATATATATATATATATATATATATATATATATATATATAAAATAACTAGTTATAAACAGATAGGAAAGCAGTCTTTCATCTATGGACCTTTTTATATTCAAAACATATTTTCAAAATATGTTTTTGATGAATAAAAAAATAAAATAATATATAGAAAACCTTCTTAATATATATAGGAAAACTCTTTTTCAATTTCCCATTGTAAAATCCTTATAAAAATGGCACTAAACTTATCAGCACATAGTAACAGCACCATATCAAGTCAATAAATCTTATTTTTGATTATTTAATTTTTAAATATGATTAAGCATTAAATTTTCAAAATCAAAATCATATTTTCAAAAAGAACTATTATCAAGAACTAAACTTTAAAATTGATAAAATAGTAAAAAGAAATAATTTTATTTTCATAAAATGTGTTTGGGAAAGAGTTATAAATAGAAGTGCTTCCTATTTCTGTGTGTGCGTTAAATAAATAAACATAATCATGAAAAAAATGAATAATTAAATAGAAAGCTTTGATTGCCGAGGTAGATATATTTAGATATACGTTATGCCATTAAACCATAAAACAAGCCAAAACTTTGAGTAAACTTAATTCTCTTATTCTATTATTAATTATAGATTCTGACATTCTACACAATGAGGAATTTGACCATACTAATGCTACAGGTTATGTTATAATACTTATCTTATGTTATTTTTACGTTCTCTGTTTTAAGACTTGTCTAATCCTGAACTAGTTATGAAAAACTTAGACCTCTACCATATTAAATAATTATTAAACTGTTAGCATCAAAAACATGTCAGCTTTGTATATTTTTTCATGTTATATTATATTAGAAACTACATTTTATTTCTGCATCAAGCAAATAGGATGTCAGTTTTTATATCGTAAAATTGAAATGAAGCTATAACTTAATTAAACTAATTCCCTATTTCAAAACATTTGATTATGTCAAAGTATATGATTAAGTGCGAAAGAGATAATTTACTCCACTAGGATTACATTCGAGCCTTCAGAAGTAGGGCACTTACTTGTCTTGAGCATCAGAAGGGCCAATCAGGCATGTTGTGCGGTCAAACCACAATGAGTTGTGCTTAACTGATTGTACTCAAAAGCGAACTGGGTCTTCCGCCCCAGTCGGTACACTAATGAGCCATCAGAGGGAGTATCTCATTAACACGCCCCATTCGTCAGATTAAAATTAATTCGAACATTATCGAGGGGAAAATGTAGCGCTGAGGATTGATTAGCCGGCTGGCTGAGTCCCAGTGTCAATGGCGTACTGTGGTCGTCCACTCTTCGGCTGTCTGGCATATTACATTTAGAATCACATATGCATCTATCAGAATCTTTCATATTTTATGATTATTAATTTAACTTAACATTTTAAATATAATTACAGTTGTAAATATCAACAAATTATTCTATTCTAATAATAAAACAACATTTTTGATTCTTTAAAAACGAAAAAAAGTTCAATACTGTTTATTCATTTTTCTTAATTACTACAAAAAATAGATAAAGGTTGGACTTTTTAGTGAGGTATATTCCTTAAAATAGATTATTTATTAAGGTAAGACTCCAAAAAGATAATTTAATTTTTTTTTTAGTTTTTCTTCTATTTTATGTTCAAATATATATTAGTTTATTGATTAAAGAACAAAAAATGATTGAGCAGAAATATGCCAAGCAAACTTCAATACATGGGACACATGACACATGATGCGTGGAGATAATTATAACTTATTGCAGCTGATAACGAAGGGGAATGTTCAAGGAAAAAGAAGCATAAGAGTTAGTGATTCCCAAAGTGTCACACTATCTTCACTACAATCACACTACTTCTTATACTCGTTTGGAATATAAGAAAATTATGATTTTCCCCTACACCATTCCAAGGAAATGAAGTAAAGGGTTAGTTATTGAATACGTAGATAGTGTTATGGACTGGTGGTAAAATAGATTTCCACGATCTAATGAAAGAAAAAAATACAGAAAGGTTGGAAATTTCGCTGGCTTAAGTTTCGAATTTCATTTTAAGGAGATGGATGATACACTAACAACAATAGGGATTGGAAGAAGAGAAGGGAGACAAACAGCTTTTATGATAAATTATTAGTTATTGTACTAGAAAATAATTATTTTAAAGTTATTTTAATTTTCATACTTCGCGTCCATCCTTGTATTTTAATGGAACCTAAAATGTTTTAAAAATTTTATAATTTTATGAAAACGGATTTGAAATTTTTCATTCCAATTTTCCCCCGACTGCTGTATTTATACTCGATAATTCTATTTATAAATATTATTTTATTGAACTTGAAGAAGTATATGACAAAGATTCAATTTCTAATAGCTTGAATAATCAAAATTATTTGTTATGAACAGGGACATTTTTTGTTGCCTATTATTTAAGTATTATTTGTTCTGAAGTTTAAATATATACGTCAATCGGTTTTCTGTGTTTACGTAATCTGTTCTCGTTCAATTAAAATACCTTTTACAGAAATACATTTTTGGCATAGGAGCCTTTGTAAAGACACCTATTCCTTCAACCACAAGTGGACCTTGCCTAGATTTGCACCTTAGGCTGCTTGACTCCACACGCCTCCTGTGGACAAATAGTCAACAGCTAAACGGGTAGCGTTGCTCTGGCAAGAGCCACCACCCTTGTGTTTGCCATGAACAATAAGTGCGGTGAATTTAATATGGCGATGACTGCCCCTCTGCCACCAGAAGATGAGAGCACTTCCATGGAGTGCAGTGAAGATAATAGAGGGGAGAAGAGGACAGGAGGGCCCCCGGAAGTTGAATTCCCATTTTTGCCAGTGCCGAAGAAGTTTAGCTCAAGGCCGACGGTGAACAAGGGACCTTCTACTACTGCCCAGAATAAGAAGAATAGCAGATTTGGGATGAGACCAGAGGTTTTCAAGGGTGAAAAGGCTCCTACCATAGTGAGCAACAAATTTGCGGCTCTCGCGAATAAGAACAGTGATGATACCGCTCCAGCGTCCCGGCCATCAAACACCAGGAGGCCCCCACCGATCATAGTAACACCACCTTGCGGACAGAAAAAACTAAGGGCCGCTCTCTTAGCTGAGGGGATCACCCAGTTTGCTATGAATTCCACTGAAAGGGAATTAAGATTATGAACAATGAAAAGGACCATGACGCAGCCATAGCCATACTCCGTACTGACAAAGAAACTGAGTTTCACACTAATGCACCCCGCGGAACGAAGAGGAGCAAGAAATTCGTTCTATATGGGTATGATAGTGACGTGGACATCTCAGAACTCACCATTGACTTGCGAGAAGGACTCCCAGGATTCAAATCGGCCAAACAAATGATGAGGAAAGACGGAAAAGGACAGCTCAGACCCACAGAAGGAGTACTTATTATAACTAACTGACAGCACGGTGAATCTGGATAAATTGAAGAAGTTACGAGTCGCTGGACGGGTGTTATTTCGCCCGGTAATTTTCAAAGAGCAACGGGGGCCGACCCAATGCTATCAATGTCAGGGGTTCGGGCACACCGCCGCTTATTGTGGCCACACCGCGTACTGCGCATGGTGCTGTAATCAACATGTTCTCAGTGAATGTCCTCTGCGTAAGGAATAGAAACCAGCTAAGTGCCAGAACTGTAAGGGTGACCACCCGGCGTTCTCCAATGAGTGTCCAGTCAGAAAGGATCTTATCGAGCAGAGAAGGAAGAAGATGCCTGCTACCCGTGTGAACCAGGAAACGAGCTACTCGTCATTCCTAGGAGGAAGCCCAGCTCAGCCGAAAAGATAATCAGGTAAGAGACCGTCACCCCATTCCTCCCATGCCCCCACCCTACCCCTCACCCCCATCCTACTCCTACCCCCCACTCCATACCTCATCCCCACTATAGTATACCCCCTGGAACACAGCCTGCTCAGAGCTCATTCCAGCCTCAGCCATCTATGGGAACAGACCTCCCAGCTTTCCAGCCACAGCAGTCAGCCTCTACAACTGACACCCTACTGACAACCCTCTTAGCCCGTATGGACCAGATGATGCACATGATGTTGAAGATGTTCAACAGGGCCTTTGAGACCAACAGATGAAATGACTAAACACCACGTCATCAACTATAATATCAGAGGTCTGCTCTCCAAGCTGGCTGAGGTTGAGATACTCCTGCATCAACACCGGCCATCGGTAGTGGCGCTGACAGACATCATGCTGTCCGCCTCGGATCGACTGTACATCCAGGGGTACACTGTGTACCGGGAGGCCTGCACACCGGGGATTAAAGCGAGCGTCGCCATACTAGTCCGAAATGATGTGCCCTCTAGGAGAATTCCTAACCCAGTGTGTCCTCACACTCACATAGTCACAGAAGACGTACGGTTCACGACCCATTTCACGTTCAGCTGTGTCTATAGAAGGCCACATGCTGTACATACAGCTATGAAGTTGTTTTTGAAGCACGCCCAGGCAGTGAGCCGATACATAGTCATAGGAGACTTCAATGCTAAGCACACCGCCTGGCTATGCTCCAACATTGACACACTGGGAACCACCATCACCAAGACTAGGTTGTGCGTCTATCACCCCGGGGTGCATACCTTCAGGCATGCAGCCCGACATGGATCGACCTCAACGCTGGACCTTCTCCTTACCAGGGATTCGCATACCGTTACGGATTGCACTGCACTCCCGTACGGACCATCGGATCACCGGCCCGTGCTCTATACTTTCGAAGGTAACCCCGCGCACCGCCTGCGAGTAAGAACCTTTTGCACAAAGTAGACTGGTAAGGTTACAGAGCCAGCATTGTGGAAGATCTCCCCACGATCACCCATATCAGTACAGTGGACGAGGTGGACAGGGCGGTGGATGTCATCACCACTACCATACAGGCCGCGGCAGACCAGCACATCCAAAAGTTCAGTCCTTTACCCAACGCCATCAGGAAACCTCCGAAACACATCTTAGTTCTCATAAGTCAGCGGAATAACCTGAGGAATATTTTCCAGCGCTCTCGTGACTACGGGCTAAAACCGGCCATCAATGCGATGACCCGGCAGATAGCCGGCCTCATGCGAGACTGGAAAACATCCCTCTGGCATGAGCAGTTGCGTCGGACTCACGATGACCCCCGTCAGTTCTGGCGGCTCGTCAAAACCAACGTAACCAAAAGGAGCGGAGTGTTTCTTTCATCTGGAGGCAACCTGCTGATGCCTGGGGAACAGGCTGAACTTTTGGTGAAGGCTTATGAGGAGAGAGAAGCTGCTCGGCTGTTAGATGCTCCACCAATCCCGGAAGGACCACTACCGTGCCCCAACGGGAAGCCCACATTCTCCACCTTTGGTCAGCTCGAGTCAGTACTACGACGCACGAAAGGTAACAGAGCATCAGGACAGGATGATATCCCCTATGTGATGTTGAAGATGCTTCCTAGGAAGGGTAAAGCCTTTCTATTGAACATTTTCAACACCTGCATGAGGATCTTGTACTTTCCTGATGTGTGGAAACAAGCCGTCGTAGTGCCACTACTCAAGCCTGGGAAGAGTGGGGGACAACCTGAGCACTACAGGCCGATCAGCTTGCTCCCTCACATGAGCAAAATCTTTGAGAGACTGGTTCACCATCACATGTCGAAGCACTGCAGAGAGAACAACATCATCCCCCCTGAGCAGACTGGTTTCCTAAGAGAAATTGCCTGTGACCACCACCTGGCTAAGCTGCAGGCGCACACCATAGAGCACATGCAGATGAACAGAGCTACGGCGTTCATTTCACTGGACTGCACCCAGGCCTTTGACTGTGTGTCTCATGAGTTGTTACTCCGACACTTAGAAGAGTTTAGCTTTCCCGCCACTCTATATCGTTTGATCCAAAGCTATCTCAGCGGAAGATCTTTCGTCGTACGAATCGGTGACAGTTACTCGACTTCTAGCACCACCACCTGTGGAGTACCTCAAGGGTCTGTATTGGGGCCACTGATGTTTGTGATTTTCACAGCTCCCGTGGTCGCAATGAAGCATCCAGGAGCAATGGTAGAAGCATATGCGGATGATATTGGGATTTACGCCCCTAGCATCAGCACCCCACATGCCCTTAAGAAGGCACAAATGGCGACTGAAACCATAGTGAACGAGCTGAAACTGATTGGCATTAGGGTGAATCCGTCTAAGACGGATGCCATCGTAATGTCATTTCAGAGTGTGAGTAGGAAACCTCTACCGAAAACTTTTACCGTGTACTGCGAGGATAGAAGATTATCCACTTCAATCCTCTACCTTGGCGTTACCTTTGATAGACATCTTACCTTCTCAAAGCACGTTCAGGCAAGATTGAAGTTGGCACGACAGAAATCCCACAGGCTATACCATCTGCTCTTGTCGCCGCAGCTCTCACTGAGGTTGAAATTGCAAATCTAAAAGTCCATCATAAGACCTACGTTGCTCTATGGTGCACCGCTACTGAGACACCTCTACAAAACAACGCTGCAGCGCCTGCAGCATTACCAGAACTCTATCCTTAGAAAGATCGTAAGTGGCACATCGCTCGAGGGAGCACTTAACACCACCATCCGGGAGGAGCTTCGGCTTCCCTCGGTGCCCGAATACATAGGTCGGAGGCACATCAAATTTTTTTATGGGCTGAAGACCTGTGCGAACCCCCTATTTAGGGACTTAAAACCACCCCCCAGACCTGGGAGATGGCAGGGCAGTGTTTCCTTGGTCGATGTGCTTACATTTGATCTAGGGATGGGGTAAGTACTCCCTTGTCCTTATCCTTCCTTCGTTTTCCTTCTTCCTGCCTTTACTTTCTTCTTTCTACCACTATTCTTGATCCTGCTAAACGGTCCCTCCCTGTTTTGTATTAGCATTGTATAAAGTCAGCGGCTCTGAGCCGGTTCGAGTAAAAACCGCCTTCAGCGGACTCACATTGTAACGCCTTAAAATACCGAAAGGTAACAGAAGGCCTTTATATATATAAGCATTTGCATGTATTCATTGTAAATTTGTAATATATTGTAAATAAAAGTTTGGAGGATGTGAAAAAAAAGAAAAAAAAAAAGTTTAAATATACAGAATGCTGAAGTAGGATCGTTTCAGCAGTACATATACTAAAATTGGAACGAAACAGAGATTAGTAAAAAAAAATTTTATATTAATTGAAATGTGAAATATGGTTCTATTGATTTATGAACTATTAATTATAAAGGCTTCAATTGAATTAAATAATTTTTATTATTATTACTGGACGCTTTAATAGAATTCATATATTAAAGTTTTAATTGTTGTTATTTATGTATATACATTTATATTTATTTATTTATCCTTTAGTGATAAGAAGAATAAATAAGATTGTCTAACACAGACCTCGACAGAGGGATCACCCATTGTCTAGTGTTATAGTTAAATTTTAATAATTTCACAGCATATCTATATTTCTTTGTATTTTTTTATAGTAAACACGTTCAATCAATCAATCAATATAGAATGCTGAATTTTGACGTGATTCTGTAAGCAGTATTAAAAAAGAAAAAAAATCAATAAAACTATTTTTTTATTTAACGTTTTTAAATTTAAAATTTTATTCATATTTAATGTTATTTTTGTCATATCGTTGTACTCACATTATTTCAGGATGGAATATTCAAAGTATGGGATTATTTTAAAAGAAGGTTGACATATTTTAGTTTTACATATACATTTTAAAATATATTTATTTTGGTTTTTGAGCTGTCAAACTAAATAGCTGCTTCCCATAACTAAAAAATATTCTAGTTATTAGTAAATAGAAAATTATCTCATATCTATGTTCTATATGAAAATATAATTTTGATAAAATAAGAAATAATTTTAAAAATTCGAAAAATACAAGAGTTCACATTGTATAACATAGTATTACACATTAGAAATATTAAATAAAAAAAATTGATCTTCCATTTTAGTTTAAATCATTAGAAGTCTGAGTTACAAATATTTTATTTTAAAAATAGGTCACTTCGGTAGCCATTGACTGGGGACCGTCTCTTGACAGAGTTTTCCTTTCCAATAAAGTCCGGACAAAGTTTACGAGAAGTTAGAAACTAAAAACAAAAGAATAAATTCCTTCTTTAAAAATTGTGACCATCCCCTAACCCTTGTCCGTAACCGATCCAACCATCTCGTCATTGTCTCTTTGGAACAATTAAATATGCTCAAGCCTTATAAAACAAACTGTCTCAAGGAATGGTACAAGACTAAAAAAATAATTAATTAAAAAATACAAAACAATAGTGTCAATGATCGTGTATGTATATTTAAAGTAAGAAAAAAAAGCCTGTACCGCTACAACCCATGAAGGGTCTGGGGTTCAGTACATGGTTGAGATTGTACTGTTTCATGGACAACGGTTCTGCAAGGAGGTGATTTGTCCTAGGTCACGCTCAACGCCAGATTCCCCCCCCCTTTATTTTGGGTACCCTATTTTTATAATTTTTTATAGAGGCTGGGTGGGCCCCAGGAGGGTCCTAGATCCCATATGATCCATCTCCCACTGCAAACAGACTAAATAAAAATCATGGCCTGCAGCGGGATTTGAACCAGGATTATATTTACGTATATTTAAAGTAAGATAAACATATAATTTATATGTGTGGAGTGAATATCTTCGCGTCTAAGTCCAATGTAACCCCAAAATAGCAATACTTTCATACACTACTCATTGACGTTGTTTGTTGATTAATTTAACGCCATTTTATGCTGATATGGCTAAACGTACGGTGCTACAGCGGGAGTCCTAAATTTGGCTTCTTAATTAGGATATGGATCTTTAACGAGTACTTGACACCGCACAGACTGGGTACAACTATTTTACGTTTCTGCCAAATGACTACACAACCCCTTTAAAAAATCCAAAGGCCATCTGTCTAGCTACCAACCTGCGAACATGGGCATAACAAGTTGTTAAGTTAACTACACCACCGAAGGTGACCCCACATTGGCTCTGGACAGATGATATTAAATTGTATTTTGCTCTACCCAGATCATTATAAATTATAAATATGATCACATTCATCAGTAACATAAGCCAGATTACTGTTAGTTCAAAGAATACATTATGTTCAACGCCGGTGTTTTAACAAATTAAGCTATCAATTACCATTTAACCGATCATAACTAAAACTATTTAATGATCTAATTAATCAATAATAGAATAGGCTCTATCGACCACATGTTTTGGTAAAATTTGACATGCTAATACCTTTTTCATGATGTCCGAGATTATTCGAAATAATAGTGACACTACAGTTATATCCAGTATGATTATATACGATGAATTCTCCGCAGTGTATGACATAACATTTTCTACCTTTCTAACATGAAAATTTTCTATCTTAACTTTCTTTAATAAATGATATACACACATGTTAACACTCACACACGCATGTATAATTTAGTGATGTAATTCGTAAAACTTTTTTAATATTGAACAAATGTCATTTTTTAACACATTACTTTATTGCTTATCCACAACACAAACACTATATAATCTTGTAGAAACATTAATGAAAAAAATAACACCAAAGTGAAAATGTATGCATACAAGTAACTTCTGTATTTCAGTCATGTATGAAATTCAATTTCAGGGCAGCCAAAGCCTATTAAGTCAAGCAACGGGAAGAGAAATGAGATGGGCCCTAAGGAAAAGCCGGTTTATCTTATATTTTTATAACGAGATGAAAAGTGGGTACGCAGCAGGGCTTAGGGAGAACGAGGGTGGTTGGAATGACGAAGGAATGGTTTAATAAAGAGACTCCTTCACTAACTGATATTGTCACCTCCTTTTACTTTATTTTTTATCTTATATGCCTTTTAGCTACAATTAGGTAATAAGCCTCATTTATTATCATTCATTTTGAGATAGTAAAGCCCATAATTAATCATCTCAGTAATAAAATTTGGTTAAATGACAAGGATTTGATCAGATCCCACGTTAGTAAATCTTTCATAATAAAATTCAATTAAACTTATTGAAACGACTTTGTCCTTATTTTTAGTTCCTTCTCCAAACTATAAGAACCATCCTCCAACTGTAATAAGATATTTTTCAAGATATGTAATGTAATCTTTCTTTCGTCAAGGTATTCTTTAAGGTATTCAAGACAGTTTCGAAGTGGTCAATGGAGATTTGAAAGTTTTCATGATGATAATTAATAAATGGTAACAGCCGTAAATGGTTCAAGAAAGCAACTCATGATGTATAGGACGTTACTCTTGACAACTTATAAAATTATATTATTAAAGTAAATGTAAACCAATAATTATATCTAATTGATTAATAAGTATCTGTTTGCTAATTGCGTATATGTTAGAAAAACTGGGGTTTAAATGAGATTTAGGAAGAAGCATGGCGGAAACTAGATCCGAATGATTTCAACCATACATACAGGTGTGTAATTAGAAATAATTATATCAAACATTAAAATGAAGTGCAATGATAATCCATGTTTGGTAAAAGAGGAACATGTTAAGTACGGCAATAATATATAAGCCGCGGAGGCAGAGGATAGTTACATAATTGTTTCTGCTTCATTGATATAATATTAGATGATGATATAATGCTTGATATGATATGATGACCGACAAATCTTGGCCCATAAGTTAAACATATATCGAAACCACAAGCTAAATTATTTCTGAAATTGTTAAATATTGACTAAAGAAGATACAAATAATATGATCAATTAAGCATTATTGTTTATTTATTCATTCAACACCATTTTATGCTAATGGCGATATTACAGGGGGAGTCCTAAATTTTGCCCATCCAGGTATAGTTAGTATAGTGATCACATTGAAGGTTATTATAATATACTATACCACAAGTTATCCTAATAATAAAACATTCTCTTAGGCGTTGATGGCCCAAGTGTTTAACAACAAAAATAGTGTTATAATCATATATAATTACAAAGCTTTCTATTTGAAGATGATACAACTTTTTATGCTTCAAGTTATAGACCGGACAAAATTACAAATAGACTTACAACAGCACTAAAAAAATAGAGAGATACCACAATGAATAGAAAATTAAAATAAATCAAGATAAAACCCAAGCTATATTAATTACAAAGAGACAATCGAATTCCAGCAAAACTGAATGTAAACAGAACGGCTGTACCATGGAAAACGCAGATTAAATATTTGGGACTTAATATGGATAAAAGGTTAGTTTTACTTTCCACACTGATTAAGTGATCAATAAAGCTGACAGGGCTCTGTGCACTATATGTCCTTACCTTAATATAAATTCTGAATTAAGTAAAGATAATAAGTTATTATTATATAAAGCCTGCTTACGACATATACTAACATATGCATGCGCAATATATAATAATATATATATAAATAAGGCAATAGTTATATGCCTAAAACTAATTATAAAAATTACAAATATTCCAAAACAAATGCCTTAGAATTGCATGGAATTATGAATATTACACTAAAGTTAAAATAATGCATAAAGAATTAAATATAAATGTATTTATTAACAAAGTATGAAAACGATTTTATTTTATGTGTAAAAACAATATAAACCAACTTATAAAAAATATGGGGAACCATACAAAACATAGTAAAAAGCGGTATGTACATAAAAGAACAAAACATTTATTATTGCAGAAAACCAATTTCTTTTATTTCATTTGTATTGTTTATATATATATATATATATGTATATAAGTTACTAAGAATGTATAGTTAAAATGTTTGTTTATTTTACTATTATTCAGTTTTTTTCCTCTGTTGGAAGTTTTTTGTATACATTTTTCTTTATTTGTAAATTAAGATTCTGCACAGATACATTTAAATTTGTACTTGTTTTTGATTTGAGAATGGTCTATTTAGTTCAGCATGTAATTTTGTGAATTGTAGCAAATTATACAAGAAATAAATAATAATAAAAAAACAAAAAAAGAAAGCTTTAAGTCATAGATTAATGGTACACACTAAACTCCATTTGATTAGGCTTCAAGGAAAACTTTTCCCTTCTTAATAATATTATAATACTATCTAAAGGACACCAAGAAAGACTGAACAATACATTATTTCTAAAGTAAACAGTTGTAGTGGCTGACTATGGGTGGACCTCACCCAGCTTCCTTTAAGTGTTAGTCTCCAGAAAAAAAAGATTGAAAAGTATTGACTAAATGGTGATGTGAAGCGTGTATTGAAAATGACCACTCGTGTGTCGAAACGTATATATGTAATGAAAAAATGAATTAAATGACTGTTTGGACTAAAGGGTTTTGTATTTATACACCAAAAGAAAATTATTTCTAATTTAAAAAAATCAATAAAATTTGAGGTATTCTTGTTATACACACTGTTTCTGGAGCGTATCGCTTATCCAATATTCAATATTTTTCTCCAATATAAAATAAACCAAAAAACAAAACTGGTAAAAAAGAAATGTTTACTATTTACTTCATTTAGTTTTCTAAACCAGACTCATATGGGAGGTTGTCAATCATCTTGTTTCCGAATCATGAGCCTTGTCATGAATATGCAAGTACATTTTCTAGGAACATTATTGAAAATGTTATTCAGAATGTAAATGACTATACTTAATTTGAAACTGGAAGTTGAATGGCTTTTATTGTTTTGTTAGATTCCGAGAAATAAAAGCGCTATATATATATATATATATATATATATATATATGAAAAAAAGCAGAAAAGTAATTTTATTCTGATACTAGGCCAATTTAGAATAAGATACATGAATAGAAAAAGAAACATAATATATATCGGGCCAGAAGACTACATAATACAATATAAATCATGTTTGAACTTCTAAAAAACGTTCTTACCGGAACGAACATGATAGCACTTAATTTTAACCTAACGTTTAAATTGTATTGTAATTTTAGTATCTTTTGTAATTTATCAATATTGTACTTTGAAGAGATGTTTTGGATTTGAGTGGGTGGGGTAGTTTATGCATTTAGTTTCAATCCAATTTTATGTTATTGTCAAGTGAGACCCTTGGACGGTCTTCAGATCTTACAGAGTCCATACCTGGCTGTAAACAGATTAAATACTATTAGATTTTAATTGTTTGTAAAATATGTTTTTATAATATATTTTAATAATGAACTGGAATCTGCCTTAGCCTGATTTGAACCCTGGACATTCGAAATTTAATTTAAAATATCAAAATTTAAAAAAAAAAAAGATAAATAACTCTGTAGGTAGAAAAAACGACGGTAGGATATTAATTGGTTTCAATTAACTAAACATCTCGATATTTTTAATACATTTGAAGGAACTATTGACATACTGTTCATCATAGCGCAATACCTCAAAAACCTGGGAACTAACGCCTTCTCTTAACATTCTGTACCTGGGACAGTCGTCAAAGATATGGCGCATTTTAAGTGTCCCTTGACTTTGTGTACATTAAGGTGGATCTCTCCTTTCATCAGGTATTCATGTGTCAAACGACTGAGTCCAATTCTAAGGCGGGTAACAAACACCTTTTCTTTTTTACACCGCCTGGGAAATGAGGACCAGCGACTAACTAACTAAGTTCGTTAATCTTGAGTTTTTTTATTGGTTTGAAGAAAATTGAAAGTGAGATATATTAGGGCTTTAATTCTTCCATTGGACGGAATTCTGATGTTACTTTACGTTTCCTAAAATTCAAGAGTGCCTATGGGATCAAAAGATAGATATTTTTCTTGATAAAACTGCAGCTCTCTTCTCACTTCGACGGTATGTATCCTAAATTATGACTGAACCAAATTTAATATACAAGAAGAGCATTCAATGAATAATTTAATGGACTTCATTTTTTATTGTTAGGATCATTTCTGTCCAATGAACCTTTCAGATGTTGAAAAATCTTAAAAAGTTACAAGGAATTGCGATGTTCCCAAAATTTATTTTTAAATCCGAAGCTGTTATTAATTTATGATAACCTTGTATTTTGGATGGTAGGAGTAGACTTGAATAAATACCACCTTTGTTTGAATTAATTGGCAAATAAAGTCTAATCTAAATGAGAAACACATAATTTCATTCTGACAACTTGATTGATGACATTTCTTTAACAAAAACAGCGTTGATTCTCGAAATTGTCTTCAAAGTCACCTTGGCGATCATTCCAACCTATCCAGTATATTTGAACAAAGTTGAGTTGGGTTTGACGAGAAAAATACGATATTATTTTTTCTTAATATTTTATATACAAATCTAAGCGTAATTAATAATAAGTGAAACTATTGCAAGCCCTCAAGGTTGGTAGAAATATTGAGTTATTGTAAAAATAGACTTGATAAATTGTGAAAAAATATTTTTTGCCTAACTTCCCTTTTTATGGTTCTGTTATAATAATTAAATAACAAAAAAATATTGACCCAATCCGATTGGTATGAACTGAAAAAAAAAATCTTCGAAATAAAGAAGTATTTCAACGATGAGTATGAGTTTATTTTAAATTTTCAATTCATGAGATTCTTTCGATTTGAACTTTAGATTAATTTTGTATTAATGTCTTCACTGGTCTATGATGTTCATTGACAAAATGTCGTCCTCCGTCTTTAGATACTTAAATACTTCCAGCCTTACCTCTATAAACCTCAACTTTACACTTTCTACTTCAAATTTCATACTTATATTATTTATCGTAGCGTTTACCATAGTCTCTAATCTTTCATTTTTACATTTTTATTAGTTTTGTTTAAATTGATCTGTCATTTAATTTAACTCGTTTTAATAATATAGTGCGAAGTTATTCGAAAATATTTTTTATAGAATTTTATGTGTTTTATTTTCATGGTTTTCTTTAATTTTTAATTTAGTTTTCTTTTTTGCTCAAAAAGTAATATTTGTAAGCCGCTCGCCGAAATACAGGCTGTAAGCCCACATAGAGAACCTCCTGCTAGGGCGACAGAAGCAGCGAAAAGCTAATAAAGGCGAGGTCAACAAGAGTCTTTGTTCCTTGGCTAAACCATAATACCTCCGTGTACCTCCAACAATATTCTTTATTGCGGTTTCTTCCAATTTCCTTATTCCTGTCTTATTTACTCCATTTTAGCGATATTTCGTTAAAAAAATTTGTCGGTATTGGTTAAACTTTCTTATCTTTTGACAGCATCAAAACATTATCCTACTGAAAGGTTATTAAATCATGAATACAATTATGGATGGGTACGATATCGCGAATGACATGGAATAGAAATATAAAATACACACACGCATAAAAAATATATAGGGTTGGTAAAAAGGTTAGTTTGGTTTTTTGTGTGAAACGAATGAAAACAAAAAATGAACTTTAATAATTCAAATATCTTTTGTTCTTACCTTTTTCCATTTATCAGGTACTTTATGATCTCATGATCATAGAACTTCTGATCCTTATCACCAATTAAGACTAAGAGTGACTGTACCATAATTTTAAGAAGGTTTTAAATTAACTTTTCGGAACCCCGTTACTTTTAATGTTTTATTTACATCAGATGGGTTCATTGGACGGAACATTAAGTTAAAACAGAAGTTAATTAAACCATTCGTCGAGTGCCTGAACCATCCTGTTTTTGGATAATTAATTTTGTAATCAATATTATTATTTAGTATATACATATATTACTGAAGGTGATAAAAATGGTAGATTTATCTAGCAAAATCACTTTCTTTCAGGTCACCAGTCACTCAGAAATTTCTGAAAACGAAAAATCCGATAAAACTTTGGATGCCACAGCAAATTCCTATCTCCATTATACCTGGATAGGGAAAATTAAGGACTTCCACTCAAGTATCGTCCCATTAGCCATATTAACATAAACTGGTGTTAAATGAATAAATAGAGAAATAAAAACTTTAAAATATCAGTGATTTTATGATGTGCTTATCCGTTGTCGTAATTATTAATGGCTTAGGCAAATATTGAATATTTTGATTTCTATGATACTTGCATCCGATCATTACTGTTCTAGCTTAATATAAAACTTAAAAAAACACTTTCATGTTTCTTGAACAAGAATATCTAATTTAATTATCTCGCTTTTACTCTTGTACTGTTATGTTATCACATACAGTAAAGATAATTTGAACCAGACATTACAATAATTAAATAATTAAGCTCATTGTTGCAATATTGTAATGGGTCCTCGATTAGCCTGAATCCCCGGCTACCATGATTGAATAGCTGTGTTAACATTAGCTGTTGGTACAGTATTGTTCTGCACTGCATTGCATTGTTAACCAATATGTAATCCACATCGAATTAGTAACATACTCGTATATCTGCATGTTTCATTTAATAAGAGTAAGGCCGGGCGCACATTGAGACGCAGTTCAATGCGGGGCAGTGTAGGTTAGGCAGGGCAGATTAGAGCAGTTGAAAAACTGCACTACTCATAGGACCGCACATTGAAACGAAGTTTCTTGTCATTTTTGTATGTAATCGGTCTTCAAATATACAGATGGACAAACTAAACGAATTTGATTTGACCTAGATTCCGAGTCTTATTCAGACGAACAAATGGATGAACTTTTACTTTTGTATTCACTATCAAAACGAAATAAATGTACATGGAAAAGCGCGTATATGGAGAGTAGAAAAAGTCAGGGTGAATTTGTTCTGACATCGGAATTTTCCGACAAATACTTCACCAATTACTTACGTTTAAATCGAAACCAATTTAATGAAGTCCTTAGTCTTAATAATAATAATAACAGTCTTAATAATAGTCATAACATTTAAGTCCTTTGTTTTGAATATTGACATATATTTATTGAACTTTCCGAGTGCGATAAACGGATATATTAATTTGCTAATGCTATTATTAACTATTAATATATTGATACTTCATTCGATTACTTTCGCTGTACATATTAATACTTGTTTGTTCATTTTTTTTTTAGAATAGAATAATTTATTGATATTTACAACTGTAATTATATTACATCAAGTAAATCTGCTGTGTGGACAAAGGAAATGAAAAAAAAAAACACTTGTGGAGAAACTATCCACTGATAGCACTTTAATAAAGTTCTATAGTAGAAGGTCTCGAGGCCATCTTCTTTTCAGACGCCTCGGAGGGTTATCAGGAATGTTATGGGAAGCAAGTTAAGAGACTAGCGGATTCAAGTGTGTATGGAGCTTTTCATGGAAGGATGGGTATCTAGTTTGGGCCAAATCAGCAATATATGGGATATTAAGATCATGATGGATGAGTTTGTTTGTGACATAATAAGGAGCATTCAGGATTTTACGAAGGATTTTGGATTGTAAGGATTGGATACGAGATGAATTGGATGGTTTTGTAGAGCCCCAAAGCTCAACTCCGTATGTCCAAATAGATATGATAACTGTCATGTAAATTGGGAGCTTTGAACGTTTGTCCAGTAAATGTTAAAGTAGGCGAAACGTCGATAAGTTCCTTTTCTTTTCAGTCTTGTATGAGGATTTTGTTCATTTAACGTCACTTTATGCTGCTACGGCTAATTGGACAATGATACAGTGAGAGCTCTAAAGTTTGCCTATCCAAGTTTAAGATATTAATACTTAATGATATTTTTGTCATTTAAGTTTGATATTTTTTACTTATTGATAAAATTAAAACTTATAAAAATAATTTTTTATCAAATTCATATTTAAAAAATAGATAAATCTTAGAAGAATATTTGCCACATTTTATCTTTACCTATCTGTGCACATTTTAAGTGCATTAGTGAATAAGATATACACGTTGGTTTTATGTTTCCATATTTACATTTAATATTTATAATTTTTCAGGTATTTAGCCTCGGGAGACAGTTATAAAAGTATTGCTTATAGCTATAGAATGGGTGATCGAACTATGTCGAAAACTACACTTTCTTTAATTCTGGAATTACACAATCATTGTACTTCATGTTATTATTTTATGTCACGTAAATTAATAAAGTTTCAATTGCACTTACTATTCTATTATTCGAAATGATCAGGAATTTCGTCCCATAGATCATTTTTTAATTATGATTTCATATAATCATCATAGTGTCATATAATATTTTATGTGGACGAACGGCTTCAATTAATTTTTCTTCCATAGTGATATTATGAATAATATGATGACAATATTATGTGATTTTTAAATAATATTGAAACAAAATGATATGAATTTAACGTCACTTTATACTTCTATGGCTTGGACTTGGACAATGTTTGAGCTCAAAAGTTTACCTTTCCGGGTGTAATTATGCTCGTGACTCCATTTTACGCCGCTTCCGAAGTGCGGCATAGGCAAGTATTTTATACCCCTTTTAAAAAACCGAAACTCTGTTATTATAAATTTTTAAAATTTACGAGAATGTCGAAATGATTTAACATTTTTTGTTTTCAATGTTTTAGATGACCAAAGCGCCCAAAGGTTCCAGCCACTTCTGCGTAGTTGCAGAATAGAAAGGAGACCTCTACATTTAGTGGTCACTTACAGGAACATCACTATTACCGTAAGTGTTTTAACTTTTTTATTATCTCGATTTTCGAATTTTGAAACTAAAATTTTTTAATATTATGAATATATCCAAGGTTCGATGCTGACTCCAATAATCTCCTACCACGAACCTCCTTCAACCTACCAACATCCAAACCCAAATTCCCTTCATAACTCTTTATGCTTTCCTCTGATCTAAACTTCGTTCTACCAGAAGTTATCTAAACATTTCAATATTCTTCAATGAGATGTGAAAACATTTATTTGTTTGTTTTATTTTGGTAATTTTTAAAGTTGTTTATTGTCTGCGCGTTGTTATAGAAAGGGAATTTGGATTATTATAAAAAGTATAGCCTGTTTTATAATAGAAATTTTCATAGCCAGCGATTATTTATTCCTCGTTTATTATCCGATGCAGGTGACTAGGTAGTTTAAATTGTAAGCCCAGAGCTACTGAAATTAAGGGTTATAATTCAAGACCAGCTGTGACAGAAAATGTATTCTGTTATCAGCTGTGGTTCGATCCTGTATGATCATGAAATTCTACTAAAATTTACACCCAGACACTGTGAATTAGAGCAAGAGGTTGTGTGCGATCTGATGGAAATCAAGTCCCGGCATGACCGATGACTTGAAAACAGTACAGTCCTTTTTAAGTACTGATTCATGACCCTTCAAAGGTTAAAATAGTTCTGTTTTTTACATAGCTCTAAAATTTAAAAAATATATAAGTATATAGTATATATAATGCACAGAAATGCATATATATATATCTATATATATATATATATATATATATATATATATATATATATATATATATATATATATATAAAAACTGCATTATATCGGGTGTAAAAAAATGAAATTTTCCTTATTCTATCTATAACGATCTCTTTAGGATTGATGAACGTTAGAAGTTTTTGAACCTGAATTCAGTTTTTAAAGACTTGGCAGATTTGGCAGGATATTAATATGTTATTTGCTAGTTAGGAATCATGACATTAAGAGCCATAATGGATTCTTAATCCTAATTTATATTTCTTCGACTTATGAGTTTTACGGCATTTAAGCAACACAGAGAAATTTCATTTTCCTGATAAATAGCAAAAAAAAATTTTCTACCACAATAAAAATGAAACAGTTTCCTGTTCTTTATTCCTTTCATGTCTGGTCCAAAAAAAATATTTGAGTCAAGGCGTTTCTCAATTAATTTATAGCTAAATAGCATTATGAAAGAGTAAACATTATTTGAGATTATGCCCATTTTTAGTGCGATGTCAGTAAAATAGAATTTTTTTATTTTTTTTCGTAGGTTTTTTTTGTCTATTATCACATCTTGATAAAATATGCTTATAAAATCAGATTCAGAGATAACTTGACCAGGTGGCACTAAGGAATTCCATGAAAAGTGAGGGAGAGAGGCGGAAGCTAGCCGGATGATCACCTTTCGATAAAAGTGGAAACTGGCGGAAACTTTTTGAATTAGGCCGTTGGGAGGGATGGCCTTCCTTCGCAGAAGAAACTTCCAAAAGGCCTTCTTTGAGAATTTAAGATGCCCCAAGACATTTATAATCCCTCTCTCATAATGGCCTCTCCAGAGCCCATTCAGTTCTACCTTTTGATTCTGTCTCTCTCTAATGCGGGGGTGATCTTCGCGTTCTCGGGGGCGATAAATTGTTCTTTAATGATGAGGGATTAGGGTTATTTAACTGAATTTAACCAATTTCGAAAATTGAAATAATCCAGCTATTCGTAACTGAATTAATTACATTTATGTTTAATGCGATTACACCTTCTTCATTTGTGCAGTATTTCTCTTTATTAATTTCGATTAATCGCTAGTAGTATTTATCCTCAGCTTGGCTATAAATTACAATATTATGATTTTAACAATTTACGTACTTATTATGTCAAAAATAAAAACGAAATAAAATAAAATTAAAATAGTAGTATTTAATTAATTATAGAATACTGTATTTGTATCATCACATTAACTTCATCAGGTGCTTTTGATTCAAAATTTATAAAAATTGTAGATACGAGTTACGTTCAGAAAGTAAGGTTAAAAAGGCTGTGGGGGCATTTTTTTGTAATCCGTTGGCACCGGTCTAGAGAGTAGACTATACTCGTACGTAGATACAAGAAACCCTGAAAATGGGACTAACAGGTCCTGAGTGAGCAGTGATGGATGGGGTCTGCGGTCTAATACATACCAAAGATTCCAGATTGTTTTATTTGAATTTTATTCCGTTCAATATTGTATGAAAGATGTTTACATTGTCTCTACCTTCAATTGGTTATTTTTATCTTTAAATGTTTTTTTAGTAAGTAAAATAAATTAATTAAATAAACCATTCATAACATAGAAGTTTACAATAAATTTTTAAAACATTGCGTTTATTTTTAAAACAACATTGCAGAATAATCATAATACCATCTCTGAATATTCTGAGTGCCATCGAATTATTAAATTAAATTTCACCTTTTAATCCAGACCTTCATCATGGTGTGAGCTCTAGTTCATTAGATGAAATATCAAATTTTGACTATAGATTACAATAATTGATAAAAGGCTGATTTACAAAGGAACAACTAATGTTATTAATCTTACAAAATGGTTTATAAATACAATCAATTTGTAGTTTTAATTTTATAGCCATTAAGGAGAACATATAATAAGTCAATGTAAATAAACTACCTCATATTCATTACCTTTCCGTTAACATTAATTGCATGTAAAACGTTTCGACCAGTAAAACGTTATATAAAACCTTATTCCAATCAGCCTGATCGTAAAATCACTCGTTTTGAACTAGTAAAGAAAAATAATTTTGAATAGAATCATATCGAATAACGTTTTATAGTTTACATATATCTATATTTATTCAATCAAAATACAGTACAGGCAAAATCCGATTTTAATGAAAGATACAAATAAATGATGTAGCCCTTTTTGCCCTTTTTGTCAGTCCTTTAAAATGTTACAAAATGTTATTCATGTATTAAGGTAATTAATGTAGTGAAGTTCAGGAAATACTATTATATTTACCAAATATCTAATTTTATTTAATGAGACCCCGTTTTAAAATTCATTAAAAAATAAAACGAAGATAAATTATAACTATTTTTTAATAGAAGTCTTTATTTAGGATTATTAAAATAATTAAATGAAGTTTTAGCATGATTTCTTAACGCATCTATAATTAATATAACAAATAAATAACTACACGAATCTGTAGATAAATTATGTATTTTAAAGAAAACATATGTAAAGCCTAGTACACCTAGCGACAAAGTCGCAGAACACGTGTCGCGGGACAAGTCTCAGTATGTATGGGGAAATTTTTCTGGTGTCCCGGAACTGTCGCGATACAAACGTATCGAGTCTCAGGTCTCCCGCCAAAACGGGGAACATGATGCAATGATTCGCAACATTTCGTAGTCTCTACGTGTTCCGGGACACGAGCTCCAGTTTTTACCTTGCCGCCAAGAAGGTAACGTTGTGTTAAATTGAAAAATTTCAAGCGCTCCTTTGCCTTGGGGATGTGACAGCTTTGGATTATAAAAACAGAAATAAAAGAAGGGATGCGTTGGAGCAACTCTCCAAAAAATATGACATGTCATATCATGATATGGAGAAAAAATCCATAACCTAAAATCACTGTTTAGGCGAGAACACAAAAAATTAACCGAGTAAAAAAAAACTGGTTCTTCCTCTAAAAAGTGTAGTTGGTTTAGGTACAAGCCCCTATTATATATTATTATTATTATTAATATCCAGCCTAACTGAGGCTGGAATAGTTTCTCTAAATACAGTGTTATTTTTTTAAATAATTCCTACAACCATTTGCAGAAGGGTTTCGAAATCAGCAGGGCTCATTCGAACAAAATTTCTGAATCCCATGTCATCTTCTAACTTCAATATTTCTAATAGATTCAGATCCATAGTTATCCCACCAGAAAATAGTGCTCTCCTCCAATAACGTTTAGGGATACACTTTTTATTTTTGATTAACCTTATATTATTTAAGCACAAGTTAACAGCACAAATAGCAATTTGTTGGGACATCGCGTCGATTGTTTTACTCCACTGGCTTGAATCCTCTAGTGCACTAAGTGTGGACGCGTGACAATGTATCGCGACAGTTCTAGACCGTCGCAATACAATGTATCGTGACTGTTCTTGACAATGTTCTGCGACTTTGTCGCTAGGTGTGTACTAGGCTTAAGCAATCACTAATTCATAAATGGAACAATAAACATTCAGTTAGTAATATTTGTATTTTATGTAGACGTGTACGTACTTGTAATTTATTTAGTCCTTCTTTAGTATCTGAAGAAGAATATTCTGGCCGAAATGTTGCAATTATATATTGTCAGGATGTGCCTAATTAAGATTAAGATGGAGTCAAACTCCAGCTGGCAACTGAACTCGTTGACAATTTAGGCCGATGCGTAGGCACAATTAAATAAATCATTTTTATTTTATGTATTCAATGGCTGCACCCCTGACCATTTCATACCACTCTTGCTTGATATCTATTAATTTACAGATAGGTGATAGTCTTTTCATCTTTATTTTATTTTTATTATATTATTTTATAGTGTTTTTTAATGTGTAATAACTACATAATAAATTTATATGTTTATTCAATTTATTATTTTAATAAATAAGTCCTCATTGATCTAAATGCAGAATTGAATGGAGCTCTACCGGGTGAGGCTGGTTGACGAACACTGGGCCTTGTATCTCTCCTCATTTATATTTCACCGCCTCCCAACGAGGAGCTTTGCATCTCAGTAATGTATTGCTCCGTTAGGTTTTCGCTGGCCTTAAATAAGGAATCTGTGTTCACACTGAATATATTATAAAATGTACAGTTATTATTATAGCACTGATTATATAATATATTGAAATATTTTAATCAGTTTAAAGATTATTAAACTAATTGTTCTTGTTAAATAGTTATCTAATTTATTCTTTAAAAACTGTATAACTCAGGGGACTGCTACTTTAACTTGTTCTACCTTGATTTAAGTTGCTTAAGCTTGTCTTCGCACGCTCGGAGGCTAGGCCGGGACTTACGAAACTAATAACACGGTACCTATCGATTACATTGCTTCTGCCTGGTTCACCTTATGAGCATTAATCGAATATTGTAAGTTAATTAAGGCACCTTTTATTTTAATTATTTGAATATAAGATATCTTCAACAGTTTTTAAAATACATATTTTGTAATCACCATAACTTGGTGAATTTATTGATCAAATTTGCTGGATGCACAATTGTGTAGGCGCAAATGATTTATTTTATTATTATTCTTTCATTTTATATTAGAACCTGCAAATGTATGTTTAAGCAAATTTTATCTAAGTGTTTGTTTGTTCTCCTTCATTTGCAAGAATATGAAGTTTTTGAAACGATTGTCCGGATAACAGTGAGTAGGAAAGAGAAAGAATTTTGATTTTGTATTGAAGTGTGGAATGTCGTTTATTGGCCATGAATATATGATTTTACAGTTGGTATGTTCATGTCAATGTATAGTATGATTTGAAATAAACAAACGAGGGTTAACTCACTTTCTTAGTATTTTGGATTGTATTTTTTCATATCTTGTGTTTATGTTTATGTTACGCTGAACCCCAAATTCTACTCCGTATTTCCAAATAGGTCTTAGTATTGTGTTACTGATAGCCACTTGTTTCAATCAAGTGAAGATTAATAGTTATTTCTGTTAATGTAATTTTAGTGATTGTTATCTAACTGTATGAGGGTTATCTTCACGGCCAGAATAGCCATAGACTTTAAATGAACAAACAAAAAACTCCTCACTTAAACCATTTCCTATAAAACTAAAGTTTCAAGTTGAAAATTGCTAACTTTACTGATTAAATATTATTATGGACGCACAGATTCAAATTAAAATGCGTTGATAAACCACCATAAAAGTAAAATATTGCAAGTGGGAAGAAATCCTGGAGATATACATATTGTATGCAATGAACAAGAAATGGAAGTCGTAGGGGAATTCACATACCTGGGCACAATGATTTGCAGAAATGGGAAAGTAGAACAAGAGATTTCCAACAGGATTAAAAAAAGCAATTAATGTTTACTACCAGATCTGCAACACTATTGTAGGCAAAAGAGAAGTAGGAAAGACGTGAAACTCCATATATTCATAAGTGTATATTTGCCAGTTCTTCTATATGGGGTTGAGCGTTGGATACTCCTGGATAAAGACTGGAGCCATTTAACAGCTACCGAAAAGAAATTTCTCAGACAAGTGACTTCCATGAAAAGAAGAGATAGGATCCGGAACGATACTATTAGAGAGGAGCTACGCATTGCATTCCTGAAAGAAATCCTGGAGAAGCGTCAGCTCAAATGGTTTGGGCGCACCCACAGAATGAGTCAAGACAGGGATCCAAGAAAGTTAATGGAAGCCAAACCCGTGAGCACTAGACCTAGAGGGAACCCAAGACAGACGTACTCCAACTACATTTCCAAGTTGGGACAAGAGCAAGAGGGAAGAACATGCAGGATCTGAGGATTATGGCGAGAGATAGAGAAAGATGGAGATCCTGGGTTGATGCGGAAGAGGAAGAGAAAGAAGAAGAATAAAACCACTAGTTGGGAAATTCAAAAGCCATTGAAAGGTACTTCTGCTGTATGGGGTACTTTCATTGGGCACATTGTAATTTCTGTTGTTATCATTATAAATTTCTTGTATCATATATTCGATACAAAATCAATCTATCGTCAAGCTATTATCAATAATATTTCCTTATTTCATAGCTTTTTTCATTTTAAGTTTCAGATTGAACATTTAAAAAATCCTAAAACTATTGAAAGTAATGTATTGAGGCAGAAAGAGTCAATTTTATGACAGGTGTGAATGGCACCCGATTAATTAACCAACTTTTAATATTTTCGAATATTAACTTCATTTGCAACTCACTAATCTTTCATTTTTAACATGTAAATTCTTCTAATACCTTAGCGTAACTAAGAAGTAGAACATTATTTTCAAGAATATTAAAATTAAAATAAATTGATGAACAAAATAATTCACGTTACCGTAAAAGCAAGGAGTCCTTGATATAAATAGTAAATATTTTATTGACTGATATTGGCATAAGAGGAATTATTATGAAAATATCTTAAAACGCACTCCGCGCTTTTTTTAAGATGAATTTTTTTTTACCACTCTATTCTTATTTTATACTTAATGAAAATTATTATCTACGTTCTAGTTTTGTTTTCTATTCAAGCGTGTTCTTCAGTTTTATAAAGCTAATAATCATTTTTCCGTTAGAAAGGAAAATAATTGACTGGAAGATCTAATGAAGGATGGAATTAATAGGGGAGTGCAGTCATAAATAACACCAAATAAGTGAAACCTATTTTTTATTAGTGCCGACGTTTCAACCTACGTTACAGGCCATCTTCAGGGCAAATAGAAGGAGAGGCAGCTATGTGAACCGGTTGACAGACGGTAAATGGTTGACTGATTTATCATTTTTTACTTTTTGCACGGCTAGATAAAAAAGCATGTTTTTAATAGATTTTTTGTTGCAAAATGTACGAAACTTTATAGTTAATCCTGCCAGTTTTCATATGATGGGAGCAAAGATTGGGCCATGTACGTACTTCGGATATGAAAAATCGACCATCATGAAGATACTAGTCAGGGTATGACACAAACTGAACAAATTGTTTTATTGTACAAACTTTTAATTAAATTAAATGTTTTGAAGAGGTTGAAATTTCAGTTAAAAGATTACGTTACATTTGTTGCATAAAGCTAAGCTAATAAAAACTTTTTAAAAACTTGATTGACTTCCGAGAAAATAAAATTTTAATGATTTATAACCGGCCTCGTGTTACATTATGACTTGATAATAATAACTTTTTTAATAATTTCACAGTTTTGGTGAGTTTAAAATAAATTGTTTAATTAGAGAAAATATTTGAAATATTTATGTAAACAAGACGGTTGTAAAAAAAAAAAAAAAACATGTTGTAACTCTTGTAAATAAATCGTTTCTGATTAATTTGAAGCCAGTGAAAAAATAGTGCATTCACACGAGATTCCTGGCTCTATTAATAGCAATTATTTATAGTGATCGATCATTTTTTCGAAGTATCAAATTTTAACTATGTGCTCATTTAACTTCCTTTTAAAATCAACGAAGATAAGAAACTTTTCGAGGGAATTGATTTTTGAGCCAAGTTAGATTAGTTGGGAGTACTTTAGGAACTCCTTTATTGATGGATGGGGGCAAGATGACTTGTTAATTAACTTCGTGGTCATAGAAAGTCAGTTACTTTATAGCCACTATTAAGTCGTAGCTTGCATTATTTATTTTTATATTTCATCTGTACTTAAACTACTTCAGAGGTGACTTTCCAATAAGTACATTCCAGTAAGTTCTGACTAAAGACAGTATATCGAGTTGAGTATTGCTGGTATTCTATTAACCCCCCCCCCTTTAATAAGCGACGACCATTTTGGTTCCAACTGTAGAATAGCAAACTATGAAATGATAAGATGTTTCGAATTGTTTACCATGTTTACCAACTCTCTCCCTTTGAAACTATGTAGTTGACTAACTAATAAGCACTTCATTTTATGGAGGTATTGGGTTGTAACATATAAAATGTCAGTGAACATGTATACTTAAATTATTAGAAAACAAATTATTAAACAATACTTTTAATAATCAAAATAGGATCCTTCACTTTCAATACACTTCTTCCAACGTGAAACAAGCATTTCTATCTCCGCTCTATAAAAATTAGACCTCAAGGAAGAAGCGAAGTCTTGAAGGCCGATTTCAGGGCATATTCGTTGTTAAATTTTTCATTTCTTAAAAAAATATCCAAACAACAGAAAAAGTAAATATTAGTTGAAGAAAGGTCCGGAGAATATGGTGGGTGAGGAAGCACCTCTAAATTCGGCTCCTCGGTTGAGTTGGGCCTCGGTTAATTCATGTGGTACCCATATTTCCAGCTTTTTTGTCTTACCTAGCTCCTTAAGGTGCCTGGAAACAGTCATGGCGCTTGCCCCAAGTTGTTAACCTAATTCAGGATGTATCGGAAGAGCCCCCGCTTCGACCAGCTCTTTCAACTTTTCGTTGACCAAAAGTTAGTCTTCGGCCTACCATGTTCTTTGTTGGTAAGATCATAATCCCCAGATCGAAAACCAACGGAAGATTGTTCTTTCGCTCACTGTATCTTCACCATAAACAATATTAATGTTTCGGAATGCCTCTGTGACGCTATAGTCAAGTTTAAATTCATAGAGAAAAAATATACGAAGTTCCGTTGAAAACATAATTCTTATTAATTTTTAAAACGTTGCTTCACTTTCAAAAGGAATAGTAAGACTGATTATGAAAAAGGATTAAATGATCTTTCAAACGGTATGCGAGTAGATAACAGAATTGGTTGTGTACAAATAATCTATTCCCTAATGAAAAGAAAACTGTAAATTAACGAAACTGACATTTCATCCGTTACGATCCAATAATTCATCTTAGTTTGTTTAAGCGTGGCTCAGTTACACTTTTCCCCCTTTCGACTTCCTTCAATTAGTCAAGTAGAGTACTTAATATTTTTTTTGTTTTTAAGACCAATAAGATATTATTGCTTTCTGATATTAACATTACATTATTGTTTAGCAGTGAATGTGAGAAGTTGCATTGAAGCATTGAATTAGGACAATTTTCAAGAAAATTGGTTTATTTCAAGAAATGAACACAATAACAAAAATAAGAATCCAAAACTACTGATGAACATAGCATTCGGCGTCGATGATTTCTTCAGGATTCTCGACATCATCATTCGAATTTAGACCATCGTAGATCCACATCTCGTTGTGACCAACATACTTCTCAGTGAGTTCCTTCACGTCTTTTAGTTTAGCAGGTTTCAATGTTAGAGGACCACAGTACGCCTGTTGTAGACTTTAGAGGGTCAGCGATGTCTCATTTCTGGTGTCAAGGATTTTTAAGCTATGGGCTACCTGTAAGCCCACAGTAAAGCTGCAACTGATGGTTCCTTGTTTAACTGCCTTCACATCATAAATGAAAACTCTGTATTTAGTTATGGTGAACTTATCTTTCTTGCCATTAGGTTTTATAATGTAAGGAGCATGGAAAATTTCAACAAAGTCGAAGATTATTGGCCTGTCCATATTTACAACTGAATACTTTTTGCACGGATTTTGGATTATTCTCACATATTCGGAAGGAAGAAAAACTCTTTCAGTTTTCATATGGCATAAATGAATGACCTGGTTCAGGGAACCTTTGCACTATTTCAGTGGGTCTTCTACTGTCTACGAAATAATACAAAAGCTGTGATTTTTGTTCTATTATTGATTTTTGTGAAGGCATGATTTTTGTTCTATTACTTATTTTTATTCTTCTGAAATTAACCAATTTTCTTGAAAATTGTGCTTATTTACTGCTTCCTTACTTTAAAAAGAAAGCAATTTTCAATTATTTGGCCCAAAAAGGACTTAATTCAAGAATTAAATCGACTCTAGAATTGCGAATTTGAAGTATTTTTTTTAGCAAAAATTTTTCCTTGTTGAGCCAAACGAAAGAAAGATTTTTCTCCCAAGAAACGGTTGTTAACTTTGTTTGGCCTAAAAATGGAGTTAACTCGTTGTTGCTGTAAGCCCCTCGATTGTATTCTTGTGGACAAAATAACCTCGGAAATAGGAAGGGGGCTCCTCGACGCAGGAAAAAAACCAATTCGTTTTATAATACATCACAAGAGTTCTATATAAATTGTAAATAATCCTATCTAAATTTTGAGTACTTTTCCTTTATTAATGATAAGAGTAGTATTAACATAAATTTACAAGAGTAAATTCGGATTTTGGTCTTGAAATATAGGGGTACACTGCAGATCCCCGGAATAATCCTGCTTTAAAACAGGAACGAAATCGTCTACGTTGCAATGAGTTTTATCGCTTGGAAACTGGCGGCAACATGTTTCATGGGGCGCTAAACTGGAAAGGTCTTCGCTACGCCGCAACCCTTTTGTCTTAAGGCAGCTGGCATATGCGTCCTAAGGCCTTAGTTTTATTTATTACCATTTCTTTCGCTAATTTATTGTTGGTTTAATTTTCATATTTTCATTATGGGATTTTATTTAGTAATATACTAAATCATTAAAAAACAGGTATTTATCAATACAATCGATATGAGTCGCTTTTGGAAAAACATTGTTCCGAGTAATGAAGCTTCGAAATAAAAACTGAATAAATGAAAACAGTGTTTTTATTAATTAATTAATTTATTTAATCTTCTCCTCTTCTAACGCCAACGGTGTGAGGATCCTGTCTATAGAGCCTGATCCATGAATCCCTTTCCTGTACCAATCGTCTTCTTCTTCTCCACTCCAAACCCCTTCTGTCAAAAGACCCCTGGATTGCGCCTTCCCAAGTCTTCTTTGGTTTTCCTTTCGGTCTCACACCCTCCACCATCGTCTCATATACGGCACTCTGACTTCCGCCATTCTGGAGACATGGCCGAACCACCTCAGCTGATGCTCTACGATTCGATTCGCACTCGGTTTCTTCTGTTCTTCCCTTCCATGCTTCTCAGGTATCGAATCTCCATTGCTTGAAGTTGGCTCTTGTGCTTTTTGGTTAGAGTCCAAGATTCACTTGAATAGGTGAGTATCGGTAAGAAAGTGTTTTTATAAACTACCTTTTTTGTGTTTTTTGACACTTCTTTTTTCCCGATGAATCCTTTCTTGAGGGAATTAAAACACGTGCTGACAGCTTTTATTCTTTCATTTATTTCGCCATCCATCCAGCTGTGTTCGTTAAGGTGTGCACCGAGATATTTATAATCCCTTACTTGCTCTAACCTCGTGTTGTTTATTCTTACGACTCGGTCCCCATTCTCGCTTTTTCTTCCTATTCTCATGATTTTGGTTTTCCCTGTATTTATTGTCATGTTAATCACGTCCAACTCTACTTGTAAGATGCGTAAATTGAACTGGAGGTTCCTGCAATTGTTTGCAAAAACATTTATGTCGTCGGCAAATGTGAGAATACTGAGGTTGGTTGGCCTAAGGTTTCTATACCCTAGATGGTACTGTTTCATTTTTGACTTAGCTCTTTTCAGGGCCGTGTCCAGTTTCGAAATTAAAAGTAATGGGCTTAGGCTACATCCTTGTCTGATCCTCTGGGTTGTTAAAAATTCCTGTGATGGCTCATTGCATGTCCTCACAACATTTATCGGTATATTAAAAAGACATAGGATTCCTTTATGAAGTCCCAGATTTACCTTTTTTTCCCTTAGAGCCTTTATAATATCTTCCTTTCTGATCCTGTCGAAGGCCTTTGTGAGGTCGACAAAACAGGTTAAGACTTCCTTATTCTTTTATATGATCTTTTCAGATGTTTAACTCAGTGTGAAGATAATAGCTTGGGTGCTTCTATTTCCTCTGAATCCATATTGGTCTTCCCCCAGCATTGGTTTTACTGCATTCCTAAGACGTCTTTCTAGTATTTTGGATTATATTTTGTTGGGTACACTAAGAACGGAGATTCCTCTATGGCTGTGGCAATCTCTTTTGTCTCCTTTCCTAAATATTGGTATTATGACAGAGATTTCCCAGTCTTTTGGCAATATAAGCATATATATAATTCATTTTTTATTATATATATATTTTTTTCAAAACGTAACCAGTTGATAACCATCAGGTTTTACGCCTTGACTGCAAATCAACCCAACAATTTATAATACCGTGCTCAAATAACTGGCATTTGATGTGATAGGAACAATGAAGGACCAATTTGTGAAATGATCGAATTATTTCGATAAACGTTATTCGAACGTTTTAAATACTGAAAAGAAATATTATTAATAATAATAATAAACTGCTCGACAAACCGGATGTCAAAACCCACCAATCACTGATAACAAACTTCCATTGACGAATCACCACTCATACCCAACCCGAAAGATTAACTCAATAACGCTTAAACCTTAACGCCAACCTCCCACCTACAGCTCGGTCTACCACTGGGATTATTACCAATCTGATCAGCTATAATTATCGTTCTTGGAATTCGTTCATTAACAAGGCCTTTGAAACTTATCAAGACCATATTAATCTTAGCAATGCTGCCTGCTCAATTATACTATTCCATTGCATAATCTTAATTCCTCATTGTATAAGCTCCTATATTCACCAATCATCTCGTTCCTATTAGGGTCGAATATTCAACCTTATGCCACATTGTCGAATAACTTAAGATGAATCAACGTTCAAAGTTAGTGACCAGAATAATGGATTTATAAAACCATTATAATTTTAAAGTTTCGGAAAAAGATAGGAGAGGGATGTCTAATGTTTAGTCAGAAACATACCATTCATTCAATCAACACCGGGCTCTACAACCCAGTACGGATCTAGGCCGCATCAAGGCGCCGCCTCCACTCCTCTCTGTCTTGTGCCTGGGTCCGCCAAGCTCTTGATCCAACGAGGACACATGAATCCCTCTCGACCTCGTCCACCCATCTCAGTCGCGGTCTTCCACGTCTCCTTCTCCCATCCACATACCCAAAGAGAAGTTTCTTCTGAGTAGCGTTTTCGTCCATCCTAGCCAAATGCTCAGCCCATCTTAGCCTGGAAATTCTTATGTTCTGTGCCAAATTGGGCTCCTGATAAATCTGGTACAGCTCTGCATTATACTTAAGCCTGAACTGGTCACCCACTTTACCGCTCCCAACTTTCTTCTTAACACTTTCCTTTCAAAGAGCAGTAAACTGTGAGCGTCAGATTTTGACAAAGGCCAGGTTTCTGAGGCATCAGTTAAAAAAGGTGTAATAAGCGTCTTGCACAGTGTAGCCTTGGTCTTTCTTAATAATAGACGAGTTCTCAATGTCTTGGACAATCCAAAATAAAACTTATTTGCAGCTAATATTCTTTTCTGTACTTCTGGGCTGGCTGTGTTGTCCGATTTGATTAGTGAACCAAGATCCTAAAAACCATCAACACCCTCAAAAGTGTAGTCACCAAATATATATATATATATATATATATATATATATAGGGATATGAGGTGCTGGTGGGTTTGGCGTTGGTGGTGGTTTGGCGGGTTAGCCACCATGTATTTAGTCTTGGACTGGTTTACTTGGAGTCCCATGCGTCGTCCTTCTTGCTCTAAGGCAAGAAATGCCTGTTCCAAATCTCTCTCTGACCTTCCCACAGATATATCAATGTCTTCCGCATAGGCATGAACTTGAATGGATTTGGTAAGAATTGTACCGGTCACCTGTATTCCTGAGTCTCTAATCACCTTCTCGAGAGCAAAGTTGAACAACAGGCAGGAAAGTCCATTCCCTTGTCTCAGGCCCCTAGTGGTCTTAAATGATTCGGACAAGTCACCTTGAATCTTGACCTGACTTCTTGATCCACTCATCATTAGCTCAGTGAGGCTTATCAATACTTGGGGGACATTCATTTCTTCCATACTTTCCATTCCCTAATAATGCTATCATAAGCGCTGCTGAAATCGACAAAAAGATGATGTGTTGTAATATTGTGCTCTCTGGTTCTTTCCATAAGGGTTCTCAGGGAAAATATCTCATACCAATCATTATTTGATTAAAAACAAGCTTTTCTTTTGATTTTTTTTTTTTTTTTTAGTAATGTTAGACTCTATGTAATCAAATTCATGATTTCTTTCTCGAAGGGTACATTCGAAAAGCAATTCTCTTACAATTAAAAATCTGGTATATATTGTATACAGATAATTCAATGTACTGAATATACATTAAGTACAAAAATTTATTCCCCAAAGCCCCAATTTTATGATTTCTTGAAATAGCTAATACATTTTTGTGATCCGTAAATTTTAACAAATTTACTTAACTGCTTTCTTCGATAATTCGAAAAAAATAATATCTTAGGGGGTAAATCAGCTATTGATTTATTTTAATATTAAGCTTTACTTTAAGGCTGTAGTTTTTCATCTCTGTTCACTCAGTTTAGTCACATTTAATGTCATTAATAAATTAAAAACTATGACTTTAGTATGTTATAATTCGTGTAATGATAATAATTTTATTTATCTATATAATAAAAATTAAACCAAAAATTATCCTGAATAATAAGTGTATAACTAGCCACTAGCAAAATGTGGCTTACGACAAATATATCAGATACAATTTTCTTAGATTAAAGAAAATATAGAAATAATTTTATTTCTTTAATTTTTTGTTAGTTGTCATAATTATTAAATATTTTTATTTGAAGAGTAAAGATATGACCAGGACCGGGACTCGAACCCGGGTCTCCCATGTATCCGTCGGTGTGCTTTACCAACTAAGTCAGGATGACTCGCTTCTGGGCCAGACATATCCCTTCTTTTCACTGATCCTATTTCTCCGTGTTCTCACAATTCGCGATGTATAGATATTATAATGGGAGTTAGACAATTCTCGATGGGAGAATGTTCATTAAACATTACTTCAATTTGGATCTTGTTGACTTCCGTCATTATATATTATTTATTTTATTTTTTGTTAGTTGTTATAATTTTTAAATATTTTTATTTGAAAAGAAAATAATACTCGAAAGAAAATATTTGAGTCCCGGTCCTGTTCATATCTTTTCGATATAACGACGGATACGTGGGAGACCCGGGTTCGAGTTCCGGTCCTGGTCATATCTTTTCTTTTCAAATAAATATCCTGGAATGTTTTTATTTGTTTTTGTTTTTTTAATGATTGAAACATCACTACTAATCAAATTATAAAATTTATATGGTATTTATATTTGATTATCATAGAAATAATGATACTTATATATCCTGTGAGTTTTACATTTGTTCTTGATGTACTGGAATTTTTTTCATGTTTTTGAACTTCATAAAACCTAGAAGAGTGTTTTATGTTCGCTAGCCCAAATTTTGAATTATTTTTTCTGCAAAATCACAATACTTTCAGCTCAATGTAGCTTGGGGAGGGGGCGGATTCCCTCTCTCGGTTTACAATAAACAAACGAAAATACTCGTAATTTTCTTTTGGTCTGTTATATCCTATATCCGCCCAGGTATGTTGAGAGAGGAAAAATAATGATTTTACTTTAGAAAAAAGGATAGAATTATTAATAGTCAAAGGCTTTGGAGAAATCAATATTACAGTCCCTGGCCATATTAGTGTGACCACTGGATAGATTCGTTCTTGTTACATGTTTGCATTATCTTTTTGTATGCATAATGATGTAAATCGAGTTTAAGTATTAGTTTTAAGGGTAAGTTAGTTATCTGATAATAATATGAAATTGAAAAAAATAGTTTCCGAAATAAATCTTTATTTTTTAAAAATATTTTGTGGTGTCACACTTCGCTTCGATATCTGCCTTTACTCTTCGTGGCATGCTGTCAATGCAATTTAAAGCATTAAAGCATAAATCAATAATAAACTTACCGCATCCGACCTGTATTTAATGAAAAAGAAACAATAAATTCACAAAAATTTCAAACAGAAATTATGCACGCCGTCACTCGTAAAACAAAATGGCTGTAATAATGCCATTGCTAAAACCAATGCTGCCATTACTAAAAAAAAAAAAAAATACTTTAAAAAAATTATAACACTGTTGCCATTACTTAAAACAGCAATTTATTAAGACACGCGAAAGTATTATATAAAAAAAATTAGGAAAAAACAAAAAGAAAATAATCTTTCTTGGCGGTCACATTAATATGGCCAGGGACTGTATACAAGAACAGATAATCTTTTATTATCGATATTAACCTATTGCCAGCTCAAATCAGGATAGTTTGTGTAGAGTATCCATATATATATATAAGTTTTTTAAATTGTAATTTTAAAACACATAACCAATTTTTTCCTTATGATTATGTTATACCATTTTTTGCGTTGTGTTTATACATATAGCCTCTCCATATAACTGGAAATGATTATTGTTTTATTTTAAAAACCATTACCAAAAGGCCTAAAAATATATTATTTATTGCGGTAGTTAAACATAAAAGGAAATTTTCGTTTTGCTTTGAGGTAAAAAATTATAAAGCCGGTGGTGCGCTGTAAAGGGGATATAAAGGAAGATGGTTTATAGTCCCAAGGCGATGCCTCGATGGCACCATCCCTGCCTGAATACATCTTTAGTATATTAGCTAATAAAAGGAGGGATTTATATATGGAAGGAATTTTTTATTACATATGGCGACTTAGCTTTATGGTGGTTCTCGGCTCCGCTAGTTTTACTTTCACTCCTGTCCTCTTGTTTGTTATCTGTTGTATCTCATAACATCCTTTTATTAAAAGTTATGAAGCTTAGAATAAAGGTCTTGTGCGAGTTCAAAATGCAGGAATAATATACCGTTATGTATTAAAGCTATAAAATATCATATCAACAGATTGATATAATAATAGTGCAAAATAAATTACCAAGCTTTAGAGTTAATTAATGAAACAGAGAATTTTCTTTATTTATTCAATCAAAACTACCACAACGCTTACGAATCTTATGCTGATAATTCGGTTTTGTTCAATGATAGTGGCCACGTTAAGGAACAGCTGGAAGGATATAAGAAATAGTTTTTTTGCTAACAATCTACTAATTAATAATCTCCATTAATCTCTGTTGTACAGAAACTTAATGTATCACTTTGTTTATCATTTTTTTTTCAATAAATTGCGGAGTTAAACGAGACATGTCATTAAGTTTGGCCACCAACGCCTTTCAGACAATTCTTAACAACTCATCCAATGAATTATGATGGACAATATATCTTTCGGGGGTCTAACATTTATACCAAATTAATTTCATATCATAATCAAAATGAAAAGATGATTGATTTTGAATTATTGTTTATTGATGGGGAAATATTAATACGCAGTTTAATAATCACCACATATAAACAATATATTGCCATACTACAATTTTATCAGCCAGTTTAAAAAAGCGTGTACCACTATAACCCGTAAACGGATCTGGGGTTCAGTACTTGGTAGAGGCTGTACTGTATCATGGACAACCGTTCTACAAGGATGACTTGTTCTAAGTCACTCTTAACCACCAGGTTCTCCTCCTTATTTTGGGTACCCTATTTTATAATATTTTATAGAGGCTGGGTGAGCCCTAGGAGGGTCCTAGATCCTATATGATCCATCTCCGGCTGCAAACAGGCTAAATAAAAGTCTTGCTTGCAGCGGGATTTGAACCAGGATTTCCGGCAAGGCAACTCAGTGCTCTACCACTGAGCCACTCCTATCCCTCATCAGCCAGTAAATTTTATAATTTTATTTTAATATACCTTCGGATCTATATAACAAGTACAAGTATTCAACAACGACCTAGGAACTTTAATGGGCACAATTTAAATCGAGAAACAACAGTTGGAAAGAATATAGTTTAGATGTTAATTTTATGTTTGCCAACATTGTTTTTGTTCTTAGTTAATTTGAGATCATCGCTGAATTAAGAGGAAATCGATTCATAAATAATTGCCATCGGGTAGGGAGTGATACGCAATTGTATACATCGCTCAGTGAAATTATTAATTTTATTTTAATGGACTTTTGAAACTACCACTTAAAGGATACAATTTTTTTTAATGATTCTCAAGTCGAAAACACATTATAAATATTTTGTATAAAAATGTTATGATTTCTTAAAGTTGTTGCACTTAAAATTGTAGCACTTGTTGCGTTTCTTTTAAAACGGACATTTCATATGAAACTAATAGATAGAAGCTGGATCATTCCTACGCTTAGAGCAAGTACAGAGGAGACAAACCGGACGATCAGGAACTACAGAGAAAGGAACAAGCGGGTAATAGACGAGTGATTAATAGGAGCGGAGCAATGAACCATTGTGAGCAACACTAAAGCAAACTCCAACTAATTTGCCGGCCCAAGTCAGCAGCTCGCTAATTGCCTTAATTGAGCCCCCGGTATTAGCCCAAGCCACTAACTCATGCCAAATTTATTCAATTCCCAATTAGATCACAAATATACATCATACCCGTGATCATGTTTTCCACATCGTCTAAAACGTTTGTGCTCTACGGCTCCTCTAAGGGATGGAGGGATTGATCCACGATTGATTTTCGTTGGGAAGTTAACTATAGCAAGAATGAATAAAAATACTCGAGATGATATATATATATATATATATATATATATATATATATATATATATATATATGTTATGTATGTCTATGTGTTTTTTTTACGTGGCCAGTTTATGATGTGTGTGTGTGTGTGTGTGTGTGTGTCTGTGTTTATTTATATAAATTGCCTCTTCGGCGATCCCTATCGAGAGGGATTATGTATTGAACCTTACAACAAATAATTTCTAGCTTAAATATATATATATAAACAAATGACGTTTAACTAAATAAATATGACAAAAATAACGAAAAAATATTAACTTTAAAACAATCATATGAAAATTAATAGGCTCATTTACTAAGTACTTGGATATTATTGGTGGGGTGTTATTAAGTAACAAAAAGATCTACCCAGCTTTTTGATAATATTAATAATCTATAAACAGAATATAATAAAAATAAGAGCTACTAATAAATAGAAAAGAATAATAATATACTAACTTCTCCCCTTGGTACCAGTGATAATTATATGCTAAGTAATTGCCTAAATACTATATGTGGACTCTTAACTAAAGTAGTTCCGGACACTAACACGGTCAATTGCATTAAACAACGCATTTAAAAGAAGCCAGTAAGATTAGCATCATGTGTTCCGTACATAACCCTATGTTCTAGGTTTTTTTTTTTTTGTCAAAAAGCTAAGGCCAACGAGATTCAAGAAACAACTGTAATGTAGCTAAGTAATTAAGTTCATATGTCTTATTGTACATAAGAGTACTAAAAGACATATGATTCTCTCTACTGTTATCTCATGACTTTTGGTATAGTGGTCTGGATAGCTGGTTTTTTTTGGTAGGGGGATGGGAAGATAGGTAAAGCAATGCACAATCCATTGGATTGACAATTGATTGCTTAAATTGGTGGGATAACAATGCCTCAATATTGAAAAAAATATTTTTATAGTTAAAGATGGTAATTTGATTATATCTTTAGTTAATTATTCATAAGTCGTTTGGAAGGGAAAAAGAGTACCTTGGAAGGTGCCGCAGATTACATTAACCCTGAGAGTACGGGATAGCTTGCCAAGATGCTCTTCAAACATAATAAAGAAGAAATGGGGCGGAAAATCCCAGTGCTATTGAAGGAGTGAAGTTTAAAAAAGGAATGTCAAGAGACTGAGCTAGAAATATCCCTGGATTATGGAGGCCTAGAAGTTGGCCGAGTTGTGAATGAGGAGCATCACTGCCACCGACCACTTTGTATTAATGAGTGGTTCCTTTTAACCTGTGTCTGTTAGCCCCTCCCCCCCTTCTGACAATAGTAACCCCCTCCCCACCCTGGCTAAGTAATTGCTTTCGGTTAATTGTAATTATCGGCTCTGGGATTGGCGAAGTGTAAGCAATTAACACGGTGATCCTGGATGGTCGGGTACATATACGTTGTTCGGTAAATAAGAAGTCAAGAAGTCAGCTTCATCCCAAGTTATAAAGGTTCTCATTCCCTTAAAATGGTATCGGATTTTTAGACGTTACAGAAATGTTTTAAATTGTAACTGATAACTGTTGGTATAACTTTTTCATCAAAATGTAAGTACTCTTCATATAATATTACAGAATGTTTTAAAACAGTTGCTAAATACCATTTGACACTTTAAAAGCTAGTTTCCTTCAATATAATGGATTACTTAAAAAACGAATCATTTTATTAACCCAGACACATAAAAACGTTCATCACGAAAATATTATTAATATCAATAATCTCATTCTAATTATCGGATTAATATTATAATAAAAAAACCTGTACTATTCACCCCATGAAGAGTCTTGGATAAAGTACTTGAAATAGACTGTACTGTTTCTAAGATAGTAGTTGTGCACGGAGATCATTTGTCCGATATCACCACGAACATCTTAAAATAATCATATTTTAGTATCCTAACCCCCGTTCTCATCTCTAAAACCATACGGTGTATTATCAAATCGTATTTTAAGCAGACTAAGTAGTTTTTATGCAATGCTGTGCCAGATGTTTTACAACAATTTCTACACTGTAAACAATTTACCGAGGTTATTTGGCCGATTTGGGCTATTTCCCAGTCATTGATAATGAACTGAGATCTTTGGTCAGTGGGTCAATCGAAGAATAAACCCGGGCTGAATGGAGAGCTAAGCTGGGGTGGACAATGGCCAATATCATTCGGCAAGGAGTAGCCGTCCAATCTCTATTTTATCTTTGATTAACTTCTCAGCATAATCCGGGTTTAGAATTGTTAATCCTATTAAGGTAATGAATAATACCAGAAAGAAATATTCATTAGCATTTAACAATGAGTATCTAACTGTGCGATTCACTATAGTAATAGAAAGCAGTAGACCGTTGATTATCCGGATTATTTTTGGTTTGGATTTTCTAAAGCATTAAAAAATATAAGGAAAATGACAAACTATTGCCAAGCTAGAAAACAATTTTTTTTTATGTGTAGTTTACAAGTTTAAAAAAATACCTTTACTTACTTAAAAAATAAACGCCAATAAACTTGCGTACATAAGCAGATTTTTTCACGGTAAAGCAAAGAAATATATATTAATTAACTTAAATTTGAACTCCCTCTTCAAAGAGGTTTAGTCTCTAATTCCTTCAAGTATAGTAGTCAGCATATTAAGCAATAGTTCTGGGTAATCAAATTTTATATAAAATGTTATTCAAATATATTTTCTAGAGATGGCAATAATGTCAACCCCTCATGGTATATTTTCTGAGAAGCTAGTTCGGTTAATTGAACGTTGGCAACCTTGACGTTCAGATAATAGCCACTCTGCTGTTAAAGCGTCTGTCGCTGAGAAAAATAACAGTGGAAAATAGTTTTAAAAATTAGATACAATTTTTGTCATAGATGAACTTCATATTTCCATAATGGATTTAGTAAGACCAAATAAAATATTTTACAAACATAAAAATGATGCAATGGGATTTTAAATCCCTTTAAAACTTTTGACTGTATTTTTTTAGAAAAAATAATAATGAGTAAAAACTTAAAAACAAAAAAATTTACGTTTATTTGTGAAATTTTTTTTTCGCATCCTCCAAGATTTTATTTACAAGATAATACAAATTTAAAAGAAATACCTGAAAATGCAATAGTATTTTCCAATTACTTTAGGTGATAATAAGCTTTAAGTTTTCTAAATTTTATCTGGTAGATAGATAACCACTGATATTCAAATATAGATATATTAACACTACTTGCAAACTGATAGTAATTAAAAATAAACTTGTTTTTCTACTTACGTATATATAAAAGTTGTCCTCTTGAAGTTTTTATTGAAGTTGAGTGAGAGGAACATTATAAAATAGATAATATCAACAAATAATTGTGTTATGTAATATCAACGGAAAAATCTTTATTTCATAGCTCATACAAAAATTTATACAGAGCCTATAATGTCAATTCAGATCCGATATTAGCAACTAGGATTGATTCTAATAGAGTTTTTATTAAATTCGAAACCGTTAATTGTTACAGGAAAGACTCAAGTAGTTTTGTAATTATAAAATTTTAGTCCAATTTTGGTATAATAGAACATAAATAAGTACAACATCCCAATATAAAAGTTTTTGTTCCGAATGAAAAAAGTAAATTTGAAGTATCTTATCATTTTATTGAAATTAATACTAATTTGTGGCATTAAAAAACATCCATAAAATAGATTTTTTTTTCCATTCATACCATTTTTTTCCATTCATTGTGCTTGAGAAACTTACCCAAAAATGTTTTTACAGGAATAGCTCAGCAATGGTACTAAAGCTTGCCGTGGACAACAAAATAATTGAAACAAAGCTGTCTTCCTTTAAAAACTCCAACGTTATGAATGTGTGTGTGTATATATATATATATATATATATATATATATATATATATATATATATATATATATATATAAGTTATAATTAGACTGAATTTTCTCTTATTTCAGGTACTTTTGAGTCAGAACTATCTTTAAATAATTATTACAACAACACACTTTTTATTTTAGAATTACCACTTTCTTAACAGATGGGAAAAACATATGATCTTTTAATTTACAAAGTAATGGAGGTTATATAATTTAAACATTGGGAGTCCATACACTGATAACTCCCCCCCCTCCAGTTCCTTCTCTTGGAGGAACTCTTAAAAAATAAAAAGTAAATCGAAACAAAAAATAAATTACGACCTAATAGTTACATAAAAAAAAATACAATGACTAATGTTACCCTAAAATAAAGAACTATAATAATAAACTGAACGACAAAACACAAAATATTGTCCTCATTTCTGAAGCACAGCCTCCGGTCCGAGCTGAGACACTTTACGAGGAACTCGGAGCTCTTCGAGATGAACTGTCCGGACTCGTGAGGGATGATTTACGTTACGGATGGTAAAGAGATTGTGCTCCCGTATGGTGATGATTTTATAGGGACCATCGTACCGTGCGGCTGTTTTATTGCGCGCAGTTCTTAATCGTCGGTATACGATCGTTCCCAACGGAAGCGGTCCTCTCGTAGAAACTCCCAATCTCTCGTTGGCTTTGGCCACTCTAACCGATTTCTCACGAATTAACTTCTCCCGTACAGTACGCCACGAAGCTCTATGGGCCGCGCGTGCCTGCTAAAAATGTTGCCGCAATATATCATTATTGACCGTTATAAGATCCCCGTGATCTCGGCGATTCTGGCCAAACACAATCTCGACTGGAGATAGTCCAGTCACCGAATGAATAGTATGGTTATAAGCGATTACCGCCCGCGCCATTGCGAGTTTACTAAAAGAATCGATGGCAGTGAGCTAGGATTGGCCCTCGTTGGAGTAAATATCTATCTGAATTAATCGCAGGGGTTCCGATGCCGTGGGAGAGACTATCTGTTCTGCCATTGGGGGTTGTCTATCATACTTGGCCCGTTGACACACCGCACATCGTTCAATACACTCCCGTACCGTACTCCCCATGGACTTCCAGAAATACAACCGTTTTAGAGCCCGTAATGTTTCCTCGACCCCGCGATGATTTGACTTTCCTTCGTGGTGGTCTAAAACGATTTGGCGTTGTCTCGACTGATCAGATACCGTTTCAACCTCCCGTAAGCACCTAACTATCGGGTATCCCATTCCTATCCGCTCTTGTAGCCATAATCTCCGTAATTTGTCGATGAGGAGCTTATTTTCGACAAAAATGTGGCATCTACGGCCAGGACAGACGAATTTTGAAAACACACGTTCCATGGCATCATCATCCACCGTAGCCGGAGTGCGCACGACCACCACTGACAACCCTTCTGAAGTATATGCCTTAGTCTCGACTCCCGATCCTTGCTTCGACCGGATAATGATCTGTATACGTTTATCGTTAATAATTTCGTCAACCTCAGGTAAGTCACGAGGTCGATCCGAAACATCTGAACTGTCCTCAGAAAACTGGTGAACCAACGATAATTCGGCGGGAGAGCTTTCCTCATCAATCGCGTTTATCACGAGGTCACGTGAGCTCCCTTCTTGTGGACGACCTGAAATGTGTAGACCGCTAGGCGCTCCTTCCACCGCGATACGCGTGCCGATGACTCCTTAAGTGTGTTTAAATAAACTAACGGCTTGTGGTCCGTGAATAGCTCGAATGACCTCCCATAAACGTAGGGTCGAAAGTATTCAACTGCCCATACTACCGCCAGGAGCTCACGTTCTATAGCGCTGTATCGACTTTATGCGGCATTTAATTTCCGGCTGGCGTACGCAATAGGTTTTTCCCCTTCCGAAAAATTTTGAGAGAGAGGACAGCCCCGATCGCTAACTCACTCGCATCTGTGGTAACTCGGAATGTTAAACGAAAATTGGGAAAGGCTAATATAGGCTGTGAGGTTAGGGCCTCTCGACATTTCTCTATACTTTCCAGCTGAGCTGGGCCTAGAGCGAACCGCCTCCCCTTCTTCAGTACTTCGGTCAGTGGCTGCGTCAATTCTGCAACACCCGGAATGAACCTGCGGTAATAATTGACCATTCCTAAAAATCGCCGAACTCCACGAACATTACTTGGCAATGGGGCCTCCTGAATCGCTCTTACGCGTTCCTGATCAGGTCGCACTCCCATTTGTGAGACCACATGCCCAAGGAATTTAATCTCTTTTAGACCGAACTTGGATTTTTCGCGCGAAAGCTTCAGACCGAACTCTCTGACTCTATTGAACACTGTTTTTAAATGTTTCACATGCTCGAGTTCGGATCGGCTAAATACTATCAGGTCATCCATATAGACCTGAGCGAAATCTTCCCCCAACCCTCTCTGGAATTCATCCATAAGGCGCTGAAAAGTCAACGGGGCCCTCTTCAGCCCAAACGGCATCCTCACAAACTCGTAATGCGCTCGTTCCCAGGAAGCGGTCTTCCCTATATCCTCCTCGGGCATTTGGACCTGGTTGTACCCGCTCTTGAGGTATAGCGTGCTAAAAATGCTGGCCCCAGCTAACCGATCGAGAATGTCTTCAACGCGAGGCAATGGGTACCGCTCGTCTTGTGTTGCCTCGTTTAGCTTCCTATAGTCTACTACGACACGATATTGTTTCCCCGCCCCAGGCAAATCCTGTCTTTTCTCTACAACCCATAGGGGGCTGTTAAAAGGCGAATTACTATGGCGTATAATTCCTTGTTTTAAAAGTTCTCTTAATTGTTTTGTAATAATATCCCTCATCGCTTGGGGGTACCTCCGGTCTTTGACGTACACGGGCATATCCGACTTGAGCGTGATCCGGTGCACCGTTTTTCCCGTGGTCGGCAATATTTCTTCCTCTCGATAAAATAAATCCGTGTGCTGGCTTATAACACCTTCAATGGCCTCCCTAATGCACTCTACAGCTCCGATCTCTACAACGCGACCCGTTCTCGAAATAGTGGCTTCGTATTCCCGTTCCCCTAGCCAAAATTTACAGTATCCTCGCTCAAACCACATTCATAACCCTGCTTGTTGCAAAAGGTCACACCCAACTATCAGGTCATACCCCGGCATTAAATTTTCTGTAATATGCAGCATAATACACACATCCCTCCCAACCAACCTCTTAAAATTAAAATAAATCTCGCCTAACGTCTTGCATCGCCCACTAACTGTAGATATTTCACAATCGCATTGTTTATGCGCCCCCCACATTCCTAACCTTTCTGCCCCCTTCTTGCTTATTAGGGAGTTTGTGCTCCCTGTGTCAATCAAAAATTTCACACCCGCCCCCCTCAACATCGCCACGGGCAACCTCTTCTCTCCTCTCTTCTCTCGGTTACTATTTATCAGTAATTCGCCTGAAAATTTGCCCCTCCTATTACCGCACCCTCAATCTGACGGTTGCCGCGCCACTTCCTTGGATCCGGAAGGACCCCCCCTACAGGTATTCCCACTCCTTACCTCATATCCTCTCGGAGACGGATTGCTGTGCTCAGATGGTATACTCTCCTCTCCCGAAGATTCTCCGCTAGAAGGTTCTCCTCTGCTGCTCCCGAGAGTCCGCTTCCTGTTCCATTTTTGGTTATTTACTTCCATTCGTTCTGGTGGCTGGCATCTTCTTTTTGAACGAGAAATGCGCCTCGGACAATCTCTTGCCATGTGTCCCTGCCTGCCGCACTCATAGCACCTGGTGAGGTTACACTGCGCTGCCAGGTGGCCAGGTTGGTTGCACTCATAGCATCTTCTTTCCTGCTTCTTTCGCCGGTAGTCAGGTTCCCTACTAGATCGTTTCTCGAAAAATCTTTCTCCACCACTGCGCCTGGGTGGGCTTCGGTAGTTCTTCCTCGGGTTCCTGACCTCTATCCACTGTTCCTCAGAGTTCTCGAAACGGGATTGCTTTCGTTCTCGTGCATCGATTAGTTCATGTGCACAGTTAAGGAAATCCTTATCCCGCGAAAGTGAACCAGGACTGTCGACGTAGTGGTTCAATTGAACCTTTAGAATCCCCCTTATGAATTCCATACGTTGGGCTCCTCCAGCCTGGCCATATGTCTCCACTGACTTTTCGACGAGTTTATTGTGTAATACTAATAATTTTTCAGCGAATTCGCCTTCGGACTGGCCTGGTTTTCTGCGTTCTTTGAATAAATAGAAGGTGTCCTCTTCAGAGTCCACCGACCTCCGCCGTAAAACTTCTTCAACCTTGCCTTCAGCGTCTCCCAGGCAAGCGAAGTGTCCCCTTGTATCGCATTCAGGACCCTCCTTGAGATGCGACCCACCAAAGATGCCTCCAATAGCACTACGTCTGACTCTAACAGTGTCCCATTCTCTTGCCGGGATTGTATGAGCCCCACTATCTGATCTCCCCCTTTCAAAAAGTGGTCTAAGTCTCCAACAACACCAGTGAAGAGCTCGAGTTGGCCGATAACTTCATGAATGAAGGCAGAGTTTTGAGTTCTAACCTTCAAGAGCTCCATCTGTGTCGTTTCGGTCGCCTTTTTCAACTGAGACTCAAGTTTTGCCATTTCTATCCCCGCTTGAGTCAACTGATGTTCAAGTTCGGCGAGTTCATCTGAATCAGTCATTTTTACGAGTAGAAACTTGCCAACTCTTTTAAAAAAAAAATAATAGTAATTAATTTAGGAATTACTTACGTAACTGCAAAACAATTATTTGGTTTCGGCACCAGTTATAATTAGACTGAATTTTCTCTTATTTCAGGTACTTTTGAGTCAGAACTATCTTTAAATAATTATTACAACAACACACTTCTTATTTTAGAATTACCACTTTCTTAACAGATGGGAAAAACATATGATCTTTTAATTTACAAAGTAATGGAGGTTATATAATTTAAACATAGGGAGTCTATACACTGATGACTTATATATATATATAATATTTAGAAATTTTTATCAAATGTACATATTAGCAAACCTATTCGGAAAATTTGAAAAATGGAAATTCCATTTTAGCTTATACCAGTCTGCATAAATAAATTTAAAAAACAGTAATGTTCCTACAAAAAAATAATTTTAAAAAATGGTTCACTAGCGGGTTAGAACATATAACAATCATATATACTATATATTTTCCGAACAAGCTTGTTAGAGTGATTTCAAATGAATAGGCCCAAAAATAATGCAAAAGCCATATTTCCCTTACATAAAGAAATTTTTAAAAACTCGAATGAACTGTCAAAAGTACTATATCAGTAATGATTTATACCATTGCTCTTTTGCTGTTCATACTGATTAATTACTTATCACGAATTTAAATTTAACTTATTTAAATAATTTAATTTAGTAAAATTTCCACAACAAAGTTTGCCTTTTGGTGAATGGTGAAATATGTGACGCAATAAAGTTTATTATTTACAATAATAAGAGCAATTAAGATGTCGCCATAGAAACGTATATGTCAATATGTAATTCTTTTTAGAACGTTTTGATGAATATGTTATGGACCTGTTAAAACATGTATGTGAAATATTAAATTAATGTATCATCTTCATCTCCCTTCCTCCTTATACTAAATTGTAAAACTCTCATCTCTCCCTCTTTCTCTCCCTTGTTTTCTCCCCACCCCATCTTGTGATCCCTCCCTCGCTGGAAACCCTAGGATGAAGGGCCTAGTGTTGGATTAGGAAACAGCTTTAGAGAAGACAGGAGGACGGTCGCATATCCTGGGAAGCTGGAAAAATATTGTGGCTTAGTTTATTGCTATCCACCCTCCGAGTCGTTAAATATTACTTTCCTCTTTTTGTTCTTCCCTCAGTATTTACTCTATAGAAATTCTAGGGAGATATATAGCTCCATAAAATTGCATCGGTATAGAATTCAACCAATAATTGTACGAGTAATAAACTAACGTGATTAAATCGAATTAATAATATAAGCAATAAGCTTAAATAGTACTACAATTAATTGATAATTTAACTAAAGCAATTGTGAAAAAAAATAAAATACATTTTAATATAATATTTTTCAATTACCTTGTTACACATACTTGTAATAACAATGGCAAAAGATAGCAGAGTTCCTGATTTTGGTCAAGAAATACCACTAGGCATTCATAATTCCTCATTAATCCACCTGTTCGCAATTTGACCACATATAACATGCGATTTCGTGATTTATATAAAAGAAATAAAATAATATTTTATATAATTGGAAATAAATTAAAAATTAAAAGAAATAATGATTTATATAAATTGAGCCTAAAACGTTATATATTTTGTTACAATTTGAATGTAAACATAAATTAAAAAAAAATATTAATTAACTAAAGTTCGATTGACAAAAGATCCTCATGGCATCAGCAAAAACAGACTAGATTTTTCTTATTTTAACGGAACTAGAGAAAAAGAAAATTCCTATGTTCAGTAATTAGTAATTAAGTAATCCCACAAAGCTTTTAGAGCAAGTAGTAAGAAGGTAATACCACATTAAAGACTCACGATTGATATTAGGCATGATGATATGATTATTGTAAAAAAACAACAAATAGAATTTTAGTTTGAGAGGAAAATAGTTGACTGGATAATTCTAATGATGGATTGAAATAGTCAGGTGGTGCAGTCAAAGATTTCACAAAATAAGTGAAACTTATTTCTTATTTGTGCCAAAGTTTCGACCATTTTCAGGACGAGTGTGGGTGCCTGGTCTGTGATGACTCATCAAACTAACAACTGTCAACTCAAGTTGTTGTTAAGAAGTTGACTATTGTTAGTTTGATGAGTCACCACAGACAAGGCACCCACACTCGCCCTAAAGATGACCTACACCGTTGGCCGAAACGTTGGCTCCATTAAAAAATAAGTTTCACTTATTTTGTGTTATCTTTGACTGCACCCCCTCACCAATTCAATCCATCAAATAGAATTTTAGTACGTCTACCATTTTATATGTTATTTTTTATTGATAACTGTTTATTGGTGCTGACCAAATTTGTCGAACTACAAATAACTAAATTTTAATCCATAGAACTCAAAACTGATATCGATTAAAACGTTCGTACAACGTGTGGCAACGGATTATTTTTTATTTTTATTCATTTCACTGGCCTGCTTTCAGGTATTGTGTATATACCAAGCTAATCATTTTATTTTTTGTCAATTTTTTTAGAAGGATACAGCACAGTGTAGTTGAAAGAATGCCTGATTTCTGAAGGCCCTAGGTTCGATACTGATTATAGCAAATAACTTATTCGTTCTGATATCAACTGTGGGATATTCCCTACAAATTTATTATGCCCTCCTAAGGGTATACCCAGCTCCTCTAGTGTGGGTGTAGTGATAAATAAGGAAAAACGTCAACATAAATACTTGCATTCAATATTTCAAAAGCAATTTTCGCTTTGTAAGAATTGGTTTTAATTTAGTATTTACGCGTTATAATTGTAATTTGTTAAATTTTATTTCTGTAATCTAATTTTATATTTTACATTAATACTTTATTTGTAACAAGCAATATAGCTGTCAGTCAGCCAAAAATTATGCTTTTATGTGAATAAAATTATATAATTGTGATCGATTTTTAAAAAGAACAATGCTATATTGCTAACTTATTTACTTATTTCCCATTTATATGCATTTAATTTTGTTTAACTAGTTAGTTAATGCTTTTCATAAAATTATCAATCCCTATACTTTCTTCATAGTATCTCATTAACACTATTTTTTTAATTTTAGTTTCAGGGCATTTTATTAAAGCAATGTGTGAAAAAAAGTATATCTATTATAGCCATAAAAATATTTGTAGTATATTCCCTTACGATTTAAATTATTTCTGGAAATTTAATCACTATATTATTATTACTATATAGAAAATTTGTATTGCCTTTTAGCAAGGTTTAATACTTTTTGAAACCTAAAGCCTTATTTTGAATTAAAATAAAGTTCAGCTCCAGATAGAATTAAATATTAATAATGACTTACAGGGAAAAAATCGGAACATTTGCGTTTTTCCACTTTCAATAAGGAAGGTAGTTTACTGATCATAAAAATTACGTCTTTTCTTTAAATATCTATCATTACCTTAGTTTTTTCTAAATTTAGAATGAGTTTAATCATTAAACGAATCCGTTTTTGAATCTAATTGTTGCCTCGTGCCTACTCTAAGGTGGTGGTAGTAATCTGAAACCAAATTTGAGAAAGGGTCGTTGACACCCTAAGGGATCAGGTGGCCTTCCCGCACTTCCATTAGCAACTAAACGAATGAATGTTGATGGGCAAAGGATGATCCCTTGTGGGACCCCCTCATCTACTCCAGTCCATGAATGTATGGCTTAACTCGTTTGTCACTTTCTAACTTTTCGAGTTTCTCCATTAACGGTGAGCCACGATTGGTCGGATGTGGTCTAGGTGTGGTATAAATTAAGAAAGACTACGGGGTTGGGAAGAATTAGAATGACAATATCCTGAAAGTACAACATTTCTCGAACTAACTGTATAAGTTTAGATTAGTTATTTTTATACTAATATGACTGAAATATCGCTCCTTCAAAAGAAAAACGACATAACTCAAAAATTGGCATAATCCTTCAGTGTTGCAATTTTATTGGTTGAAGCTTAAAATTCAGGAACTACATGTCGGATATTCCATTTCCAACATATTTTTTTTTTCTATCTATTTTTGTTCTATGAAATAATATTGAGACATATGCCATGTTTAAACTTGAAGATTTATGAGATTTGATTTTAAGTTAAAATAAAAAAAAAATTCAAGCTTTTAAAAATGTTTTGATAGTTAATAAAATAATTCCAATACCAACGTCACAATAGGAATGCTTTGCTTTACCAATTCCCAAATTTAAAGATTTTTAACTTATATTAGCTTTTAAAAATGTTTTGATAGCTAATAAAAGAATTCCAATACCAACGTTACAATAGGAATGCTTTGCTTTACCAATTCCCAAATTTTAAGTTTTTTAACTTATATACCAGGTGTAGCGAAATAACAAGACTGACGTTGCAATAAAATTTATTTTTATTTTATGCATAATTACTTACTATCACCTTCAATATACACCCCTTCTCTAATCCTACAACGCTCCATGTGAATTTTCCATTGTTGAAAACTGTGCTGGAAGTCATCTTCTGTCAGCTCCTTCAGGACGCGTGCCGCTTTCTCTTTTAGAGCTTCCAAATCCCGTCCCTTTTTTCTTAAGATTTCGCCTTAGGGAACAGATAGAAGTCACATGGTGCAAGATCTGGTGAATAAGTTGGATGTTCTAACACTAGGATGCTGTACTGGGCTAGGAACCGCTTGACCGACAACGCGGAATGAGCTGGCGCATTGAATGAGAAACATGATTTGTCCGTCCACATTTCGAGTCGTTTTTTCCTTACTCTTTCACGTAGTTTTTCAAGTACCTCAAGGTAGTAGTATTGATTAATAGTTTGACCTTTAGGAACCCAGTGAATCCCATGCTTACGATATGCAACGTCAGTCTCGTTATTTCATAGCCACACCTCGTATATATATATATATATATATATATATATATATATATATATATATATATATATATATATATATATATATATATATATATATATATATATATTAAGTAGGCCTCTTAAAATAGAAATATCGGAGAAATGGTTATCCCTTAGTGTGGTTTAAGAGTTGTTTTCGTTAAATAGCATTAAGTAAATGAATATAAAATAAAGCATATTTTGAAGTCATGGAAAAAAACAGGCTTTACTCTTAAAAGAGTCTCTACAGTTTTCAGTGCTGATCAAGCTCAAGTGTTTGCTTAAATTAAATAACTGTTCACAAAATGCCTATTCACTAAACAAAAATGACCCTTGGTGGAAGGTCTTTCGAAAGTGTCTTGAGTTGAGTTAAGGGTACCATCATCAATTCCTTATTATAGATAATATAATATTTCCGCAAATAGCTGAGGTATGAACATTATTTATTTGCATTGATAAATGTAGCCAGAGCTTATGTATTATTTTATTTCGAATTAAATATCTTCGAAGTAATGTTATTAGTATAATTTTACAACTAATGTTAAAAAGATTTACTTTTTAAACGGAAAACTTTGTCATATTGGTAATAAAAATCTCAATGATTTTAGATTAGCAATATTTTGTCTAATCGCACTATATAAAATGCATTTAGTAAGATATCTTAACACATAGATGTCCCAATTTTATTTATCAACATATCAACTACAATCTCCTAGTAGGTTGAAAACTCATAAGCCATTACATTAGTGGTGAAAATATCCAATTCAAAAACACTGTGTCATAACCATTTATGTAAAAACTAATAACTATATCTAAGCCCCAAAAAAATGTTCCTTTTTTATATCATATTTTTTTCTGGTAATACAGTAATCTTTTTGATATTATAAAGGACTTAATTAAACATTATTTATTACATTATCTCAGACGTCCTTGTTCATAAGCGGATAACTACATAATGTTTCACATGGGCTACTGGGTATTAAAATGAATTAAACAATTCCTTAATTAAAGATACTAATATTTATTAACAAAACTGATAAAAAGGATACAAGTAAATTATTAACAATTAAATTATTAAACTAATATAAATTTATAATAACAATATTCTAAATATTTATTATCTAGGCCTAACTCCTATTTAATTATTACAATAGTATAAGACATTACTAATTCTGGATAGCTTAACTAGTTACAATAGTTTCTATGAATATTATAAAATTACACTACAATTTATAACTAATAGTTAACACTTACAGTTCACTAGTCCACCGACCGTAAGATTCTCCAAGTATGACAAACTGACACACAGTAACAAACAGAAACAGTTTATTACACTCGCGAGACTGTCACAGTTCACTGATACACTTATTACACTGGCCGGTTCAACACTGACTAGTTTATCACACTGTCACTCACTTATTACACTGACACGCACTTATTACGAGATCATCACAGTGCCTCCTGGTCTACTCTCAGACTAAGACTGACTCGCTCGAGGCGAGGGAAGTATTTAAATAGGCAAGGCCGAACATTCTAGAACACGGAAGGGGCGAGACCATACTGGAATCTTCTTAATCCTTTTCCGACAAAAGGAGACGATCTAGAAGGTCCTAATCCTATTTTAACTTCTCCTGCCGACGGATTTAAACCGCTAATCCTTTGCTTCCTGTGACCGTAACAATAATTTTATGAATTGACGTTTTCACATTTGTAGCTAGTTGAATCAAGCAATCTTGCCTGAAACACGACACTTTGCCATATTATTTATCAACGTTAAAGCCCGGTTCTGAAGCTTGTGTTTCGGTAGCATAAAGCCTTGCTTGACCTAACTATTGGCAATTGTGGAAAAATCAATTTTAAAAATTTGGACATCCGCTTTTGATCCAGAACGCCTCATGTGTATGTTTTTCACTTTATTAAAAATGTACATCACTATAAATGTGTTAATAGATATAAAGGTATAGGTACTCAGATTCTCCATATCGATAGTCACTTGCTTCTATTGCTGTTATCAAATGTTTTAATGTTTAAATTTTGGAATGACATCTAAAAAATAACTTATAATGAATAGTTAATACAATACGTGTTTAATGTTTTGCTCTTTTAATGCTTTATTTCACAAATAATTTTTGTATATAGCTTTATTCCTTCAGTAGGATTATTGGACCAACATTAGAATTGGATATATTTTCACTGAATTTCAAATGAATTTCAGCAATAAATAATAAAAATGGAATGAGGAAATCCGAATCAGTATTTACACTAGGGCTGATGAATAGTCGTTGGGTGTATCAATAGGAAGCAATTAATCCTGTTGCCAACGGCCGATGTTGATATAATCGATGACATTCTTCATCACCTCTGTTTTTCGGCCTCTTCAGTGTAAACATCCGCCGTAATCTATGGCGGCAATGACTGGCAGGGGAAGAGTTAGATGAGGTGGCCTGCATCACTATACATCATTCTCTGGCGATTTTGTAGGGATGTAGTGATGATCATTACGGACCTTACTTAATTATGGAGATATCATACATCCATAGTTATAAAATAAATAATCCATGTACCTATGTAAAATGATAGCATATTATCGTTTGCTTATTCATTTGACGTCAGCTTGTACTGCTATGGATAATTCTATTGCGTTTTTAATGTCATATTCGTTATTATTATTTAAATGATCTAGGGATTTATTTAAACATTTTGAAAGGTTATCTATTGGGTTGTTCTATTGGGTTGTACTGCTATGGATAATCGGACAATGCAACAGAGGGAGTTCTAAATTTCGCTAATCCAGGATGTTATTTTTACCAGTATTTGACTTTGTGCAGGTTTGGGCCCCCATTTTATGTCCTTTCCGAAGGATGGCATAACTTAGCATTTTTACTACCTCAAAAAAACAAATAATAAGGCCACCGACCAAGCTGTAAATCCTCGGATCTTGAGACAAATTAACATCGGTTGATGTAATACGAATGATGTCTATTTTTTCAACTAGAATTAACATTACTATAAACAGTTTTAGATTTATGAGCATAGCCTCTTACCGATCTGTTTATTTTCATTAACCACATAAGGGAATTAATTATCAAAATTATGGCTTTATTTGCGTTATTATTTTTATAGTTTATTTAATCAGCTCTTAGGCAGGCTATATCCTAAGCATTTTATTTAGAATTATTTTATTATTTTTTTCATGAACACAATCAAATGCCCAGCAATCAACTGCTGTTTTTGATTTAGTAATATATCACACTAATTTTAACACAAAATAAAATCGAAATGTTAAAAATTTATTTTTTATTCCAATTTTATCTCTCTTTGTTGAAAATGTTGTATTTCATTGTTACCTACCTTTACATTTTCATCGATGATACAAGACGTTTAAGAGATCCCTTCAAAAGACCTTCGTAGAACAACAATATAAATGTTCAAACCCAAGGAGTAGAGAAAAAAAAAAGATTTTTAAAAAACAATCCATAATATTGTAAATATATTCTAAGTACTTAGATTTTTCTTAAAACAAGAGGAGACAAATTTTTTTTTGTAAAAATCTACTAATTCTCGCATTACTAGAAACAGTTGTATTGAAATATTTTTTTTAATCTTAGATATAATTTTTTCTCTTGGAACTACTTGTTTTTCGACATATTTTGGTACAATAATATGATTTTCCGCTTATCACAATTCTGCTTTATTTTTATTAATATTATTAATATTAATAAAAATAAATTTATTAATATTTTATTTTTATAAATTAATTACCAATAATTTGGATATCAGAATATCTAATATTACTAACTTGTAGCACTTGACAAATATTAAGATACATACTATTACTCCGGCACGATCCCTAAAACAGAGATCCTCCCATTCTTTCACGGCCACTAATCCATCGGATGCCTGACCCAGAAAGCCCAATAAAGCCCTCCATCGAATTAGCCTCATCGGATCCAGAGCAAGCAAGTCCGTCAAGTCCGAGCTGCTTCGCTCTCTCAGCTAATTGCTTTCAGCACTTTACATCCCCGTCAGTAGCTTCGTTTCTCTTGAAATATAACTCTCTGGGACATTTACAAGTTTAGGCATCCTGTTCAAAATCGCTAAAATATGAGAGTACTTCTGTATAGGAATGTTCATTATACATTCGTGGATAATAATTAACATTTTTGCATTACATACGAGTATAACACTAATAACAAGGCTAAAAATTATGGATTAATTTTTTTTTTAAGGCATTTATTGAAATTTACAACTGTGATTTTATACAAGTAAATATATATTGAACTATACATTCTGACATGAGATGAAGGTAAGTAGAGAAACTACCTACTGGCAGTATTCAAATGATAAATTCAACATAGAAGGCCTTGCGGCAAGAGGTAGGGTTTGTAACTATTGAGTTTAGAAAGATTTCACTGGTATCGGGTTCGTGCCAAAGCAGCAACAAATGGGACATTGAGGTGTCATGAATGACATTGAAGAAGAAGAAGGTTATGAATGACTTTATTCGTGACAAAGTGAGGAATTTACGAAGGATCTTGGATTGCATAAACGATTCCGATGGCTTAGTGGACATACATCCGTAAGTCCGTAGATCTCATAATAGTCGTGTACATGAGTCTATGTTGTAATTAATTGGGAGCTAGGCGCGTTTGTCTGGCAAGTGTTGAAGCAGTCTAAAATGTTGAGTAATTTTTTAATTAAATTTAAATCAACTATTTATAATATCATGCAAGGCATAAATAATTTTTAAAATAAAATGTTGGAGAGCTCTAAAGACCACATTCGACAATAGGTAATGGTAAGAGTATTCTTCAATGCCGTCATGTATATTAAAACAACAATAGTCTCTTATACTGCAGAAGGAGTTACTTTAATCGATATCAGCATAGTAATAACAAATTTTCAATTAATTAAAACTTATTAATAAATTTTCAATTCAATGTAAGAAAATTAATCTGTGACAATTGCAGGAATACAGCTGATTTATATGGTGGAATAGCTTTACATTACATCGAAGAATGAGGCTGTGAGAATAGATACAAAAATTAAAATTTTACTAAACGTTGGAATGGTCCGGGTAGAATTGATGATTCTCGTGAAATCTAAAAAGAAGTTTAATTTTCTGGTTTAAAAACGTTGAGCTCCTTCGAAAATAAAACACCCCGAAGCATGGAAACTTGCCGTCGTAGTGCCTATACTCAAGTCGGGGAAGCCTGGAAACCTACCCGAGCACTACCGGCCAATCAGCTTGCTCTCTCATATCAGTAAAGTATTCGAGAGGCTGGTCCACCATCACATGCTGAACCACTGTAGTGAGGAAAACATTATCCCACCGGAACAGACCGGTTTCCTTAGAGGTTCTCTTGTGACCATCATCTAGCCAAGCTCCAAGCGCACACCATTGAGCAGATGGGTAGAAACAAAGCCAAGGTTTTTATCTCTTTAGATTGCACTCAGGCCTTTGACAGTGTGTCTCACAAACTGCTACTCCGACGCCTGGAAGAGTTTAGCTTCCCAGCCTCGCTATGCCGTCTGATCCGAAGCTAGCTTAGTGGAAGATCTTTCGTCGTACGAGTCGGGGACAGTTACTCGACTTCTGGCACCACCTCTTGTGGAGTACCTCAAGGGTCTGTGCTAGGGCTACTGATGTTCGTGATATACACAGTACCGGTGGTCTCGACTAAGCATCAAGGAGTGGTAGTAGCAGCCTTTGCGGACGACATAGTGATATACGCTTCCAGCGCCAACGCCCGGCATGCCCTTAAAAAGGCACAAAGGGCGTCGGTCCCAATCGTTGATGATTTGAAGCTGAGTGGCATCAGGGTGAATCCCTCCAAGACGGACGCCATCGTGATGTCATATCAGCAAGGTAAAAGGCTAAAGGCGTGTGAAAACCCACTATTCAAAGATATAGTCCCCCCTCCCAGACCTGGGAGGTGGCAAGGCAGTGCCCCTATGGTCGACGTGCTCTCATTGGCTTAGGGTAGGGGTCTGGACACTCTAGTCCAATCACCCACTTCCTTTTCTTCCTCCCTCTTCCCCTTTCTTCTTTCTTCCTACCTCCTATCCCGAAAAGCGGTCTCTCGCCGATTTTGAACTGTATCGAGCCAGCGGCCTAGTGCCGGTTTAGAGAAAACGCCTTAAGCGGTCTCATATCTTGTAAGTACTTATAATACCTCCAGGTAAATGAAGTACCTATGAAGCATGCATATATATTGATTTGTAAATAAAATGTATATATTGTAAATGTATGTAAATTATCAAATAAATGAGATTTGAAACAAAAGAAAATAAAACTAAAATTATTCAGTAGATGATGTCGAATGGCATCGAAAAAAGTGCAATACAAAATGTATTTCCAACGAACATTTTTCCTCATACCTAAAGTGTGTAGTAAACGCGCTCAGATCTGTTGCCTATGGACGGCATTTGAAAAAAAAATCGACAAATTCAGTGTAACCCGATAGTTTCATCAAGGTCTTCGGGTCCGTGCCATAGATACCAAGTAGTAGGTTATAACCAGCAGTTGATAAACGATCATTTTCAAATCCCTCCTTATGTTTAATAATAACTAAATGAGTCTTTGGAAATAGAATTGTTTCTAATCCTCTTATTCTCCTTTTGAGATTCTTGTATCGAAACTCCTCCCAAAAAGGTAAAACCGAGGTATAATTAATGAAAAAAAGAGGGAAAAGCCTTACTTACTAGAAGTCTAAAAGACTGTAGTAATAGGATTAAAGGTATTTAACCCCAAGACCTGATTAAGTGGTACCTGGTTCTTTTAATGTTCCTCAGCTCTGTCTGATGCTCTGACTAGTTGTAAATTTAATTCCCTCCGATTCTTAGAGATTGTAATTAATTTAAAACACTCTTTGCCAGTTTTAGCTGATCTTTCACAAATCATCGATGAAACTTTCGAGCAATTAAGAAAATGTCTCTCTCTCTAGCTATATAACAGAAGTTATCACTTTTACTTCATTCAGAACTTTAAAAAAAACCATCAGCACTAATATTATTTAATTTATTTATGTATTTCTTTAACTTTTATATTTCATACAATTTTATATTTTATTAGATGTAGCGTCCTTTTTAAATGTACAACAAAGTGGGTTAAGAAATAGATCTAGAAATGGAAAAGTTATTGATTTAGAACCAAGACCTATACTAAAACCGAAATGTACTTAAATTATTGACAATCAGAAATTTTGGTAGCAATTATTAACAATGGCGAATAATTACTAGCAATTGCAAAAAATTAAGGTGCTCATATGAGATAGCGATGAATATGTTTAGAAATTGTAATTATCCCGGTCTGAAAAAGCTCATGAACATGAATAGAAAGGCTTTTATTGAGAGGTGAGAAAACATAAAAATTAGATTCAATGAAAATGTTATTCTTCCTTCTGTAGATATTGTTTGTTTCGTTTAACGTTACTTTGTGCTGATGTGGCTAACTGAACGATGATAAACTGGTAGTACTAGATTTTCCCTATTCCGGTATAATTAGAGTGCGGATCTGTAAGTATCTGACATCGTAAATGCTTGGGTCCTCCATTTAACGTCCCATCCGAAGGACAGCATAACAAAGTATTTTTTACTCCCTTTACAGATTAGTATAGATATAAAACTTAACCAGCTTATTTTGGAGAAATTTATTTTGAAAAATATGTTGTCCGATGAATGATAGATGAAAATTAACAAAGATAATGGCGTAGAATTGTGTAGTTTACTCATCCTCGTTAATAAAATTGGAATAGACATGCTTATTTGTTAATCATAGTTACCAGAGTATACAAACGACAATTATAAAATTGATACCTCAGGGTAGGAAAAGTATTATAATTATTTTCGTATATATATATATATATATATATATATGTATATATATATATATATATATATATATATATATATATATATATATATATATATATATATATATATATAACTTAAGAGCTTCGGCACATAAAACATAAAAAAAAAAGAGAAGTTTGGAGAATAATAACACGCATGAAGTCTAGTTAAACACTGCTTTATTCAAGTTACAATCCTCTATTTATACTATTTACAATGTTGACATTCACTGTTTAGGATTAGTGTCTATACTGGTATATGTCCTATCTTAACTCCCCCCTGCCAGTTTACGAACACATTCGTAAACTCAAAAACAAAACAAAAACATAGTAATAACATAAGAGTACAAAAACAATAACAGGAAGAAAATCAAATACAATATCCTCGGACCAATAAAGCTAACACTTGCGAAAATCAAAAGAAAAGAAAACACTATGTATAAAAACTCACTTAGCACTTTAACTTCAGATCATTATCACTCTATTGACCTACTTTAACAAACACCTACAAATACAAAATAATAATAATACTAAAATAATAAAAAAAAAGAAATACATATTTACAGACTACTTTCTCCAGCTGGAATTTTCAGCTGCTCAATATGTACCGTTCTACGTTTTCTGGGCTCCGCCAGACTCTGAACGTTAACCAGATTGTGCTCCCTAATCGCGATCACTTTGAATGGCCCCTCATACCTGAGGATTTCCTTTGCGCGATTGGACACAATCTTTCTGTACACCCTATCGCCTATCTGAAGGGTCCCCATGATATCCTTGACACCGAAATTACCCTTGGCTACTCTCTTTCCCTTTTCTGAGACCCTTTTCGTGCGTGCGCTTCTCCCCATATTCGGTCGAGTTTTAATCTGTTCGCGACCAGGGGTTCCGCCACGGTGTCGTCTACGACCGTATCCCGCGCATCTCTCCTTCGGGGACGAAGACCGAAAAGAACTTCAAAAGGGGAAAACCCGGTGGCCATGTGTATCGAATGATTGTACGCCGCTACGGCGCGGGGCATCGCCTCGTCTGCCTCCAGACCCTTGTCCGCATGAAACACCCGTAAATGTTCCCCCAGGGTGCTATGGAGTCGTTCGATCCCACCCCTGCTCTTCGGATGGCCAGGCGTGTTCCAGTGCCAATCAACCCCTAGTTCTCGCATCTCCTTTCGCAATTGGGCATTATCAAATTCTCTGCCCCCGTCCGAGGAAATTCTGTCTGGTACCCCGTAGAACTGGAACCAGATTCGAAGGGCATAGCTGACTGCCGCCGCAGACTTCTTCTTCACCGGGTGGGCCATAGCTGTCTTACTAAAGACGTCCACTATCGTCACCCATTTAAAACCTCTCCACGTGAAGGTGTTACCTGGAGGTCCGTCGCCGGTGCCGAGGGGGTAGACGTCTCGGTTTGTAATCCCGTCGGAGGGTGACGATCATACTTCACAGTATGGCTGATGACGCATTCCCGCACAATCTCTTCCACCGTCCTCCGCATCCCTATCCAATAGTACCTCCGTTTTAGGGCAGCAACGGTCTCGTTGATCCCTCGATGGTTCGTTTTGCCTTGATGGTACGCCAACGTCACCTCCTTCTGTTGCTCAGCATCCCGTAGGGTCTCTACCATCAGGCGACATCGGATAAACATTCTATCTATGCCGATCTTCTCCTGTCTCCATAGACCGCGAATCTTCTCCCATACCGTCCCGTTCCCGACGTAGATGTAGTGTGTCGCGCACACCTTGGAAGCATCTTTTAAGACCCTGCATATCTGCTCCTCCTTGAATGCCGGCTGGGACCAGATAGTAACGATACTGTGCTTCGCGTACTTGGAGAATTCCATTTTCAGAAGCCCTGTCGTCCTGGTTTTCCAGATTATCTGTCTGGTTTTATCATTGACTGGCTCGTCCAGCTCTTCCATCTCCGTCGACCGCTCCTCTCCAGACTCGTCCTGGTCGGGGGAATCTGCATTGTCCCGATGGTCCGTCCCGAGGTCTCCTTCTCCCTCTGGTGTCCATTCCTGGATAAATCGTTGCAGATCTCCCGATGATTCGCCCACCTCTGGCACTATTGCGTTGACTTGAAGAGCGCGGGATAACCAGTCCGCCACCACGTTATCCTTTCCCGGCTTATAGACCACCTCCATGTTATATTGGCTGAGGATCTCTTTCCACCGCGTGACTCTGGCCGATGACTCTTTTAGATTTCCCACCCACAGAAGGGGACGATGGTCTGTATGGACCTTAAACCGTTTCCCGAACACGTAGGGCCGGAAGTGTTGCACTGCCCAAACGATGCCTAGTAGTTCGCGCTCTAGGGCACTATACCGAGACTCCGCGTCCGTGAGCCTCCTACTCGCATATGCAATCGGTCGATCCCCTTGCTCACTCTCCTGAGATAGTACGCTCCCCAACGCATACTCACTAGCATCCGTCGTAATGGAGAACGGTTTATTGAAGTCTGGAAACGCGAAAACCGGTTGGGTCTGCAGCTGCTCCATGCACTTCCTAACTTTCGCTTCCATTTCCGGAGTAACCCGAATCGTACGCCCTTTTCGTAGGAGCTCGTTCAGCGCAACGAGATTTTCAGCCATCTCTGGCACGAAACGGCGGTAATAGTTAAGGGTTCCTAACAGCCGCCGAATTCCTTTCACGTCAGTGGGAACTGCCATCTTGGCAATCGCCTCAACTTTCTTTCCGTCCGGACGCACTCCTTCCTCCGATATAGTGTGACCCAGGAAATTGATCTTTTTCTGTCCTAAGATAGACTTTTCCCTGGAAAGCTTCAGCCCAAACTGCCTAATCCGCTGAAAGACCCGTCTCAAGTCCTCAATATGCTGTGCCTCAGACTTACTAAAAACGAGAAGATCGTCCATGTACACTTGACACATATTCTCATCTAGACCACGCAGAAACTCGTCCATAAGTTTTTGGAATGTAATGGGCGCGTTCTTCAGGCCAAAGGGCATGCGCGTAAATTCGTAATGCCCCCTTTCGAATGTAAAAGCTGTCTTGCTCTGGTCTCTGGGGTGCATACGTATTTGATGGTACCCGGATTTCAGGTCTAATGTGGTAAAAATCACCGCCCCGCCTAACCTGTCTAAGATATCTTCCAATCTCGGGATGGGGTACCTCTCGTCTAGCGTGTTTTCTTTCAACTGCCTGTAATCGATCACCACCCTATAGCAGTCCTGAATCTCACCCTCGATGGACTTCTTTTTCACTGCCCATAAGGGGCTATTAAACGGTGACTTACTATCGACGATGATTCCCTGACGCTTCAGCTCCTCCAGTTCGTCCCGGATGTGGTTTCGCAAGGCCTGCGGGTATCTTTGTTCCTTAACGTAGGTAACTTTCTCGGACTTCAGATTAATTTCGTGGAGAGTTTCGCCCGTCACGCTTAACGGTTCCCCTTCGCGAAAAAAAATGTCCGCATATTCGTCTACTATCCTTGTCCGCCATTCCCTGTCCTGTGTGATAGCTCCCACACACCCCGCACCCCTCTTACCATCCTCGATCGATTTATACACCTTTTTCCCGATTTTTATACCCCATGCACCCCCTGAATTCCGCAATTTTACACCCAGTTTTCGGAGTAGGTCACAGCCCAGAATTCCCCCGTACTCCCTCGGCATGTCCGCTACCACGTGTAATGTCGCCACTTCACCTTCCTGTCCCCATTTACCCAGTGTCAACTCGATTTCACCCTCGACGGTACAGGGACCACTCAAAGTGACCAACTTACACAGGCACTTCCTGAATTCTGGTATACAATTTCTTTTAAATATTATATTTAAACTCTCCTTACTCACTAAACTACAGGAATTCCCCGTATCCACCAAGCATTTCCACCCCTTACAAAACTCAATTATAGGCAACCGCTCACACTTTTTCCCAATAGTATTAACACATAAAAGGTTGCCCCTCCATTTACACCATCCTCATTCCCTACTTACCTCCTCGGGTCTCCTCCCTGCACTCCGCTGTTTGCGCCTTCCTCCAGGGGCCCCTCTGCTACCGGCTTCACTGCTTCTTCTGCCACCAGGTTCGCTGCCCTCCGTCTCGGATCCCGAAGTCCCAGAAGATCTCGATGAAACAGATGGAACTCTACTCCTCCTCCATATTCGCTGAGCGTTTATTTCCATCGGTTCTCCTCGATCGTGATCTCTCCTTCGTATGTACGGGCATTGCCGAGCCATGTGCCCCTCGCTATGACATTCGAAGCAGCGCGTGCGTGGGCACTGGGCCATCAGGTGCCCTGTCTTACCACATTCGTGGCACCTCCTGTCGTCTCTTCTCGGGTTCTTCCTGTCACTGAACTGCCGCTTCTCTCTTATCACCGGCCTCTTCCTACCGAAATCTCCCTCTCTTCTTCTCTCCGGTTCTATCCTTGCTCGACTTCTACCTACTTCGTTTCTGCGATAGGACACTTTACTCCACCCTGGTTCGAACACTTCTTTTTCCTCCTCGTCCCGGGCACTCGCATCTACCATATCTTGAGCACATTCTACGAATGTCTTATCCCTGGGTAGACCGTCCTTCTTTCCGGTATCCCGTGCCAGTTGTACCTTGAGAACTGTTGTCATGAACAACATCCAGGCCTCCACCGCGCTGGTTTCCATCACTTCACGCAATTTTTCATTTATTTTATTTAATTTTGCGAGAAGTCCTGCTGCGTATTGGCCATTCGACTGCCTAGTCCTCTTCATCTCTCTGAACATCTGTAACATGTCCTCTTCTGGGGCCCATCGCCCTCCTCCGTAGGCTTTTTTCAACCTCTCCTTAATCACCGTCCATGGAGTATCCTCATCGGCTTGGATCAAATTTAGAACACTCCTCCTGAACCGACGTGCTAGTGCCACTCGCAATCTTCTCGTGTCCGTTTCCTCTAATAGATCAGCCGCTTCCTGTGACTGTATACTGCCCATGATGCCGTCTCCCCCTTTGATGAAGTGGTTGAGCGCACCCACATCTCCATTGTATTTCTCTAGAACAGAGATCTCTCTCCTAATGTCCTGCGCGTTGGCCTTCCTCAATTTCATCTTTTCCAGCTCATTTGTCTCTTGCGCTATTCGATTTGCTTCTTGTGCGGCTAAGTCCGCCCGCGCCATGGCTAGAGTCGTCGATGGGTACGGCGGGAACTCAGCGTTCTCTTGTTCCGGCTGTGGTTGGTCTAAAGTTAACGTGGCCGGCCTGAGAATACTTTGACCGTGTTCATTCATGCTGGCACTTGTTGACATACGAAACACCCAAAAAAAAAAAAAATAAAACAAGAACAATTCGAAAAAAGGAAAATAGAAAAAAAAATTTTAAGAACTGTTTTTACGTAAAAAAAAAAAAAATCTTCACTGGGAACTGTTAACGAATTCCCTGGTTTCGGCACCACTTAAGAGCTTCGGCACATAAAACATAAAAAAAAAGAGAAGTTTGGAGAATAATAACACGCATGAAGTCTAGTTAAACACTGCTTTATTCAAGTTACAATCCTCTATTTATACTATTTACAATGTTGACATTCACTGTTTAGGATTAGTGTCTATACTGGTATATGTCCTATCTTAACTTATATATATATATATATATATATATATATATATATATATATATATATATATATATATATATATATATATATATATATTTATGTATTGTATATATATATATATATATATATATATATATATATATATATATATATTGTAAATATTTTTTATATAAATAAATGGAGATTTGAAACAAAAACAGAGTATACAAAAAAATAATTAAGCTGAGCGATCTGAAAAAATAGAAAATAAAGCATTAATAACAGCCTGCAAAGCCAGCTTTTATTTCATTGTTAATAAAATATAGTTTATTTTCTTATGATTAATTATTTTCACATAAATTAAAAGTAATACAAAAAGAAAATAAACCAAATCATGCGCCAGTAACACACTTTGTGAATTATAGAATAAAAATGAAGAAGTTCTGTTAGACTTGATTAAAGGATCTGCAACTCTGTTTCCATCGTTATCGCCTTGAGGAATTTTTCTTCTTTATTTATTGAACTGTAAGATAACCAGTTTAATACTTAAGACCCTCAGACGATTGATCTATCAAAACAGTCAATTCCCTTCAACTGACTTACTTATTTCCGGGTTTCAATGTCAAGGATTTTAATCACCGAGCATTAGATGTTTTTTTTCAATTTTTAAAAGTACGGAGTGTTATATGTAATCTAGTAGTCCTTTTCTTTATTTTATTTTTGTAATAATCTAATCTGGTAGCATAATTAATTTTAGCAATTAATGGTTATTTAAAGAAGTGATTTATTTATTAATTTATGTAAATTAATAAATATAATTTATATATGCATATATTTCCCTGATAATTCTGAACCAAGGGCTATGATTAGCCCTTAGCCGTGTTGTAGCGGCTGAGTAAGAGAAGGGTTGAAGCGGTGCCTGAGTTATATCCAGAGTCATTTGTCATCCGTGAGCTTAACCTCCCTTACAAATTGTACCCTCCCTAACCTAATCTTGCTTGTAGATCACCGGTGAGCCCCCATGGGATAAATATGTTTAGTTATATAATGACGTGTCTACTCTAATGCGAAGTAAATAAAAATTGAAAAGGTTTCTTTTTTTTTAACAAAGCGTAACCTTAATTTATGAGTTTCTTTAGTAGATTGTGTATATTTATTCAGTATACTTATGACATCTTGGCTACTAGAAATATTATAGGATTGCATACTATTTAACGTGGATATGTATCTAAAGTATAAGTAATTATGAAAATAATTTAATAATAATGAACACTGTTCTGGTTTCATTAAACTTTATAATAACACTTTAAGAAATTACACATTAACCTTTACCTTTCATAAATAACAAGTGTATACCTCGTCGAGCGAGAAGTACTGGGGAGATCGGAGTTACCAACCGAACAGAAATATAAAATGCACACAATGCTTAATATTTCAACAAATAAATATAAATATATAGACATAAATAACAATAATTAAAAATTGAATATATGAAATCTATTAAAGTATCTAATAATAATAATAAAAATAATTCTTTAATTCAATTAAATCCTTTAATAGTTCGTAAATCAATATAAGTATATTTCATATTCCAGTTATTATTATAACAATTTTTTATTTTTTTTATTTGATTACATATGTTTCCCTAATTTTTTGTTGACCTCATCTATCTATTGGCTAATTAATCTCATTAGCTAATTAATCGCGATCTTCGCGACATGACATGTGCAGGAGGCACGTAATAACTTAATGCTTTCCAACTGCCGCCATTTAATAAACTAAGTAATTCTTTATTGGCACAAGTCTCTCTCCCGAAGAATTTCTTTCTGATCTCACCATATACATGACAGGTTCTTTTTTTTTTCATCACTTATACAAACAAAAGGAAAAGAACACGGTGAGCCCCATCACAGGAAAAATCTAAAGTTAATAAATTAATAAATCAGAACCTTCCACTTTTTCACTCTCCTCTTAAAATGTACAACGTAGAGTACAAGACATCCTTCCATCCTATCCTAAAAATCCTACTTAACAATCTTCAAACCTAAAGGGGCTAAGAAAAAAAAAAAAAATGCTAAGCGAGTATCCGATATTTCCAGGACTTTCATAATATAGTCAAAATGAACTTTAAGCGTGTATGTGTAAATTGATGCGATACCAGATTCATGTGCCAAAATATAATTTGATGCATATTTTGGGAGAAATTATATTTTATTCAAAAAATATCTTCCGAATTTTCCCAAAATTCCATAAGGCTCGAAACCACATTTATCCAGATTTATTGTTTTCAATATGAATCAAGTATTATCAATTAAAATAGATAATGAAAACATGGATAATGTTTTCAAATCCAAAACGGGATTGAATCATAAATTGATACATTGTGAGATCGAACGAACAAATTTAAGCAAACCATCATTACAAAAAAAATAGCAATACAATTTTTTTTTCATGCAAAGGACTATATATTTTATATTGTGTTTTTTTTTTAATGTTGTGACTTCTGTCCCATTGTTTGTTTGTTTATTTACGTAGCGTCTCTTTATGATAGTAAGACTAATAGGGAGATAACACATTGATACTCCTGTATCACACTTATTAGTTAGTAACTGGACACAGAACCGACCCGTGGTCCAGAATTCACGTCTCGAAGGACGGTATAACCAAGGTTTTTATACATCCTGACGATCATGGGCATTTAAGGGTGTTACGTTAACCAGTTAAAACGGCACAGTTGACGTAGGGATAAATAATTCATTAGCATTAATTTTCCTCATTATTTGAAAATCCTTAATTTCAAGGTTGGCCACACTTATTGCAAATGGGAGATAAGGGAATTTTCGATTTTTATTTTTAATTATACTAAAACTAATGGTGTAAAAGTAGTTTCTGTGCACTTTTTTAGATACTGTTAACAAAGAATTTATAGAACTGAAATACTTTCAATGATTTATTATTATTTACTTGTCTTCGTCATAATGGCCATCTTCATCAATTCCGACCCATCAATAGATCTAGAGGATCATAATGGTAAACACCTAGGTAGCCTGCAGAGAATATTGGGGATCCAATTTCGGCAGCAGCGGAGGAGGCGTGTTTGCGCTCTGGCCAGAGACGGGGCGAATATGCAATCCTCGATCAAACAGGACTGACCAATCCTATTTAATTTCTCATCCAATGCAAGTAGGTTGCAGGGATCATCAGTACTAACCTGTCAAAATGAAGATTGCCGATTTCATTTTAAAGAAAGATGATTATTAAACTTCAACAATTGTTAGGCTCATTCACCTATCAGTAATGGTACCATTCCTAACATCATAAAAACATAAAGTACTTTTTTTAATTTTCAAGCTGTTATCGATCCCGTCCTGACTGGTCATTGGATTTGACTGGTTCAAATAGGATCGCATTTGATAAAACCGTTATGATTCATCGTAATAACCCTAACAAGCAGCTTCGACTTAGTTTTAATTACAAGAAGATGGCATTCTTGACCTTCTTAGTTGAATTTGTAATTTGAGCACTACCATTGTGTACTTTCTAGACTTGCCTTTAGCCATGCCATTATGTATCATTCATCGTATTTAATTGTTGTATTGTTCTAATGCGGTTGTCAATTTCATTAATTATTTTTAATGAAAATACACGAGCCCTTAATGATTTTATTACTTTTACTTATATAGTGTAAATAGTATTATTATACTATAGAATACATACTAAGATTTTTGAAGAGGGTGTGAACATCGCAATTATTACTTAAAACTTGTATGAAACTCTAATTTCGTACAAGGGATTTGCCTAATTTTTGTGATTACAACAACCTTTATGGTAAAATCGACTTACGGGTGGTTCCATTTTATATCACTATTTATCACATGTTATTTAAAACTATTTTGAATAATCACAAATGTAATTAATTGGCAGTCTCTAATATCAAATAGATTTTATCCTCATTGGAATAGAGATTAACTATCTACAAAAAAAACCTTTACCACTAGAATCTGTGATGAGCCTTCGGAAAAACATGGTTGCGACGATACTATTTCTAGTACAAAGGTTGAACAGAGTGGTGATTTGTCCGAGACCATGTTCAATCCTCAGATTTATTCGCCAATGCAGAGTACTTTTTCTATTGAGGCTGGATGAGCCTAGGAGAGTCAAGTCCCATAGGGTCCAAACGTCGCTGTTATGTTAGATAAAATGATGTATCAACTACAGCCGGATCGAAACCAGAACTTTGAGCATACCCATTGGAAAAATATTTATTTTTATAATTTTTACATGTTGCATAAATTTAGCACCTGATTTTTTTTTTTAATGTTGCTAAAACTGAATCCATTATCATCTATAGGAAACAGAGCCGAATTTAATTCATTATCATATTTAGTTTGAAACTTCACCTCAGACTTGGCATTACCGATTGGTTGCCCCGATGATGGCCTATATCTTAGGCCGAAAAGTTAGCACAATAAAATAAGTTTTTGCTTATTTTGTGTTACCTTGAATTTATATTTTAAAATAAAAAAGAACATGTACCAAATATATGACAATGATTTACTGTTTTTAGGACAACAGTTTTGCAAGGACCTTATTACTCCGAAACCGCATAGTTTCCCGTCAATTAATGGGGAAAGTCAGAAATATACACATTGTCTACCTCGCTCCCTTTATGTATTTATCGCTGGTAAAAAAGGTATTTATGTATAAGATGAATTTTCAAAACATTCCAATTTTTTTAAAACAAATAAAAAAAATTTACAACCTACCCCAATATTGTTAAAAAATCATGTATATCTTTCAAATAAAGCTATTATTCCAACAAGCATTGAAATAATGCAGCGTGAAATTAGAATAGCAAAGAACTATAATCCAGAAAAATCATATACCTAATTTGGGACTTTAGTTCTAGAACGGTTTGTTCCTGCACATTCAGAGATTTTATATCTTTCGAATCCTCTTATTTTCTAATATTTTTCCTTAATAACGCTACCTTCTTGTACTAGAAAAGAAAAAAAAAAACTTTATAATTGTCTTATAAATTGTCGTTTCATCATAAAACATTTGCCGGAAGGACAAGCTTCATCTTGAACTCATAGGTCTTTTTCTACGCCATTGAGTTAAAAGCAAGCTGAAAGAAAGGTCATAACAGCAGAAAGACCTTGAGAGAGAAAGATTAAGGGAAGAAAAAATCATTTTTCAGCTTTTATAAGGCACTTTCGATCAGCTCACACAATAAATACGCAAGTTTTGTTCCCCCAGAGGGAAATGATGTAGGACCACTCTGACCTAGGTTATGACAACCTTTGTCTTGGCCTATCGAATAGGATTGCTCCACGCTCTTCTTATCGACAAAGGAACAGAGGATCCCGAGGATCTGATTTAGGAGGCAGCGCTCCTCATGATGAACTCAGCCGCCTTTGTCAGCCGCTGAAGGCACGGCTTCCGTTTGTCTTCCGCTGGCAACCGGTTCATTCCCTCCTTTGTCCCGGATCCGTGCCTGCTCTAATGTATTGGAGGTTCATTACCCACTGCGCTCGAGTGCGTTCGTCGTTATAACTTCTTCTAATATTGCAATTTTTTATCCTTTTGAAGACTAATGACACGCCACCCTTATCATCAGAGGTTATAATGGTACCACGCCAAGACTAGAACTCATCCTATCGTTCAACATTGTTTATTGCACTTTATACTTCTATAGAAATGTTTAGATGCCTCGCGGTTTTTGTAGAAATGAGATCACTAAATTGAATTACTTGAACAAAAATATCTTTCGTTTGTGCGGAAGTTTATTTATTTAGAACAAAACTGGCAATACTTCTTGAACCCAAGAGAAAACAGAAATTTAGTCAATTTGCTGCTGAAGCCTCCAATTGCAAGATAACAGTATCGATAAGAAAAGTAATAACAAAAATGGTTTTGATATATCGATTACAAATAACTGATTGATATAACGAAAATAACAGCAGTCCATTAATTAGTAATTAGCGTAATTAAATGCCACCTTTTAGCGTAATTAAGGGCCACCCCTGAAGTGTTTTGTTATTAGTTTTCTGAACAAAATGAGTGATGAAGAGAACAGCGTTATTGTGAACATAGTATGTAAATAATGGTGTATAAGCAAATTGCCAAATATTATTGTGAAGCTATTTTCTTAAGATTTTTTTTTTTTAGAATTATTCATTTACCATAGTGACAGTTTGATTAGTCTCTCTCGACCATAAGGCTTTAAAAAGAAAAAGTGGCTACAAAAGTAAGTAATCGTAAATATATCTCCATTTGTTTATATCGAAGACCATTCTGTAACGCTTTATATTCCACATGGTTAGTGGAGAATAGCAGTCCTGTCTTAATACTCCTTATCTAACGATTGAAAGAACTGTATTTAAGGGTAAAGCTATAGAATAAGAAGAATTTCAAAGGAATTAGAGTACGTATTTAGATATAACTTGAAGTCTTCGATATTCTGAAATGGTAGATAATGTGGATACCGTTATTGTAATAATTATTTGGTATCTATGCATCTTGTCTTCAGCGACAGTCAATGTACTTAGACTAAAATATATATGTAATATTCTTTCGTCATAACTTTGTCTATTCCAAATTAATTTTTAGTCAATAAAGGGAAACATGAATTTAGGATAATAAAATGTCTCGTTAGTTACATTTTCATTTCATTGGTCTTAATATTCTATTTTTAATGATGGAAAAAGTCTATTCCTGCAGGAAATGAGCACTTTCTCTCACATTGTGCCAAAATGATAAAGGATTCGACCACAAAGAAGAGATTGAAAAAGAATCCTTGGAAGTTTCTTTCAAGACTTTCTTCTTTATAATAGGGCTCCAATATGAGTGTTATTAACTCCTGATTAGGTTTAGGAATAGCGAAATATTGGACAAGGTATGGTATTTCTTGATTTTTTAATTGGTATTTCTCTTCAATTAACATCCGCTAGGGTTTTTCTGCCATGGATTCTTAGGATGTCAGACAAAGATCATTTCGGTATGAAGATGATATTAAAAATATCAAATATCATCACACATTTGCGTTTAAAGAAACAAACAAATATTATGTATCATAGGTACCATATACGTAGAAAATATTAATGATAATGATAATAAAACTATGATCCATTAAACATTACTTTGAGTCCAAGGTCATATCATTTAATAATAAAATCATTATCTAAATTCATGAAGAATATTGATATGTATTATATGGTTGGAAACGTGCTGTTCCAACAACAAAGGTTTAGTGAGGATGAGAAGTTAGTCTTATGACCTTGACCAAGGTTAAACATAAGCGCAAAGTAGGCGGCCATACTTAAGGCTACCCACTTAAAACAGCTCGCCGTTTCAGGCTACTTCAACATTTACTGGACAAACGCTCTGAGCTGATTACAAAAGACTAATTACAAAATACATAACAATCATTAGATTCATCTGTACATACAAAATAGAGCTTTGAGGCTCCACTAAGCCATCTAATTCCTTCTCGTATTCAATCCTTACTATCCAAAATCCTTCGTAAAATCCTTGTTACGAACAAAGTAATCCATAATGACCTTAATGTCTCATTTGTTATTTATTTGGCCCGAACCAGTTAGTTTCTACCCTAGCTTCTTCTTCAATTCCTGATAATCCTTCAAGGCGTCTGAAAAGAAGATGGCCTCGTGACCTTCTTAGTTGAACTTTTTATTTGAGTACTACCACTGGGTAGTTTCTCTACTTGCCTTTATCTCGGGACATGATTTATCATTCATTATATTTACTTGATGTATTCAGTATACAGTTGTAAATTTTTAAATAAATACATATAAAAAAAAAGGCTATCCACTTTAAACAGGCTGGGAGAACCCAATTTAAAGAGATGGTCACCAGATCCTACACAGTATATTCGCAGCTGTTTACAGATTTAATAATTTATACGCCATAGTAGATCTCGAAATCGGGACCTACAGACCAGTAACACTGCCCCATACATACTTCGCTCTCTTATTGTAATTAATAATTATTTTCTATTAATTAGGCTGAACGATTTTTTAGTTGATGCAAATTCATTATTATAATTAATTTTCTTACAAATGCTTTGGGAAAATGAATGGAGCTGAATTCATATTTTAATTTGACTATTCACTGGTATAACTAAGTGAAGGTTTTAGGACCATAGATCTATGTGCATTTGAATGTTGCATTCTTTAGAGCACAATTAATTCTGCAAATAATTAAAGAAACTTCTTCATCATTGGACTTTGTTGTTAACATTATGTAGTTTTACATCTATGAACAAAAATGCATTACTCAATACCACAAATTATTTTCCTCCAGGTCACATATTACTCCCTCCATTTATTCCTCATGCTACACCTTCTCAGAGATGACGAGAGAACGTGAGGATGACCCCATTGTCCATGTGATGGATGTGGCAGCTGCAAAAATGGATCATTGTAAACTTACCAAAGGATAGCTGATGCGTTCACACCTCCAAAGTCATCGGACCTTGATTAAACATAAAACATACTATGGCAAAAGTAAAGACACGGAAAGAAAAAAAGAAATTTGTTTTCATTAAATTTATTCATTTAAAATATGTACAAAATATTGTTGCTAAAATATCTGGTTTAAGATTATCTTTAGTTCGGCATTCATTACTATATCAATGATAAATTCCTTGGTGTCAAATATCATTTAGATAACTCAGATGCCCTCATTAAAATCATATCAATACACACTGTTCTTTGCAATACAAATATAAACAAACAAATGTCAAGAATAGTTAAATTATAATTTAACTATTCTTGATCGTATTTTATATAATTATATAAATATAAAAATGGGAACAAACTAGAATTAAATCAAATTTATTAATTCAAAAATCAAGTATTACAAAAAAGCTTGAATTAAATTATTAATTATTTATATTTTCGATATGATATTAATTTTTATACAACAGATAACAAGCTTACATGATAAATAATATTTATATAAATACAGTTTCTGTGCAATGTAAATGAAAATATGACCCAGAATGGTATAGACATTCTCGCCGAGATACTAAAATTATATAGAGATATTCGATTTATAGGTATAGTTGAATGACCGAAATAAAGTATAAGGGTTTCTAATGCTTATTGTTACCCTTAAATATAGTTTTCTTCTTCTTCTTTAACTTTCTCATTTTTGTCTTTCAGCGTGGAGTCTTTGATCCAACCCAAGATCTCCTGGTTTTTTTTCCCAGTCTTTAGGAATTATCTTTTCCTCATAAATTTTTTGGAATAGGCCCTGCAGCCTTGATTATCTCCCCAACCTTGATTCTTTCTATAGGCATTTCAAACTCTTCTTCCATATTATGTCCAGCTTTTGGCCATTATCTTGTTCCTCCCTGTCAGGGTCATTGTATCTAATCTACTGATAGGTCTGAAAATATTGAATTGTAGTGTCTTTCCCTCTTTTTTAAAATTTCAGTGGCATCAGTAACCAAGTCGCCATTTTCGTTTTTCACATTTCGAATATTCTTGTCCTTTTTACCTCTTAGGCACTTAACTTTTCTCTAAATCCTTTAAATATTTTCCCGGTAATCATCATCCGATTCCTTACCTAACCGTTTCCATGACTGTCTCTTACACTATTAGACCAGTTCTGCTGTGCCTTATTTGCCATTAAGGATTTCCAGGCTTATTTTTTGTCAGCAACCGCAAGTTTTACATGCTCTTTCCACCATTCTGTTATTTTTTTGCTCTTATTAGTTTTATTGAAAGCGCATATTTCAGTGGCAGTCTCTAGTACACAGCATCTGTGATGTATGACCACGTGTCATCTATATTCTTTTCGAGGTCTATCGATAGGAATCGAAGATCTTGCAGTTCTGCATATAAAGCATATCAAATATAGTTTTAGGAATTACAAATATACACATTATGCAGCTCAAAGTGCCTTTATTTTTATAAAAACGACGAAGAAAACATTATAAGTTAAGAATATAAAAAAACAAAACAGCATTTTTAAATTTATAGAGATTTTTTTTTGTAACAATAAAATTCAAACACGTTTTTCAATGAATTACCCGTAATGCACTGGCACAAAAACCCGACTTCAATGTGTTACGTTATAAAAAAAAAAAAAATAAACTAGAAATTGAGGCAAATTATTTAAAATCGTGCTTTATTTGCTTAATACTTAAAAAATATTATTTACGAAACTGTATTTATAAAAATAGTGTTTGATTCTTAAACTACAGACTATAATATAAGCAAAAGTTTATGAATTTATTTCGATTATTAATGGCTAATAATAAACAAAAAAAAAGTATTCCTTAAATCATCATATTTCCTTAAATATATTCCCATATGTAACTATAGCCAGTATATATTTTTATTAATTAATCTTAATTATTACTGTTTTCTTTTTTACGTTTGCTTTATTTTTTCAATTTAATACTTATGTTCACGCCATGTGGCGTTCTTTTTATTTATGAATTAAAAATTTAAATTTACTTAAAAAATAGGTAAAGTGTCAAATACATGTTGAAATAGCACACTACTCTCTCTAGCGGCTGTTTGGGGCAACTAACACTTCAATTAATTGACATAATCACAAACAGAGCGCGATTTACTGGTGCTCTCTTCACCTGTGGTACTGTTTTTAATCCTGTCTTCAGCGTGCACTCGCAGCAGTCGCGAGTCTTTTCTTATGCCTCCAGCTATCCAGCTAAAGCATTCACGAGACACTTGTTCATATGCCTCCAGCTATCCAGCTAAAGCATTCGCGAGTCTTTAATCCAGCTATCCAGCTTAATTACAATTACCAGTTATTGATCAGTTTAATAATTTCCGTTTTATTCATGAGTTACAAATATTTCACGATTCATCTGCAAATAAGTCTGGATTCCCCAGGAGTTTTTCAAGGGCACAGGAAGTCATCAGGACTAAAAGACGCTGCCAGCCTCTTTTGGTCTTTGAGTACTCAGAAACCAGAGTTCCTGTCGTATGCTGCCGGCCTAGGGTGAGTCACCTTTTATTTTCTGTGTTTTTGATTTCTTCCTGTTACCTCTTTATAATATCGAACGCTTTTAAAATAACTTATACAGTCCACATCCAGAGCGAAATTTATTTAACTAAAATTACATTTTTAAGAAATTTATTACGAACCTTCGAGCTTGTCTCAACAACTTAAATAAAACTTTAATTTTACCAAATATTTGATTGCTTTTGATGACGGGATGTGATGATTTGAATAACATGGAGTTGTAGCGGCTGTGGTTGTGTCAAAGAAGACCCGCCTTATTACCGAGTCAAAGGATTCTTGCCTGTCTGTATGTAGTTTCAAGTACCAGCCCTTTTTTGCTTCCCCTCTTCAGGCTGCAGATAAGCTGAATACAGATGAGTAGTTTTACCCTTCTTGAGACAAGCTAGAATGATTTTTAAAATTATATTTTAAACATATTTATTATTTATATGTTAATCTAGCCAGCCAAAGTTATATATTGATATTTATTGTTTCCCTGATTTTCTGTACTTTTCTTCTATTTTTCACAAAAGTGATCTATAAGAAATTATATATGTGAAACATTGCAATTCCGGGTTCAATCATGCTGTGTCAGATAATTTACTTAATCCGGTGATATTTAGAAGCTCTTCTGGAGCTCACCCAGCCTCTAAAAAGATGGTACTCTTAATAGATAGAAAAGCCTGGCGGTTGAGCGTGATCACGGACATATCTCTTCCCTGCACAACCGCTATCTTAGAAGTAGTGCAGTCCCTACCACGTACTGAATCTAAGTCCCTTTATGGTTTGTAGTGGTAAATTTTTTATAAGCTTTATTTTTGTGTGGTGTGTGCAAATGTGCTAAATTTTCACCAACATAACTTCTTTGAATTAGAACATGTTTATTTTATTCCATAATCCACGTTTAAAATCATTCTTACAATGATGTCATTGTTGTGACTTTTTGTCGAACGAAGAGTTCCATACCGATACTAATAATAATAATAATAATAATAAGCTTTATTTGTTTTCCTCTTTCTTCTATGTACAATTTTTACATGGTTTTTATATTTACAAGGTTTTTAAAAAGAAAAAAAGGCCCTTCTTTGGGCATAAGCCTCTCCCAATTTACCCCAGCTACGTCTGTTCCTATGAAGTTTTGTATGTCGTCTCGCCATCTTGTAGCTGGTCTCCCTCTTCTCCTAGTGCGGTGTATTGGATACCAATCCGTTGTTGCCTTACCGATACTACTAATCAATAATAACAAATACATATCATAATAATCAGTATTAAAATAAGTTGACATGTGTTATTTAGAACGAGAATCTTTTCTTGATGATATAATACCTTTTTTTTCTTTTCTTTTTTTAAATAACGTTAATTTGATTTTTTTCGATTAAAATTGGATGATATAATCATTACTGTGTAGTAATTACCAATAATGATTTTTGTTTGTTAAACAAAAGTTCTAAATGTTTCCATTGAGTTCTCTAGAAACAGGATTATTCCTGTTTCATGTCTAAACTAAGCAAATTATATTATTGTTGATGATACTAATTAGGTACCCCCTTCGTAGTCTATCATTGTCTCTCCTGAAATAAAAAACACAATATACAATCATAAACAATAATAATAATAGAATTGTATATGATACCTCCTGCCATCTAGCTGTTAATAATTATAGAATGTTCCTTTAAGTTTGGCACGCGGGAAGTTTAACTAAACTATGCATTCACAAATCCAATTACCCCTATAGAATTCATTAAGTATCAAATTACATGACTTAATTATATGTCTGAAATATTCCATTTTGTTTATGTATATATTTTTTTTTATTTAACGTCCTTTTATACTGCAATTGCTAATCGGACGATTCTAAATTGGGATATCTAAATTTTGCCTATCCAGACTTAATTAGAATAGGGATTTTTAAAGAGAACCTGACATCATACAGGCTCGGGATCCCCGTTTAACTTTCTTCTGAAGGACGGCATAACCAAGGATTTTTTTCCCTTGTTCTGCCAGCCTACAAACCCAGGGTTACTAGGTTGTTATGCTAACCACTAGAAAACTGTTCAACCCTACATTTTTATTTTCAATTACAATTCAACTACAAAAGAAATATTTAACAAAGTGTCGTTCCGTGCGTCGTAAACGCTTTGCCATGGCCTGTTTCAGGAATGATCATTGTTTATCTTATTTTACTATTGTCATTTTTTATTTTACAATTTATGCAAATAATAACACAAACAAGTTACATTAAACTGGTGTATATTTAGTCAAATTATCGCGTGTAGTTATGAGGAAAATATTAAGGCTCAATCTCCCGTAAGAAAGAAAATTGTTTCAATCTTCTACTTTTAGTAAAAGCTTATTTTGTTTTAACAACAATGAGGACTCGAAAACTGCTTTTTTGAACTTACAATTTTAATATTTACCTATATACTTGAATTTTATAACAATTCATTGTCATTAATTGTCAATCACCGTCCACCTATCTCTTTCGATAAGATTTTATGACTGTTTCATATCTTTTATATTTCCTCCCGCTGAGAAAATTAATATATTTACAATACTAAGGACAAGGAAAATATAATTTCTTAGTTAATTTTTTAATAGTATTTTTAAAAATTGTTAAGTAAATAATTACTTATTAAAAGAACAAAATCCCCGACTTAATCTAGCAATCGACCAAATCGGACCATTGGTGATGAATAATGGTTGGCCATAATGAAGGAGATCCGCACGAGAACGACTCCCAGATGGCGCAATAAAGATCTCTTGAGGAAAATAAAATCGGAAGGAGGCTTGCCCAAGCAAAAACGGCAACAGTAAAATATCAACGCTTTCTTTATTGTTCTATTAAAGCAAGGCTTGAGCACCCACCTATCATAGCAGGCTCTCTTTCGCCCAGAGGCTGAAATAAATTCTACCCGATTCAACCATTTAATTACTTTTACTGCCCTAATAATGCCCGTTTTATTGCCCCTTACTATTTTTACTTCTATTTTATCTTCTTTAGACTATATTTGGACCATTTGGTGTAAACAGTATAATATTCCCTATAATTTATATAGCGTCGAACTCGTCACAGCTAATACGTTTTTAAAATATTTCACTGATTTAAATTAAATTTAAAGAATGGATAATTTTTATGGATAAAAGAACGTCTTGATAGTTCTGAAATAAGTATTATATTGTCTATTATTTGTTTTTAAACATGAATGTTTATTTTTGAAACAATTGATTTTCCAGTGTTTAAATTTAAATATTGGTAGGAATAGCGTACTAACTAACCCCAATTTCTCAGAACCTACAGACTCACTTAAATTCATTAGAAAATTGGCTCCATAAGTGGTGTATAAAAATTAACATACCAAAATCGAACCAAGTAACATTTACACTTAGACATTCAGACTGCCCCTCGCTAAAACTTTACAATACACCATTGCCCAGACAAACACAGACAAAATACTTGGGCCTCACCATGGACAGAAGACTGACATGGAAATCACACGTAATTAATTTGAAGAAAAAATTGAATCACTGACTCTCAATTCTAAGACGACTACTTCACTACAAAAATAAGCTATCACTAACAAACAAAATTATAATATACAACATGCTAATTATACCAATATGGTCCTACGCCTCGTGTGTGGGGGTCATACAAAAAATCCCACATACAGACCATTCAAATTTTTCAATCGAAATTCCTTCGTTATATTACAAATAGTCCCTTTACCATCACTAACAAAACATTACACAAAGATCTCAACATACCACTCGTGGCTGACGCAATCAAGAACAACTGCAAAAAATTTCATGACTCACTTGCTGGACATCAAACTTACTGGTACAATCATTAGCGACAGACACATTACCACATAATCCGACAAGGAGACTGAAACGTCTCTGGAGCAGGGATCTGCTACAGTGAGATGAACCACGCTAGGAGTGCCTTCAATAGGAGGTTTCTTCATACACGCTTTCAAGAGAAACCTTTAGGGGAGGTTTCCCGAAGAACACCAAAAATACAATATGTGCAAATGGCATTTGTATGATTTCTTAAATAAATATTTTTATTGTTGTTACGAACGTTTTACATTGAAAACAATTTAAAACTTTTTTCACTATTGTCTTGACATTTCTATCAATTCTCGTATTCTATGATTTTTCATAGCTTTTACCAATGTCTTTAAATATTTTACGATTTGTGTAAGAATTAATAAGTAATTATAAATTTATATAATACGTTGTAGGTACTTTTAATATAGGTTTACCCTTTATGAAAAATTAGAAAATTTTACAGAGTAGTAGTAAAATCTTTCATTCATATATATATATATATATACATATAGATATTTTTAATGATATTTTCATGTCTTTGTATAATGAATTACAGACAAAATTGTTGCTCAGAAAAAACTTAATGTTATTGCTAATGAAGCATTTTTCTATAATCTTAAATTATTTAATTGCTATTTTATCTGAAGTACTTTTGGAGCTTATTTTAGAGGTGTAGTGGAACAGTGTATTTTCATTTCTCCTATGTATAGTTTTTGAAAAAGAACTTATTTGTATAGAAATATTTTTGCTAATTACGAATTATATTTATGTAGATTAAGCTAGTAGTAAGTATTAAAGGTCTTTTGTTTTCATTTTTATGTAAGTTGAATAAGATTTAATTTATTTTTGCTGTTGTATTCTCTCTCTGCATTTTTTTTTTTTTTGAGTTTACGGGTGTGTTCGTAAACTGCCAGGGAGGAGTTTACTGGAAGTGGGAGACAGAGTCTACGTGGAAAACAGAAATAGACTAAATAGGAAGAAATTAGAGGAATTCAGGATTAATCCATACGAGATTCTAAAGAAGATCTCAAATTCAATCTATAAAGTTGATACGGGCCACAGGAAAGCAGAATCGAACCTCTACCACATTACAAAGCTGTGTCCAGTGTTTGTTAACAAATGAACAATTACAATTGTTCAACTCTGAGGGGGGAGATGTAAAGAAAACTGCCTCGTTAATATAGAATAGAATAGAATAGAATAGAAAAGTAACTTTATTCTGGGACAAAGTCCCTTTAGAATAACAGATATGAACAGGAATAAAAACATAATATTTATCTGGCCAGAAGGCTAAATGTTACAAATCATAAAGCATGAAAACATGACAGAAAACAATTTAAAAAGAAATATATAAACAAAAATAATAGTAAGTAAATAAATAGTACAGATCTTGACAGGATATTAAGCAATTACAGAGAATAGATAAATCCAAAGCTTTTGAAATTGAATGCATGAGCTAGCATTCAATAATTTGTTTACATGATGTACAGCTTTTCAAAGAGCAGAATTAAAAGAACTAGATAACACAGTTTGTTATTATATACATTGTATTCTAAGCAAATGACTAACCTACCTAGAGACTATCCTTCTGGGAAGCTAATAGATGTTGAAACAGCCAGGATTTGAATAATGATAGAGAGGGAGTATGACGGATATTAGGAGGGATTGAGTTCCACATTGTGGTGGAGCGGGCGAGAAAGGAACGTTCGAATGCTTTAGTTCTGTGTGAACGTATATAGAGATCAGAAAGGCGGGATCTTGTTTTATGGTGTTGCACTGATGATTTGAATTGGAGGAGACTGTAGATATATGAAGGGTGTTGAGAGTGAATGGATTGGTATAAGAATGAACAGAGGAAATATTGTCTTCGGAAGGGAGGGAAGAGCCACTTTAACCCATCATAGAGGTGGGAGACGCGCGATCGCTTCGGAGTACCAAGCACAAATCTTAGAGAGCAATTCATTATTCTCTTTAATCTGTCTTCAAGCATTTTAGAGAGGCCTCCATATACCACGCTACAATAGTCAAAGTGGGGGAAGATGAGAGAAGATACGAGAAGCTTACGGGAAGATTGTGTAAGGAGATGACGAGAACGATGGAACAACTTCAGGGAACTAATTGTCCGTCGGGATATTTGGGCGATGTGGGATTTCCAGGAAAGGTTTTGGTCGATGGTGATGCCTAGGTTTTTCACCGAGGAGGTAAACGTGATAGGATTATCGTTTAGGAGTAATGTTGGGAGGGTGTGGATGGATGTAAGGAGGGAATTGGAACCTAAAACAATGGCCTGAGTTTTCAATGCGTTCAATTCCAGTTTGTTCAGCTTTGCCCAGGCACAGATCCTATCCAGGTCTTCCTGAATACTAGCGAACGCAAAAAATAGCTCGGAAGGGGGAAAGGACAGATATATTTGGAAATCGTCAGCATATAGATGATGGGAACAGTGGTGAACAGATTTAGGGAGATCATTGATATAGCAGTTGAAAAGAAGAGGAGAGATACTTGAGCCCTGTGCCACGCCTGAGGAAAGAGTGAGGAAAGAGGAAAGGGGATGATTAGGTATAGAAACTGCTTGAGATCTATCAGAGAGGAAGGATTGGAACCATCGGATGGAACTGTTAGAAAAGGACATTGATTTGAGTTTGCTAAAAAGGATAGAATGGTCCAAGGAATCAAAAGCTTTAGTAAAATCAAGAAGGATAAGCACAGTTAGTTTTTTGTCGTCCATAGCGGTATGTATGTCATTGGTGATTTTGGCAAGTGCCGATTGTGTGGAGAAACCGGGACGGAAACCAGATTGAAGTGGGTCAAGGAGGTTGGACTGTTCGAGGAAATTTGACATTTGTGACTGGACTATTCTTTCTAGAGGCTTGGAAAGGTTTGAGAGGATTGAGATTGGGCGGTAGTCTTTGAGTGAGACAGGGTTAGAGGATTTATTAATAGGATGGACTATGGCTTTTTTCCAGGAGGCTGGGAATACTCCGTTTTGCAGTGAAAAATTGTATATAAAGAGTAGGACAGGTATAATATCGATAAGGCAGGATTTTAGCAGTTTGACAGGAATCCCATCGAAGCCTGAAATATACGGATGTTTTCTTAATTCTCTTCACAACCTTCTTGATCCAACAGCTGTTATAAATAAAAGATTGGAGAGGGAATAGTGTTGTTACCATAAAGCGTATAGAGATAATTAAAACCACTTATTCATAAGAAATACGAAATAAAGGCATTGTATGCTGTTTCTTTGTTTTTTTCAGGTGAGGGAATGTTTAGTTAAAAATGATTGTAATTATTTAAGACATGTAAATATGAATGTATTGTAAATAAAACTTTGTTTTTTCAGAGAAACAATTCCGTCTTTATTTCTAAATCCGAAGGCATTTAACCATTATAAATTTATAACCTATCATTATATATATATATATATATATATATATATATATATATATATATATATATATATATATATATATATATATATAGTGGACCGTCCGCCGCCTCCTGGGGTCCCCTACACTTTCGATAGTGACTGTGTTGTGTTCCCTAATGACTACAACACGGAATGGCCCCTCGTATCTCCGTGGTTCCTAACCCCTATTAGACCCAATTCTCCTGTAGACGATGGCCCCAATTTTGAGTTTCCCCGAGCAATCTCGGACTTTCGTATTTTCCCTAGTAACTCTGGTTCGTTTTTCCCTCACGATCTTTCTTCGCGCTTTTTCCCACGCCTCTCGAACCCGCACGTGGTTCGCGACAATGCCACGCGCCGCGTCGTTACCTGCAACCGTACCCTCGGTATCCTGACTGAGCCCGCGAACCCCAAACATCACATCAAACGGAGAGAACCCCGTTACGGAATGGATAGAATGGTTGTACGCCGCGACTGCTTTCCGCATAGCTACGTCCGGCGTCAACCCCTGCTCGACGTGGTAGACCCTGAGGTGGTCGCTAAGCGTGCTATGCAACCGCTCTACCCTTCCCTTACCCTTCGAGTGTCCAGGAGTGTTGAAATGCCACGCGTCCTCTAACTTACGCGTTTCCTCGCTCCCCTGGTTGCGACGAGATGACATTGATGCGCGACCGCCCGCAACGCAGATACTCTATTGACAGCATGCCTGACGTCTTCGTTTTCCAGATTATCTGCCTCGGTTTGTCATTAACAATTTCGTCAATTTCTTCTAAATCCCCCGGTCTCTCGTCTGTAGAGCTCTCTCTTTCCGACGAAACATCTTCTCCTCCCGCTTCCGTTGTAGACCGTTCCCCTTCGCCCTCCGGCGGCCAATCCTGCAGAAACTGCCGGATATCTCCCGATGGTCCTGCGACATCCTCTTCGATAGCATTCACCATGAGTGCCCGCGACAACCAATCGGCGACTACATTTTCCTTCCCAGGTTTGTAGACGACGACCATGGAGTACTGGCTGAGCTTCTCTTTCCAGCGAGCCACTCGAGCGGACGACTCTTTTAGCTGGCCCACCCACTGTAGCAGCCGGTGATCCGTCTGGACCCTGAATCTTCTGCCGAATAAATATGGTCTGAAATGGTCGACCGCCCAGACAATGCCAAGTAACCTCTCCAACGCGCTATATCTGGCTTCGGCATCGAACAGTCTCCTGCTCGCATATGCTATAGGCCGGTCCCACTGGTCATGTCCCTGAGACAACACCGCCCCTAAGGCGTACTCGCTGGCATCGGTAGTCACGATGAACTGTTTAGTGAAATCTGGGAACGCTAGCACCGATTTCCCCGTCAGATGCTCCAGACATTTCTTCAAGTTGTCCTCCATGACCGGAGTGACAACTACTCGCGCTCCCTTTTTTAACAAGTTATTAATGGGTACCAGGTACCGCGCCATGTCCGGAACAAAACGTCTGTAGTAATTAAGGGCTCCCAGAAGTCTTCTAATGCCTTTTACGTCCCGGGGTATCGCCATCTTGGTGATCGCTTCCACCTTGGACCTATCCGGCCTAACTCCTTCCCGAGACACCGTGTGCCCTAAAAAGTTTATCTCAGTTCTACCCAACACGGACTTCTCCGGAGACAGTTTCAGACCGAATTCGCGAACCCTCGTGAAGACCTGCCGTAGGTGTTGCACATGTTCGTCCTCCGATTTACTAAACACGAGAAGGTCATCCATATAGACCTGGCAAATCCCCTCATCTACACCCCTGAGGAATTCGTCCATCAGCCGCTGGAACGTGAGGGGCGCATTCTTTAGTCCAAACGGCATTCTCGTAAACTCGTAATGTCGTAATTTGGTGATACCCCGCTTTCAAATCTAGCGTGCTAAATATGACAGCACCGCTTAATCGATCTATGATATCGTCGAACCGGGGAATTGGATAAGCTTCGTCCTTCGTATTTTCATTTAACTGACGGAAGTCCACGACCACTCTATATTTCTCGTCCCCTGTCACACTCTTCTTCTTTACCGCCCACAGGGGGCTATTATGCGGGGACGAACTGTCGATGATGATTCCCTGTCGCTTTAACTCATCTAATTCTTCCCGGATGTGCTGTCTCAGCGCCTGGGGATACCACTTCTCCTTCACGTACGTGGTCTTCTCCTGTTTTAGCGGAATTTCGTGCACCGTCCTTCCCGTGACACCTAATAACCCCCCCTTTCTTATAAAAGATGTCCTGGAATTCTTTTAGTAAAAGGTTCCTCTACTCAACTACCTTAGTCACGGCCCCCACCCGAGAACCTCGCACCGCCCGGTGCCCCGCGTATGACTTACCCCCTAGCGTAACGAACCACCTACCTCGTTTATTTTCTACCTTCGCGCCCACCCTCTCTAACAGGTCGCACCCAACTATGGCCTGATACTCCCTGGGCAAACACTCGACTACATTCACTTGCAGGCGCGCCCCCGTTTTCCCCCACTCGCTCAATCCCATATCCGTTTCGCCCATCACTCTACATGGCCCTCCTAAAGTTAACAGCCTACATTTGCATCTCCTGATTTGAAGTGCCTCCCCCTTACCACACAACTTCTCCACTGCTTTTTTTGACAACAAGGTACTCGAGCTCCCTGTGTCTACAAGGCACTTCACTTCACCGTATGTCTTAATAATAGGCAACCAATTTTTCAGCTTACCTTCCAAGTTATTTATGACGCAAGCTCGGTCGCCACTCTGCGAGCATCCTCCTCATACGGCCGCTTGCTTCCGTCTCGTTGTTGCCGTCCGCGTTTTGTTGACGATTCCAGCCGCTGCTCACGCTGCCCTCGCCACTGCTGCCTGGTTCCTCCTCTGTCTCTGATGATCCCGAGACACTAGATGTGTCCCTTGGGGACCCACCTCGTCTAGCCGAGTACCTCCTTTTCCGTAGCTCCTGTGCATTTACCTCCATCGGTTCTGCTTGATGTCCCTCCTTCCTGCGAAAGATGTACGGGCATTGCCTGGAAAAATGCCCTTCCATCCCGCACTCGTAACATCTGGACCGTGGGCATTTTGCTACCAGATGGCCCGCCTTGCCACACCCGTGGCACTTCCTCTCATCCTTCCTGGGCCCATTCTTTGATTTTGGCTGCCAATTTCTTTTCTCGGCCGTGAACGGTTTTTCTCTGACGCTTGTTCTACTCCCCGGAGTCGCAGAGATTCTTGGTCGATTCGCCGAGACCCTTTTTCACTCAGGCTCATCCACCTCCATCCTGTAGCTCTCCTCTTCTCGGGCCCCTGTATCCACAAGGTTCCGGGTGCATTCAAGGAACGTTTTCTCGATAGGAAATCCTTCCTTTTTCCCTAACTGCCTTGCCAACTGCACCTTCCAGATCGTGGACAGAAATAGCATTCGCGCGTCTGTCTCTTCCGCTGATATAATCTCTCTCATTTTCGAATTCAGTTTTTGATACCGCTCCAACATGACTGCAGCGTATTGACCCGGTGTCTGCCGGCTCTGCCTCCTTTCACAGAACATTTGAAAAATGTCCTCCTCGATCGTCCATCTCCCTCCTCCATACGCCTTCTTCAACCTTTCTTTAATCACTGCCCATTCGGTCTCCTCATCGGCCTGAATTAAATTCAACACGCTTCTCCGGACACGCCGTGCCAGGGCCACTTGCAACCTTATGGCATCCAGTTCTTCTAGAAAATCCTCTGCCACCTGGAATTGAATGCCTGCCATGATTCCGTCTCCACCTTTGATAAAATGGTTGAGTTCCCCGACATCGCCGTTGAACTTATCTAAGTCAGAAATTTCTCTCCTGATGTCTTACGCGTTGGCCTTCCGCAATTTCATTTTTTCCAATTCATTAGTTTCTTGCGCAATTCTGTTAGCTTCCTGTCTCGCTAGGTCCGCCCGCTCTAACCCTAGGGAGGACATTACCTGAGGTTGGAGTTCAGGGATCATCTGTTTCGCCTGTGGAGGATCTAGCGTCAAGGTCGCAGGCCTCAGGATGCTCGGAGCCTGATCATTCATGTTGGCGCACTTTAGTACTATTCACAATAAAATGAAAAGATAACACAACAGACAAAAACAAAACAACGAAAAAAAATTTCTTTCCTATGCTTTTAATCCGTGTCCCGGGTTTCGGCACCACTTAACGAGTTCGAGACACATTAACTAAAAAAAAAGGAAAGGTTTAGAAATGAGAACGCACAGAGAGATCGGTTACAACTAACTTTATTGATAAACTAATCCTTCTTATATAGGATCTGGGAGTTGTTTATATTCTCAGTAGGATTAAGCTCTACTATTACCCGGCTATGGCACTTAACTTACACACACACACACACACACACATATATATATATATATATATATATATATTTTTTTTTTTTTTTTTTTTTTTTTTTTTTTTTTTTTCTGTTGGCTCTACAGACCTTGTAGATCTTTGACCGCCTTTACCAGCCTCTCCACCTCTGTCTATCCTGGGCCGCTGATTTCCAGTCTGCCACATGTAGCTCCTCAGCATCTTTGTTGACCCTATCTATCCATCTGGTCTTTGGCCTCCCACGTGGTCTCTTGCCAACTATTGTGGCATTCATTGTTGCATAGAGGCGTCCTGACGGATTGCTTCGAGCAACATGCCCCGCCCATCTTAACCTTCTTGATTTCATATCCTGAGATATCGCCTGACCAGTTTCTGTGAGCAATTCCTTATTGGTCCTTCTCCTCCAAGAGTGTAGACTCTCATCCCAGACCGCTCCGGTTATTGTGCGAAGGATTTTCCTTTCGCATCTCTCTATTCTGCTTTCCAGGGTGCCAGTGAGAGCCCACGTCTCACAGCCATATATCAGAATCGGCTTTATTACCGCATTATAAACCCTTAGTTTTAAGTTTCTAGAGATGCTTCGGGATTTCAATACTCTTGAAAGAGCGAAGAATGCTCTGTTTGTGCTTGTTATACGCTGGTCTATCTCAGTTAATTGTTCATTGGTTGAGGTTATTGTGGAGCCAAGGTAATTAAAGTTATCCACTTTCGGGAACGATTTGCGATCCACGCAGATGCTTTTTCTGGGATGGACTTTACGGCTCACTAACATATATTTGGTTTTTTCCTCATTTACCTGTAAGCCGATTTGGTCTGCTTCTCTCATCAGCGTCTTGGCGAGTCTCTCAATATCCTTTTCATTTTTTCCGAGGATTGCTATATCATCGGCGTAAGCAAGAATTTTATGCTCCACCCCGACATGCACCCCGCCCTTCACTCTTGATGTTGTTCTTATTACCTTTTCGAGGGCTATGTTGATCAGTAAAGGCGAGAGCCCGTCTCCCTGCCTTAGGCCGGTCCCAACTTCAAAAGCCTCAGACACATCTCCCTGTACCAGGACTCTGCATCGGGGGTCGCCTGCACACGCCTTAGTCAATCTCACTAGTTTACCGGGAATACCCAGCTCAGTCATGATCTTCCATAGACAGTTTCGGTCGACGGAATCATATGCAGCTTTGAAATCGACAAATAATGCATGTACATCTCGGTCTACTTCCCATCGTTTTTCGAGTACCTGTTTCAGTATGAATATCTGGTCTAGCGTACTCCTCCCCTTTCTGAATCCTGCTTGCTGGTCACCTGCTATTTTTTCGTAATACGGGTATATCCGATTATGTAATATGTTGGTCATTATCTTATAGGCGGTGGGAAGGAGCGCTATGCCTCTGTAATTCCCACACTCGTACATGGACCCCTTCTTTAGAATAGGGCATATTAGACCTGTTTTCCAAGCTTCGGGTATCTTCTCTTTATCCCATATCTTCTGGATTAGTTCTAATAATTTGACTCTTACCGTTTCTCCCCCATCTTTGAACAACTCTGATGGTAGGTTGTCCAACCCAGGGGCCTTTCTTATTTTAAGCCTGTCTATAGCTATTTCTAAATCCAGAATATCAGGTTTTTCAACCTCTTGTGGGTCAAGGTCCTCCTCGTTGTCCATATCCTCTTCGTCCGTGTGGTTCCCTTGGTTTAGCAGATTCTGGAAATATTCTTTCCAGATGTTTAATACTTCTACCTTGGATGCCGTCAGTTTTCCATCTTTTCCTCGAATTTGAGTACTTCTCGCTCTAAATCCAGTCCTTTCCTTCCTTATATCTGCATATAGTTCGCTTATATTTCCAGCCTGCCAATTATCCTCAATGTTTCTAAGTCTTTCCTTGAGAAATTCCCTTTTTGATGTTCTTATTATTTTATTTGCTTTTGACCTGGCGGCTGAGTATTTTTCCAATATAGATGGATCAGCTTTGACTGTGTAAAGGGCCTTCAATTTTCTTCTTTCCTCTACTGCTTTTTCGCATTCCTCCGTGAACCATTTTTTGGGTTTCCTTTTTTCCTGAGTTCCTATTATTTCCTTAGCTGTTTCTTTTAACTCGGACTCTATTGTCTCCCAATGTTGAACAATTGTGAGATTCTCTAAGTCTAAGAGCTCAAATGTATTTTTCAGCTCGATTTGGAATTTGTCTTTTACCTTAGGATTTTTCAGGTTTTGGACTTCAAACTTTACCCTTTTTATTATATATATATATATATATATATATATATATATATATATATATATATATATATATATAAGAATGTCGTGAAATCAGCAAGAGCTATTGTGGATTCATTAGGGAAACGACAGTTTCCATTTTTGATCATTGATTTAAACCATCGACTTATGTGATATATTCATTGTTATCTTACTAATTTAATAATAAAATCTATTTTAGTTAACAATAACAATAAATTATTTTAACGGATAGTTTTCTAAGAAAAAATTACATTTGATTTCATAGCGAAATATACTGTTACGGCCGCCGGCAGGAGGACGGAAGCAAGGGGATTAGCGGCTTAAATCCGTCGGCGGGAGAAGTTAAAATAGGATTAGGACCGTTCTAGATCGTCTCCTTTTGTCGGAAAAGGATTAAGAAGATTCCAGAATTGGCCCCTCCGTGTTCTAGAATGTTCGGCCTTGCCTATTTAAATACTTATCTCACCTCGAGCCAGTCAGTCTTAGTCTGAGAGTAGACCAGGAGGCACTGTGATGATCTCGTAATAAGTGCGTGTCAGTGTAATAATTGAGTGTCAGTGTGATAAACTAGTCAGTGTTGAATCGGCCAGTCTAATAAGTGTATCAGTGAACTGTGATAGTCTCGCGAGTGTAATAAACTGTTTCTGTTTGTTACTGTATGTCAGTTTGTCATACTTGGAGAATCTTACGGTCGGTGGACTAGTGAACTGTAAGAGTTAATTAGTAGTTAATAATTGTAATAATAATTAGTAGTGTAATTTTATAATATTCATACAAACTATTGTAACTAGTTAAGCTATCTAGAATTAGTAATATCTTATATTGCTGTAAAAATTAAATAGGCCTAGGTTATAATAAACATTTAGAATATTGTTATTTTAAATTTATATTAGTTTAATAGTTTAATTGTTAATAGTTTAATTGTATCCTTTTTATCATTTTGTTAATAAATATTAGTATCTTTAATTAAGGAATTGTTTAATTCATTTTAATACCCAGTAGCCCGTAACAAATTGGTGTCAGAAGTGGGATTATTGTGTAATTGGTATTAGTTTGCATTTTGTAATTATTGGGCTACTGTATGTAAAATGGCTTCTAAAAGTGTTAAATTAATTGATTTAAAAGTTGCGGATTTGAAACGGGAGTTAGAGGAACGTGATCTTGATTCTTCCGGAACTAAAACTGTACTGCAACAGCGATTGCGTGAATTTTTTGTAGATTTAGGGGAAAATCCAGATGACGTTCTGTTTGAAACCGATTTATGCAAGTTGTCTGCAACTTTATGCAATGTAGATAATAAGCTAGGTAATTTACAAAGTGAGTTAAGCAATGTAGAAAATAAGGTAGGTAATGAATTAAGCAATGTTAAACATGAGCTAGGTAATGAGTTAAGCAATATAGAAAATAAGCTAAGTAATGAATTAGGTATTGTTAAAAATGAGCTAGGTACTGTAAAAAGTGATTTATTGGATACATTAGAGTCTAAGTTAGGTACATTAGAGACTAAGTTAATAGAAAATGTTGAGAATAAGTTAGTCGATGTAAATAATAAAGTAGCTATGTAGAATCTAGTTTAGGAGAAAAATTGAATTCTATTGAAAAGGAATTTAGACTAAGAGTAGAAGCTCTCGAGAGACGTATGAGCAACCCACCGACGAACGACACTGACCGTTCCACCGATGGCAGCCTTCATAGCACCATTACGCCCGCCAATGCTGGGACGCCACCAACTCACAACACTATTCCAGTATTCGACGGAAAGACGCCGTGGGAGGACTACATGACTCTCTTCGAGACAGCGGCTTCGATCAACGGGTGGTCAAAAGAGACCCAAGCTTCAGCGTTATGCCTTGCCTTGCGTGGAGACGCCTTGGGAGTACTGCAGGGGATGCCAATGTCAGAGCGGTCTAACTACGGGGAGCTGATTAGAAGACTGGAGATGCGCTTCGGCCACCGCCAAATGGACCAGCTATATCGCTCACAACTGAGAAGCAGGATCCAGAAGACCAACGAGGAGACGCTGCAGGATTTTGAAGCGGACATTGCCCGACTGGTGAGGAATGCCTACCCATCGGTCACCGATGATGTCTACGAGAGCCTGGCTGTTGACAAATTCCTGGATGGATTTCGGGACCCCGAGACGCAACAAGCTGTGAAGCTCGCCCGGCCAAAAACATTGGGAGACGCATTATCTCAGGCCATGGAGTTCGAGGCTGTCAGCAGTCAGTACGGGACCATGCGCGAGTTCGAGCAGCAGAAGCGGAACCTAATGTAGCCCCTAGCATAGAAGATATTGTGACACAGATTTTGGAGGCTCTCAGGACCCGCAAGAAAGAGATACGCTGTTGAAGCTGCGGGCAACTTGGACACCCTAGAAGCAAGTGTCCATCCAAGAAACAAGAAAAGCCACAGGAAAACTAAGTAGGGTTGATGGGAAGGAGCAACTGTCAACCCGTAACATCAGAGGCTCCAGGAAGACCAGTAGAGTTGCGTCATTAGGGAGCAGAACCAACAGCTTCTACGTTGATGGGATGGTTAACGGGCAGCTGCGAAGTCTGCTACTGGATACCGGCGCAACCATGACTATCTTGAACTTGAAGACGGTCCCCGCTGAGAAGATCTTACCAACGACTTGGGCATTACGGACTGCCACAGGAGAGCCAGCCAAGGTCTACGGGGAGACAGTTGCCACCTTCATCATCGGGGATCAACATCTGAAGTACCGCGCTCTCGTGGCAGATATTGATGAAGATGTCATATTGGGCACGGACTTGATGATCGCATACGGGATTAAGCTGGATATGGCGAGAGGTGTGATGACGATGGGAGACGAAGAAGTCATCCTTCGGCAGGGAAAGGACATCTACGCACGAGTGCGCTTACTAGAGGACACCACTTTAACTGTACGGAGCCAAATCATAACGCCTGGGACGGTCGAAGGACATCTACCTGAGGGTCAATGTATGCTACTTGAACCTGGAAGGCAAGAAGAACAGGATATCGGACGCGGCGTAATGGTTGCAAGGTCTCTCATCAAGGTCGGACGTACCACTCCGATTCGGCTAATGAACCTGAACAGCTTCCCAGTAACGCTGAACAAAGGAACACCGGTAGGGGAATGTACAACCGCTACCTCAGTGGTTCGTCAGCTGCAACGTCATCCCACCGAGCTGTGAGGACTGCCGGAAGAACTAACAGGATTTGTGGACGAATCATGCCGGGAACTCTCACCTGAACAGAGCGAGGAAGTGAAGAAGATGATTATCCGATGGCAGGACGTTTTCGAGATCAGCCCAGGGCCACGAGGTAGAACGTACATCGTCCAGCACAGGATTGACAACGGGGATGCTAAGCCCATCCGACAGGTCCCGCGGAGGCTGCCGTTAGCCAAACGGGAGGACGCCGAGAAGATCATCAAGGAGATGGTGACTGATGGTGTCATTGAGCCGTCGAGTAGCCCCTGGTTGTCTCCTGTTGTATTGGTGAAGAAGAAGGACGGCACGTCGAGAACGAGTTCTGCGTAGACTACCGCCTTCTGAATAACGTCACCAAGAAAGACAGTTATCCGCTCCCCAGGATTGATGATACGCTGGACACCCTAGAGGGGTGTGAACTTTTCTCTACCTTGGATCTCCGCAGTGGATATTGGCAGGTTGGATTGAAACCATAAGATAAAGAGAAGACAGCGTTCTCTATTGGGAATGGACTCTAGCAATTTACGGCAATGCCATTCGGGCTTTGCAATGCTCCTGCAACATTTGAGAGGCTGATGGAATGCGTGTTAAGAGGTTTCTCTTGGGAAATTTGCCTGGTATACTTAGATGACATCATTGTGCTGGGAAAGTCCTTCGCTCACCATCTGAAGAATCTGGAGAAGGCCTTCGAACGACTGCGTGCAGCGAACCTTAAATTGAACCCGAAGAAGTGTCATCTCTTCCGAAGGCAAGTCAACTATCTGGGGCATATTGTGTCAGACAACGGAGTTGCCGTTGACCCAGAGAAGATTGCAGCGATCACCGACTGGCCAGTACCTCGAGATAAGCACCAAGTAAGAAGTTTTCTCGGCCTCTGCACCTACTACAGGACGTACGTGAAAGGATTTGCAAACATTGCAAAACTTCTTACCAGGCTCACCGAGGAAAAACGGACTTTCCTTTGGGATCACGAATGTCAGGCATCCTTTCGAAGAGTTGAAGAACAAGTTGAGTAGTGCTCCTATTCTGAGCTATCTACGTCCCGAGGGCGAGTTCATAATTGACACAGACGCCAGAACCACCGTTATTGGAAGCATCCTCTCTCAGCTCCAAGATGGAGAAGAAAGGGTCATTGGATATTTCAGTAAAGCGCTCTCAGCCCCGGAACGAAACTACTGTGTCACAAGGAAGGAGCTTCTGGCAGTAGTGAAATCTATAGAGCATTTCCACAAATATCTATACGGCAAAAGATTCCTCCTGAGAATGGACTACGCGGCTCTAATGTGGCTGCTGCGATTCAAGTCCCCAGAGGGACAAGTGGCGAGGTGGATCGAGCGCCTTCAAGAATATGACTTTGAATCTGCTCATCGTGCTGGAACGAGTCACAGAAATGCGGATGCGCTCTATAGGACACCTTGTGACGAAGAATGCGGGCATTGTTCTCGACAAGAAGAGAAGCAGGCAGTGTTGAGGACAACGGTGGTCATGGACAGTTGGCAGGATGCAGAGGTGTCAAAGGAGCAGGACAAGGACCCGGACTTGAAACAAATGAAGCAGTGGAAACTATCAGGGCAAGGAAGACCAACCTGGCAGGATGTTGCTCCAATGTCGAAGAATGTAAAGACTTACTGGACCCAATGGGACTCCATTCGTGTGGACAACGGGCTGCTGAAACGGACATTGGAGAACACGGAAGGAGATCAGCGCAGACTACAGCTCATCGTTCCAAAGAGTAAAGTGCCCGAAGTACTCAGGAAACTTCATGACGGAGTATCTGGCGGCCACCTTGGAGTTCACCGTACATTGGAAAAGGTACGTGAACGCTTTTACTGGGCGAACCTTAAGGACGATGTGTTGGACTGGTGCAGGCGTGTTGGCCTCTAACGGTCCCATAAGAAGAAAGAAGGTCCCAATGAAGAAGTACAACGTTGGAGCACCGTTTGAGAGAATAGCAATTGACATCGCTGGCCCTTTCCCGGTGCCGGACGAATGTAACCGGTATATTCACGTGGCCATGGACTACTTTTCCAAGTGGGTGGAAGCTTACGCCCTTCCGAATCAGGAGACAGTCACGGGTGCGGACGTACTGGTGAAGCAGCTCGTCAGTAGGTTCGGAGTACCCATGGAACTTCACGCTGACCAGGGACGAAACTTCGAGTCTGCAGTCTTCTCCGGGATGTGCGAAGCACTGGGAATACGGAAGACCAGAACGACACCTCTTCACCCTCAACCCGATGACATGGTGGAGCGCATGAACAGGACTATGGGTCGATATTTGTCCAAAGTGGTCTCCGACCATCAGCGAGATTAGGACCAGTATCTTCACCTGTTCCTGCTGGCCTACCGCAGTTCAGTCAGTGAGGCAACGGGGCAGACTCCCGCAAATGTGGTGTTCGGCAGAGAACTTCGGTTGCCTTGTGATCTGAAATTCGGTTTCAAGCCTGACGAGGAAATTACCAGAGAGGAGTACGTCACGGATCTACTGAAGCGAATGGATAATATCCACGAGAAGGTTCGCACAAACATCCAGGGAGCAAGTGACAGAATGAAGGAGCGCTACGACATCAGGGCTGAGAAAGGTGGCCACCAACCTGGAGACTTGGTCTGGCTACATGATCCTCGAAGAAGACGAGGCTACTCACCTAAACTCCAGAACTCCTTGGACGGCCCGTTTCAAGAGGATCAAAGACGTCATATATAGGATCAGGAAGCAGCCTAAAGGAAAACCCAAGGTAGTCCATTTCAATAGACTGGCCCCGTACAAAGGAGACCACGGCCCGAAAGAAGACCAGCAGGTCAGGCACCTAAACAACGTCAAGACAAATAACTCAGCTGCTCATACCAAAGTACTAGGGACCCGTGGAGTAACTCAGGTAATCTACAGAGATATCTTCTCGTTACCAGTGGAGTATTCTCTGGCCCATTGCGTTGCCGAAGATCTGAGGACTTCTCGAGGGATTGCAACGGTCTTCAGGAAGAAGTTCGGCGGAACTGAAGAGCTGGAACGCCAAGGACCAAGTGTCGGGAAGGCACTCCACCAGCCGTACGAAGGACGATACCTGTTTTACTTGGTTACCAAGCGTGCCACTGATCAGAAGCCGACATATGACGCACTGCGGCGAAGCCTCGACGACCTACGTAGTAAGCTTCTGAGACTGCGTGTCACTAAGCTCGCTATTCCGAAGTTGGGCTGTGTATACGACGGCTTGGAGTGGAAGGTTGTCAGGGACATGATCGAACAGACATTCGCCAACTCTGGAGTTGCCATATTGGTGTGCACGTTCAACCCCTGGAAAGAAAGTGCGTCTCCTTCAGCTCATAAATGCCCGATTTCTCCGGACTTGCTCCGGACGGGGCAGAGCACTTTTATGGAGGGGGCAGTGCTACGGCCGCCGGCAGGAGGACGGAAGCAAGGGGATTAGCGGCTTAAATCCGTCGGCGGGAGAAGTTAAAATAGGATTAGGACCGTTCTAGATCGTCTCCTTTTGTCGGAAAAGGATTAAGAAGATTCCAGAATTGGCCCCTCCGTGTTCTAGAATGTTCGGCCTTGCCTATTTAAATACTTATCTCACCTCGAGCCAGTCAGTCTTAGTCTGAGAGTAGACCAGGAGGCACTGTGATGATCTCGTAATAAGTGCGTGTCAGTGTAATAATTGAGTGTCAGTGTGATAAACTAGTCAGTGTTGAATCGGCCAGTCTAATAAGTGTATCAGTGAACTGTGATAGTCTCGCGAGTGTAATAAACTGTTTCTGTTTGTTACTGTATGTCAGTTTGTCATACTTGGAGAATCTTACGGTCGGTGGACTAGTGAACTGTAAGAGTTAATTAGTAGTTAATAATTGTAATAATAATTAGTAGTGTAATTTTATAATATTCATACAAACTATTGTAACTAGTTAAGCTATCTAGAATTAGTAATAATGTTGTAATAATTAAATAGGCCTAGGTTATAATAAATATTTAGAATATTGTTATTATAAATTTATGTTAGTTTAATAATTTAATTGTTAATAGTTTAATTGTATCCTATTTATCATTTTGTTAATAAATATTAGTATCTTTAATTATGGAATTGTTTAATTCATTTTAATACCCAGTAGACCGTAACAATACTGCAGATGAACAGATTTCTCACTGGTTACGGGGAAAAAGGTTATTCGGTTTTTAATTTTTATTGGATACATAACAAACTTAGCTGAATTTATAAATTCATATAAAACTTGAATTTTCTGTTAGAATTTTATACTCTGAATTTTCCTACAATTTTTGATATTAAATGCTTGATATATTTAATCCTCTACAACTTCCAGGCTTATTTGAATTTTTTCATTTTATTCATGTCCTGTGACCTGTATTTGAATTAATTTATGCAGTCAAGCTCAATCCAAAGATAAATTATAAATAGAGCTTTCCTCACAGAAATACTAATATTAAACATCGTTAAAAGTGTGCTAATATTGGTCCATATTTAATGAGACTGCCAACTCAGTTGGCACAATCTTTTATATTTATTCAGATCAAAGATGGTAATTTAGTATACTACCTCCCACTAACAATTATTCCCTAGTATATTTGATAGCCCAGATTCAAGTATCAGATAATCAAGTATAATTTTTAAATTAAAATTTTAAGTAAGTAAAATTTTTATAAGTACCTCTATCATTGGAAATGACCATCATTTAAAAATTCCCAAATTATTTGGTGTTAACGGATTTTCAGGACAAAAATGAAATATTTCAAACATTCAAAAGTTTATAAACTACTGTTAACAATCGTAGACAATCGACAATACCCCAATTCAGGCTTTCACAATGTGGAAACAAACAGTACTGAATGTAGCACAACTCACATCGGTATTGTAAAAAGATGCGCCACTAAATTAATATGTACCAATAAAATACCTACATCTTTAAATGCTTTGCTCATATATCTTTTTAACATGTTCAATGAGTCATAAAAATTATTATTAAATACATTAAAAAATAAAGTTAAGGCAGGATCAGTCAGAATCGAAGATGAATTAAGAACTCAGTTTAAATAGTTTCAAGCTGAATAGTGTTTATTGTCGGAGTCTTCTGAACAACTACTATTTTATTCCTCCAGTACTCCTTCATTTTCTGACTTTGTTTTTTAGCATTTGCTCCTCAACCCTGTTGTTCAGTGTGGTCTATCTACTTGTAAGGGACATCTGGAAAAATCCCCGTCGAATGACTTGGTGGAACTGTAGTCAGTCTAACATTTTCCTCTTTGGAATCTCAAGTTGTTCCAAATCCGACCAGACCGATGTCGTCCATCTGGTCTTAGCAGCGATCCATCTACCTGCCACAATGAAAATCATGTAAGTGGGTCACTTGTGATCTATAGGGACCTAGTTCAATAAAAGGTCAGTCGTTTTTTCCTGATAGATGTGCCGATATCCTTCTCGTGCTTACATAGCTCGGCATTTTTATGGATTCTGTAAGTGCACCCTCTGACTATTACTAGTATCCTCATCAGGGTCTTCCTACCCTTGATAGCTTATTCTGAGTGAGCCCTTTCTGGCCATTACAAGGCACGCGGGGGAATACAGGAAAAGGTTTTACAACCGAGTTGTGTTTTAAGCCTAATATTGATATTTTGATAGTATTATTTAATGATATTAATTGTCTGTTCATAAGTCGGAGAAATATAAAATAATGATACATGAATATATGAACCCAAACGGCATACTTACTAATTGAAACTATATTTGTATATAATAAGTACTATATATAACAATATTTTTTGGTATAGATCACAAGACTTTTCAAAATTTCAATAAACATGTGCCCATTTATAAAATAAGATGGTATTCGTTTATAAATAATTTTAAGTTAAATCTACACCAAACTGTTGTTATAAATCATAAGTTTAAAACGCCTGTTATTTTCTACATTTTAATATAAATTAGAAAGCAGCTGTTAAAAGTATGGGCCCTAGTAATAGTTCATGAAAATATCCTATATCACATATACATATAATATAAGACACATAAGTCCTGAGACACATACACACTTATTTAAATAAATAAATAAGTATGCATTTTTGACAAATCAGGACTTTTGCCTTGTTGGGATTATTTCATGTTAGCAACAAATACGAAATAACGGTATATTATACTTTAAATAATCTACTCAACATAATCTACTTAAAAAATGGAAATACTCTGAAACAGTTTAATAAATTTTCACTGCTTGGAATGTGATCTCTCCGTTATGGTATTTCACAGGAATTTAATAATTCAGCAACTCTACGTCACATACGGTCTAGTATTTACTGAAACTCTGAAAAACTAACTTGAAGAATAAATAACAAAGTTCTACTTAAGAAGTTTACTAGGAACCATTCCGGTGAAAATTTGAAAAGCTTTTAGCTGATTCGTTTTCATTAATTTTTCTTTTCTTCTATATACTATTTTAAACAATTCATTTAGTATTAAAAATAATAAGTTGTAAAGTCAATATAAAAATTTAATTATTTAATTTCATATCATAGACTTTTATTTTAATGTATTTTGTTAAGGCGTGATTAGACTGAATAAATTTTAATAGGAAGCAAATGGAAGTACCACGGGAATTTGAATGAAATCTCAGATATTAACAAAGCGTTTGCTTTATTAATTTGAATAACATGCGAGATATCTTTTCTTAAATACTATTAAATATACATGTAAAAGATAATACAAATTAATAATAGCTTCTACAAATATAACTTAAGACTAAACATGCAACTTAGCGATCTAATGAACAAAATTAATTTAAGACAAACAAAGAAGAAAAAATGATTAAAATGAATGGGAGCGATAATTAACAATAACAGAAATGCTCCATGCTAGCATAGTGGCCAAAGATATAATAACTACAAAATGAACTTGAACGTTATAATGAAGATTTCAATAAGGCGCGAAGATGTGCGAATTATTATTATCTTCGCCAGTGATCACGGCATGAAGGAGCAATGAGTATGATATCATTAATTAACTTGAACTGTCCGGTTGATACCATGTAATACGTTGATCATCAGGAGAAGAATTAGTTGACGATTTGAGGCCCTATGATAATGAAATGGGACTTACAATTCGTGTGATGTAGACCCAATTAGCATCTCAGCATAGCTTCTGGCGAGTGACAAGCTTTAAAACCTCTGGACGTCCTCATAGGAATAGCGGCTTGAAAGCGGATTACTAAGCGGCAGTGTGCGATGATCGTTGCTGCGAAGGTCTGGTAGAACAATTCCGCTCGGCGATCTAACAGGATGTGCCGGGCGCTCTGAGCGTCATTCCCCCTCTCCTTGATTTTGGCGGTACAGTAAATTTTTTGAGAGGCAAGGATCGGTTTGTTATCTGGCGGTTAGTATAGGTCCGCGGCTAAACATATTTAATGTGACCATTATAATAAAATAAAGGTAAAATATATGCCTTCTGTTTATAATAATCTTTAAAAAGGGACTAATAATAAACTAAAGAAAATAAACCTCTAATAAAATTTTATAGGGATTGATTAAAAAAAATTGTGGCACCACTTGGGCCTTAGAGAAACCTTTAAAACCCTTTATAGAATTTTGAATAGTTAGTTAACAATTTTATTATTTTAATAATGTACTTAATATTGATTCTATGATAAGCAAAAAATTTATTGAAAAATAAAACATGAGGTATTATGGTATGTTTGAATCCACACCACAAGTAAAATAACAAGGGAACTTTACGCATTAACCTTATGGAATTCTTATATAACTGGTTATGAAAAATAAGTTTCGCCAAATCAATTAGTCAACTGCTGCTTCAACAAAATCTACTGTTGTAGCGAAAATTATTATAATATGCTATCAGAAAATAACAAGCTAATGCCTCTTACTAAAAATTTGTAAATATCTATAATATATTAATCTTTATTAAAATATAAATGAATAATAATTTAAGTATTAGCCGATCAGATCGATAAAGCAGATCAGTTCTTAATCGATACACAGAAGTGCGTGATCGGGTAATTGTACATAGTCGTTTATTTCATCTCCCTCCCCACATGAGGTGGCATTATCAACTGAGCACTTCAATTCTTACTTTTCCATTTCGCATACCGATATCCTTTTTTTATCTATTCCCGATATCTATCCTATCCCGTCTTCGTTATTCTCATAGATTCTCACATCCATTATTTGAACATAGGCCTTCTAACTCATGACTGTCATGTTTTCGTTCATTGTACCGGTTGCCAAAGCATGCCTGGATCATTCACCGATCAATAAATAAAATATCAATATAAAATACTAACAACTCCTCGTTTAATCACGATTGTCTGTACTTATTTCCGAAATCATTTTTATTTAATTTCTATATTTATTTTCCGAATCCTTACATAGGAAGAAAATAACGGTGAGCGCCTTTTCTTGTTTATCGCTAAGTCAATCTTTTAATTGCCAATCTTAGAGATAAATTAGATTTTTTTTAAATTAATCTGATTAAAAAATTAGCGTCTATATATACCCCAAAATGGGTGAATAAAATCTTTCTCTGAGTGTTTCGGAAGATGATTATATTGTATTAGCTTCAGTGGCGTTATGTTACCCTCATTTAACCTGACAATGCCATTAGGAAAAGTTAAGATTCATTGATCTGATTTATTTTTATCAGTAATACGGGATGCAGCCCTGAGATCATTATAACTGAGGTACTGGAATACTATTTAGTTATTAATAAAAATACGTATCCAGTTCCAAAGATGTGCTTGGTTAATAAAGCTGTTTCTTTTAATAAATAAAGATGCTTTTACTTCAGATAAAATAGCTTTAATATTATTTATGGTGATCATGGTTACAAATGTACATTTTTTGCTACAAAATTCCCCTTTCCATTTCATGTTATACATGCTACATGCTTTCTATTAACAGTGAATACTGAAGAAGGGTACAAAAAATGAGCAAAATCTTTAAATACTTCCTTTTAAATTTTCCCGGTCAGACGATTTACAAATACTGACTGTTGCAGGACAATATTATGCAGTCTTTGTAAATAAATATTGAGAAAAAAACAATAAAAATATTTAACAGTCTTAATTGATTTTCTTAAAATCCAAAATTATTTTTTAACATATTATATTTTTATTTTAGAGAAGAGTTGGTCGACTGTATCTTCTAATTCAAGGAAGAAATAGTTGGGGGTGCAGTCAATGAAAACATCAAAATAAGGATAACTTATTTATTATGTGCCGACGTTTCGGCCTACAATGTAGGCCATCTTCAGGGCTAAGAGAAACAAAACAGAAATATATAAAAACGTAGCAGCAACAAGAATATATAAAGTGGTACAGGAGTGGAAATAAATTAGATTATTGAAATAAAATTAGATATGATGAAATAGTGAATAGAAGATATAAGATAAATAAGAATGCATATAAGACAGGTTACAGAATAATAAACTTAAAATAGTGATGGATAAAAATAAAATGTAGATGATGAACAGAAATTCTAATAGTGACAGATAAAATAATACAAGAATAAGAATATAAAATAGGAAAAATACATGTCAAAAAGGGATAAAATGTAAACAATAATATAAAGGGAAAGAAAAATGAGGAGGTAAACGGAAATATACAAAATAAGAAGATAAAATATAGAAAAAGGGGGGAATAAAGTGTAATAATACAAGCATAAATAGAAAGAAAGGCTTGATAAATTTCAAAAATTAAACATTGAAAAAAAGGGGTATATATCTATGAACTATGAAGAATGAAAAGAAAAGGAAAAAAAGTGAGAAAAGTTAATATGTAACTGTATACAATTAGAAAGAAGTGGCATAAATGCAAAATAAGATGAGAATTTAATATAAACATATAGAAAGTAGGTGAAGAATTACAGTAGATGAAAAATATGAGGCTAAGTAAGAATGAACTCTATACTATTAACATATGATGGATGCCAAAAGTAGGTGTGAGAACAGGTGCGAAGAAAGGTGAATGTGAAAAGGATGGAGATAAGATAAAAGTGTACTAACCGAATAAAACAACTTGCAGGTTAGGCCGCTCAGAGACAAGTAAGCAAGAAAACCGTTACACCGGGCAGGCGGAGGCGATGAAGGCGATCTCTGACGGCCAAAAAATAATGACACAGGAGGGGGAAGGAGAAAGGTGAGGAAAGTTTAAGGTGAAGGAGGTGTGAAGGAGAAAGTTTAATTACATTTTGACCATTTGACTTTTACTTTTTATTTTTCTCGAGATCGCCTATATTATATTAGATCGCCTTTATTATATTCTCTTCTTATTTTGGCATTTATGCCACTTCTTTCTAATTGTATACAGTTACATATTAACTTTACTCACTTATTTTCTTTTTCTTTTCATTCTTCATAGTTCATAGAGATAATACCACTTTTAATTTTTATTTATTTTTTTTTTTTTTCTCTCAATTTACATTTTTTACGGTCACTTATATCCACTGCATCTGCAATTTTCCTTTTTAATTTTATTTAATTTTTAATTTTTAATTTTTCACGCCTTTTACATTATTTACGGTCTCTTACATCCACCGATTCTACCTTTCTCCTTCCCCCTCCTGTGTCATTATTTTTTGGCCGTCAGAGATCGCCTTCATCGCCTCCGCCTGCCCGGTGTAACGGTTTTCTTGCTTACTTGTCTCTGAGCAGCCTAACCTGCAAGTTGTTTTATTCGGTTAGTACACTTTTATCTTATCTCCATCCTTTTCACATTCACCTTTCTTCGCACCTGTTCTCACACCTACTTTTGGCATCCATCATATGTTAATAGTATAGAGTTCATTCTTACTTAGCCTCATATTTTTCATCTACTGTAATTCTTCACCTACTTTCTATATGTTTATATTAAATTCTCATCTTATTTTGCATTTATGCCACTTCTTTCTAATTGTATACAGTTACATATTAACTTTTCTCACTTTTTTTCCTTTTCTTTTCATTCTTCATAGTTCATAGATATATACCCCTTTTTTTCAATGTTTAATTTTTGAAATTTATCAAGCCTTTCTTTCTATTTATGCTTGTATTATTACACTTTATTCCCCCCTTTTTCTATATTTTATCTTCTTATTTTGTATATTTCCGTTTACCTCCTCATTTTTCTTTCCCTTTATATTATTGTTTACATTTTATCCCTTTTTGACATGTATTTTTCCTATTTTATATTCTTATTCTTGTATTATTTTATCTGTCACTATTAGAATTTCTGTTCATCATCTACATTTTATTTTTATCCATCACTATTTTAAGTTTATTATTCTGTAACCTGTCTTATATGCATTCTTATTTATCTTATATCTTCTATTCACTATTTCATCATATCTAATTTTATTTCAATAATCTAATTTATTTCCACTCCTGTACCACTTTATATATTCTTGTTGCTGCTACGTGTTTATATATTTCTGTTTTGTTTCTCTTAGCCCTGAAGATGGCCTACATTGTAGGCCGAAACGTCGGCACATAATAAATAAGTTATCCTTATTTTGATGTTTTCATTGACTGCACCCCCAACTATTTCTTCCTTGTATTATATTTTTAATTTTTCAATTTTTTAATCTGTAATCTACTTGTTATCAAAGTTATTTTACATTATTGATTATTTTTTCTAGTAAGAAATCAAATAATGTTTATAAAATATAAAGAACTGTATTCTTTTTAGCTCTCCGTATTTCGAACTTATCAGTCGAATATATAAATTCCACTTTACTCCTCAAATTATGTAGAAATAAAATCATAAAAGTATCAAACGATGAATGTTGGTATTGACTGTATCACTAGTTTCCTAATCGACCCAAGACCTGTTTCGTAAAGGATGCTTAGCTCAGCACTTAAAAAAAAAAAAAAAAAATCTAAAATTGTCTGGGATCTATGTAAATAAGGAAGTTGAAGAATATCTTCAGAAGAAAACTTGAATATAAGATCCGTTTCTTGATTCTTTAGGACAATCTAGGATTGCTTTAATGCTAAGCCCGAAGACGATAGCTGCCACCCTAACAGTACGCAGGTTCAGAGGTTACCTTAAGTGAAAGGCAGGCCCAGGGGGGCACATCCACGCACTCTACCCCTTCCCCAATCTCTATTCTTAAAATTTCTTCCTTAGCGAAGAGAGGACTCGGTAATTGAGCGGGACTTCGGCGGCTATCTCTGCTCCCAACCGCCTCGGGTTATGCAAATACTCGAATTATATTTTTCATTTCGGTTTCATTTATGCAGATTATTTCTGATTTCTCTTTTAGTTGTATGAATATTTATACAAGCATTTAACAAAAGTAATTAGAAACTGAAACCGATTCGATACAGGGATTTGCATTGAGCTTGATAGTCGTGTGGTTTAACGAAGCATTTAATATCTATGCATCCTATGGGAACATAAAGCGTAACATTTGTGACCAACATGTATCTCTATTCAAGCTGCACAATTTTTATATATAATTATTAGTAGTTAGTTCAGTTAAGGTAAAAATGTATTATAATTAATCTTGCAGAACATTTCTTAAAAGATAAAAATCTAAAATATCACTATCAAAGAGCGTTGAGATACATTGTATAACATTAATCACATACCTGATTAATTAATGATGATGCTGTCTGACAATTTAGAAAACAACCTGCCCAGAAGTCACCTCATTCTATTGCTCTTACCTAGCTTGCTTCACTACACGCTCTTTGTCCTAATCTTGATTGGCTTGCTGCAGCGGAAATATGTCGGCGTCGGTAAGGAGAAAATAGGCACCCTATTTCTTGATTAAGGAATATAACTTTGATAACTGATAATACATTATGACGTTTTCAACCTCACCCAATCTTCTCAGCACCGCTTTCGATTTCGCAAAAGGACATTTTCTAAGTTGTTGGACAATAAAGACATGAATGCTAATATATGTAGCAGATGATATTCTTTAAAGTGCCACTTATATAAGTCTCGGAATCCGTTGAGAGAAATCATTCATGCGCAGACTTGTTGAAAATGAAATCATTCACTCCTTTATACCATAAATTTGCGGCGATAACAGATATTGAGGTTGAACGAAATGTACTCACACTTATTTCTGGACTATTTCAGGTTTTGGAATATCTAACATTTTAAACTTTCTGGAAATTCAACGCTCTTTAAAGTTCCTAATGACCCATTTTCAAGAACGATCCACGGTATAAGATTTGAGAGACCTATTTGACAGAAAGATTGATAACCTGTGAACGCAGAATTTGATTCTACACTAAGGAAGAAGAAATAGGCACTTAATGATGCTTAACATAACACTATTTGTCTTTTGTAAATCAGTTGTGTACAAACAAGTAATAATTTTATGTTAATAATAGACGTTGAGTAATGGAACTTCCAGGCCCACGTTGATATCTAAGTTGGTCGTTCCAGCCATCATTTATCATTCTTAAGGCTAATAAAAATATATTATTACTATTTTTTTGTATGCGTTTATTTTTTCATATTCTCAGGATTAATTATAAGAAATTAATTCACATGTTATTATATTTATTATTACAACATAAAATTATATGTTACAATTAATTATTATTACAAACTTTAAAAAATCATAAATTACAAAATAAAAATTATTTCTAGAATATTTCTTAGAGTTAAAATATCCATACAACTTGACCATTGTTTCCTTAAACACATAAGGTGGATTTTCCAGTAATGGGAGAAATAATATGTCTGATAATTTAAATCATTTAGGCTTCTTGGTTTATACATTTTTTAACATATTAAATTTATAAACTTTTAGTGGAATTTTGTATTAGATGAAATCAAGTCTACGGAGTTCATATAAAGAAGTATTTACTTCGAATAAATTTAATTTAATAAATTTAATAGGCAATAATAGTGCTTTTTAGACAGTGGATTTTAAAGTTTTAAAATTTACGACCGATGAAAACATTGAACTCAGCTCAGCCTGCTAAATAGCGAATTTAGAACTAAAAATTCAAATTAGAAAATTAGAAAAAAATATTATTAGGAGAAAAAAATAAAATACAAAAATTTCCTGATTTTGACTAGATTCATAAAACTCGAGAAGAGCATGAAAATACTTCTAGATTATTTTTTAATGACAATTAGAATTTTTTAAACTGTTTTTTGCTAGTTCTGTCTTTTTTTAATCACATTTTATACACATTACATAATCCACACAAACTTACACGAACACGAACATTGTTGTGGCTTACAAAATTAATCAAACTTTTAGAAAATATATTTATTTTATAATGGATGTAATAAAATGAAAATCAATGTATTTAAAATACATTATATGATTATCCATTTATTCAAAACTTAATAGTCAAATTATAATGATTATAATTTGAGTTAAGTGTCATTATTTTTGAGCAATTAAGAGTAATGACAAATTCATTTATAATAACTCATTGTTTTTAATTTTTTCAATTCAAGCATGTCTGTTGTAGGATCTAAATCGACGATAAGGATACATAATTTTATATGTGGGTTGCGTAGTTATGATGAATTTCCAAAATGCCACGCATGATCATTTTGGTTGGCAACCTCTGATCTAGTACAATATAGCAAATATCGTTTTTTAATGACAAGGACTTTTAAGTTCAAACTGGTTCGTTGTTTTATAATTTATTGGGTATAATATAATATAAATTATAGTTGTATTAAAATATTAATTGATAAAGCTTGATAAAGTCCAGATTTTTTAAGTACAACCACTTAAGAATCGCTTCGATCTTACTATACCCTGGAGGAACATAATGATTTGAGGGTCATACAACCGATTCCTTCTGCATAATTCATCTACGATTCTATAGCAATTAGAGTGAATTTTCAGATTTATTCAATCAATTGAGGAGAAGGGGGAGATAATAAACAAGTTAAAAAAAGAGAAGACAAAAACAAAATGCCGGAATAAAATTCAAATCCGAAACAGGAGTCATTATTTAGAAAAGAAGGGAGTAGTTGCTCCTGTAACGAGATTCATGCCCCGATTAGCAAGTCAAAACCGCCAGAGGACCCGAGCTCGGGGTAATAGTCGTCGAGACCGGCACAGCAAACAGGACCAGCTTGGCGTCTTCCGGCCCTCCATCCATTTCTTTGGCCATTTGTTGCCATTCCCTTCACTTGCTTATTCAACAATATTTCTTCCCTCTCTGGGGAAAACCGACTCCTGTACTGTTTATTGACTAATTAAAATAAATTACTTAATATAAAGTCATCCATAAGCACTTCACCACGTATGATGACATATGTGTTATTTTACGTTTGACGATAAAAACTGATTTGAATGATCCTTGAAACAGGTTTTTCAATCTCATGAAAAGTTTTTTTTTTCACTTTCAATACCTTGTATTTGTATTAACGATATGTAGGTATAATGTCTAAAATATTGCGACTTGCTGATTGTATATTATACCAGACTCGCTTCGGCATATCAAAGATGCTGAGATGAGAAGATGAGAAAATTTGTATCTTCTAATCCAATTAAGTATTATTCTAACTAAGCCAATTAAATAAGGTGTCGCCTGAAGTATGAAAGACATATCCAATCTATGATAGTAAGATAATTAAGCCGATAAGTCATTGGAATGAAAACGTATTAGGTCGTTTCATATGAATCATAAATGCGAAAGTTTGTATGTTTGTCTCTCTTTCACGCAATAACTACTGAACGCATTTAGATGAAACTTTACATTAATGTAGGTTTTACATCAGAATAACACATAGGCTACAAGAGTAGATTTTTGGGGGGCACGGGGACACGTACCCTCCCCCAGACAGTTTTTTAGGTACTGTGGAGAATTCATTATAGTACATAATTAAAGGCAAATCACATGATAATAGTGGTTAAAATAATAGAAAGAACATGAATGAAACTATTGTTTTGATATCCTACTAATATGATAAATGCGACTGTTTGTTACTCATTCACGCAAAAACTACCGAACGGAAACTTATTGAGTAAAATAGGTTATACATCATAGGCAACAGCAAGGGCAGATTTATGTGGGGGCACGGGGGCATGTGCCCCCCCCCCACTTTATAGTACATAATAAAAGGCAAATCAGGAACTTAGCATTAGTTTTATTTTAAAAACTTTAAGGCATTTGCTTTTGAATTTTCCTATTCATGTTCTAACAAGTATTTTATGACTCTTTTGCTCTTCAATATTTTTGTGAAAGTATTTGTAGATATGCTGTGTGGCATCGCTTAATTCCAATAAAGCAGTTTTTTCCTATTCATGAGGTTTGTCGTTACATCTTTTTATGTATGTATGTAAAAGGTTGTTCATTTGTCAGTGTACACCATTCCTGTACCGAAATAAAAAAAAAAAAAGACATATATTTAATTTAATTCATGAGGAAAAGGAGGTTGGTAGGAAGATATATGAGTGGCATTATGAGGAATCTCTGCTGTGAGAGAGGAAGGGTTTGAGCAGATATTGGGTTTGGATGGATCGTACGGTATTCGGGTTCAACCGCTGACGGATGTGTTATGATTTTTGTAAAGGATAGATGTGGTGGTTGTGGTTGGAGCATTTGGAACCTTGGTTTATGGAAAATGACAGTCCAATCCTAATTAGTTTTCAGTTATGGAAATCTTTTTTATGATAAACTTTGCATTTCATTTCAAATATTTCAAAAAGACTTTAATTGGAAGATGTAATAGTATATTGGGCCTTTTAATATGAAATTTTCGTTAGTAAATAATGAGTATTTATTTATTAAGCTTAAGAAGTGTAGAAAATAAAAACATTTTTATAATGTTTACCTACATTTTCTGTACACATTATGCAAAGTATTATAATATTTTCAATCCTGGGACTAAAAAATTCAGGGGTTTGTGATGATATAAATTCTAAAATGAATTTTTTACAAGATTCATTTTCAAACATTTTACCCTAAGGGAAACTGTCCGAATCTCTGAACAAATGGAAATCTATAGTTTATGCTCATTTGTCTATAACATGAAGAATAGTCGTCGAGACCGGCATAGCAAACAGGAGCAGCTTGGCGTCTTCCGGCCCTTCATCCACTTCTTCGTTAATTTGTTTGTCTATAATTTGCTACGAAAACTATCGATCGTGGGATCTTCCTTAGTTTGCCTTGCATTATTTTAAATAGTTCCAAAGATCGCAATTAATAAGAATTTAATAGGTCATAATCAAAAGTCTGGTTTAAAACATCTTGTTAGTTTTGCGAACATTCGCAACAGCAAACACAATTATATGTCATATTCATTACTTTGCCAAGCCTTAAGGCATGCGTTATCGGCCGATCTCGGCAGATCAAATCAAACATATGTAAAAAAAAAGGAAGGGCTTATACCGCTATAACCGTTATCGTCAGATTACCCCCGTTCACGGCCGACCAGCCGACGAGTTCGAATTTGTTGGGATTTCTCGCCAGTCTGCACAGTGGTTGATTTTGTTATATTAGGAGGACATTTCTCAAAATTTTTGGTAACTAATTTAAAAATTACCTAAAATGATTTATTGCTGTTTTAAAAATTGTACAAAGTTATTAATTATCTTATCTCAAATAGGTTGGAGGTTTAATGCTATATAAGGATAATGAAATCATAGTTTTCATGAAAAATATATTTAAAATAATTGCCTAGTATTTTTTTTTAATTATAAGCTTACATAAATAAAGTACATAAATATTTCATTAACCCACACACACCGACGTCGACGAATTAAATTGCGGTAAGAATTTTTTAAAGCATACATTTCTTCGAATCCATTCATTTTAAAAACGCGTCTTCACTACGTTAAGCCGCACAATCAGCAAAAGTGTGAGCGCATGCACGTCTGAGTAATTCTGTCCGACATCGGCCGACAAAATCGGTTTTGGTGTACGCCTAGCTTTAGACGTTGTTGCTATTCGAACCTCATAAAATGGGCGAATATGGTACATTCGGTACTTTTAAAATATTTGAAAAAATCTTCATAATAATAAATGTTTTATTCGTTACATTTAATTTGAACATACTCAAGATAATTGTATATTAGACTTTTTTACGTTGTTATTCTTCCCCTTTAAAAAGTAAATTCAGATTAGAGAATTTGCTATAGCAATAATCAATCATAAAGCAATCGTTATAGACCGAAATCGAAAATTACGTTTTTTAACATTCGATACTTTGCATTTGCATCGACGATATCACGGATGCCATAAGAACTGGTTATTCGCTAAAGAATGTTTATCATTTAAACGATTAATTACGTTAAATGAACATCATTAATGTTAAAGGCTTATCTTCCTATGATAAACTAGAGTACTGTTTAAAAATGAATACTGTACTGTTTAAAAATGAATAAACTACTCCTAAATTCAAGATACTAATGTTTATTAACAAATTGAATAAAATAATATAATGAAATTATTAACAATTAAATTATTAGACTAATATAAATTTACAATAACAATATTCTAAAGATTTTAACCTAGGCCTAACTCCTATTTAATTACTAGAATATTATAAGATATTACTATTACTAAATAGCTTATTTACATAAATTTGTATAAATAAAATTACACTACAATTTACAACTACAAATTAACACTTACACTTCACTAATCAAACCGGCCGTAAGATTATCCAAATATGACAAACTTACACACAGTAAGAAACAGAAATGGTTTATTACACTCGCGAGACTGTCACAGTTCACTCACACTAGTTTGTCACACTGCCTGCTTTACTACTGAATCACTGCTTCGCGGCAAAGGAGTATTTAAATAGGCAAGGCCGATCTGGGATTTTCTAGAACCATCTTAATCTCGACGGGCTCAAGACGTTAATCCCTTCTGCCCGTCTCTCTTTCTCTCTCTCTCTCTCTCTCTCTCTCTCTCTCTCTCTCTCTAACCGTAACACTATCATTACCCCAAATTAGCCAAAATTGAATGGTTGGTTCTAAATCGATATCTAAATCGATAGTCATAGTACAAAATATCACCAGTTAGAGTTGAAAAGTAATCGCTACATTATATCGCGCTCTATCCTTAAGGTGAAGCTCCTCACAACTGTTATAATGCCGCTAGAACCATTCCACTTACTCCACCCTTTGGCACTATTCTCTACGATCCGTTGGAATCTGTCAGTTAGCCCTGTTATCGACTTCACTCACGTCACTTAAGATAGGAAATGTCTTTCCCAACTCCCACTATTTCCTACTATTCTCTATCTATAAAACCATCAACCCCCTTTAACAACAGTTTAGCGCAGTATCGAAACGTTTAAAGAATGAAAAAAAAAAGGTAGTTAATTCTACACTATTTCTAATTCAGCAAGTAAATAAATACAACACTGTAAAGACAATAGGAAACAAAAGTAATCGCAATTAAGGGAAATAAAAGGCTGCTATGGTTAATAGAAAAACTAAAACAGGAACTTAAGAAAACAAGAAAAACTTTACTGAAAACTTGCCGAGGAGGTATGTTACAAGTTTACTGAGAGTTTACAAACTAGTTTACAAGTCTGCACCGAATAGCTATAAAATACTTTAGATATGCATCCGATGTTAGTGTAAATGTATGTCTATTTTCCGAACAATGATACAAATAAGCCTTTCCATGTACGATGAAATAAGTATAGTTTTTTGTACAATACTATATCCTTACTCTCCTTCTTTTTTTTTAAATATTTGAAAATTTCAAAACAACATAACCTATTCACACAAAACTTGGGAGGGAAAGTTCATTTAACCTACTCGAAGTGGCATTAAGACGATCTCAATAACGTGATAAAGTAGAACTAGTGATATAAACTATAATGCCTGAATATTTTATAATTTTTATTTTACACTGCTTATTCTTCATTATATAGGGAGCGGAGTAACTCAATGGTAGAGCACTGAGTTGCCATGCCGGAAATCCTGGTCCAAATCAAGACTTTTATTTAGTCTGTTTGCAGCCGGAGATGGATCATATAGGTTCTAGGAACTTCCTGGGGCTCACCCAGTCTCTATATAATATTATAAAAATAGGGTACCCAAAAAAAGAGGCAAAATCTGGCGATTGAGCGTGACCTAGGACAAGTCATCTCTTTGCAGAACCGTTGTTCATGAATTAGTACAGTCTCTACCATATACTGAGCCCCAGACCCGTTCACGGGTTGTATTGGCACAGATTTTTGTGCCATTATAAATCCTATATCTTAAACCTTATGGTATTCGTAAAATATCTGAAATTTAGCTTTATTGCGTTGTTGAATTTATTAGAAATCCTTCGTAGTCATGATTTTTCCCAATAAACAAGTCAGAACTCTTGCATAGCAAAGGTAAAAACAATACCATGGGAAAATATTGAAATAAAATCCAATACTATTTTAATCAGTTCCTCAGAAGAATTGGAGAGAAATTTCTTACAATTGTAAAATAATTTTGATCTAGTATTACCAACATAATGTTTCATTAAAACTAACCCTTGTTAAGATACATCCATAATCGCCTTTCCTTGCTAGTATCAAGATTACTTACAGCAGTGTCTAGTTCCGGTAGATGCTTAAAATGTTTTATTGAAACGATCATTATTTGTACATATTAATTTCTCTCCAGGATACAATTTTTTTCAATAAAAGTAAAAGCTGAAATAATAATATGAATTATTTCATAATAGGTTATTCATAATAATTTTTAATATAGTCATTAACAGATATCTGCAGTTAAGAATTGCTTGCAGGAAATAACTTTTATTATTAACTGATCTACATATAATTATTGAGTACCAAAATTATTTTCATTACCCTTATATCGTATCACTACGTATATTATTCTCACACAAACATTATTTAATGTGTATATTCAAGGTGTGTTAACCTATTCGATTAATATATCGATATCATATTAATCAGTATCTCGACAATCATTTTTATTAACCAGTTTTCGATGTATTCCTTTTTGTTAAAAAGAAAATCTTTTAAATGGCCTATTTTATGTATGATGTCAGGCAGTTATTCATTTTAGGTAATATATAATTTTGTTTCCTTTAATTTATTATTGTGTATATTTAATGAACTTACTGTATTTCATAAAAATTTACTCTGAAAGGGCAGAGCTACACTTATTCCTATAAAGATAAAATATATGTTTCAAGATAAAGATATCACGAAGAACAAGATAACATGATTCGAATATGCCTGATGCATGTAACGAAACGAATAAAAACGTGTTGACATGTCTTACTGTGTATTTTATTTCCTATACTTTACTATCTTTAATTTTTTTTACTTTACTCAAAATATTGCCGTTGCATATAAAAATAAATTAATGCTTTGACACAATTTAATATTTGTGTTTCGTTCATAACATAGATACTTTGTTGCATATTCTATAACTGCAAATATGATTTATTTAAATTTTGAAAAAGACTTATTTAATTTTATGACCTTGTTTTAATCACAATATTATGATCCTTAATAAAGCATCCTTACATGTTTAATAATAATCTGATCATACCGAAAGATGAGACGGATAATAATGTCAGAATTTATCTCTACTTTTTTTTTCGCAAACACGTTTCATATTCCATAAGACAAGAGTGAACTTACATATTCAAATGAGGTTCCGGAACGCTACCCGATCTAAGAGCTATCGGAATGTTGAGCAGGTTACGTCAATGATTCATACCTGGGGGAAATCATCGGCTACAGAATCCTTAATTTCTCTCATCTCCAATATTATCTCGTAAATATTTAGTATTCATTCAGCGTTACTTTGAGCCAACTGTAATTTAAGATGATGGGCACAATAAAAATTAACGTGTGAAACTGAACCCCCTGTTGGAATAAAAGTCGCATTTCTACTTCCAGTATTTCGTACAATAAGGTAAAAGAAATTAATGAGTATATAATAAAGGAACTCCCTTTGGCTACTGTTTCTATCGGCTACTGCCAGAAATGTACCCGAAAAACATACCTAATAGTCCAGGCAACGAAGACCAAAAAATGCCAAATGGCGGAAATAATTCATGTAGAAGCCAATTTTGGCACACATGTAGGGAAAGGTGTCCTGAACAACATACTAAAACTGAGGGGAGGGGGTGGAGCTAAGGGTAGGGGCCCTCTAAAGGTCCTTTTCTCAATTTTTTGTTAATAACTCGAAAAATACTGCCTCTAGCGAAAGAATATTAATACAATAAATTAATTTACATAAAATTTCCTATAAAAAAGGTTCTGTACACTTTTTTGCTAGGATCAATGCTTAAGGAGATATAGAGGGAGGAAGATGGAAAATGAAAAAAACCAAAAACGTTTTTATTGTTAAAAATGAAATTTTTGTAGTTAAAAATAATATGTTTATTGTTGAAAATAAAGTAATTAATGTTTAATGATGTATTTTGAACATTAAATTTCGTCGAAATCTAAACATTCATCTTCGAATCTTGAAGTATCTCGAAAAATACTGCCTAGCGAAAAAATGTTCATATATTAAATTAATATACATAAAATTCTCTATAAAAAAACACATAAAATTTAATACATACATTTTTTTTGTTAGAGGACAGTCCTAAATCTTGAAATGATCGCATATATAAATTCGTATGATAACATTATATTATATTATTATTAAGTTATTATATATTAAACAATCCTTTAAGGAATTTTTATCTCTACATGATACAATAAACAGAGTAGAACCAGATGAAAATATTGCACTGACGGTTTATAAGCATAGGGAATCTTTAAACACAGATTTTTTAAAGTTTAAGTCGCCACAACCCGCTAAGAATCAAGAAAAAAATCAAAGAAGAAAGGTAAAAGTGCAAGACTTGTGTCGGTTGTACCTCATTTTGTGGTTTATGCTACAACTAAAAAATTAGCTGCAACTAGTTTACACTGCACTTTTTATCAGAAAAAATGGAACTCCAATAATCATGGTATAAAAAACATACAGAAAATAAATATAACCATTTTAAAAATGAGTGAGTTAAATATTATGAAAGATATGGTATGACGAAGAGAAGGAGATAAAAAAACCTTGTGCTAAGCGTCGAACAGTTTTTCATATTCGTACCAGTGCGTTTCACAATCCCATTATCGATTGTACAATAGATAGGATGAGTGGGGAAACGACATAGTAAGACGTAAGTATCTGTACTGTTTTTGATCTACACGCAGCAGATGCAAAAAGAAAATCTGGACGGCCTCAAGATAAAGGGATTTCAAATGCAATGGAACAAATCTTCGATTATATTGAAGGTACTGATAATTGCCAATATTCTAAAGACGAGTTGTTGGAACAGGTTATTACAGAACCACCCCACATGGGAAGACCATTAAGGAGAGATTAAGGGAAAAATACAGGGACCAAATATTTTTTAGTACAATTAGCACCAGACAAACACTTCCCCTTTCCTAGTTTTAGTGATAACATCATGAGCGACTCGTGGTACACCTCAAGGTGTAAAGATGAACAAAGGGAACGTGGGAGAACTGAACAAAAAGCTGCCGAAATTATCTTGGAAGAAATAGAATCCATGACTTATGACATCAGTACCTATCCTTCTTCAGCTAGCTTCTGCAGTGAGGCTGAACAATTAATACCTAAGTCTCTCAGAGTCTTCATGGACTGGATTGCAGTGACCCTGTGGCACCCCACTCCGTTTTGAAAATGATCTTTTGCCGATACACGACAGGGTGTGGGGTACGCTGCGGTTGTCGCCTAGCAGGGATTGCCTGCTCTGGTGCCTGTTGAAACCTCAGCTCATGTACGAACGCAGCCCCCGCCAAAGACAACTTCGATGAAGATGAAAGTTTAGATTTCGACGAAATTTATTGTTCAAAATACATCATTTAACATTAATTACTTAATTTTCAACAATAAACACATTATTTTTAACTACAAAAATTTCATGTTTAACAATAGTAACTTTTTTTTTTCATTTTCCATCTTCCCCTCTCCATATATCCTTAAGCATTGATCCTAGCAAATGACATCAGTACCTATAGAATATTTTTCAATACCTATAGGTGTATAGAATCTTTTAATATAATATTTTATGTAGATTAATTTATTATATAAATATTCTTTCGCTAGAGGCAGTATTTTTCGAGTTATTAACAAAAAACTGAAAAAAGGGACCTTTAGCCCCCCACCCTTAGCTCCACCCTCTCCCCTCAGTACTTTTAGTATGTTGTTCAGGACACCTTTCCCTACAAGTTTGTCAAAATTGGCTTCTACATGAATTATTTCCGCAATTTTTCCTTCGTTGCTTGGACTGTAATAAGACTTACCTGCAAAAAGTTATTGCCAGTCGGATTCATCTAAATGTTACCACACGACTGCCACAATAGTACTTATACACTAAGTTACCCGATCCCTAGGTCAGATCCGGTAACTGACCCCGGACAGTGGCCCGAAGGGTCCGAAGACAGGAGGATTTACCGTGATGGATGGGACCCGGCGCTGCTCCTATTAAGGTCGCTTACCCTTCTACTAAATCTTTTTATATTGCCTCCTCCCTGATGTCCCTTCTCCTCAATTGTTTATTCCTGTAAATTAGATTGTGCCGGGATTAAATGCGAGTTAATTCTTGGTTTAATGTTTAATCCTGGTATTTAGTATTATTATTGAATTATAACATTTGTGAATTGACTATGTCGTTGATATGAATGCAATGTTTGGAATAGGGCAAAAAATCTTTCGCTTTATATCAATAGCGATTGCTGTAGGTCTGATTATTGATATTACATTCACAAAGACACAAATAATTAGACAGGTAAAATACGTTTGACGATACGCACTGATTTTGATTGCACCTTGAAACATTTTTTTAACTCTCCAGAAAAATGGTGTTTTTCACTTACTGTACATTGGATTTTTATCGGCGATGTGAGAACCGGAGTATTCCACTTTTCTCTTATATTAATGTATTTGTTTGATTTGCTGATACATTCGTTGCTTCAGTTTTTGTATAAACAACTGCATTTATCTTTAAACCATCCAACTTACGAGACCTGTTCAAATGATATCACAATGTGTCTTTGAAATCCGTTGGGTAGTAGTAAAACTAAAACAATATTATTATGTAAGCAAGAGCTTCACTGTGGTATTATCTTACTTCCTGCTGTTAGGTCAAACAGGGAGACAATATCTGCGGGAAAATGAAAAAAAATAGCTGGGTTTAGACTGCTCAGTTCATCTCTTAGTGTACACATCAACCAATGGGATAGTGCTTTACCATGTCCAGAATAATAATAACCTCTAAGCCCCTACATTAGTACTTAAATGCAAGAAATCAAGTACTGTAATGAAGATAGATTTATATAAATCCCAATGGTTCCAATAATTATTGAAGTTATAAATATTAAAATATATACCAATAATTGAATTGATGGAAGCGGAATCGTGTCATTCTTTTAGTTCTTGAAATGATATTAAAATGTAAGAAATAACTCCACTTCAGGAATTTATGCAATGCGAGCATAATACGCTAAAGTGATATAAATCTCGCTAAAGGTAAGAAACTCATTTAGGACAATAATCGACTTAACCTCTATTTCTCCGAGATTGCAGTTAGACATGTTCTTCGTTTTTATTATGAGTAATAAACTGTGAATTTATTAAATATAATCGTAAGGCAAAGGAAAAAAATATTGACAAAAAAGCGTATTGTACAAAAAAAAAGCCATTAGAAAGTGAAGAACCTTATTTGAGTACTTAAAATTATATCAATATATTTTGGGTAATTATTTGAACTCTACATATTACTATTATTCCTCTGATTTACAATAAAAAGCTCGTCAAAAATAAAATAGTATAAGTACTTAACGGAACGAGATACAAATCGCAGTGGATAACGTCTGTGGCATTCCCTAAATGCCTTCCAGAAGTTTCCCGCCGGATAAGAAGCGAAGAAACCATTAGTTGGGTAACTCCCCCCACATTCTGAAGAACGGAGAGCCTTCAAAAACATATAAATCATAATTTGTTGAAGAGAGAAGAGAGAAGAGAGAGAGAGAGAGAGAGAGAGAGAGAGAGAGAGAGAGAGAGAGAGAGAGAGAGAGAGAGAGAGAGAGAGAGTGAGAGAGAGAGAGAGAGAGAGAGAGAGAGAGAGAGAGAGAGAGAGAGAGAGAGAGAGAGAGAGAGAGAGAGAGAGAGACCCTTCTAGTCCATTTGACTAATATCAGTTGTGAGTTAGCACCACCCCTCGCATTATCTGTTTCCACCTCGTTTTATTTATTCCTCCGCCTGGGGCTCCGCGGAGGGGTGTAGGGTGATTTCTTTCCGTTCTTTTATATTACGCACCGACACCCCGGGTAGGAGGCTTGATGAGGTACTCCGCAGACTTCCCCGTTCTCTCTGAATTTTGATGATTTTAATCTCAACGCCCAAATGAAATTTAAAATTCAGATTCAATTCGAAACTTTTGCCTATACACAAAGGCGAAGTAATGGTGAACATGCATAATATAATGCAATACACTATTTATTAATGATTTATGAAAATGTGAGAAAATTATTCTTTCAGTGAGGAAGTTTATTTCCACCTCAAACAATTCAGAAAAATGTCTAAAGGAAAATTATTCCTCAAGACTGCATAAACTCAGTTTCGTTCACAAACACACGAAACAACTTTCAGTCTCTTACTGAACCTTAAAGGATAACCTAGTAATTTTAAGAGGACTTGCTAATATATTTCTTCTCTTATTTCATTCCATAGAAATAACATCGAGTTTTCATCAAATAAAGACCAAGTTGAATACAGATGACGGCATAACTGTGAGCTGTGCACTTATGTTCCAAAAATATCGGATGTTATGAGACAATGGAGAATAGCATTTTATGGCCATTTGTTAAGAATGAAACCCACTAGACAGATGAACCGGATTTTTATGTATTTAAAAGTAAAGAATACTAAACCTGCCTGGATCGAAGAGGTGGAAAAAGATTTACAGGAGATGTGGATTACCTTCTAGGATGTTCTGGAAACCGTCTCGGAATGAAACTGGATACTCGCGTGGGTTTTCAAGAATAACAAAAGCTGAAGACAGGAAAGAAATGGACAGAAGAAAAAAAGGAGAAGCACCGGTGACGAATTATGGAGTACAGGGCAAATATCAAGAAGAAGAATCAATTGTCTTTCTTCCTCTTTTTTGACGTGGTCGTTATTAGGCTAATATGAAAAAAAAAAACATAAATACATGAATTAATGATTTAAAGTCCATCCAAGCGTGTTTCACCACTATCAATCATATCAACCATTCCGAAGAACAACGTCATTACTTACGTGTTGTCAAAATTAAACCACACGAGTTAAAAAAATTATTCCTATTTCCAAGAAGGTTAAGCAAAGCGAATACAGGCCGATATGTTTCTCTTCAGTAGTCTACAAAATGTATACGTGGATCCTCCAATACAGGCTAAAGAAATAGTAGAGGGTGACTTGGAGGAGGAACAAGCTGGGGTCCGCCCAGGAAGACAATCACAGTATAATATTTTAAAAACATAATTTAATATAATAATTTATACATCGCAAATTGCGAGGATATGGGATTAGTGAAGAGAAAGGATGTGTCTGACCGAGAGTCGAACCAGGAAGGTTCAGTTAGCAGAGTACCATGGCGGAAACATGGGAGACCCGGGTTCGAGTCCCGGTCGTGGACATATCTTTTCTTTTCAAAAAAATATTTGAAGATAAAATTTTCATCTTGAGAAATATTCTTGAAAAGGCGTGGGAGAGAGACAGGAATATGCATCTTGCATTCTTAGACCTACAGGCAGCTTTCGATTCTATTCCAAGGAAACATTTATGTTAATCTCTTCAGCTGAAGCACGTCCCTGGAAATCGAATAGATGCTATAAAGTCAACGTATCAAGAGCCAAAAAGTATAATATGTGTAATGGTCAAGCATCTAAACCATTCTGAATGGAACGAGGAGTAAAACAGGGAGATAGCTTGAGCTCCATCCTCTTCGTAATTCTGATGGATGAGATCAATAAGATTTGTAAAAGAAGGACACCCTGGACAACGATAGAATAGTGGAATCTCAGGACAATTCTTACAAAATGCTACTTATTCGCTGATGAAATTGTGCTACTTGCTGATACAAAGGAGAAACTGCAACAAGCGATAACTGAATGTCAGGAGGAGATTTTGCGGAAAGGCATGAAGATAAGTACTTCCAAGTATACATTCAAAGTACTCATTGTGTTCAGGGAAGAGGCAAGAAATTAGAGATTTTTCTGTGGAGGAGAAATATTTAGAGATACCTTGCACAAGCGACAACTGAGATGGTTCGGGCATGTATGCAGGATGAGTCAGTACCGAGACCCACGGAAGATAATGGCGATGTAACTTAATATGTTGGATATTATTCTTCAACTTATTTTTGTTCAGTTACATTAAATTTATGATGATAAATAATGGAGTTAATGGTTTTTTTTCTATAATACATTGTGCATTACAATAACTTCTGGTATTTCCGTAAATTTCTTTTTAGTTTTTTTTTAAATAATAATAATTCTATAACTTATTTCTTAGTTTAACTTTACCTTGCCGATCCAGACATCAATCCTTTCATAGCAATATTTATCCCACTCTAACCCAGCTATCGCTTCAACCCCCGATAATCCTTAGAGGTGTCTGAAAAGAAGATGGCCTCGTGACTGTCTGAATTTGTCATTGGAGTAATAACAATGTGTATTTTTTCTACTCGCCTTTATCACACGCCAATATGTATCATCCATTCTATTTAATTGTTGTATATTAAAATAAATTTCAATAAATACACATTTAAAAATGTTTACTCTTTTTCTTGCTAATAAAGAAAGATGGTTAATTATTTAATAAAGTTGATACGATGGTCATTCTTTTGAAATTTAAATATTACAAAAAGAAAAAAAATATTATTATTTATCAAATGAGTTTGATAAAAATTATTTATAGTGAAAATACGCTGAAAGTTAAATTAATTTAGAAAATAATTATCTCGCATCACGGAAGGTACAGCATTATAAAAGTTTCCGCGTTTAGAATAAACATAACCTGATTTATAGTTCACAAAAAGGATTAATTGAATTTATAATCAAGGGCTGAGTCAAAGCCTTAAGGGCCAGTCAATGAACCCAGGAGACTTGGGAGGGAGAATGGTAAATCTGTGAATTAATTAAAGTACACACTGGGTACACACCTCGTCTTCTCGTGATTTGAATTTGAAATCGGCTAAAATACTTCTAGCGGATTATTAACAATTTAGATCGATTAGTGAAAGGCCTATAAGATTTATTTATTAATTTAAGCACCAATCTTAACCTTAGAATACTAATGTACGTCTCCGCTACGAGTGCTTCAAAGGAAAATCCATTGCCGCCATTTTGTTTTTCGTATTTTCAAATTCCCCCTTCAATGTAAGCCTCTAGTTTTTAGTTAGCCAGTGAAGAAAATGTTATTGCGACATATTTAGTGCCTCACTCGCTAAGCTACACGCAGGTCCCCGAAACTCCTGCGTTAAAATATTTGCATATTTCAGTTATTTTCTTTTTCTTTCCTTCAAAATCACATTAATTAACCCTCCAAAGCCGAGAATTATTTTTTTGAAAAATATTTTTATTATTTTTCTATTCTTATGGTGAATATGTGAATTCTATACAGAATTCAAGATTTTTTTTTTAATTTGCACTAAACTGACTGTCAGAGCCCCTTTCAGGTAGATGCAACGGTAATTCACCCTTAATAACAATAAAAGGGAATGGTAAAACCGGGCTTTTATTTTACCTCAAATGAAAAAAATATCTCGTGAACGTCGCCAATACGTACATAAGTATTAAACGACTAATCTAAGAACGTAAAGCTTTAACCCTGGAATACTAATTCCAGGGTTAAAGCTTTACTTTTGTTGACAGGTAATCACTTTCTAATAATTTTCAGAAAGTTTTATTTAACATCTAGAATTTGTAATTGCTGAATCATAGTTATCCGAATCTCTAAAATTAATTGGTTTTACGAGAAATAAGGATTGAATTTTCCATTTTGAATAAAATGCAATCAATCATCTTCAAGTTATTTTATGAAAAACAAAATAAAACTAAATTGGTATTTTAAGATTATTAAAAACATGGACTTTAAGAACGGACATTTCTTTGCTTATTTATGCTCCAATCAAAGTGCATTCTTATTAATGCTAAAATCGAACATGGTGGGTCAATTTCAATCTTGGAAAACTTAGTTCATAATGAACATAATTTCTTTTTTTAAATTTTAAAAAAGAAGGAGACTAGAACATTAGGTATGATGAACAGTAAATTATAAATAAGCACTAACACATCTCGAAAAAATTATTTATACTTAACTAACTTTATAAAAAATCATTTACAGTTCCTCTATTTATTTTTAATTCTCTCTACAATTTACATTTCTTTTCCAAACTGTTCTCAGTTGCACAATTTGGTGGCTGAAAGGATGGGAGCACATGCTTTAGGAAGAGCCCTTGAAGAGTCCCTAAATCTACAGGAACTCACCCTAATATTCTCTAGAAGTATAGATCGAACATTGACAATCCGTATACATACCTTCAGAATCAGACCATCTGATCTTTTTTTTTCACGTACCGGCCACTAAGGACCACGCGAATATCATTGGTTAGGCTTCTTCGCGAGTCTTCATTTTCTTTCTTCCCATCTCAGTTTCATGATTTTCGACGGCATTTCTTTTTTCGGAGCGCTATGTACCCCTTTTTTCTCTTCCAATATTGGTGAATGTTTTCCTGCACGTGTCTCTATCTAGACAGTCGGCATCTGATATTTTAAGATGCTTTAATTCTCCTCTTATTTGCTTCGTGTATTCTCCCACGCTTTTGTAGCTAACAATTTGGTTAAATATGTTTTTGTTCAATCTTTCCTCCATCATCTTCATGTGCCCATAGAACATCAGCCTTCTGATTTTTATCTCGGTTTCCAGGTGTTTGATTTCTCTGTAGATCTCTTCGTTAGATCATCGCCTGTAACCTTCCAGTGTTTTCCTGGGCCCTTAGATTTTCCTTAATATCCTGCTTTCTATTCTTAGCAGCTTTTCCAAGTTGGGTAGGCATGTGGTCTCAATCCCACATAAAATCACAGGCTTTATCCACAACGTTGTAATGCCTTAACTTTTCATTGGAGGAGAGGTTCGTTTTGTTGCAAATTTTGCCTGTTTGAAAGCTTCAATTTACTAATTTTCTCTCGGATGCTCTCTCAGTAAGGTATTTATTTGATTAATAACCGTCTGCAAAAGCCACATAAAACAACTCACTTTTATATGATTGCTTTTGTTCCTTACTATAGCTCCTGAGCTATTTTTTTCCCATAATTCCATCATGATTTTTCCAGGACTATATGAAAAGTATGGGGGACAAGCCGTCGCCTTAAATTCAGCACTGTTTTTATCTGAAAAGGTTTGCTTATAAGACCCTGAAATTTCACACAACCAATTCTGATCTATAAATAAAATATATATGTAATTTAACCTGTACCAATTTAAACATGAAGGGTTTTAGGTTCAGTAGATGATAGAGACCGATACCACATCTTGGGCAATTGTTGTGCATGGGGGAGTGACTTATCCGAAACAAAACAATTTAGGGTACCTACATTATTGAGGCAGGGTGAAAATCTGCAGATCGCACAGGGCTACTAAGCAGATTGAAGCTAGAACCTACCTCTTAGTGAATTTGAGTCTAGAAAACGTCGAACTAGAATCTAGACCGAAAGATGTACACCGGTCTCAATTAATTGCCCCCAAACAACTTTGCTATTATTGCAAACGCGTTTCCCAGTCACCGTATTTAATAAAGTCACCGCATGCAAATGAGACTTATGCACGGATATTAGAGAACTCCAGAAAATGGGTGATGAAATTTACTGACATGTTAAAAAATAATACTATGCTTTTAATAGCCATATAAAATGCGTGTATAATATGTACTTATTGTAATAGAAACAACACTTTTTTAATGAAGTGATACATAATAATTTAAATTATTTGACTCTCAGAATTTTCAATTCGATTAATTAATAACTCATTATCTGTATATTTTTTTCAAATCGTATTAAATTTATTAGTTACATAAACATAAATTTCAAATAATCAGTTTAGTAACATGCGAATTATTTAAGTTATAAATACATATTCACTATTATCTTTGTTACGAATTATTTGATTCGTATCATTCATATTTATATTAATTAATCGTATTCTTCATTGTTAATGTTAATTTTAACATGATTTACTGTCATTAATACTGAAAACGGGATTTACTCCTCATGTTAAAAAATATCTAGATAGAAGAGTTTCAGATTTAACAGATACTAAAATGTGAGTCTTTCCGATCCATTTCTTCCAGCAATTACATCTTATCCGCTGCGGTAACCCTTCCCCTTCAGACCCTTCCCCTCTACCCCTAAAAAAGAAAAAAAAAGATGGGGCCATAACCGGAGAAACAATTAGAGCAGCGTAGAGTGGAGTGAGAAGAGATGGGCAGGGAGCATGAAATAAGTATCATATTTGCTGTAGCTAATTGTCCAGCTGGGAGATATGGCGGCTCCAGATCCCGGCTAAATGGGATTAAAACCGTTTGTAATTGTACTTGTGACCCTCATGTCTTCTCTTTCCTCTTTGTTGGGTCTGATTTTTTAAAAACTGAAATCTGGTGGTAGGGTTATTCACATATATCTTGCCTTCACCAAACGTTATTAATAACCGTAAAGTGCTTGGAAAGATAAAAAAAAAACAATGCGAATTTGGAATGGATATTATTATTTCATAGTAATTGAACAATTACTATCTTGACGTTTGAGCATGAAAATCATTTCATAAACCAAGAAAAATAAATAATGAAACAAAAATTACAAAGAGCCTCAGGTTCACTAAAAGCTTTATACCATCTTATTTTCCTGACTTCTGTACGAAACAAATCGATCAATGTTAATCCAGTCCATTACCTGAGATTTTTCAACCATGACGCCTGCGACCTGGAACTCTCTTCCCTCAATCCGTATGATTAAATGCAGCAGACGGTACTTTTCATTTCGCATCATATGACCAAAGTCCCAGTTTATATTTTTTTCATGCTGTCCAATATCTCGAGGGGCTTCCGTAATGGGTGTAGTATGTTTTCGTTTCTGACGTGGCCAGAATGCAGATACCCATAAAGTATGAGTGTATGCCGATAACACCACATCTTGAATGTTTGTAGACGTATATTATTATTACATCATTAAGAGTCTATGCCTCTGATCTGCATGATAACACTGACCACAGGTAACATCTGAGTAGTCTTATACCAATCTGCAGGTTCAAATTTAGGTCGCATAGCACCTTTCTCAGTTTGCTGAGTGCACCTTTTTACGAGACCTGAGACTAAGTCTACGGTTGTCCAGGGATTTGAATAGGCTGAGATTACTTTGAACGGTATGGTATTCCCCGATGATGCTGGGTGACGATCTTCGGATCCCACAGAGTAGGTAAATCCATTTTCAATGTTGAAACCAAAGTATATCAACAAAGTAAGTTTTATAGCAGTAAAATCAGCGCACTACACATTGAGAAGAAATATGATGCGGCTACATTATTATGTTCACTCTGATTATTGCATTTTATTTTTGGTAGATATTTTCATAAGATATATATATATATATATATATATATATATATATATATATATATATATATATATATATATATATAATGATCAAATATAATTTCGAAATTAGTAACTTGAATGTTTATTCGATCTCAAATCAAATCATAATAATATACATTACATTTTTGGCCGTTAGAGATCGCTGCTAGCGCTTCCGTCTTGCTTTGTAACGTATTTTTTTTTTCTTTTTTTCTCTTTATATTTCCATCCAAACCTGTCCAATACAAGTAATTGACAATCAGCAGATTGGCAGACTGAAGAAAAAAATACAAAATGACATAGAAGGCATGACGAAGAACAGTACCCTGCAGTACCTCTCCATTGGCTTGCTTTAATTTCCTACTGTCATAGATCCCTCATCCATGTCCTTTTTAGTCTCCTCTTACTGTTCTCAGGCATGAGAGTAGTGGCCATTTGTTGTATCAATGGGTTTGGGTGTCCGTATAGTTTTTCTTGAAAGCGTTTGTAGTACGTTGGTATGTGTTCGTCAACCGTTTTTATTTTTAAGTCAGTATGCAGAGTTTTGTTATTGACATACCATGGTTCATTAGTGATAAGTCTAAGTACTTTTGACTGAAAATTTTGTAGTCGTTTTCTGTGAGTCTGTTTAGTGATGCCGTAGACTTGTAAAGCATATGTCCAAACTGGTTTTAGTAAGTAAGTGTACGTATTTAATTTCTGTCTTAAATCTAATTTGGAGTTTTTCCTGAATAGCGAGCACATTAATTTGAGTTTGTGATTTAGTGATTGGCGTTTCATCTTAACGTGAAGACCCCATGTCATTCTTCTATCAAATGTGAGTCCTAGGTATTGTACTTTGTCTCTCTGTGGGATGGGTGCGTTATTAAGGAAAATGGGAGGGCATGTTTCGCGTCTAAGAATAAAAGTGATGTGATGTGACTTTTCGTGGTTCAGTGTGATTTTCCACAGTTGGCACCACTCATTAACCTTTTGTAAGTTGTGTTGTAAGTTTTGTGAGGCCTGTGTCGCGTCTTGATGTTTGGTGATCATGGCAGTGTCGTCAGCGTAGGTTGCGATCAGTGTGTTAGTACTTTGTGGAATGTCGTATGTATATGTTATGTACAGTAGCGGTGCAAGTATTGATCCCTGAGGTACACTGGCTAAAATGGATCTTATTGAAGATAGCTCTGAGCCCTGTCGGACTGAGAAAAATCTGTCTGCAAGGAATGAGAGAAGAATCAGATAATAAGTGTGTGGTAGTACAGTCTTGAGCTTAAAGAGAAGCCTTGTGCCAGACCTTGTCGAATGCCTGGGCGACATCCAGAAATACTCCAGTTGCATATAACTTCTGCTGTAGTGCTGTCGATATGAAGTCAGTTACTCTGTGTAATTGCTGAGTAGTCGAGTGTGATTTTCTAAAACCGAATTGATGGTGAGGGATTGTATTTTTGTCAGTCAGTAACTTTAATAAGCGGGGATAAAGTAATTTTTCAAAAATTTTAGAACAAATAGGGAGTAAACTAATAGGTCTGTAGGATGAAGGGTTGGTAATGCCTCTATCTTGTTTTTTGATCATTGAAACAATTGAGTATTTCCACTGTATAGGGAATTTCGTAGTTCTAAGTATTGAGTTGTAGATTGTCGTAAGAAGCAATAGAGCTTTCCTGGGCATTTGCTGGAGCACCTCGGCATTTATTAAGTCATAGCCCGGGGCTTTTCTTTTTGGTAAATGTCTAATTAGTTCTGCTACTTCTGTTGGAGTGAATGAAGACGGTGGTAGTGTTAGTTGTAATGGGGCGTCAAGTGTGTTATTTACAGTTATTTCGTGTTCTGTGTCAGTGAAGTCAGAATGTGGTGTAAACACGGAAGAAAGATGGTCGGCAAAAATCTAAGATTTTTCCTCGTCCGACACAGCCCAAGAGCCGTCTTCTTTTCTAAGAGGTGCCGACATCTCTCGGTGTTTTAAGAGTCTTTTGGTATGCTTCCATAAACTTCCATCGTCTGTCGAGAGGGATTTAATATAATTCTCATAGTTTGATCTGTTAAATTTGGTAATTTGACGTTTTAGTTCATTATTAAGTTTGTTAAATGTTCGTCTATTTGATGGTTGTCTGTTAGTTTGCCATATTTTTCGAGTTCTTCTCTTGGCCCTGATCAAATCTCTAATATACTGCGGGTAGCTTGGTAAACTATCCGCTTTTCTATCCCTGGGTTTTGATGATAACCACGCTGCGTCTTGAATGCTTGTAGTGAACTTTTCCACTGCCTTCTCTAATTCTTCTTCATTCTTTATAAAAATAGGGATTGAGAGGTGAGAATTGATATAACTTCTGTATAAATCCCAATCCATTATACCCTGTGTTAGGGAAGGTCTTTTTTGTGCCTCAGAAGGCTCTTCGCACAGGATCATTTGAACTACAGAATGATCAGAGCAAAGATCAGAGCTCGTATTTACAGTCTTGTTTACTGTTCTTAAGCCTTTTGTAACAAAAAAGTCCAGTAAGTCCGGGGTTTTGCGTCTAGAAGTAGGCCAGTAAGTAGGAGAATTTGTAGTTGATGTGTCTAATGAAAGTTCATGAAGAGCATACCACAAGTTCCTACCTCTTGGGGTACACAATCTTGAACCCCAGCAGGGTGTTTCGAGTTGAAATCACCTCCTGCGATAAAACATCTACCTAACGGCTTAAAAAACTCAGAAAACATAGAAGATGTGAGCTTGTACCAAGGGGGACAATAAACTGCAGCGAACGTGATATTTTTCTGTTTTGTATGTAATGTGATTCCAGTTGTCTGTATGTGTGGTGTGATGGGTAAATGAATGGGACTATGTTTTAATGACGATTTGATAATAATGGCGGTGCCACCGTGTGCCGTTTTGTCAGAGTGATCAGTTCTGTAAATAATATAGTCTGAAATATAGATTTTTGATCGTGAGGTAAGATGTGTTTCAGTGATGAGTGCTATGTCTGTCCTTTTTTCATGTAAATATAAATCAAGTTCGGTCCTGTGTTGCATCAGACCATTAGCATTCCAGAGAATTGACAAGGAGCCTGCTGTTGAAAAATTAGAGGGCATGGCTGTGGCTCCAGGCTTGTGTAACCTGAGTTAACTGTTGGAGAATATTAAAAAAGAGGGTGGATAAAGTTGTTAAGACCCGTTAGTATTTGAAACAGTTGGGGAGGGGCAGTATCATAAGGGGGCACCGGCTGGTTACTATTATTCATCATACCTGTTTGAACATTATAGTGTTGTGGTGTTGACTTCGGTACTGGTGGACTTCTTGGCTTCTGCTGAGATTCCACGCTGTTCTCCGGATGTTCTGGAAGATGGGTCTGTACAGGTCTAAGATTTGGGAATTCTTGTGAATCTGGTGGCAACTGAAAAGGTTGAGCTGGTGAAGGCCGCTGGTTGTAATGTCTTGAGCTACGCTGAATTCTTAAGTTCCTCAGTGTTTGGCAGCCTTTGTAGTTGGCAGGATGTTGGGTACCACAATTGGCACAAATAGCAGGAGTTTCTCTTGTCCTGGTGCCCGCCACACCTTACACACCTTGGTGGGTGGTTGCAGTAGCCTCGAGTGTGACCATGTTGTTGGCACCTTAAACACTGAGGAATGTCTTTTTTCTTCCTCTTCGATGTTTACTTTTGTGTAATAGGTATATTTTAAATCGTAGATGTCTTCTCTAAAAGTTTCTTTTGTAATATCTACAAAGAACATTGGTAAGGGCTTCTTAAATCTTGAAATAACGTTGGTTACATTACAAGCTTCGTAACCTTTCTCTTTCAATTCTTCTTTTATAATACTAATTCTAAAGATCACGTCATGCAATTTTTAAGGTCTTTTGATTGATTTTAATATTTTGGTTTAATCTAAAATATTTAAAAAATATAACCTTATTTAAAATATGCCCACCCCGTGACTGAAATAATTACTACATTGTTTCCTTAAGAACAAACCATTCCATGAAACTCAATCAATAATGTTTTAGAACAGTGGATAAATTCTATTTCTATGAATTATATAAATTTATTCATAAGACATATAAATTTATATGCCTTTATTCATAAAATGATTAATTTATTCATGAGACCTCTCAGCCACATCAGTGACCCAGTAAACTGTACCTTAAACACCCAAAACACCAGTTACATTTATTGCACATTACTAGAGATCGTTAAGTAATTATCAGTGTTTAATACAAATAGTTTAAACTGTAATAATAATTTAATAAAAATTGTGTGGGAGTAAAAGTAAAAAATGATTGGATCATAAAAATTCAAGCCCTTAATCGGAGAAAGAGAGGGAGTAAAAAAAAATTAGGGATCTAGCAGAAAAAAAATTCTATAATAATATCGTTACCATTTAAAAATACTTAGGGAACTATAAACTTATTTTTTTAATTCGTGTTTTTAATCTATTTATCATCGTAAAAGCGAAAATTGTCGAAGATTATTTCACACAGTAGAGCACAAAAATACTTCCAAACAGATCTTTATAATGCACGCACACGCCAATTGTATTGTATAGGAATTTTTAAGGGAGGTCATCTTTAAAAGGTAAAAAAAAAAGGAATTAATTACTTTTTTCATATATTTTTATTCCGTTTTGTAAAAACAGCACCGTTGTACTAATAGCTATTTATTAAACCGTTTCTCATTAACATATAAACAATTTATGATCAAATATAAGAGTAAAATTTAATTTTTTTTGGATAATTTAAATAATAAAACATTGGTTTATTTACTAAAACATAAATTAATGAAATAGCGTTTTAGTCATACTTTTATTTTATTTTAAATAATAACTATTCATAGAAATTAAATTAAATTTCAGGATTTTGAGAGGTTTACCATCAGGAATGCAGTTAGCTTAGTTTGTTTTTATTTAAAGATAAGGTACTGAGTTAAGTATTATTCATTAATTACCCAATTTTTTTACATTTTTAGGCTTATAAATGACTATTAGTTTACATTCTTTTACTTGTTACTATAATGTTTTATAAAATTTGCGCATATTACTTAATTAATTAAAACGTATATTTTAGGTAGTATGTAGAAGTAATTTAATTTTATTGGTAAGCTTCTACATGTTTATTAGTCAATTTCGCGTATATAAAATTTCAAATGTATATGTTTTTTAATAAAATGCAAGGGGAATTTCACCATTATGAAGACTACATCCTAAAAGCCAGATATTAAAGTTTAATGCTTATGGCATCTACTGTGAGGAAAGTAATAACTGTGCACAAATAATGTAATGAAAAAACATATTAGTTTTAGAAATAATGGACATTTTTATTACATTGGAGAAATAAAAAAAAAACTGAGATCCTAAAAATTAATTAATACACAAGTTAATTTATTATTTCTGTACCGCTGAGGTGAAAATTCTACTCGTATCAAATCATTAATAACGTTTACGACTGTCAGTTATTACCATCAGGTGTCTTGGTAATTAATTTTAAAATCTATAAATTTGCTTTCATTAATTTTAAATATTACATGAATTTATGTAAACTACTGAGCCTTCCAACTCCATAGATATACCGCTTATTAAATAAGTTGGACTAATATTATTATATATTTATAATAATAAATATATTATTATTCTAAGATTCTAAGATTTTTAATGGTACTCATGAATGAATACTGATCACAGTATACTTTTAGGGCATCTAACTTGTAGAGGATCAAATAAATTTTCTTGTTCTTTTCATTTACCAAGTGTACTTCCATTTTTTTATATTTTGAAAAGAAAAAAGAGGAATGGTTAGTTAGTGAGATCAATTCTGCAAAAGGTTTCTGACCTCTAAAAAGGTTTAATTGTCCTCTATAACCGACCATCGTACATTTCCGATCTCCTTAGATTCAAAACCTCTGTCCACTCACGGGTCTTAGACCTATATAAAGCATCCGTCCGAACAATTGCTTTTGATAGAGCTTTCCTTATCCGATCCTCGTACCTTTGGAACTCTATACCTTCTTCCATTCGTCCAATAATCTTTCAGCCTTCAAATCCCGTATATTCAATCACCTTATATCCTTATAATTCCCAAAGAATGGGAAGCTAAAAAATCATAACATTAATAAATGCATGGTAAATAACGAAATTATAAAACCGTCATCCTCCAAACTCTCCTTTACGGATGTAAAACGTGACCGCTAACGCTGAAAGATAAACAAGGGATTCATGTAATCGAAAATAAGTTGCTTAGAATACTCGGCCCAAAAAAGGATTAGACCACTGTAGAATTTAGGAGATTACAAGACGCAGAATCGCGAAGCATGCAACCGGGTAATATTATTGAAGTAATAGCTTCACGAAGATTAAGATAAAGTGATTTTAAAGCTGTCGGGCTCGGTAATGAACGAGTTCTAAACGTCTAAACGCAAACGTCTAACGAGTAGACCGAGACGTAGGTGGGAGGATTGCGTTATAATTGATTAGGCTGATTTGGGTTTGGGTAGTGGCTCGTGGACGGAAGTTTGTAAACCGATTGGTGGTATCGGCATCGAACCTTTGGGTTTGCTGAGGTTTATTATTATTTAATGATAAAACGGTACCCACTTTCTGTTATAAGTTATTTACATATTTAATTTATCTACGTCTAACATTGGTTTAGCCCAAATATAATGGTCTAATAATATAAATCATTATTATTAAATTAAAGTATTAATTTATCTTTCCGATATAAATTTCATTTTGAACAAGTTTTTAATGAATTAATTTTCTAATTAATCGAAGTTATCTGACTAATTGCTTTAATTTAATTACAGAGCGAATGAAAAACATTCTGCATTAAATTTTAATACACGAAAGAGAAACTGTCAGTTCAATTTTAAAATATATTACGTCCTCATTAGTATTATTCTCATTTCATCATTGTACATATTATAAATCACTAATAAAGATCTATAATTTATATGATTATCCATCAGTTCTGGTAATATATCTAATTTACTTATTAATGAAAATCAATAACATTACTAAAGTATGTGATTGTTGTCGAAAATTTCATTTCTTTAGTCCTGCTGACGTAATAGGTAAGTAGGATAGACTTTCGAGAGACGAGTGCTAAACATTGGTCAGTTATGACCCCCTTTGGACAAAAATATCAGAGGGAGGAGAGAGGGAACTAGAAGAAGAGATGGCAGAGGAACGGCCTGTGTGGAGAAGTTAAGTCCCACAATCACGCCAGCTAAACTAGTTAATGGTTGGGCTATGCTTCAGTGGAACCGCGGATCAGAGAGCTAACTTCCCAGGCAGCTTTTGATAACAACCTCTTTCTAATTTTTTCATGGGGGCACTGCAGGTGTCTGTCCTTGAGTGTCTCAAGTACAAAATTAGGTTTCAGTCCAAGTTTCAAGACTAGCATTTGAGTCACGTAAGGAAGTCTGCTTACAAAGTTAGTCCTGAGTTTTATTTATCACTAAAGGTCTTCAACTATAGTCATGTTAATGCTTGAAGACATGAAATAATGTAATACAATATGTTTTCATTTCTTTTTAAAAGCCTATGTTCTTTACAGTCGCGAAAGTGAAAGATAAGTGAAGGGGCTAAAGTGGATGGTTAGTATACTATGTTTTTTTTTATAAAAATGTATTTTAAAGGCATATAAATATTTATTTTCATCAGGATTTAAAAAACAATACTATTACAACACAGGAAGCCTTTTCGCTCTGAATTGAAAAAATAAATTGCTCTAATAAATAAACTTGTACCGCTAAGACTCTTTGAACATCATGAGTTCAGCTCTTGGTAATCACATAATTTTATCTAAGGTTACGCAGTGCTCATTGTAGAGACTTGGTGAGCCCCAGGTCCCAACCATTACTGATAACAGTATCAGTCATGTATCTAACATTAAGTCTCGAATCCAGGACCTTCAAAGCTTACCCACTTAATTTAATTACTAAGCTTTATATGTTCATTAAAACATTATTATATAAATACGATGCAGTTAAAAAAAAATCTAAATGATAATATTATACATTAATTCAAGTTACTTAGGCAAACTTTATAAAAGGATATGTTCTAGAAAAGTGCTCTAGGATAACGTCAATTTAAAAAAAAAACGACAAGTACAAAATAACAGTAATTTAAAGTTAATAATTAAACAATTATCAGGGCATTTTAATTAAATTCTATTGAATGAGTTTTTTCGTATAATATTTATTTCCAAGCAGCATACTTATGTATTTTTATATGAAAAAAAATTATGTCTTATTTTTGACAAAGCCTTGGTATTTACCATTATTGTTATTTCATGATAAATGCACCCGTTTTTAAAACAAAGAATTACCTTTTTGTACCTGGTAGTACCTGATACTATATATATATATTATGACTATCGATTATTGAGATTTGTAACTTTATATTCGTCCTTTTAATAGAATTGTCCTTGTTTTCTGTGCTTTTTTTGGTATTTGTCTTCTACAGTATATACACTTCGAAAAATTCTTCCATTGAGGTATTAGTGAAATCGCAATCTCCATTTTTAATTTTTCGACTAGAGAAGATATTCTTGTTTTGAGAACCAGTTTTGGCCCTGATATTTAGTTTGTAATATTTTTTTATGTGATCAAATATAAAGATTATTATTATTAATTTTTCCGTAAATAAAACAAGAAATAAACTGGTAAATTTTGTAAAATTAAAACGGAACAGAAAGAAGTGGTTTTAGTAATAAATCACATAAGTGTTTAACACAACGACTTCAAGTGAATTTTTACTAATTACATTTGTAGCAATGGAGTTTTTGAAATTCATCAATGCTTCCGTGTTGTCAGCTATGTAAGCTTCCTTGTCCTTTTACATGTATTTACGAGTATACTAGCTATAAGATTAGAGTGAGAGGGTAGAGAGGAGATGGTATAGTTAGTTAATAGTGAGGAGAGTAGTCACTAAAATAGATCTAGAGTAGTCAATAAATTACAAAATTAGTAAATAAGTATCCTATTTAGTTCATATAAGAAGGTCTCTTGTATACCCATATTATAACTGTCTATAAATATATATCTTTCTTACAACTCGTTTTCCGCATATTAACTATATGATTAATTTATTTTGTATTAACTTTACATGACCGTTATTATTTTAAATATTTTTTTCCAATAAAAACATTTACTTACAAATATACATATAAAAGAGTTTTTCCTGACTGACAGACCATCGCAGAGCCAAAACGGCACGATTACAGACTTGAAATTTGGACAATAGGTACATTTTATAAGGCCAACGTGTACTAAGAAAGGGTTTTTGAAAATTCATCCCCTAAGATGGTGAAAATATTGATAAAAAAAGTACGTAATTTTTTTAAAGTGACCACCATGAAACTTTTGATTTAGCTTCTACATTTAAAATAAAGAATTGTGTGTTTTTTGTTACCTGAAAATCAACCTCTAAAAGTGTAAAATAGGGGAAATTATAACATAAAGATAATGGTATTTTGCAAACAAGATTTTGCAAAATCAACCCCCAGGAGTCTAAGGGATGAATGTTTGTATGGGACCTACGTAATTTTTAATTTTAGATTTCATTTCTACATTCAAAATAAAGGATTACGTGTTTTTTTATTTTTTCGAAAATTAACCCCTAAAACTTTAACACAGGGAACGAAATAATAATAATAAGGGATGGAAATTTGTGTGGGATTAAAAAAAAAGAAAAGTTTAAGATGTATACTCATTGTTTTTTTGTTTGTTTTTTAGTTTTTTGATGCGACTGTGATTTATTATTGCAAGTAACCAACTAACCTTTCCTTCACAAAAACACTGAATATATGAAACCTGAAGGCATTTAAGTCGGGACCGAACTGAGGAAAAAAGTAATAAGTTACAGGGAGCCGAAACACATTTCTCGGTCTAATGCTTCAATATAAATCCAACAAGCAATTTTCTTAAGTAAGGCTGGACAGCTTTATGGCCCAGTATATTTTAATAGATCACCTCATACATCGACACGATATTACGAGGGAGTTTATGTATTCGCAGTTCATTTGTACCTCAGCAAGGTTTAGGGGAGTCGTAAACATCGTAAACAAATACATAAGATTTCTATTTCAAGTAAACATTCGTAATAAAAACCCAATCATCGATAAAAAAATGGACAGATTTGATTTAACAAAGCATTGGAACTTATTTAGTGATTATAAAAGCTTGTGATTTTGGAAAATAACGTGCTATATTTTTAGCTAATCACTTTGAAAAAATTAATCTACGTATAATATACCTACTGGCCCTGAGCGTTTTAAAATACCCCTTGATTTTCATAAGTGTTTTATAATTTTTATAACATTTCATCTACATGAACATTCGTATGCAGATATTCCTTAACTGTATTTATATATTTTTTCTATTAAGAAAGATTTATTCAATCTTAAAAAACTTTACTCAGATGAACACTTATCAATTAAGCTAATGAATATTAATGGGTCCTCAAAATCAGGCAGGTAATTAATCAGGAGTATCGGCCTCATTACCTTATCCGGGATAATTAATCGGACGATTTTTCTCAACTCAAACAGTTGAAGTAGCGATTACTTAAAAGAAGTTTGAAATTTATCAATTTTCTGGAAAAGACATCGATTGAAATTCATCTACTTCTGTCTCTTCCTCTCTCATCCTATCTCTAACAAAAAAATATATGTAACCAGTAGAAATAACTCACTGGACCCTTTGTTTAGCATGTAATATGCATATTAATTTTTCATTTGGCGCTATAGACCATGAACATATTTGGACGAGTTTTGTGATTTTCTGCTGCCCAAACGAGTGCATTTGAGGTCAATTCACCAGTGTCCTTTCCACCGAAAAACAGTCGGGAAGAACAGCCACGAATCAGTTTAGATCCATGCATCATGGCTGCTCGGGTCAGCAGGCGCGCGAGGATCATTATTTCTTTTCCTGAAACCAATCGTCCATGGATCGAACCCCCAACCGACTATTTGACATCCTGGAAAACAACAGTCCCGATAGAATTATTGGTAGGGTCATCATCCCTTCGTCCGATCTATATGAGTTGCCTCCAGTAGTTGACGATCCTCACATACCCGAGGGATTTGGAAAATGTTTATTTGTGACCAGGTACGCTTTTCCAAGCGGACCCCGTCCCCTGCATGTTTATATAAAAAATTATAACACTTCATGATTCCTTCTTATGTGGACTTCGTAAGAACCTGGGCAAAATAAATGGGCAAATAATTTACAAACTTTAATATACAGTTAAGAGTTTAATGACAAACAAAATCAAACTTTATTTAATGTCTAATAAGAACATTAAAATATACTAAATTATTTTAAGTGGTTCAAAAGGATGTGAAACGTTAGTTGCAATTTCTTTTTTAATTAACTGAACAGAGCTTCTAAATTTACTCACCTATTCACTGATTTATAAAATATCAATCAATAAATAGCAATGATATCGATTACAAGATAAATAAAGAAGTAAATATTGCAAAATTGTTGGTAAGGAATAAATCGATTGAGACGAAAATTGAACCATTATATTTAAAATATATTTATTATTTTTTCTTTAGCCAGTTCAATGTTGGAAATATATTGAATATTTCGCTATTATATACATATTCTCTTGATTACAATAAACCGTATTCATAATAGAAGCTTGATTTAGCCCTTGTAACAGATTTCGGGAATGACAAATCTGTGATGCAAATATCCGACATCAATCAGGTAGGACGATTAGCTCGAGTATTTCATCAACCACTCTGGTTTAGAAGCCTTTGTAAGAAGGAGGACATTTAATTTTGAATAATTGGGAAGTAAATGCTTGTACTAATCCGGGATAAACTGTTTAGTTAATTTATTGTGCTAGTCCATTGGAGGGGATAAGCGAACTGGCAGGACCTCAGAATTTAAAGGTTGGGCTTCCTGCCATTATATATATTATCTGGCTAATTTAATTCATCTCAAAGGATCAAGGGCGCCATTATTTTACGAACAATGTTCACATAGTGACGCTGAGTGTCAACGATTTTTTCTCATGTATTCTGCAGTAATAAATTAAAATGCCATTACTTTAAGTTACTATTTAATTTTTTTTCGTTTACTCTGATTGGTCCAAAAATACACAATTTTTAAAGTGACATAATGTCATCAAACTAATGATTGGGATTCGAACGTAGAATTTAATATTATTAAAAATATATTTGTGGGTTACAGATTTATAGCATATCATGACAGTAATGCTAATGTCTTTATTGACCTATTTCGTAGCAATATTTTAATTAAATAATAAATTCAGATTAGGAGCAATGGAGACCTAATCTTAAATGGTATATTGCTTTATGGGAGTGGAACAAAAAAGTTTTCAAGTTAATACAACTCCCTCCTGATTGTGATGCCTACATATTATATTACTGCATAAAAAGTGTAAAAATATATAAGTATTTAGATAAATAAAACTCTTCAGATTAAATAGAGGTATAGGTAGTGCATGGATAGTATAAATTTATAAATAGATTTAATCTTCACCCTCCCAACACGGTATAAATTTTATACATACTATAAATTATAAATCCCTAATAATATATATAACGGGTATTTAAAAAAAATAAATTCGAACAATATTGTTGATATAATAAATGGGAATTGGGGAGGGAGGAAGTGCCCAGAAAACCCATTTTACTGCTCAGTATTCCAAAGAATAAACGACAACAAGTAAAGAAGGCTGAAAAATCCCTCCCTCCCATTCTGGTACAGAATGAGAAATGTTGGTCTGAACTAATTCATGTTGGTCCCTTGAATTAGTTCTCTGATAGAAGCAGCAATACATTCAGTTGAGGTACTCTAGATAATAGCAGACGTAAATCTGCATGGACTTACCTTTCCGATACTCCATGGTAGCTCGTGAAGGAATGCCTGAGTAGCTGTGAGCCTTTAGGCCACATAGGGAGATAAAGGGTGGGGAAATTCGATACGCGAGATGGCGAGAAAATGGAATCAGGAGCCTTATTTCAGAAGGAATTACCTCTGTAATAAAAGTCTGAAGAGGATGCCAAGGAATCAATATAGCCCCCTTCTTCGGCCTTTTTTTATTCCTTATCAAATTGCTCTGAAAGCCTATCTGTACGTTGGTCACTTCCTCTACGAAGTGCTTCCATTAAGAGTTTTTAAATTAAAGTGAAGAGGTTATTAAACAATAAAGAGCATAGGTTTATTAAATTTTATACATAATTATTTAATAATTTTTAGGAACGGGGTGACACAGTGGTGGAGCGTTCTGTTGTCGAAGTTCCCGAATCGAAATTCGGTTGTAGACCAACCGGGAATGTTTTATTCGGCATCTAGATATTTTCCTGTGGCTCACTCAGCTGCTATAAAATGAGTAAACAAAATATGGGGGGGGGGCTGGTTGAGCGTGGTCTTTGACAAATAATCTCCCGACAAACACGTTGTCTTAGAAATACTAAAGTCTATACCACGTACTGAACCTAACACTCTTCATGAGTTGTACAATTTTTTTTTTATTATTTTAATATAAGAAAAACATAAAATGAGTCGTTTAGTATCAAAACCAGTTCGATCCATTTCATAAAATTTGTCAGGAGAGCCAAAAAATCATCTTTTGGAACATTTTATACAAATTTATATTAGAACCTTCAACAGTGGGTTGTAGTCCGTTTTTGCTTCAGACATGTCAAAAGTAGGTTGATATTAGATCAGTAGAACTATTTCAGTCGATTCGAGGGGTTCATAATGCATTGAAAATTTTAATTAATTAATAACCAAATTGAATGCTTAGTCAAATTTGCAGTATTTTTGATGAAATGATTTTGTAAGATGAAAAATAAATATTGGGGATTCTCCTATATGCAATATTTAAAATATTTTGTAAAAATAATAATTAGTGTTAATTATATATTATTATATTTTTTTTAACTGCAAATTTAAATCATTTTCCCAATGTAAGGTGACTGAAAATATTGACACATGCTGTAGTTAAAAAAATCATATTTTTAAAAAGTATTATTAAAGTAATTATTAATTATTATAAAAAAAATATTATAAGACAAGCATATAGTAGTACATAGTAGGTATTTATAATTAAAATAAAAATCAAATGAATTGCTATTTTATAAAATTATATAATAGCAAGAAAAATAAAATTGTTAAATAAAATTATTTTCAGTTAAAATGTTTTCATTTTCACTTATATTAGAACCTTCAACAGTAGGTTGTAGTCCGTTGTTGATAAACGCTCGCAGCGTGAACTGAATAAGCTTTGATCGAACTGATTTTGTTGCACAACACCTACTTTGTGGCCAATTTGGTATGGGATGGAATGGAAGTTCAATCTTCTTTCAGGAACTTCTTTTCTTCCGAGATTAAAGTAGATTGTTTCCACGGCCATTTTCTACTCGTAAACAATTTGTACGAGTTCTGGTTCTACTTTGTATTAACAGTAATTATGTAGCGTTGTTAGTTGAGAAAAATCATTCACCGAGAGGCCTAAGGTCATGTTTCCCTCAGAAAAATTCCAAAATTATTTATTCATTCATGAAAGAGGAAGTAATCTTACATTAAAACACATAAACGGTAACAGAAAATTGATTTTTCTTGAATCATAGACGCCTATATTGTACCTTTTTTATTACATATTGTTGAACTATACCTACCTTATTTGTAAACAAAGTATGGTTTATCCAAGTTAGGCAGCGGCGTAAATTTTTAGATACCAATTTTAGTAATAAGATCTTTTTAACATAATATATCTTAATTTTACCTGTTAAGTGATATTTTAAGTAACCAAAATCTAAGGAATACTGTTTTTCATCGCTTCCATATTTCCTCTCTGATATCCACCCAAAATAATATTTTTCTGAGCTGTGTGATGTAATTAATTCTATAGTTTGAAATATTTATGTTGATAATAATTTTACTACTTCAAATAGTTCTATAAACAAAACTATCTAGAAAAGTATTTTCAACACTTCGAGAAATCTAGTTCATATTCAAGTTCACCTAGTTAACAAATCTGTTAAAAATTGTTTTCCGGATAATAATAGCAAGTTATTAGATTGGCTAAATTTAATTACAATACTCTTCGCTTAACTGTATTGATTACTACACCCTACTGTTAAATATTTATACTATTATTAAAATTGAAAATGTTCCCTAATTGGTCTAAATATTATCGAAAAAATAAAATTTTCTTTCACATTTTAATTTGTTTCATGTATCCAATCATTTTTTGACAGTTTACGCTCGACTTTCTCTTAAATTTTATATGTTTAATATATAAATTAAATATTATGATAAGTACATCTAATATAGTTAGCCAATTTTCTCAAGTTTACGAAAATAGTAGGTTTTGTTTAAAGTGTGATTCGTTTCTGTGGTTAAAAATGAAAGGTCAACGACCTGGAGCAGTAATGAAGAAACTTTAGGACGTTGCCAGTTTATTTTCCTTTATAGGCATCGACATTCTTTGTCATGAGGTTGGAAGAGTTTCCTCACTAAATTTTAAGCAACTTTTCAAGTAGCTGTCTTCGTGTTTAGAGCTGAAGTAGGTTGCTAGTTCAAGAATTTTCGTAAAATACATTTACTTATTAAACTTTATTTTTCCTGCATTTGAAAAACATTTCAATTGAATTAATCCTTTTCAGCCGTCAAAATAAGACTAATCTGTATTTAATCACATTCGCAATGAGCCCTACTGAATACACCGACCAAGATAACTACGCCTACTTGTTGCTAGGAACATTAATCATAGCCGGGCTTCCTCTTCGAGTATATCCAGTTCCTCCTCGTTACTTAATCTATTCAATACTTATTCACTATCATATTTATTTTATTTTTCGTTACTAATCTCAACAACTTCATCTGTAGTGACATCATGCAATAAAGACAGTCGAAGAGCTGTACGGTCCTCTATTAACGATTTATTTGAAATGATTTGTTCTCTAAGTTCATAATAAATACACCTTCTATGTGATATATTGGTTTAACTTACAATAATATATACAAAAATATAGACGCATGTTATCACATCTTTCTAGTAAGAGGCATTCTATTAAATTTCAAGAAAAGTATAAGTGTAGAAAACCGGATGGTTTTCTTTTATTATTCATATTTAGCACGTTTTTCTTTGTAATACTGTATTGCAGTTTTAATATGGTTCAATACAATTCATCTCTGAACTTGGAGTACAATTCAAGGATAATTTTCTATCCTAATATTTTACTAACACCGCTGGAAATATTGTCGCCCCAACGTAATGGTTTTATTCCAAGTATTGTTTCCTCTTTCTGGTTCATTTATTTTTCCACTTTTTCCTATATTTTCCTATTAAGAAAATATATTACACTTCTAGATTATTTTTCGTTTTCAGTTCTCTTATTTATTTCAGTAACTATATTTTAATTTTAAATTTGTAATCAATATAAGACGAACCGTTATTTGAATTATCCTTAAATCAATCCATTATTTGTGAAATCCTATGTGGAAATTTTATACAAGATCAATTTTATTTATAACAAAATAAATGATAGGAGAGCAAGTACTAAACACAAAAAACGGCAATATGTAAAGTTTAATAAATTAATTATTTAATAATAGGAAGTTTGACTAAAGTAATATTTTTTCATATTGTCACAGTTGTTTATCTCTTTCATAGAGGTTGTTATGTATGTTGAATGAAAGTAAACCATTAATAATTACATACCCACAGCATTGCTTTTTTATTTGTCATAGTTGATGATATTTATCCACATACTACTATTTTATTAAATAGACTAGAAATATACCGCAAGTAAAATTATTGAAGTATTAAGCCTAGCGTGCAAGCGTTTGTGAGAGATAAGGACAGGAGAAAAAAAAATTGTATCCAAAATTTCTTTTTTAAGAAAGGTGCAATGCCCTGTTGGAGGGCATACAACTTCTTTAAAGTAAAATAATGTAGTAGTATTAATAATAATGAGCTATACTGAACCAATAGTGCATTGATCTAGGAGTTAATGTTTATAATATTAGTTGAACATCCAATATCGCAATATTTTGGTTTGAAAAGATTAACTAATAGAAAATATTTGCTTCTTATATCTTAAAAACCCGTTTGGTAACAGTCTGCTAATTTTATTGGTGAAGATTGAATTTTCTTTTCTACACATATAAAGAGGGCGTGGAATAGCTCAGTGGTGGATACCTGAGTGGCCATACCAATAATCCTGGTCCAAGGCCTTCTGCTGACATGACATGCTCACACAGCCTCTATAAAGTGGGTAGCCAAAATAAAATGGAAAAATCTGGCGGTTAAAGGTGATATAGGACAACTCACCACCGTGCATAACCGTTGTAGGTTATACACTACCCGCAACACCGAACAGCTGTGAGGGTTTTATGTGTCTGTATGGCCAACCCTTCATCAGGCGCTAAGGCGTCCGTTTGGCGGCAGTCAGGTATTTTTATTAATACACGGAAATGGAAATCTCCAATGACAAATTTGAATATAATTATTCTATGTAATATTCATCCCTTACAATACGAGGGTAAAATTAAACCTCTGCTCCCACTTATACACTGAAGAGAAATGTAATAAAGTGAAAAAGTTGTGACCTGCAGGACGGCTAGCGCCTGGTGGTGTCACAAAATTGTCAACAAAATCTAAGTACGAATGAGGTATTTCTTTCAAGTTTTTGTTTATTATATTAGCGGTTGATAAAAAACAAATGTTTACAACAGTATATAAATGTCGTTTACATGAAAAATAGCTTTTATCTCCAGCTGGTATTATACATACATATTATAATAGTGTAGGATTATATACCCGATAAAGTTAGAGACAGATTCACGGAGTGTAATATAGCTACACAATATTATGCAGTTAACACCTGTTATAGATTTCGAAAAGGACCAATTTTGGTATCACTCAACAATAATAATGTAAAACAAGAGATTTTTAAGTATAGGAATATTTTAAAAAATAAAAACATATTTTTAAGTCATGATACCCCGAAGAAAGAGAAGAGGAGAGAAAAGTTTTAATTAAATTAAAAACTATTGATAGTAATACTTCTTACAGGAAAGGTTTTTTTCAAAATAAGAGAGTCCTTATATAGAATGAATGAAGTAGAGGACCCTATCAAAGAATCTGAAGGTGATATCCCTACAGCGTTACCACAGGTGGACCTGCTGCACTCATCTGATGAGGAATAAGAAAAAAAGAAAAGAAAAGCTGCAAATAGACTAGATAAGTTTAAATTTCGACTACGAAGTTCATCTGTCTCAGCAATGGATAAGTCGTCCTGACGGACCGACCCCATCTCCTACGGTCTAATACCTGATCATGATTCACGGAAAGGACTCGATAAAACTATCTACCCCAAAAATGTACAACAATATGGACATCATATCTTGTTTTGAAATATATATGGTTTAAAAAATTTATTAAAATTTACAGTAAAAGAATGTGATACTATAAGGCAATATCTCATATTATGTTTCGTAGAGACTTGGGTGATTGACGATAATTTATCTTTACCTCCATGGCTACATGATTATACACCTTTTAGCGGTAAAGCTGTAAAAGCAAACACAACAGCAGGGAGCGGCAGCGTTGGTTTGCTAACCCTAGTTCGTAATTCCATTATTTCAGGAACAAGTATTGTATATACCGACCGCTACGGGCTTTTTGTCAATAATAAAATTAGTAACAAACTGTTAACGGTTGGAAACATTTACTTCCCCCTGTATGTGATATGGAAATAATACTGGAAGAACTATGTAACACCATTATGGAAATATTACTCAATTATTCGAGCACTTACTTGTTTATCAATGGTGACTAATCTTAGAATCTTCTGATAACCAAAGTATCAAAGCTATACTCAATATCGACAGTGTAGATAAGTGTATTATTACATGATGGGAGTTCAACAAGTGCTAAATTGTTAATCATACACCATTTTCTGTTAAGTGTTTGTTTTTTGTTATTTTTAAAGTGATATTTTGTTTATTTATTTTTGTTGTTTCTATCATAGCACCAGTAATTGTTTATTCTTTAATCTGTTATTTCTGTTTTGAAAACCAGAATGTGTTAGTAAATTTTATTTTATTTTTGAAATGATATGTACGTAAATTGTTAAAACCATAATATTTTAATTTATAGCCAAGCTGGGCTCTCTTTGTATTGGGAAGCCCCCAAAGACAAATAAAATTTCTTTTATCTATATTTTTCTATTTTACGAAAATTTTTAAATATGAATAATTTTTATATTAAAATTCAAATAATCTTTCATCAGTAGTAACAGAAATATTTCGTTGATGCTATGAAATATTTGCCAATATAGCCTTGAAATTTTGAAAATCGATTTTCAGTTTATTTCAGATGAACATATCTGCGAATTCAAATTTTTATTTATTTTACATGTACAATAATAAAGAGATGAAATGGTTCCACTGTTCAATAATCTCTATACGCATGTCATTGCACATTATCAAATTTTGTGCAGACAATTTATGGTTTGACAACTTTTTGGTTATACATGAATACAAAAATGAAGTATCACATTCCCTAAGGCTTAGAAATTTCAAGTTCAAGAAAAAACGAATGCAGAATAACTTTCTTATCCGTTACTTTGCTTGTGAATATCATCTACAGCCCCGTTGAATAAGTGGTTGAGTCGAATTTTGTCCAGAAAGAATTAGCTGTGATTAGGGAAGAAAAATCGTGTCATTCTCGTAGTTTTCGGCTTGAAATGAAGTTTTAATATAGAAGAGCAAGAACTCCTTTTCGGGCCAATGCTTGATCTGACCACTCATTCGCTGTCAAAATAACACGATTCTGCTTACTTAATAAGTACAAGAAAATCTAAGTAAATTGTATTCTTTCCCTGTACAAATTCAAAAAATTGATATAACATTGATCAATCACAAACAATCGTTATAGATCGAAAACAAACATTTTTTTACACATTTAGTACTTTTAATTTGTTTCGACATTATATCGTAGTTCAATAGTTTTATTATACATAAGAAATTAGTAGTTAGTCGTGAAATGAGGAAGCAAACTACTGATGTAGGTCGAAAAAGTAGTTGAGTTCGTAATAAATAGTACCGAGAGGAAAATAGTTATTACCAGAAACGTCAAGATTTCGGAGACGTAGATACGAGGAAGAACAGGCTACACAATTTAAAAATTTTGTACAATACAACGAGAACGGTTCATTTAAGCTGAATAAAAAGAAATTGTGTCAGAATCTTTCTATTATTCCAGTAAAATGTTATTGAGTTATAAAATTTCAAATAAGAGAAAGGGAAAGAGAATCGGTGTTATAAATTAGAGAGAGGCCGTTTGGACAGAATCCAATATTGGATATAGTTCAAAAGCTTCACAATAAATTGAAAAATAATTCCGGCTGGAAGGGTTGAAAAAGCCTTTAAGAGTATATTGGGTGACTGGCTATCAGATAGCAGCTCGGGGAGATAGAAATAAGACAAACGATTCCGCTCCAATCCAAGGCTCGCATATTGAGCCAGGTAATAAAGGTTCTCCGTTTCTTGTTCGTCCAATGCGCAACTTCTGTAGGATCCGTTCTCTATGGAAAGTTGAATTGCTTCTCGAGGTTTCCTCAATATTCCAGGGATTCTTCCAGAGATCCCTACGGTTTCCTTTCCGAGCATTCTTTCTAACTTCCTGTAAGTGAGTCCTTATTTAGTGAGCAGTCATGACCAAAGGTTTCTAGTTGGTGGACGACTTGAACAGGATCATGCAAACCGAATTAGTGTGTAAAATTATGTTTTTATGGCATATCTAACAAGATACACCGTTTTTTATGAGAATTTATCTCTCTTCCTCTCTTTCTTCTCTCTGTTTCTCTATCCTAATTAGTTTAAGACTATGATTTTCTAGTACAGTAGGACTATCAAATATTAAATCACTATAACTAATACAAAGTTCTATTTATAAACAACTATATTTTTTACTGAATATGGATCATATTTATTTCCATACCATTACGTTTTTTAACGTATACATAAATATTATTGGATTGTTTTTGAGTAGAATTATTTTTTATTGAAGATATCAGATATTAGGTGAATAAACACAATACATAATTAATAAAAAAATCAGGATGCTAACCGAACTAAGGACGAGGTACTCGCTGTAAAAACGAAAAAAATAAATGTATTAATTCAATAATTTTATTTGAAATTTAAAGTTTTCAAGTATAGTTTGAACACAATATGATTCATCTAAATAAATTTTCATAGTTCATTTCTGTTATGGTTTGAGCAATTCAGTTAAGAACAATTCCCCATCATACTGGAATGGTTTTAGGTGAACTGGCTTAAATGTTACCACACTATTCGGCGAATATAATCCATACATTGGGTGTCGGCCCAGAGATTAAATTTTAGTTGACTGCCGAGTTGGGCAACTGTGTGCCTAAGGGCGTATTATGAATTCAACCAACTGCCTAGAATACATTAGAACCAGATCCTCCACAAGTTTCTAATTCGGCTAATCTATTATTACTGATATCTTGGCTTATTCATGAGCTACACCTTACAGATGTAATGTGACTATTATCTACTGAAACGAACAATATATTAACCAATATTCTGCCTTGTTATTTATAAGTTTCTTTTTGTCATAAGTCATGATTCTCTCTCTCTCTCTCTCTCTCTCTCTCTCTCTCTCTCTCTCTCTCTCTCTCTCTCTCTCTCTCTCTCTCTCTCTCTCTCTCTCTCTCTCTCTCTCTCTCTCTCTCTCTCTCTCTCTCTCTCTCTCTCTCTCTCTCTCTCTCTCTCTCTCTCTCTCTCTCTCTCTCTCTCTCTCTCTATCTCTCTCTCTCACTCTCTCTCACTCTCTCTCTCTCTCTCTCTCACTCTCTCTCTCTCCCTCCCTCCCTCCCTCTCCCTCTCATTATCACTGTATTCTATGTTTTCAATGATGCTGAATCCAAATCTACCATCAGAAAAATCTTTTTTTAAGAGAAATCAAAATATTCACAAAAAAATTAAGGTTTTCATAAAAAGTAGACGCTTAACTTGGTAACATGATTTATTCACTTATGTATATAAAGTATAAAATACTAAATAAGGCGTTCTGATAATACAATATGCTTAATACATAAACCGTGAAATTATAATTTTTACCTAATGTGTAGTTTTCTTCCTTTTGTACTCATCTTGAAGTGTTTCTCGCAAAGACTCCAGCAGTTGTCCGCGAGCATTTTTTCATTCCGTTTTCCACTATACCTCCTTTCCATTTCGGCAACATCCTGATTCCCTGTTCATCAGATACAGCTCCAAGATTGTGGGGAAAAAAGTTGAAGTGCGAATGGAGAAAATGGATTTTTAAGGACATGTTACAGCCAAGTACTTGGTAGGCTTGTAACAGTGCAGTCACAATTTGTTCATAGTCATCCGACCTCATATTTTCCAACCAGTTGCTGCATACTTCTTAAAATGAAACCCGTGCTCTTCTTTCTGGAGTGGTTCTAAGAACTCCTGGTCTTTTACTAGTGATCGTATCTGTAGACCAACAAAAATTCTCTCTTTAATTTTTGAATCACTAATTTTAGGAAACTTAATTTTAAGGTGAGCTAATCCTTCCCCGTCTTTGTCCATTGCTTTAACAAAATTTTTCATTAGGCCCTAATTGATATGAAGCGGTAGACATTTTTTTGATTTGTCAATCAAAGCAGGATGTGCAATGTTTTTCTCGCCGGGCACATTCGTTTTTCGAGGCCATTGTTACACTGTGTAATGACTTTGTCTTGCTCTGCTGTCCCATTCATATAGAAAACAACAGTACTTTGTGTAACCTGCTTGAAGACCTGTAAGCTTGGCTATTACCTTCAGATCAGAGCCTTTCTGGTCAGAGAAGTAGACAGTTACATTTAAATGGGATTAGAGGATAGGATTACTACAGGAGCAAAATAAAATATTTGGAATATCATACCGTCAACTACTTAATACATGGGTTTATTTTAAAAAATATAAATAAATTATGTTATTATGCATAGGCTAAAATCATCCAAAAACCTCATTTTCCTAAAAAAATTATGATTTTTACAAAAAAAACTGTATGTGTTAAAGAATTTTAGACATCAGATTCGAGTTCAGAACACAAAAAAAGCATAATGAAACACCATTATTTTTCAAGGGCAGATTTCGCTGCAGAACAATGCAATTAGGATCACGTTCGAGGGAGTACGATAATGCAAGTGAGTACTATAATTTATCTTGTAATTGGAAGAAACGATATGGAGTTCCTGATATCCGATAACGGCTTATTCTGAATTAGCTCCGAAGAAAGCATTAGTTGCATCAAATATTCACTGGTAGAACACAGTATTTCAAAATATCATCTAAGCATACCATAATTTATTTTTTATACCATATCGTTATTTATCATTACTGAAGTATAATACAAATTCATCTTCTAGCATATTGATTTAATTAAATATGGTAATCTTGTTAATATCATCTAATTAAAATCTTTTGTTTTCATTCAGGAACACGTACAAATAAATAATTATAGAAATATAATACATCATTTAAAAGTCTTTTTCTGAACTTTTTCTAAAAGAATAAAACGAATCTGAAATTCTTGTTGTTGTTTTTTTTTTTTTTTAACATTATTCTATACGAGTTTTCCTTTACTTGGATTTTTTCTTCATTTAGGACAATTGCCTATGATAGACTAAAGAAAAAAAATGGGCATATTGTCTAGGTAAGCCCTAGCTATAAACAGTCTTTAAATTCCATATGATAAGAGTTAATAAATAATAAAAACAACAATAAGTAATATAAGATCTTACGGATTTTCAGACTTCTGCCAGCATATCTTATTTATGGAGTATATTCCTAAAAATGCTGATATTCAACGGTACATGTCTATGTGATTTGAAAGTACATATAGTAAATTTAAAACATCAAAAAATCTGGGAAGCAATGAACTAAACCAAATTACTGATATGGTAGTCACAGGAATGTGTCTTCCTATAGATAAATGTAGAATTCGATTTCAAAACTTTATATTTAAATTTATCCGAACATTTCTTCAACTGAAACTTAATAAGCAATGAGTCAGACTTGGTCTTAATAAAATTATTCAAAGTTAAAAATTGCTTCTAAGTCTATTATTTGCTAATTTCTGAGAGAGGTACGAACAGATTTTTATTTAACATTTAAATTAGAAAAGAATAAAATGTAACGTAAATAATTGATAACAACAACGCCTTATAATCATATATGAGTAGTTATTGCTTAGAATATTTGTCACGAAAAACAGTTTGCAGACTTTTGTTTCGTAGAGTAGAGTAAAATTACATGTTTTTATGGAGCATACATAAAATTTGTACATAACTAGTTACCCTGTACGTATTACCACGTTTAATCCGTTCCTACAATTTAACTTGGACAGACCCCTCCAATCAGAGAAGACCATTATTCAAAAACGCGGCCCCCAACCAGCGCTAACAAAATACTAAGGCCCTGACAAATAGCCGGGGGCGGTGCATTTAAAGGCGCCACCCCCAGGCAGTTACATATCTACTTCGTTAACCCTTGCCCTCGGGGGCAATTCCTACTTTCCATTTCCTCACCCTCTCAGATTTCATCCCTGTTCCTACCAAACGGCTCTACTTAACTCTAAAATTATTAAAGTAAAGTTGAAAAACTTATTCACTTTAATTCCAGAAGGGTTGGGGAAGATTTTTCATTAGGGTAGAGAGACATTACTTTAATTATTTTTTTTATGTTTTTCATAAATTGAAAGGGTAGTTTTTTAATCTTTGTAAATCGTATCAAGTTCGGCATCTAATGTGTACATGTTTCCAACTATATGTCCCAACCAATCTCAAAGTTTCATACACAATTGTATCTGTTATATATACGAGAATAAATAAGGGGTGACGAAAAAGTTAAATATTAGCGTAAAAGACAAGAATTTTTTACTTCAGAGAACTTAAAGATTTGTTGTAAGAAGAGTATTCTTACAAATATGTTTCAAGATAAAACTAGGAAATATAGTATATTCCATGGTGATTTCATGTGAATTCAAACAAGTAGTTAACAAACGAAGGTGATGAAATACAAGTCAAATTGTTTTGTTATTGAAATATGTAGAACACTATTTAATAACAATAATAAATATTATCATGCTCACTACCCTGTTTTTCTATTACAAAAGTAATATGTATCCGAACGAAAAATGAGATGTTAGATGCTTAAAACGTAAAACACGAGGATGTAATGTATGAATATCCTTGGTCATAATCCTGACTGTACAGTGTTAGAACTACGTAGATTCTGAAATAATATGGACTTGAATAGAAATAAACACGTATTCAATTGAAGTAATTGAAGAGAAACAATTATTAAAACGATATATAATTTATGATGAACATTTTGTTTTCTGTTGCTTGTGAATATTTAACAAATCTTTAATACAATTGTTTAAATAACTTTTTGAAATTACTTATATCTACTTTTTCTGTTTACAGGCAACTTAAAACCGCTCAATAATTGACTTCATGTATATTATTTTACATACACTATATTTTAAATCCAGTCATATATGTTTCCAGAATGGTCAAGCATTTGGCCATGCTTTTAAAATTCAGGATCCATTAGAGCCGAAAGTAAAGGAGACACCTGAAACAGTGTAGAAGAAGTACTTCATTTCATCAACATTAATCAACGTGCATCTGGAAGGAATAATGTTATTTAGGTGTTGCCACTCTTGATATACGTACTTAATATTTAAAAATATATCATGAAATATGATACGTATCAAATGAAAACAAATCATAAAAAATTGACTAAAATAACATGATGATGTTGGGCATCAACATAACAAAAACTGATTAGTTAGAACTATTTTGTGTTATTTTTGTCTACATAGTATTTTTTTAAAGTCATTTTCTGTTATAAAGTAATTTTTTTTTACTTTTTGAGGGCTCACATATAGTGCCACAAATGATATGAACTCAAGTGGAGAGAGCACTCGTTTGTTTGCGGAGAACGGACAGACGGACCCGACGGAGTATGAATTGCTGTTGACGGACGAGTCGCAAGCAAACACCTGCACCGTTGTTTCAATATTTAATCGGAGCATAGCTCAGCGCACCTATTGGTCCAGGGCACACAGGGCCTCTGCGGCTGCGGCTATCCCTCCCGTCAAAGACCGCACTGCAAATATGTAAAGCTGCCCAGTCCTTGTGAGCTGGCTAGAAATCGAGATGCCTAAAGTTAGGACACGGCTCTAAAAGTATGGTCCATATTTTGCGATTAGATTTACAATGTTGTTTTATATGCATTAGTCTAATATCAGTCTTCCGACCATATTGTGATATAGTAATGAGTGAGGAAGTAATTCTAATGCTAGCACATGCGTGGAGTGGAGTGGCTCAGTGGTAGAGCGCTGAGCTGCAATGACGAAGATCCTGGGTTCAAATCCCGCTCGCTGACAACCTTTTATTTAATCTATTATCAGTCGGAGATGGATCTTATAGAATCTAGGACCCTCCTAGGGTACTAAAAATCAGGGGGGGGATCTGGTGGTTGAGCTTGATCTAGGACAAATCACCTCCCTGCACAACCATTGTCCAAGAAACCATATAATGAGTTCACAGCACGCGCTGGAGTGAGCAACATCGTCTCTGTGATACTTTTTTTTTATACCCATTAACTTTTATCGTACATTCACGGCTTTTTTACATAGTCATAGTCTGTGTAGCAGTGAAGTAAAATGTGAAGTTTCGTAGCTAATTACGGACTTATAACGTGACTATATTAATTATAAAATTAAGTGATTTAAGAGACAGGAGTTACTTATCTTTTTGCTTGTCGCGGCAGGTTCATCCCCACCCAGTATAAGGTAAGACTGACCCTATCAGCTATCAGTGCTGCCTCTGGCACCGAATGAGGCTGATCTGTGCCGTATTCAGATCAGATCTCACACGAACTCTTTATTTTTATTTAGTTCCCTTTTCTCTCTGTCCTACCTTTTGTTTTTCTTTACTACTATCTGCTCCAGTGACATAATATTCCAAAATGAAGTTTTACCATCAAGTATTATCAAGTAAATCAGATAAAAAAGGAAATACAAAGAGAAGTCGATCCCTAGAATCAACTACGAGAAATAGCCCAAGTAAACCTAAACCTAATAGAAGGCGTAAAGTCGACACACCTCCTACTACTCCGAATGATAATAAGGAACCCAAGGCAGGACCGTCGAATGAAAATACCCAACCAGGGTAATCTACTTAGTTCACTGAAGATTCTCCCTTCTACTCACCCAATAGATTTCAGCCCCTAACAAATCTACCTAGTGAAGCAATGGCGACCACATCGGCCCCTAAAGTGCACAGGCCTCTACCAACTTTCGAACGGAGCATAAAAAACTTTAGGCTTCTCTGCACACAATTGAATAAGGCAGTAGGCACCGGAAAATACTATTGCACTAGCAGGACCAACGATACAAAGATCCAGTCAGACACGCCCGAGACATACCGAAATATAGTCAAGTACCTGACGGAGATCAAGGCAGATTACCATACATACCAACTAAAGCAGGAGAGATCCATCAGAGTGGTAGACAGAAAATTGCACCCAACCACCCCTGCTGACGTCATAGAGGAGGAGCTCACCGCCATGGGCTTCAAAGTTAGACAAATTACAAATGTCTACAAGAAGAATCCTGTACACCCCGAGACAGGCAACAAAATTCCATTGCCTCTCTTCTTCATAGATTTAGAACCAGCACCCGGAGTAGAAAAAATCTATGATGTAAATAGACTATACTATACCCATGTTCAAATCGAAAAACCATACCCAAAGAAAGACATCGTGCAATGCCATAACTGCTAGGCATACGGGCACACTAGGCACTACTGCCATCATACCCCAAGATGCGTCAAATGCGGAGAACCGCATAAATCTGAATAATGCGTCAAGCCGAGAGAAACACCAGCTGTCTGCGCATTATGTCTTCAAGGGCATCCAGCCAATTATAAAGGTTGCCAAACCTACAAGAATATAAAATCTCAAGTTCTGGCAGCACGTCGGCCAAGCGACGAACTGAGGACCTCAAGAAGACAGCCTTCTAAAATTGTAGATGGAGCTGTTTCCTACGCCGAAGTGTCAGGTGGTCAACAAACAAACAGTCTCGGGGCCACGCTACAACCCAACCCCCCAAATCCCTCTCTAAACCACAAATCAATTCTCTACAACCAATAAACCAGCCCCAACAACTAGTATATCCCGTAAACAACCAATATATTCCATGAATCAAAATCCAAATACCCCGCATCAAATCCCTCATATCCCCCCTCCTTCAAATGCTACTGATCTCACAACACTACTCACATCATTCCTCTCCGAGTTCAAATCCATGGTCACACCACTCCTAACAAATCTTGTTTCCCATCTCTTTCCTGTCCAACAAAATCCTTAAATGACATCCACCTTATCCATTTTCCTTTGGAATGCGAATGGTATTCGAAACCACACTGACGAACTAACATCCTTACTGTATGATAAAAAAATTGATGTAGCCTTAATTACAGAAACTCGACTGACCAGTAAACGGAAGCTCAACATAACACAGTACCAAACCTACCGGACCGACCATCCTGATGGAAAAGCTCACGGTGGTACGGCTGTCATTGTCCATCAATTCCTCTCCCAACACTCATTTCCAGTCCAATTAAACGATATCCTTCAGGCTACAGCTGTTACAATCAAAACATTTTCCTTTCCTCTCACCTTAGCATTAGTGTACTGCCCTTCTAATATATCCATTTCCCATTCCCAATTCAGCTGTCTCCTAAACTCCTTAGGGATTCATTTCCTTTTAGGTGCAGACTTTAATGCGAAACACCAACAATGGGGCTCAAGAACTACTAATACCCGAGGTCGCCTCCTCCTCTCTGCACTTAACTCCCATAATTCCAGTTTTATTTCTCCAGGCACCCCTACATATTGGCCCACTGACCCAAACCGAAATCCTGATCTCTTTGACTTTTTCATCCATGCTGGCTTAGGTCCCCTAAACTACTCCATAGAACGCCTTGATGACCTGTCCTCAGACCACAGTCCTTTGATCCTTACCCTTTCTATAGTCCCAATATCCAAACGTCCTCCGCCATCATTTATTAGGGGACCAGTTGACTGGAACCTATTTCACCAGCTTGTATCCGACACCATTGACCTCAGAGTTTCCCTAAAAACACCTCAGGAGTTGGATGATGCCGTCAATTCCTTTACCAATTTGATCCAGCAAGCAGTTTGGACTGCATCTTCACCCGTCCTTCCTTCAAAATTCGTAAGAAAGATCCATTACCACAAAATCTTAGAGATCTTATCTTTATCAAACGCCGTTACCGATTCCTTTGGCAAATAACCAGGAATCCTCACGATCGGAGACGGTATAACTACTTCACCAAATTAGTCAAAAAGAACCTGACAACCTATAGATCCGAATCCTACAAATGCTACCTTTCCACACTATCTGCTTCAGATAATTCCCTTTGGAATGCCACCAAAAAAATCCTCAAATATCACTTTTTTCCCACCCCCTCCGACTTGAAGACGGCTCTTGGGCTGCATCAGATGAGGACAAAGCAGAAGAATTTGCCAAACACCTTTCAAATACATTTTCCCACATCCTGATATCCACTCTACGCAGATTTCCAATATTAATGAATTCCTCTCTTCACCCATCCCTCTATCGTTACCTCCTAAAGCGGTAAATCCCTTGAGGTCAAATTCCTCTTACAAAAGTTAAAAGTCCGCAAATCTCCTGGACATGACCTTCTAACCACCCAGATCCTTCAACATCTTCCTCAAAAAGGGATTATTTTCCTTACCTACCTATATAACTGTATCCTTCGTACAACTCACTTCCCTTTGCTGTGGAAACACTCCGTCATCATCCTATTCCTTAAACCTAGCAAGCCACCCAATGCCACATCATCATACCGACCCATCAGCCTGCTTCCTATTCTTTCCAAAATTTTCGAAAAAATCCTCCTGAAACGAATCCTACCTATAGAATCCAATGATATTCCTTCACATCAGTTTGGATTCCGTCCCAGGCACTCGACGTCCAGCAGGGTCTCCGAGTTGTCGATCACATATCCTCTGCTCTTGAAAACAAACACAGGCACATTTCTGGACGTAGCACAAGCTTTCGACCGGGTATGGCATGCCGGTTTGCTGTTTAAGCTCAAAACCCAGTTACCTCAATCCTTATTCCTAGTCCTTCGATCCTACCTCTCTGATCGCTACTTCCAAGTACGCTGTGGTAACGAATACTCCAATCTTTACCCAATTCAAGCTGGAGTCCCCCAGGGCAGCGAGTTGGGTCCTATCCTATACATATTGTACACCGCTGATATCCCAACTACTCCTGAAACCTTCCTTGCAACGTTCGCAGACGACACAGCCATCCTATCATCTCATCCAGATCCCGAAATGGCTTCCTCGAACCACCAAAGGCACCTTACACTCATTGAAATTTGGTGTAGCCAATGGCGGATCAAAGTCAACGACGAAAAATGCAAACACGTAACTTTTACACTTCGCATGTCTTTCTGTCCAATTCAATGAAACCGTCCTACCCATTTCCGACACAGTACGATACCTTGGCTTTCTCCTAGACAAAAGACTTACATGGAATCCTCATACCAGACTCAAAAGACAAAAACTTAACAGACGATTCAGCCAACTATACAGATTACTATGTAGGACCTCCCATCTTTCAATAGACAATAAACTACTAATATACAAGACCATCATCAAACCTATTTTAATCGCATTCAATCCTTTCAATCCAAAGTCCTGAGAACTATTGTCAATACTCCTTATTATGTCTCCAACAAAACCCTCCATTATGATCTCAACATTCCTTTTGTCCTCGACCTCATCCCTACTAAATTTTCAAACTTTCACCAAAGCCTTGCCTGTTATCCCAACCCCCTGGCTCAGTCATTATCCAGTTCCACACATCCATATAACCCACCCCGCCGCCTAACCTGGCAATGGTTATTTGGAGTACTAGCACTGGCCAGATTTTCCACTCACGACCTGTGTGTTTGTGAAGCGCCCTTAACCAGCTTCCATTGGTGTTTAATGCCAGTGACGCGGCTGTGAAAGGGGGCTGGAGCCTCCCGGACTCCTGCTTTCCTCATTCATGAGGAAGAAGCTCAGTTCGGGGACCCCAGGCAAATTGTAAATAGAGTATGAATGTGTACAGTATATTTCTTTTATGTTTTATTTATTATTATTATATCTATATTTTTTTTCTTTATTTTTGTATATATTTTTTCGCTTGTATATATTTATTTATACATTTATTTCGTTTATATCATTGATTTTGTATGGGATGATTGTAAGATACATAGCACCATTACTTATTGCCCACAAGAGGCAGATTGTAATGCTTCAATAAAGTGTTTTCTTCTCTCTAAAAAAAACAAAACCATATACTGAGTCCCAGACTCTCCACGGGTTGTAGCTGTACAGGTAAAATAAAAAAGCACTTCATGTAATGAAAAAACCTTAAATTAAAAATTAAATCGTTGAGAGCAGGATATAAGCTCTTACACCTTCTATTCATTATGCAATTAATTCTTTATTAAAAACTACTAATTAGGGTTAATAAAGTTTTGCTCATTGGACAGAATAGTAATTTCCAAAAACCTCATATTTCCCCCCCAAAAAGTGGTCTATTGATAAGTATAAAAAACGTTTATATTTTAATTTCGACCATCTATCAGCATGTCGTGTTACAGCTGGAGAAGGGGTAAATTGAAAGGCGCATGACAGGGCAGCCTAGGCCAATAAGTCGGCGCCCAGTCAGCTGACCGGGTAGCATTTATATTCTCACTTATTCCTGCAAGTGTTCCGCTGTATTTGGGTGTTTTGATCTAAGTATTAATGTATATGCATTTATTTACTTTATTGTAAATGTTTTAATGTTCATTAATTTTATATAAAATTAAATAAATAAAAACGATTTGTTTACTAACAACAAATCTCTTCAAAGAATATCAAATTCTTTTATCAGTGTGTATTAATTTTAATTTTGATATATAATAATATATTTAATTATTTTTATACTCTAAGGCATAATTGCTTACTACACCTGTATTGTTATTCTAAAGGGACTTGTCCCAGAATAAATACAGACATCATCATTATTATTATTATCTTGTTCTTTTTCTCGGTTTCTACCAGAGAATGGACCAACCCGGACATAAGTCAAGGATTAAGCCAGAGTTTAGTATGATATATAAAATGCATCGATATACAATCATAAACAAACACTTTACTGTGAATATTCCTCTTATATGATATTGCTCTTACTTTTTAATACGCGTTTACCATCTAAATGATTGTATTAATTATGTATTCCGTACTCTAAAACGAAAATTAAAATTATTTATTTATAATTTATGATTGAATATTTTGTCTACTATTGATTTCCCATTATCATTCCCATTTTTCAATAATTATTTTAAGATTAAAAACGCAATTTTAATACCCTAAATCGAATAATTTCCTAAATTTTTTTAGTTAAATGCCTACAAACCGGCAAAATTTTCACTTGCATCATGATTTCATAAAAACACACAACTTTTTTAACTAATTAGAAAACTATTTTTTTTTTTAAACTGTATCACTACAACCCATACATACAAAACTATCTTAATTTTTTTTTAAATCAATGTAGGGCTTAATTCTGAACAGAATTTTGTTAATTTTTAAAAAAATTAAATTTAATTAAATTCAATTTTAAAATATCAAAAAATAATTATGTGTTTGCATGTTCGTTGGTTTTTAAAAATATATACAAAAATAAAATAAAGACTGTTACCAACATGGTTTGTTCTGATTTTTTCCTGTAAAACATAAAAACTGTTCACCTGTGACTGAAAACAAATATAAAGACACGCGCTCGAATTAATTTTTAAAACCTTTCAGAATGGTAAAAAATGAAAACGGTTTGGAAGAGCATTTTGATTGGAACCATCCAATATAAACAATATTTAATTTATTCGGTTTAACATATAAAATCGTATAGGATAAGGAAATGCTTTATAATTGTATAAAAACCAGTTATCAATTTACTATAAATAATCTATTTAATCTATACGAATGGCTTACGCTGAGATGTGTTTATGTTAAAATTGTCTCGTCTTTATTTCCCCCGAAATTATTGTATAATGCACGTTTCAATCACGCTTTTCTTTAAAATTTGACTTATTGTTAAGGATCTATGCTTATGGATTGTGTTCTGCTTTTAAAATAATTTTGATTTAATGAAATAAAGTAAAATGATTAGATTCGCTTGAAAGAAATGAATAACGAAAATTACTTGGATAGGCGATGGCATTTCTGAGTAAGCTTTCCTCTCTAATCATAAAATATAATTTAAATATTTAACCAAACAGTTAGTTTTTCACAAATAAAATGAACTGAGTCGGATTTAAGACATTTCCAGAGTTGGTGCTATTAGGAAACGTTGTCCAAGGGTGTAATTTCTGCTAATCTTACGAATTTACCAATAATGTTACTCAAGTAAAAATAATAATACGATTCGTTAATACTTGAGAGAGAGAGTGTGTGTGTGTAAGAGAGAGAGAGAGAGAGAGAGAGAGAGAGAGAGAGAGAGAGAGAGAGAGAGAGAGAGAGAGAGAGAGAGAGAGAGAGAGAGAAATATAAAAGAGAAAATCATTAAAGTGTTAGGTTTTATGGGGATCAATTCAACAGAGGCTACGAAACTCCGATACAGCTGCAAATCCAGCCCTAAAACGGCGAGAGGAGGTAACAGACTGTGTAATATCGTAAAATAATCCTTAAACTGATTGTAGCCGTGATTGCAGGCTGTGGAGGGGATGGGAGAGGGGTGACATGAGGGGGTGTAGGGGGCTGTTTTATTGAGGCCCCACGAGTTGCTAATTTACTTTGGTCCCAGAGGTACAGCCAGCCCTCGCAAGGGCTCTGGGGCACTAGCAACTTTCTCGTCCAAGTACCCCAGCCACTTATGTTCCGGATTATCAACTCTGGGGTATTACTTTCTCCCCCTCCCCGCACTTTTAGTGACCAGTACCTTAAATTATTTATAACAGTTAATTCTTTACTAATAGTTAACTCAATATATTAGACACCAAAAGTTACCCTAATCCGGAGTTAGGAACAGAAATTTATCATTAGAAATAATGTAATATAAAATTTAATGTTATTCAATTTAATTTCATACTATTTACTATCTAAAAATTTAACTCACTCAAGAAATCAGGATTACTAAATTCAATTATTATAATAGGGTTGAAATAATAAATTTTAAAGTCCGACAATTTATAAAACGACCTTTTGCGAAATCTGAGGAGGTGTCTGAGAGATGTGTTGGAGAGTTACCATTGGTTTCCAACGTTGTAATGTATTATATGATACATACTATGTATGGTAACCAGTTATGTCGGGATTTATTTTAAATAATTGAAACAAGAAATAAGAATTTAAAAGATAATGGAAACATCTTACCAGCTACCATTGGACCACGTATGCTAGAAGTAATAGAATGAGGAAGGGGTGATATACCTCCACGAGAAGGTAAATCCCTTCAGGTGAAGGCGCAGAGAGAGGATCTGAGGAGGAAAAATGTCGAGTTCGATGGAATACTGGATTCTTCTTCTGACCGTCAGTAATTCTGGACAATATAGGATTTCCAGGAAAGGGTTTGTCAATGAAACCCAGAAGTAATGTCTAAGTTTTTAATAGAGAAGCTAAAAGTAATGGGACCCTCATTAAGGAATGAAAGGTGTCGTTGAATCTGAGAAGGGAATGAGAACTTGCGGCAATGACTTTAGTTTTCATAAGGTTCAACATAAATTCATTCATGTTTTCCCAGGCACTCATCCTAACGAGGACTTCGTGAATACAGGTTAGATGTTAGTAAATCGTATTAAGTTCTTGTTAAAATTGTCCATTACTTTTATGGAATCATTGTTTGATAACAGTAATAATGGTTGTATTTTCTATATTCCCCTGGTTTACTACACTTAATGTAAATTGAGCTAGTGTTATATTATTATCTTGGGCCTTTGTCATATATTTTACGTCCCGTGAGGTTAGGATAGAGGGTGCAAGCTCTGTGAGGTTATTAATAATTTACGGGGCCTCCCTTTACAATTCTTCATGAACTGAAAACCAAGCCTCCCTCTTCCTGACACTCCATAATTTTTGCTGCTATCCCGTTACCCCCGCAGAGGAATAATGGATTGGTTCTGGGCCTTCCTACCGGGGGCAATTTGCATGATGAGCGACCCCGGGTAGGAGGCTCCCGATCAGGAGTGGCTTAGAGGACATGTTGTACTTACTGATAACTATCTTCTGTCTAAGGCCTAATCCTATCCTCAGGGGGTTGCTCCAGGGCATGTTCGTATTATGCTGGAAATTTCTATTTGCAATGATAATGGGTTCGATATTTCCAGACCCTGTGAAGAACTTATTAGTATTTTGGTACTTACATTAATGCATTTATACTTATAAATAAGCAATAGTCTTTATCATTTTAGATCTTTCCTGTTTTTTCTAATTAACAACCAATCAATACATACTAAAAAAACTCTAGAGTTAATAAAACATGAAGATAAAACAACGACGCATTAATGTAGATCATATATAAATCACATCTCATTATGTGCAAAAGACCTGTGCATCATGTAAAAAATGATCTACAGCTCTATGAAATCTGTATGAAATCTACAGCTGCATTATAGAAAATTATTAGGATTCGCGGTGAATAATCAAATATTTATTTCTAGAAAATCGGCATCTTTTTGAGTGTTTTTATTTTCTCTCTCTTACACTTTGTGATTGTTGTAATATTTATAATATTACAATATTTTTAACATTTATCGGTATGTAGCGTTATTCTTCAAAGGAATCCATTTAACTTTCTTAAATAGATAGTAAAGAATAAGACAGAAGGGTTCACTTTATTAAAAATGTTATCAACTTCAAATGTCTGGTACTGTCCTTTAAAAAGATGGAAAAAGATAATGGGATTTAGCACGAAGAATTTTAGAAATAAGAAAAGCTTTTTGTATGCTCAGATAAGTACTGTGGAGTAATACCATTCAAAAACAAGGTATAATTTACCATTATACTATTATAAAATCTAGTATAATTTACTATTATAAAATCAATAATATTCTGTAGCTGTAAAAATTTGGGAAAGCTGAGAAAACCTGCTCGTCAAGGAGACGGACTCGTTAAGGAGTAGAGCAGCCAGAAAATTTAGTGTGACAGGATACCCAATATAATGAGTTCAAGAGATAGTGAGCACATACTCAAAATACCATTCTCGAAAAATAACCATCAAGCGATTAGAGTAGTTTGGACACTACTACTGAGGATGGAAGATAAAAGACTGCCAAAAATAACCATGTATTGGTACCCTGAAGTAAGTAGCAGAGGTCGACAGAGAATCTCGTGGATTAAGCATGTTAAGGTTGACTGGTCAGGATACGGTACCAAGAAAAAAGTATCCTAGACGTACACTAGATGCATTCGGTGAATAAATATTGCTGGCATAGCCGGTTATAACTATTAACATCAGCCTTTCAATTCCAAAAAAAAAAATACACCTAGCCAGATATTTCAAGATTATTATTATTATCACTGGCTCTACAACCCAGCACGGGTCCTGGCCGCATCAAGGCGTCGCCTCCACTCTTCTCTGTCCTGGGCCAAGGTCTTCCAAGCTCTGGATCCAATGATGCTGCCTGCATCACTCTCGACTTCATCTAACCATCTAAGTCGTGGACGCCCACGTTTTCTTTTTCCATCAACGAATCCAAACAGAAGTCTTTTTAAGATAGCGTTGTCCTCCATTCTGGCCACATGTCCAGCCCATCTCAATCTAGCTATTCTTATGTGCTTCACCACGTCAGGCTCCTGATACAAAAGATACAGCTCTGCATTTTGTCTGAGTCTAAATTGATCGCCAACTCTTACAGCTCCAAACATTCTTCTTAATATTTTTCTTTCGAAGAGCAGCAAACTGTTGGCATCTGCCCTGGACAGAGGCCAGGTTTCCGATCCATAAGTCAAAACAGGCCTGATGATTGTTTTGTACAGCATGACCTTGGCTCTTCTTGATATCAGACGACTTCGTAAAATTTTCGCCACCCCAAAATAACATCTATTAGCGGCCAATATTCTTCTTTGAACTTCTGGGCTGGTTGAGCCATCTGCTTTGACCAAAGAACCGAGGTAGACAAAACTGTCGACACTTTCAAATGTGTAGGGACCAAATGTGATGGTGGGATCCGATTGTCTTGAAGGGTTAGCCACCATATACTTAGTTTTTACTTGGTTTACCTGAAGACCTATACGCCGTCCAGCATTCTCCAATGCAAGAAAAGCCTGTTGTAGATCTCTCGGTGTTCTTCCCACTACGTCTATGTCATCTGCATAGGCCAGTATTTGGATGGACTTAGTCAGAATCGTACCAGTGACTTGTAACCCTGCGTCTCTTATGACCTTTTCTAGAGCAAAATTAAATAACAGGCACGAGAGTCCATCCCCTTGTCTCAGACCCCTAGTTGTCTTGAATTCTTCAGACAAGTCATTCTGGATCTTGACCTGGCTTCTCGACTCGCTCATCAGCAATTCCACGAGGCTTATCAATTGTCTGGGGACATTCATTTCTTCCATATTTTGAAACAGTTTTCCCCTGATGATACAGTCATAGGCATAGCTGAAATCCACGAAAAGGTGGTGGGTCGTTATGTTGTACTCTCTAGTCCTTTCCACAAGAGTTCTCAGGGAGAATATTTGATCAATACAAGATCTACCATTAATAAATCCGCACTGGTACATTCCAATCTCTCTCTGGGCATGGGGAAGTAGTCTTTGGAATGCCACATTCGAAAGTACTTTGTAGGCAGAGCTCAGGAGTGTTATACCACGGTAGTTATCACAAAGCATCTGGTCTCCTTTCTTGTGAAGAGGGAGGATAAGGCCAATGCACCAGTCATGCGGGAGAGTTTTGCTTATCCATACACTGTGTAGCAGATCTCGAATTACCTTTATCATTTCATTTCCACCAGCCTTCAGAAGTTCAGCTAGTATGCCATCACATCCGGATGCTCGATTATTTCTAAGCTTCTGGATTGCAGCCTCAATTTCCTCATCATCTGGTGGGTCAAGAAGCTCACACTCTTTGTAATTTTGGATAGTGTCAGAGCCATAACTATCTTCTAGGGCAGGGTTCCGAACACTCCCCAGAAGACTACCGAAATGGTAGGACCATCTTTCCAGGATCCCTTCTTTATCTGTGATCAATTGACCGTCCTTACCTCTACAAGTATTGGATCTTGGATTAAATCCTTTTCGCTGGGCATTGATTGTCTTGTAGAAAGCTCTAGTATTAGCTTGTCTACTCAAGACCTCAATCTCTCTTATTCTTTCTTCTTCTTTCTCCCTCTTTTTTCTCCTATGCAGGTGTTTCTCCTCCAATCTTAACACTCTGTAATCAGAAACAGCCTGGCGAGTCCTATGCACATTTATCATCTTCCTATAGGCCTTGTTTTTCCTGTCTGTAGACTCTTGACATTCTTGGTCAAACCATGTAGACCTCTGAGGCGGCCCCCCTAAGCCCAGTACTTCTTCAGCAATTTGTTTAATAGCATCCCAACACTGGCACCATATTTTATCAACACCATTCTCCTCAGACCCACGTTCCAAAGCTACATCCAACCTTTGGGCAAACTGGAGTTTGTACTCTGGCTCCTGCAGCTTTCGAGTATTTATTCTCCTTGAGCGGGTACCTCTAGTCTTATGTACGTTGCTAATTTTGGCATGGATACGTGCTACTACCAGGTAATGATCGCTATCTAAATTTGCTCCTCTGTATGTTCTAACCGCCTTAAGTATAGAACGCTGTCTTCTGCTGATAAGAACATGGTCAATCTGGTTCCTGAAGTTATTGTCTGGAGAAACCCTTGTTGCCTTGTAGATATCTTTCCTATCAAACATGGTACTCCCAACAACCATATTATGTGATGCTGCAAAATTGACCAACTTAATTCCATTATCATTGGACATATTGTGCAGGCTATGTCTTCCAGCTAGGGGCCAAAGAACTGAATCTCTACTGATCTGTGCATTGAGGTCTCCCAAAACTATTTTTATATCGTGACGAGGACATTCATCGAAGGTACTTTCAAGGTTGCTATAGAAAGTTTCCTTTGCTTCTTCTTCCGCCACCTCTGTTGGTGCGTGGTACGAAATTATAGAATAGTTTCGGAATCTTCCTTTAAGTCGTAACTTACAGATGCGGTGGTTAATGGGTTTAAAATCAATAACCATTTGTCTCATCCCACCGCCAACAACAAAACCTGTTCCAAAAATATGCTGATCTTTGTGACAACTGTAGTATATGCTGTGATGCTTCATCTCCATAATGCCTGATCCTGTCCATCTCATCTCTTGGATTGCCGTTATATCTATCTTATACTTAGACAGCTCATCCAGTAGCATCTTTAAAGATCCTGGTCTATATAATGATCTTATATTCCATGTGGCTAGTTTAAAATCCTTGAGTGCGCCGGGTCGATTCCTTGAAGACAGTCCAAATCCGAGGCTCATTCCTTGATGTTTCACAGCAATACATGTTTTCTGAGGGTGGGGTAGCTGGCCCCTCCGCTCAACTCCCAACCTGGAGGACCAGTAGCTGATTGCGACCCTAGGGCCGGGCGATGGGGTCGCTACTTCCCTACGCCAATATTTCAAGATTACATAAAAGAATAACTTTTTAAACTAAAAAAAAAGTGTTTCAAGAATAATCTGTTACTTAGAAAATTACCAGATTTATTTGCTATAACCTTATAAAAGGCTAATGTACATTTATATTTTGAAAAATTCTTCATACACGACTGAAAAGACAAGAAACTGCTCAAAGTTTTCGCCTACTTCAATATTTACTGGACCAACGCTCTAAGCTCCTATTTGAATTGTCTATTGTTTTGACTTATTAATTAACCTATTATACTTATTAATTTGGTTTTGAGGTTTACTTTATTTATAACATCTTTCTTCAACTCTTTACTTTGCTGAAATTATTTACAGAAAAAAAATTAACCACCATCGAATAATGTTTATATAAAATTTTAAAAGAATAAATCATTATTGCATTCTCGTCACCTTGTTTTCAGTCTGTATATGTAAACTCAATTTATTACTTAACAATGTATGTATTACTAAAAATGTTTTAAGTGCATTCGGTCTATGCAAACATCTATTTCTATTAGCACATTCCACTTCCTCATTGATTCATTACATATCGCGAAGAAATAAACTTATCAATAAAAATATCATAGATGATGCATTGAAAAGAGCTATTAGTGGAACGTCTTAGAACAATGTCTTGATTTGACTGCTGATGCGAGAATTGTTGCACCTTGTCTTCTTTGGTGCGATTTCACTTTTGGTGTTTGTCCTGATAATCTCTGAATTGGCAATACGTACTTTTTGGAATTTCTTTTAATACGTTCTAATATATTTTATAAGGTAGGATAGGCAGTTGTTTGTAAAAGTTGATAGAGCAGAAAAAGTCTTTAATCAAATAATCTAATTATCAATATTGATGATGATACAAAATGAAATATAAATAGAGCATATTTACTAGTTAACAGATAGATTTATCTCTGAGATTATTTTTGATATTTCAATTACTATTATCAGGTGCGGATAAAATATGATATGATAGATATGTACAAATATGAAAAATAAGTACAAATGCGAAGAATCTTGGTCGCCTGAGGCCGATGAAGTTATTTAAATTAAATCATGAAACGGTTCTCTGGTAAGGTGGGGGGGCATGTTAGGTACTAGAAGACCCAGTTCAATTATTAGTATGCAAATGCTGTTTCTTCTAGAGCAGTCTCAATTCCCTTACCCGTCCTTAATAACATTTGTATTACTAGATCTGAATGTCTGTATCAAACACTTCATCCTCATATAGATTATTATTGTTACGGGCTACTGGGTGTTAAAATGAATTAAACGACTGATAAATTAAATATACTAATATTTCTTAACAAAAGTGATAAAAAGAATACAATGAAGTTATATATAATCAAATTATTAAACTAATATAACTATACAATAACAATATTTTAAATATTTATTATCTAGGCCTAACTCCTATTTAGTTATTACAATAATATAAGATATTACTAATACTAAATAGCTTAACTATTTACATTTACTTAACAACTTAACTACTACTAATTGACACTTACAGTTCACTAATTAAAGTCCACCGACCGTAAGATTCTCCAAATATAACAAACTGACACGCATTATTACACAGACATGGTTTATTACACTGACACTCACTTATTACAAGTTCATCACAGCGCCTGGTCTACTCTCCGACTGACTCACTCGAGGCACATTCTAGAACACGGAAGTAGGGAGAGACTGTTCTGTGATTGTCGAGAACCTTCTTAATCTCTTCCGACAAAGGAGATGTTCGAGAAGGTTATAATCCCATCTTAACTTCTCCCGGCGGCGGGCTTAAGACGCTAATCCCTTGTTTCCGTCTTTCTCTCTGTGACCGTAACAATATGTATGTTTTTTTAAACATTTTTATGTATACTATATATCTCAACTGTAGAAGGGAGAGGCTTAAGTAAAAGTGACTTTACGGAGATAACTTCTTACTGCCCATTATATCTTTACTTTTTATGACATGGATAAGAACTTTTATACTAGGATTAGGAATGACATATACAAATATTCATATTTAAAAATCACTTCTGGTGAAAATTCAATATCATATTATTTTTGAGAAAAAGATTAATCATTAATGCTTTAAAAGTATTTATCCTAAACATTTTTGGAGCATTAGCGATCAGTTATAAAACTATAAATCAAAGTGGTTGGCTTCCATAATTTTTAGATCTGGCTCAGGAATAATATAATCTTGCCTTCTGGACGAAGGAGGAGAAAGATGAAAGATGGAAAGACAGACTTATAAACGACTCATTTACATGACAGTTATCAGACCTATTTAGACATACGGATTTGAGTTCGTATCCAATCCTTACAATCCAAAATTCTTCGTAAATTCCTCAATGCTCCTTATTATGTCACAAACAAATTCATCAATATCCTATATGTTGCTGATTTGGCCCAAATTAGATACCTATTCTTCCATTACAAGCTCCATACACACTTGAATCCGCTAGTCTCTCAACATGCTTCCCATACTATTCCTGATAACCCTCCGAGGCGTCTGAAAAGAAGATGGCCTCGAGGCCTTCTGCTATTAAACTTTATTGGATCGCTACCGATGGGTAGTTTTTTTTTTCATGTCATTTGTTCATATTAGCAGATTTACTTGTTGTAATATTATTATAGTTGTAAATATCAATAAATTAATCTAAAAAAATAAAAATAACAATTAATTTAATATTTTATTATAATATTAACAAAACATATATCGGTTGTCTGCATACATATGACGTGATATATCAAACCCAAGAGTCGGAAAACATTTAAATATTATACATCACCAGTTTTTAAATCATTTTCACACAGATTTAACCTACAACTAAACATAATTATTAAGTCATAATGAGTACCTATAAACGACGGGGAATGGAAAAAAAAATCCACAGAAAGAAGATGATGCTTGGAACACAATGACTATTTGAATTCACGAACCAAAAAAAGCTAAAGGTGTTTTAGAATATGCATAGGCGTAACATGGCTTGGACCCGAGCGGTATGCATGAATAAAGAATGGTGAGGCTTGACAGGTTCCACACAGGCTTCATTCCGCAAGACATCCTCTGCTCCACCGACAGATGTCCTAATTCTAGGTTACACTTATCTCTGATTCATGTTATTTATTCAGGTTACTCTAGATTTACCATTGGCAAATTCTTTCTCTTTCTTTACAACTACCAGGCAGGACATATTATTTTCCATTGTCAACAGCTCTTGTCATTAAGTAACACATCACACATAGTACATACCGTTTGCATAATTAAAATTTATGTTTATCCTTATGTTTGTAAATTAAATAACTATATCTTGCAGTTATTATAAGACTCAATGAGAGAAGACCTAGTTTTATACTTGATGGTTGCATTCACAATATAACTTACATATACATTTTATGCAATCAATTTTATTTCGAACGATCCTATTGGTCTAAGCAAAAAATTCATATTGTATTGGTGTCAAAATCTAACAGCCCATGGGACGAAGACATTATCTCTTTCATCAATGATGCAAAGCTATTTTTTTATAACTCTGAATATTTTTTAAATAGTTAAGAAATGCTGAAACGACTAGGAACTAAAATGTATTTGAAGGGTCTATTGTTTTGACTTATTAATTAACCTATTATACTTATTAATTTGGTTTTGAGGTTTACTTTATTTATAACATCTTTCTTCAACTCTTTACTTTGCTGAAATTATTTACAGAAAAAAAATTAACCACCATCGAATAATGTTTATATAAAATTTTAAAAGAATAAATCATTATTGCATTCTCGTCACCTTGTTTTCAGTCTGTATATGTAAACTCAATTTATTACTTAACAATGTATGTATTACTAAAAATGTTTTAAGTGCATTCGGTCTATGCAAACATCTATTTCTATTAGCACATTCCACTTCCTCATTGATTCATTACATATCGCGAAGAAATAAACTTATCAATAAAAATATCATAGATGATGCATTGAAAAGAGCTATTAGTGGAACGTCTTAGAACAATGTCTTGATTTGACTGCTGATGCGAGAATTGTTGCACCTTGTCTTCTTTGGTGCGATTTCACTTTTGGTGTTTGTCCTGATAATCTCTGAATTGGCAATACGTACTTTTTGGAATTTCTTTTAATACGTTCTAATATATTTTATAAGGTAGGATAGGCAGTTGTTTGTAAAAGTTGATAGAGCAGAAAAAGTCTTTAATCAAATAATCTAATTATCAATATCGATGATGATACAAAATGAAATATAAATAGAGCATATTTACTAGTTAACAGATAGATTTATCTCTGAGATTATTTTTGATATTTCAATTACTATTATCAGTTGCGGATAAAATATGATATGATAGATATGTACAAATATGAAAAATAAGTACAAATGCGAAGAATCTTGGTCGCCTGAGGCCGATGAAGTTATTTAAATTAAATCATGAAACGGTTCTCTGGTAAGGTGGGGGGGCATGTTAGGTACTAGAAGACCCAGTTCAATTATTAGTATGCAAATGCTGTTTCTTCTAGAGCAGTCTCAATTCCCTTACCCGTCCTTAATAACATTTGTATTACTAGATCTGAATGTCTGTATCAAACACTTCATCCTCGTATAGATTATTATTGTTACGGGCTACTGGGTGTTAAAATGAATTAAACGACTGATAAATTAAATATACTAATATTTCTTAACAAAAGTGATAAAAAGAATACAATGAAGTTATATATAATCAAATTATTAAACTAATATAACTATACAATAACAATATTTTAAATATTTATTATCTAGGCCTAACTCCTATTTAGTTATTACAATAATATAAGATATTACTAATACTAAATAGCTTAAATATTTACATTTACTTAACAACTTAACTACTACTAATTGACACTTACAGTTCACTAATTAAAGTCCACCGACCGTAAGATTCTCCAAATATAACAAACTGACACGCATTAATACACAGACATGGTTTATTACACTGACACTCACTTATTACAAGTTCATCACAGCGCCTGGTCTACTCTCCGACTGACTCACTCGAGGCACATTCTAGAACACGGAAGTAGGGAGAGACTGTTCTGTGATTGTCGAGAACCTTCTTAATCTCTTCCGACAAAGGAGATGTTCGAGAAGGTTATAATCCCATCTTAACTTCTCCCGGCGGCGGGCTTAAGACGCTAATCCCTTGTTTCCGTCTTTCTCTCTGTGACCGTAACAATATGTATGTTTTTTTAAACATTTTTATGTATACTATATATCTCAACTGTAGAAGGGAGAGGCTTAAGTAAAAGTGACTTTACGGAGATAACTTCTTACTGCCCATTATATCTTTACTTTTTATGACATGGATAAGAACTTTTATACTAGGATTAGGAATGACATATACAAATATTCATATTTAAAAATCACTTCTGGTGAAAATTCAATATCATATTATTTTTGAGAAAAAGATTAATCATTAATGCTTTAAAAGTATTTATCCTAAACATTTTTGGAGCATTAGCGATCAGTTATAAAACTATAAATCAAAGTGGTTGGCTTCCATAATTTTTAGATCTGGCTCAGGAATAATATAATCTTGCCTTCTGGACGAAGGAGGAGAAAGATGAAAGATGGAAAGACAGACTTATAATATAAAACAATTTTTTTTTAATTTCTCACAAGTGGAATGGGTGAAGACCAAAGTTTGGGGTAGACCAGCGAAGTTCGGTAACCGATTACAGAATTAAAATTATGCAACATGCGGTTACGCAGTTTACAAGACAGGTTCATTATTTGCTATGAAATTTTAAAATCTTAATTCATATTACTCCCTGGGTCAGAGGAAAAGAAGAAAACCAGGCAAAAACACAAAAACATTTCCTCCCATTATAAACATTGAAAAATCAATAAGATAAATCTACTATAAATAAAAATATAACTATATTTTATTCTAAACTATAGAATAAAAACATTTATAATTAATGGTACTAAATATTCATCCCATATTTTTAATTTAATATGCATTACAAATGAAAAAATATTTAAAGAACCACATTCGAAACATGTATTTATCAAATTTTGATAATACTTGTTTTTATGTTTGGATTCTAATTGATATGTTATAGGAGTATTTAATTATGAAATGAATAAAATTAAACAGGAAATCATCATTCGTTTGGATTGGCTACTTTACAAAGTGTTTATTCGTAATTCCAAGTAAATTATTTATTTATTATTTTTTTGATGTCGGGAAAAAATTAATTTGCGAAGTCGCAAACCGTTTAAGCCTCAAAGAAATCGTTTGTGAAAAACTGAGTGCTCAAATGGAATAGTTAAGAGCTTTAAAGGTCTTCTTTGGACCCCTCAGCCTTTTAATATTTACATTGAAGTCTATTCTTTTTTTTTGTTTTACATCACTTCAATACAGTTTATGTTTGAGTTCAAAGTGAAGATAATTTTTTTGGGTAGAATGAAACATCATTAAAATGCCGGATAATGTTCTCTATAAAAATTAATTAATCATAAATAAAATATAAACATACCATGTTCTGAAAGAGCGAAAAATACTCGCACTCTGATGTCCATTTCTGTTTCGTAAAATCTTAGTTAATGCATTACATAATCCACAGAATTCAAACTGACATTATGGTATAGACACAATCATTGCATATCATAATGTTTTAGCATTTTTTATATACTGTTTAATTATAATGAAAACGGATAATACCATATTAATATTTAATTTAATTTTAAGCAGATGTGAACTTATAGACCTTCCACAGTAAAGCACGCGGGCAAACAGCGATGCTTCTCCAATTAGCAGATAGGATCAGTGTTAGCCTATTAAGTCCAAGCTATTAGGTCGCAGAATATCCTGATGCTATTGCAGAGGCGAGACTATATAGTTGCACTTACTTCATAAAACCATTTTCAAATACGGTAACTTTGTGTGAGAATATTTTCTTTCTCTTTTTAATTATATAAGCGAGGTTTGGCAGCATTGTGATGTGATTAAAGCCTAATATTTATCGTCAAAAATAGATTATGTTCAGTATAACGAGTTTCTAGTCATCGCCTGGGATACATGTCTTCTATGTACTATGAACTAGGTTGTGCATGTACAGTGGAATGTTTCCCATAATTCAATTATGGTATCTCTATTCGTTAGGTTATTGTTAGTCACTTTTTACACATATTTCGAATGTGAAAATCGGTACTTTTGAGGAGAATTAAAAAAAAGCTCAAGGTTCAATAAAAAATGGTGCCTATAGTCAAACCAATGACATTCGTTTTTATTGTTTTTTTCACTGATAGATGTCTCTGATAGATGAATTTTATATCGATTATCAATCCTAAAGCAACTGCTATCAGTCGAAAACGAAAAATGTATTTTTTTCATATTCGATAATTTGCGGTGGCAGGAACAATATAATAAATATTCCTTTATTTGCTCAGTGAATAAAATGTATGATTTATTTTTATGTTTAATGTCTTGGCAAAGTCATGTATTCATCGGAATTAAATTAACACACTCAGATAATAAATATATTATTACCGATTTGGTGCACCTGTTAAAAAAAAGTTGATAGCACCAGAAATCCTTAGTTCGATTTATTTATGTTTAGTATGATGTAGGTTCTCTAAGCCAGTCTCTTGTACAGATCAAATACTGAATATCGTACCTCTTTACATGTAGCTGAAGACATGAGCCATGCTTGAGAATGAATGTTATAAATGCAATTACATTATTTTTTTTAAATAATAATATTTATACGAATAATCGTTGAAGTCATAACTGATATTTGATATTTAAAACAAATAAACAAAACTAAGAGAAATTATTGATGAAAATGTATATGTTTTCGTTTGCATATTCATAACTCAAACACTCTATGTGCCTAAAAGTGAGTGTGGTTGCGTGACATTGAAGAATAATCTTCACGCATAAATATGGGAATACAAATATTATCGTATATTTTTTAAAATCTTTGTCAGATTAAAATTATCTATAAATTGTATCATTTTACAGTTCTTAAGTTCGTATAATTATATACAAAGAAGTATTTATTAATTACAAATCATTTATAATACCATAAAGAAATTTTTGAATTGTGTAATTATTCTAGCCATTTTCAAATAGTAGGAAATCAATGTAATAAATCTAGTCATCCTTAATATTTTATACTATTGTAATAAAGTACCTAATTACTATTATAATTTTGTTAACCTTCTAAATTAAAGTAAATTAGACATACTATCTACTCAAAACTATTTATTTCTTCTATGATTATATATTTACAATTTTTTTTCTTATATGTCATGAATATAACAGTAAGCAATAACACAGTAAGCAATTATTATTATTAAGAAATTACTTTTACACTTACCTATTGGATTTTCAATTGCTCTAAGTTACTTTTTTTCTGATTGAACATGCTGATAATTGATAGATCCCAAACGTCAATGGTCGCATTACATTATTCTAAAATGAAATAGCGTTGACTTATGTGGAAACATGTTTCTTCCTTGGTCATATTTCGAAGAGGATAGACACAGCGGCGATAAACCAGTGGGCTGGAGTGTGGTAGTACGTGCCGGCCTCTGGTCGCTAGTTCGCTATCTCCTGCCCCGCCTTTCATAAATTTTCTCAATTGTCTCACTCCACCAGGAGCAGATGATATGATAGTCTAATTTAATTAGCTTTTCTCTCTCGTGTGATTAAATTGTTTCAGGGATTATCTCCCAGCTGCCTCACTTGATTTACACAAACATTTTTATCTCATTTATATCGCTCTTTTGTTTGGAATAGGACACTAATTTTTATTTTTTATTTATCACTTAACTGAAAATAAAATTTTATTTATAATATTTTTTCAATTCACTATTTAGTTCTCATCAGTAAAATATTTTATACGTTGTAGTGGTACAGTTTTTATTTTTTTGAATTTAATTAAATTATTAACAATGAAATTATTAAACTGATATAAATTTACAATAACAATATTTTAAATATTCATTATCTAGGCCTAACTCCTATTTAATTATTACAATAATATGAAATATTACTAATTCTAAATAGCTTAACTATTTACATAAATTTGTGCGAATACCATAAAATTACAACTACTACTTAACTAATTAACTACTACCCCCTTGCGCCCGTCTTTCTCTCTGTGACCGTAACAATACCTTAACATGATGAAATGAGGTTCGTATTGATTTGTTTCCTATTAACTTAATTATTCCATTTTTATGTAACTATGAAGAAGATTATCATCAGGTTTTTAAGATATTAACTAAAATAATGAATATATCGGTACAAAAATGTTTAAGATCATGGAATTTCTAGACTAGCGTCAGTAATGCTCCAAAGTCTACTTCTAAATGTGAAATTCTATCTATGTCTATAATATTTGACTATTTGGAACTGAAACCCTTCTGTGTTTTAACTGATAAAATTAATTATCATAATAATTAAATACAATATTTCTGTCCATCTAATATTTTACAACGGTTGGATAATAATAATAACAAGGCTTCACAAATGAGAAAGCTCGATGCCGATATCACCAATCTCCGCGTACAAACTTCCGTCCACTGACCATCACCCAAACCCAAGTCTGCTAGATCACCCTTGAGGCAATCCCCTCACCAGCACATCGGTCTACCCCTTGGACGTTTACTAGTCGGCTCTCTGCTAATTTGCTATGAATTCGTTACCTACAACTTTACGACTCATCTCAACCTTCTCGACGACCCAACATTTCAACAAATTATATTTAACGGGTGTACGGTCTGCAATTTTGAGTTGTGCAATCTCTTAAATTCACAAGCAGTCTCATCCTTTTTCAGACCGAATATTCTACGCTACACCTTATTTTCGAACACCTTAAAACGTTGTTTATCCTTCAACGCTAACGGCTACATTCTACCCATAAAGGACAAGTAGCTGGATGATTTTAAAATTTGGAGACAACTGGCGAGAGCTTAGTGCAGAGTCGAGACAAAAAAAATAAGAAGTATTTCCCTACTTTAACTGGCGGATAACTGTTACTGTTATATTCGTTAATCTTTTGCCCTAGAGTGAAACATAATACTATCCATTTGGTTATAAAGACTTTCTCGATGAATTTATATAATATTTTTTAAATTTTAAACCATAGAATTTAGATAAAATAAAACCGGATAAAGCATACAAACGAGAGCTTGAATAGCGTAAAGGTGAGACAAAACGGGCCGTGTATTTTCATGTTGTACAAAAGATGGCTCTTGATTGATGGGCCAATATAAATTTATATCTGGTTTGTTGGATATATTTAATGAATATATTCACTTGCGGATCCTTTATTTATATTGAATTTATTTCGATAATAATGCTTTTTACAATTAATGTCAGCAGGTAATTCCAATGATTCCAAATCATTGAAGTGATTAGTGAAAAAAAATAAGTGACATAAATGTAAAGTATACTAATATTGAAAAGGGAAAGGTAAAAAGAGTAAAAAAGTTCCAACGAAACGCTTTAAGTCTCCAAACTAAAAACAGAAATTGAAAATATCTGTCCAATATTTCGCCTATTTAGGCATCCTCAGGGTAGAAAGAAAATAACAGCAAAGCAAAACATGAATAATGCACACAAGAAACATCCCACCACCTCCAAGGCTCAAATGCAACTAATGAATTATTAGGAAGGTGAGTAACCTAGGCCTCGAGTAGATAAGGTTAGTTAAAAACAGCTGATAAATACTTCAGAAATTGAAAATTAAATATATACTCACCAAACTTCAAAAAGCACAATAGGAAAAAATAAATAATAGTAAACATAAGAAAAAAGACCATATGAAAAAAAAAATGAAAATAAAAGTGCAGGAAAAAAAGAACATTATCAAGAAACCAGTGGATTTATGGCTATTCCGCAAAATATATTAATTTGGGGTAAATAAAGGGAAAGGTAAAAAGATACTTTACATAAATGTCAACCGTGGAAAAAGTCCAACGAAAAGCCTTCAAGTCTCCAAACTAAAACAGAAATTAAAAATATCTGTCCTTATTTTCAATGCAAGTGAATGTTATATATCCCAGTTTTGGTAATCTGAGGGCTGCATATATAGTTTTTCTTAATTAAAGGAGTTGTATTAATGGAAACTCAGAAACCGGTGGTGAGTTGTGGCTGTAAAAAAAAATTTCTATTTATCACTCATCAAAACTGTATCAACCTAGCTTCAGAGCATGACTGCCAAATGGCACTCATTTTCAGTTTCACTCATAGTGCCCTAATGCTTTTTAGGGCGACCTGTGGTCTAGTAGTTAGCATAACTACCTACTAAGCCCAAGATCGCGGGATCGTCCTTGGATTTTTTTAAGGGAGTAAAAAATCTTTAGTTATTCCGTCCTTCGGAAGGGATCCTAAATAGGGATCACGAGCATGTACGATGTCAGGAACTTTTTAAAAATCCCTTTCCTGATTAAACATGTTCTGGCAAAAGTTAGAGCTCCCACTGTAGCATCGTCCGATTAGCCTAAGCAGCACAAAGTGACGCTAAACATACCAAAAAACACTTAACGTTTTTCCAAGCTCGTTAATAGTGTATTTCCCGTTTTTTAAGTTTTCGACTTCTGTTACTTTAGAAATATTAGTGCGATGTACTTATCTAAGTGAAATGATAACGTTACATAGCTGTATCCTCCTGAATATTATATTGAAAGTGTTTGGAACTATAATGCCTTTCGGAAATTTGTCTATTCAATTTGTCCCGTGAGTGCGGGCAACAAGGCGGAACGGAAGTTAGTCGGAAAGAAGATTGTGGGAAATATTGGAGGGATAAAGTTTTCGCGGGGAAGTTTTGGCGAAGACGCCAAGGCCGACCCTCCCCCACTGACTGATGATATGTCAACCTTTGAACGAATCAAATGACAGAGCAGCCCCTGAATGCTAAACTCCCTTCCTGCCTTATATCCGCCATCTTCTCGATCGCTCTACTTTTCAAAACTTTTCACAGAGACGCAGTTATTTTATTATTCACTTTGATGTATTGTGCCACGCTGACTGCACCTAGATAGCGATAGATTCGTATTTTATTCTAAATCACAAATATACAAACGATCACAGCGATGGCATTATGTATATATTATATATCTTTGATTAACGCATTTAGTTATGATATTATGACTGAATGTTCCATTTCTCACATGCATTTGTTTATCTATTGATACCATATGTTAATAAGGGTTGATCAATTTCGGTTCAAATATCTCTCTTAAATTATATTCATTGCAAATAAATCAAATCATATTTTGATGAGGGTATTTGTGATTTATCGGATTATAATGGACTGTAATCCGACTTTGTTTCTTGCCTTAACTCCCTATCTCTGAGAAATTTATCAACCTCCACCCGGACCATTTTCTTCCACATAGATACAAAACAAAACGATGCATACTGTCATGAAACGGCTAACTTGTACATCGAACTATACTCATGGTATCCAATGTCGCCTACACTTCATAAAATATTAATACATGGCCATATGATTATTGACCATGCCCTTCTACCAACTGTGAACTGTTATGTCATTATTATTGTTACGGTCACAGATAGGAAGACGGAAAGGGGCGGATTAGCGGCTTAAGTCCGTCGGCGGGAGACGTTAAAATAGGAATAGGACCTTCTCATGCTCATATTTCGGAAAAGATTAAAAAGGTTCCAGAACATTCTCCTCCCTTCCGTGTTCTAGAATGTTCTGCCTTGCCTATTTAAATACCTCCCTCGCCTCGAGCGAGTCAGTCTTAGAGTAGACCAGACACTGTGAAGATCTGTGATAAGTGAGTGTCAGTGTGATAAACTAGTCAGTGTTGAACCGGCCAGTGTAGTAAGTGTATCAGTGAACTATGACAGTCTCGCGAGTGTAATAAACTGTTTCTGTTTGTTACTGTGTGTCAGTTTGTCATACTTAGAGAATCTTACGGTCGTTGGACTAGTGAACTGTAAGTGCTAATTATTAGTTATAAATTGTAGTGTAATTTTATAATATTCATACAAATTTATGTAAATAGTCATTTAGAATTACTAATACCTTATATTATTGTAATAATTAAATAGGAGTTCTAGATAATAAACATTTAGAATATTATAATTGTAAATTTATATTAGTCTAATAATTTAATTGTTAATAGTTTAATTGTATTCTTTTTATCATTTTGTTAATAAATATTAGTATCTTTAATTTAGCAGTGGTTTAATTCATTTTAACACCCAGTAGCCCGTAACATTATGTACCTATTTTAAAGATTTTTTTATAAGTAATTTAAAAAGGCTGTGTTTAATGTTTTCTTAGTTTCTTTTATTGTTTTTTATAGTTTGTAATGGCCCTTCTCCCTGAATATATTAAATAGGCTAAAAAGGTACGTGGACCGAAAAGTAGGAGAAGAAATAAGCCAGTTACAAAAAATAAGGGACCCAAAAATAAAATATATTTCCAAATTATACATATATATACATACACATGCAAATAATATTCATACATCAAATACTTATATAATGTCTGATACAAGCCTGAAACAATATGTCTGGAGAGAGAGAGAGGTAGTAGGGCACCTGGCTGAGGGCAGAGACGAGAGTGTCCGAATTAAAAGGGAGCTGTTGTGAGCCAAATTACCCCCTCTCTCCTCCTCTGACTTCGTCCAACCAATGAAATTTTGATATTTAATCAACAATCGCAGATCCAACATCAAAAACATCGTAGGTCAATGGTACAATTGCCAATGCTTAATTCTATCTATACAAAATTACATCAAATAAAAACATGGTGTCTAAGGTTTATAATAATTCTGTATTAAAGTCCAAAGCTTTTTTAGGTATTCAAATAATTCAATAATTTATGTGATCACCACAAGTTCAAAGCTCTATTTTACAAATATACCTGTTATATTACCTCCAGATAACTCCGTAGCAAAGCACGCTGGTGTTTCCATCATTACTGTTGCCAAAATTAGCTTTAGGCACACCCACTATCAGCCCGTGTTCATCTCTGAAATGTTACTGTATGTGTTTCTTTCGTTCCCAATCCTGGTATTTCTTAAAAAATAGACTATCTATTCTCTTAGCAGCTTGCCATTTTGATTTCATATCTGTTTTGAGTCCTGAAAACTGTTTTTCAGTGTTTGCGTTTGTTCCTCTGAAAAATTAGGTTGTTTCATAATACTTTCCTCGAATTCCAATTTTTGTGCAAAATCCTTTCCTAAACAGTCTTTAGTCATCTTATAAACAGCTTGTCGGGTCATGATCTTTAATCCAAAGGACCCTATATCAAGTGAAATGTTAAATAAGTAAAAGAGTGAAAATAATAAATAATCTCGTTTTGTTCTACAACAACTGACATTTTATTCATTTAATGCATGTTTTGGCACTTTTTGGCATCTAGATTTTGATGAAACAGTGAAACAACGCTCTAACGTTAAAGAAAAATCAAAAATCAAACCCGGAAAAGGCCCAGAAGTATATAAAAATTACTAATTTACATATCTCTTATGAAAAATGTGTACAAAATCAATAATTCAGAAAATCAAAAATACAGAAATAACATTGAAAGACATTAATAAATTTGCCTTGTTATAATATGATTCTACATGCCTGGCTGTATAATATCCATAATAAAAATCACCACTATTCACTTGATAAAACTTCGATAACACACATAAAACTAATATGTATCCCACATATATTTCTTTCATTCACTTGGTAACAGCACATGCGACTTACAATACCTTCATTACACGACTATTAACGCGGCAGGTGGAGCAGTTTACCTAGAAAATATTAAGACATAATGTTCTATACCTACATATTTGGCTTAACATAGGTGGATGTAGGTTTCCGAAATTGTTAAAAAAATATATTTCGACTTTTCGAGTCCACACCCACAGTACCCCTGTATGTATTGGTCCAAATGATGACAATGTCAACTCAATGACTCAATAAATTGTCATGGCTTCTTATGTTTAAGGGAGCGAAGTGGCTCCTTGATAAAGCACTGAGTTGGCATGCCGGAAATCCTGGTTGAAATCCCGCTGTGCGCAAGACTATTATTTAGTCTGTTTGCAGCCGGAGATGAAACATATAGGGATCTAGGACCCTCCTGGGGCTCACCCAACCTTTATAAAATCTTAAAAAATAGGGTACCCAAAATAAGGGGTGAAAATCTGGCGGTTGAGTGTGACCTAGGACAAGTCACCTCCTTGAAGTTGTCCGTTGTCCAAAAAAAGTTCAGTCTCTACCATGTTCTGAACCCCAGACCCATTCACGGATTGTATTGGTACAGGTTTTTCCTTATGTTTACAAATATAATTGATATTGAAAGATTTCTAGGTTTGGAGAAAATTCATACAATTCGCTACCAATAAAAAAAAAATTATTTTTAGAGTCAAATGCCAAAATCATTAAGATGTTTCTACCAACATATTAGTATAAAATATACTGAAATGATACTTTATTTCTTTTAATATCTCTATCTTAATGAATTAATTAAGTAAAATTGGAGTTTAGTTAAACTATATGTAATTTATTTAATGTTCTTCCTCTTCTTTAGTGCATTTATTATTTTATCGTTAGGAATTTCCGTTTTTTTTTTCTGTCAACCATTAAGTTGTCAATCACTCATCTCCTGTATTCTATGCCACCAAGGGGGTGGTATCGAGTATATTTTATGATGAAGCGCCAATCTCTGCCCCCTCCGTGATATACGCGAAATGACATCCTTTCCGCTCTAGTATCTGGTTGAGGATGCCGAGGCCTGATAAATATCTCTTCCAGAAATATTTATGTTTCATCCCTCCTGCAATGACCGGATTTCCATAAATGGTTGGCTTATCGTGGTTTATTCAGCTCCAGCAGAGTGACTTCCTTTGGACACGAACAATCTTAGGCTGAGTGGAACAAATGTTTCGGAAAATTGATGAAGTTTCGTGATATCGATAATATCCTTTATTTCCAATTTCATAATTGTGAAATAATCATAATTATTATTTTTATATATTTTAATGTATTATCTGCATAAATTAGTTGGGATTATCAGAAAACTTATTTTTTGGCATACAAACAAATGTTGTACATACAAATTATTGTATTATTAAATCTAGTGTTCTTTAATGATTGTTTATATACAAAAAGTATAAAGATTATAATATAATTCAATTTAAATTGTTTCTGTCAACAGTGGATTATTATTAAAAAATAACAGATACGTGATTAATCTGTTGGATTCAACTAATGTTCTAAAAACTTGGATATTTTTACTTAGGTATTTTTGTAAAATTAGATTTTTTTTAATTTTTAATTACTCAGTAGATGAAATAGACTGAATTTTAATAATCATGAATTTTATTGCTTCAATTAAAAGTTATTTTACAACGCTTTATTTTCTGTTGTTTGTTTCGTCGTATTTGGTTTATTTAATTTTACTCAGAATCCCTGTTAATTCGTTTTAATAATGGGAATAACAAAAAGATCTTTATTAAATTTCATTTGTTTGAAATTTTTTAAATAAATTAATTGTTTGTACTTTAATATTTTTTCTAATTTATTTGATAATTACTCATATTTACCTAATTTTTAAACAAGCTGGATAACGTTATCTGGAAATGATTATTGATGTTTAGTTCATCCGAAAATATAAAGTCTAATAAAGAAAAAGATCTTGATATCTTTGCATTTTTTTTTACCACAGTTACTTGTACAATATATGTGGAGACTACTATAAAAAGTGTAGACTTTTTGTACTATCTTATATATATGTGTATGTATATATGTACATAATAATAATAATAATTTGATCAATTTTTTTTGATTCGATGTAAAATAATTATTAGAACGCAACAGGAAAACTCCAAAAACCAATATTGCTTCTATTCTGGATTTTATTCAACGTGGAACAAGGTTGCTGTCTCTATTAATGGGTCGGTTTGGAATTTTGATGTGAGACTCCATTTGATCTTCGTTTTTATTACATTTGTGTGTGGGTCCGTGGGTCCTGATGCTGCCTCAAATGGTGATTTTTCGAGGTGCCTCAAATGGTGCCTGAAAGAGGTGGTTTTTCGATTGAAATCTAATAAAATAATTTTCATTTAATATTGTATAAGCCGTAAATCATTTTTTTTTTATTTACAGAAACCGCAATCCTATAAAATTAATTAAAATGTTTATTTGATTTTCATTTATTAATTTCATTTTCAGCCCATTCTTTTAACGAGAATATTTATAAGGCATTTTTTCTTCATGCTAATTTAAACTACTCTGTTTCAGAACAACAACCAGAGCTTCCCGCACGGATCTTGGCTAGAAGCGAGGTGTAAGGAACCTTTGGGACTTTACAAACTACTGGGCGAGTCCAGGCTCGTCTGCCAGAATGGAGTGTGGAGCACTAGGCTCCCGTCCTGCATACCGACCACCCTTCTCACCAACTACACGGGTGAGTTACTTATTGAATAGTTATGTCTATTGGAATGTGCGTTTTAATATATTAGTTTTAATCACTGTAATAGATACATTATAGCCCCAACAAGAAAAATCCTAAAACATTTTCCAATACAGAAAAACGTGTAATTTCGAACGAATTTTGTCTAAAATCAGTTAGTTGTACTGAGAGAGAAAAATAATACTATTATCATAATCTTTGGGAACTTGAAATGGAGTTATAATACAAGCAATAACCCCATCACAAGCCAAGGCCTGACTTATCCACCAACCACACTCATACACTACGATAACGGCAGATGTACACTGGGGCTGAAGATGTATAATGGTTAAAAAAGTAGAAGAATGATAATGGTAAATTTTGTTACAAAACAATACAACAAATGAAATATGTTCAATTTGTAATATAGTTTTAATAACTAAAGGGTTTAATCGTATGTAATTTAAACGAATGACGTTTTAAATCATCATTTCTTCAGAATGCTCAGATCAAAATCATTTCAAGTTTTAAAAAAACAAAAAAATCCACTGACAATATCCATTGCATGTATTTCCTACTGTATTCTACAAGTCTACAAAAATTAAGTCATTTGTCCGAAAATGTGTTGAATTTTAAATGTTCTAAATACATTATATCTGCAGCACCGCGCATTAGTGGTTTAGACGAATTTTGTCCAAAATTAGCGCAATCAAAAATTGCACTGATAGAAGCGAAATATTGTCAATCTTGTAGTGCATAAGTGGCTAGGTCAGGCTTTGTCTAGAATTGTAGTTGTTGCTTATATTACAACTCCATTTCAATTCGATGACTACGAATATAACGTGATAACGTTTCCCATAGATTTCTTAACTCTAAATCCAACTTAATCACTTATTCACTGAGGCTATGGATATAGAATAATTTTGAAACCTTCTAGGTTATTTTTATACAACTATATACATATAGAAGAGGTCCCGACAGATGCCAAAATAAATTCTTACTAGTTACTAGAAAGCATAATTTCAACCCACAATAGTGCAATAGCTTTTACTCATCCGTAATATTACATTAATTGATTTAACTGTTTCATAATAATTGAAACAGGAATGGAATTGAAAAAGTAAATTAAAAAATAAGAGAAATGCAAATCAGATAAAATACTGAAGTGATTAAATATGAATCCAATTAAGGAGGAAAAGGAAACAAACAAATTATGTTTTAAATGCTCATTATGGAAAGGAAACCATAGTTGATGAAGCTTAAATGCGATTAAAAATACTTCAATTTCTAATTTTCTTGTCCGAAAATAAATTAGAACAGTACAAACATTCGGAGTTTAATATATTCATAAGAAATTTATTATAGCTTTTAGCGTTAGACGGTTGTGTGATCCCTCGTATATTGTCTTAAAAATTGTGTGACAGCCGGATGTCCCCTGGGAGAAAATTAACATAATTCTTATAATATATAAGAAATTACATAAATAGATCATGTTTTTTTTTTATTGATTATTTCGGGTAATGTTGCAACTCTATTTTTCTTTCTTCAATTTGGTTTCCAATATCCTTCGTGTCTTGTTTCTTCAACGTCTTCTTGCGTTCACTGGCACGTTTCTTTTGATCCTCTGTCCAGTTTTGTCGAACCTTCTCTGGTCTTTCTGTGAGTTTAATCATAAATATTATTAATAGGTAGGTCCGATAAATATCTATGTATCTCTCTCCATGATTTTCATTGTCCAATCATACTACAGAATTGGTTCCGAAAATTAAATATTCAAAGCCTTGGTTCATTACCCATAGAAGTACGTGAAATATTAACCTGGTTATAAGATTGGGTATGACATATTAAACATTTTTTGTTATGTTTGATATTATGTTATATATATATATATATATATCGTTAACAACATAATCAGAAACAGAGACACTTTCAGAACTTCACAACGACAGTTTGAGAGGAAATAAATTTACAATAAATATCGATATATATTGATATAATATATAATGAATATATAGAAATATTAAATGATGCGTCGTCAATGGTGTAAATAAAAAACATCAAATTTTATTAATTTACGTAATGTTTAATTAAATAACGTATTAATGGTGTTGCATAATTATCGATGGCACTTTACTAAAGGGCCTCAACAAGTAATTCAAACTGATAAGTTAATATTTAAATTGGAAATGCTCTTCAATTCTATCAGGTAAAGCTAGAGGGATAATTAAATTCCTTGTGAATTCTGTCAGAGAGATCCGACAATATTTATGTTGAGTAAAACAACCATAATTTCCTCCAAAATAAACTTTTTGTATGTTTTAAGTTAGTTGAGGTAACATTTCCCTCCTGCGAGGCCGGAAAATGAGGGGGTATGCGAAGAGAGAGAGAGACAGAACGAGGGGGGAGGGTTGTAAAGAGAGAACACCTTTCTGTTTCAGATAACACACACATACACACACACACACACACACACACTTAGACAGTAAGCTTACCCGTATAAAGTTTTTCAGAGTAGGTGTTATTTCACTCCTTATCAGGAAAGTTTTTACAAGGTTTTAGCAGAGATTTCGGAAATTCTGTTGAAAAGGAGTTCTTATAAGACAGGAAATGTACCTTTACTAGTTTGATGTATGAAGCTTGTTTTTTTTCTTTATCCCTTTACAGAACATTAATTTGACCAACTTTAAGGAATCGATCTAAACCCTATAGTCCTGATAAAGTATATTCTCATATGTTATTTAGAGGTACGATATTCCTTATAAAGGCAAGACAAAAATTTGACTCTTTACTACAGTATAATCCAACTAAAACAAAATTGTACAAAAACCAACAGAAGTATTGTAGCATCGATTTTTGTTTTATTTATTCAAAACTTCTTGTTGATAAACAATTATATCTATGGCACCTGTGGATAGTTAACTAAGTCCCTCCCATCTGTTTTGTGATCGAAACGTTATAAAAGAGAGAAGAAAAATAAAATATTTAATTGCCATACTTGGTTGGCTCTATCAACAACTGGACTGAACTTGCTACACCCCAAATCTAGTCAGCCTACAGGAAAATAGAGACTTCTACCCTGACAGTTCATCTTCCTTCCGGTTTGACTACGTCGCCGGGAGTGCCAGTCCACAACTCTGACTTATTGGGAAAAAAACTCATTCCTGCTAGCTTAACCATTTCCAATTCTTATCCCGTAATCTGCTGCTCCCTATCGAACATATTTGGATAATTTCTTTCGCTTTCGTGAGAAGAAGTCGAAAAATCCATGATGGCTACTCTCTGCTAAGTTTACAGAAATGGGCGAGGAAAATGATTTTTAAGCATATATCGACCACAGATGAGCACCTTAACAATATTAATTACTCTGAATTAGAAATTTCATTTATTTTTATTTTTAGTTTATTACAGAGGTAATGATATATAACTTTGTAATTTTTAGTATTATATCTATCAATTATTATTTTTCTATCCCCTTATGTTTTAGTCCTTCACAAAAATACTTTAGGTATCAATTTGTAGTTTGCTCAAATTTTCTTCAAAAGTCAATATAAATTGCTAAGTGGAGAAAGCCAAATTCCAATTTGCTGAATCCTACTAGAGATGAAAAAAGTTACCTTGTCTTGGACTACTGCAGTAACCAAATATTGAAGGTGTTGTCAAAACTGTGCTACCATGCGGACAAGTGTCTCTTCTATAGTAGATGATGCCTTCTGTCTCAAAATAAAGTTAAAACTATTAAAAACAAATATCAACAAAATTGGACAAGTTTCTTTTCTGCAGTTAACAATCCATGTAAGAAGTATGCCTTCAACGAGTTCAGTAGCCGTTTTTATAAAAATATATTTCCTTCATAAGAAATGTTAATGACTATGTATCATTTTTGAAGGTCTTAGTTCTTTCCTTATAGGCCCTCTTCCACAATACTTCGGTTTATTGTGCTTTACACCTATTCAACACCTTACCAAGATTACTAAATTTATCTTATACCTGTGTTTTCATCCATTCTTCTTCTTATGCATTTTTAGTCTTTTCAAATACTGAATATACAAATAAATCTCTTTTTTTCTTTCCTTCATCGGACATCCCTCAAAAGTAATTATGTTATTTTACTGTTATTTTAACAATACATTCACATTGTAACTTCAAAATGGAAATAGCCTTTTATTATCCACAATTATCTATACATGATTCCATCACATTGTAACTTGAATATTCATAAAGGCATTAGTGCTGATATAGATTTTGCCAGTGAGTCACAGTTCAGAGTGAAACAGGTCTCTACCAAAAAAAAACGAGTCACCTAGATTAGTAACAGCTGACAGTTACCAAGGCAGTGCTGATATTTTATGTAAGGGTGAAAATCTATTCTGAAGCCTTCCCTGAAACGCCATGACACAAGGTAAAACATTTTGGGCGAACTGTCGGCAGAGACTAATTATGTGAATAACGGATCGTGATGGGTTTTAATTCAATGTTACCAACTAAGGATTGTATGTGTTTTAAATATTGTCAATAAGCAAGATAGGGAGAACATAAATGTAGATAATATATAAATCAAAATAAAATAAATAATTTACGTTGGACTAATCATGAAGTAACTGTGAAGTGTCTCCCTAAGAAATATTATTAGAAAATACAATCTTCTTTTTTATTCTTAAATCTCGTATATTTTCCTTCTTCGTTCATTATACCCTCCGATAACCACATAACACATTGTATATTTTTAGTTATATATTGATTTCATTTTTAATGTATTGTATAAATTTCACATCTCCAAATTATGTGATTTTGGAGTTATGCTATATTTTAAGGAGTACTCTGATATATGTTCTGAATATAAAAAATACATAAGATGATCAACAGGATCCAAAATATGACCCTTCCTATCTTTCTTCGTAATTAATTTTATATATTTTCAGATATGACTGTTGACTTTTACACGACAATGAAGCATTAATAGAAAACAAGGACTTTAGGATGTTTCTAGGACAACGTTTGTCTGACGAAATCCTTCATCAGGGCTTAATATTCACAATTATGGGAGTATTCAATTTCTTATGAGAACAATAACTTTTTCCCAATCTCTTGCCTGTGAGCATTAAACCCTGATGAAGAACTATAATGGGTACCAAGATGGGTTTAAAGTAACTAGTTGTCCTTACTATGATAGGTATGATTTCAACTAATAATTATTCAAGGAACAGATATAGATCTTCGGTCGACTGCATATAGTTTTTCGTATCCTTCTAACGTTCTTCTGTGCAAACATATCTAATAAGTTAAAATTCATTTTTAAAAAATAGGCTACCCCGCTTCCCAAGTAGCATAAATTAGTTATTTACTAATTACAGTTTGTTAGCTTTTTAACTAGTATTATAGTTATACTATATTACAGTATAGTTATACTACATTACAGTTATACTTTATTGTTACTTATAAAATACTAAATCATTTTCTTGGCGAGGTTGAGACACTACTGCAGTTAAGATGGCCTCCTGTATATACTAGGCAGCCCGCTTTAGTTTGTATTCACTTTCTGCCGGACTGGTGTAAATTTGGACAGGACTGTTGGTCTTCGGTATTAGATTAAAGGACAAAGGAAGCCTCTGGAATGGCAGGGCCGGTCCACAAAGAGTGTTGCCAGTCGTTAGAGGAGAATCAATTGCCCGCTCTCGACAAAAGGTTTCACTCCCAGTATTCAGCCGTTGTGCTCGCTGTAGTATGTTAGTATAGTATATTATAGTTTATAGTACCTTACTAAGAATCCAAAGCCATGCAGCCTTCTCCATCGTCAGGCAGCTTACTTTCTCCACTCAGTACAGCTGAACTTCATAGTTGGGTTGAAAAATGCAAGAAACTTAATTTCGGATTTAAAAAAAGCGTTGTATGCACCTGTTAAATATATTGAATAATGCTTTATTAAATAAGTTACGAGTCACGGTTATCTACTCATAAACGTTCCTCCCAAATTAGATATCAGCCAATGAAGATCAAGTTAAAAATAATTATTGTTTTTAATTTATTTTAGCAGTACTCCCACATATTTGAAAGACCGAAAATGATAAAGATAATAAAAATATAAATGATTAATTTCAAGTATTATAGTGATACTTTTGTGTTTTATGAAATAATTTTATTTATTTAATAGTGTTCAATGTGTTAGCTCGCTTCCTCCTCCTCTACATATATCATGAGTTTCATTTTACTATATTGTCTACTGAGTAACTGATCTCAAGAGTTTGAGGCCTGCTGTTAGCTACCCAATGCTATTCATAGTTTGTAGTATAAACGATTTATTATATATTTTTACTGCTTACTACATTTTTAATGATTAATTTTCATAAATTGTTTGGTTTAAGTTAGTATATTCTTTAAAAATATTTTGTTATGGTTACTTCACCTTTGCTACTACTACCCATGAAGTGTCTTGGATTCAGTACGCGGTGGTGATATGCACACTAGATCACGCTCAATCACCAGATTTTCTCCCTTATTTTGGTATCCACATTGTAGACCCTGGATTCCCAGATTACAAAGGCTGCATCACCGGCTGTGAACAGATTAAATAAAATCTGCCGGATCAGATATATATGTTTCTTTTTTCTTATGATTTCTTATGTATTCTAGCCTTGAAGATGGTCAATCCGAAATGTTCACTGCTTGGAGATCCGAGGATATTGTTTCATATAAAAGGCCGAATCACGTACCTTTTGAAAAAATCCATTAACTCCTGACCATTCTTCAATATATATATATATATATATATATATATATATATATATATATATATATAAAAATACATACATATAGGTAGCTCATTATTCTGGAATAATTTTCACCATTCTTGCCACTTCTTGTAAAATCAATCGGAAGAGAGAAGAAAGAATAAATTATATGCTCTAAAGAGTATCATGTTTATAAATAGTTGGGACACATTTTCTTTTTAACTTTCTGCTATCGGATTCTTCCCTCATCTTTAATTGGCAAATCTATATAAATAAAAATGAATCATCAAATGTGTTGCTAAATTCAAAACTCGAGAACGGCTGGACTAATTCGGCTAATTTGTTTCCCTTATTTTTTTCAAGGCCCAAAGAAGGTTCTTATGGAGAGAAAAAACACGTAAAAATGACTTGGGAAATAATAAACATAACACTTTTTTTGATCCCTTAATAAACAACAAATCAGTGAGGAGGTCTATTGTATAGCAATAAAAAATTTTGTTTCATCAGCACAATCAATTGAATACATTGTGAAAAACTGCACTGAATCTTATGTGATCTGGTATTCATAGAGTTGTAATCAGAGCTGGTTGAACTTCTGGATTGGAGAACATGTGAGATGTTTCAATACACCAACAATCGATGAAGTTGCCATTATAATTGTTGGGGAAAGTTGGAAGCCCTTCTTTTTAGGGAAATAGGGCATACAACATCTACTGGAACAGCTAGTATTACAATATAAAGCAATACTCGACAGAAGTGATAGTGATTACATTCCCACCAAAACTAAAGTATAAAACACAAAATGAAGTTGTAAATAAAATTTTAAAAATACTAATACAATATCGACACTATTCTCGTCCATACCTATTCTATTAACATTATGCCTGTAAAAACAATGGTATTTAATGGCCCACTTGCTTTCAGTGATACCTGTCGAATCCAATGATTTATTTTTGCATTGAATCTACAACGATTTAAATAATTTATACTTATAAATTACTCAGTAATATTTTAAGACTATATCAAATATCTTTAAAGGAAGAACAATATCATATTTTTAAAATATAAAAAATAATATATGTTTGATATTTTTATGAGCGATAAATTGTACTTTATTCTATTTGTATAAAGACTATTTGTATAAGGACTTTTTAACAGCTTTATATCTTCGAAATGTACATATTATAGTACCCTACGAGAAAACTCATAATTCATCTAAATGGATTTAATATTTCAGCATAACTCTATACTGAACAAGTAACTTATTGGTATAACTATTTGTTCCTTCTAACGAGATTTTCTCTTATTTTAGGTGAATTATTTTTTTTACTACAATTTTTTTCCGAAGTCAAGACGAAAGAGAAACTAATCAGACTTGTTGACCGATAAGATTTTATTGATCAGAAGCTGCTGAAAAAGTTCTACATCCCTCCGAGGAAACTTGGGCAAGAACTAAGTCCCTACTTTTCCCTCCCAAGAGCATCCTAAGCCGGCCAAGTACGAGCCTGAATAAGTCAGAAGGCAGTGACTGGGAGAGACCTGGTTGCCCCCCTCATCTGAAATTAATTTTATAATTAACCCATTTCTACTTAACGAACCTCGAGGTCTGGACTCTGATAGACGGTCCTAATTCTTCAACTCTTATCTTCCATTAATCTGCAGGGGTCAGCCCTTAATCTCCTGTTTAGTTCGTGATAACGTTTCTTAAGATTATATGAAAAAATAAATTATTCCTGAGTATAAAGGTGAAATTTGCTAACTATTTTTTAGTCATTTATCTTCCTGGTAATTGTTATTTAAGTTAATATAACATCATACAATTTAATTTAAAACGAAAATTAGGTGTAGCATGTCAACATTTCAATGAACTGTTGATAAATATGGGTGATAACTTGAAATCAATTTCACAATAAAATATACGGCGAAATAATACATGAGAAAACTTACTTATTTCTAAAATTATAATACGATTTAATATCCTACATAATAAATAAAAATAAAATGTTTTACTAATATGCAATAATGTTCAAAAGTCACAGCATTCAAGATAAATAATTCTAAAAATTACTTTTAAAAAAGAAAGTTCTATGACCCATGAATAATCAATCTTCTATCCATTTCACGTAGCGCCTAGAGGTCTTCGTGAGATGCTTCAGTATAATCTCAATCAAAGAAACTTTTATTTTAAAACTAGGACCTAGAACTTAGTGCACTATCATCGAAGTGGAATTCAAACATCATCATAACTAACTAAATAAAACCAGCGCATATGCTATTTCGTTCTTCAAGATAACAAAAAAAAAAACGGTAAGAGAAATTGTAATTTGTGTAATTTTTGTCCTTAATCTTCACTTAAGCTTTCACTCTCAAAAATGTTGAAAGGCCTTTTGACATAAATAAATGATCAGGCTTAAAAGGGACTGTGAATCTTTTGGCTTACCTAGCTAAAGACATCTTGAAAGCTGTAAAAGAAGAAAAAAATCTATTAAGAATCGCAGTACATGATTCGCGAGCAATCTATAGTGAAAATAAAGATCGGTCTTTCCTATCATGATCCGAAAACATAACTTAAAAAACCATAGAATGCCTAATCACTCGTCTGAAACAATGTAACGTTCAAGTGATTTACGATTTGTAATAAGTTTGAGCAACGTCATTATATATATATATATATATATATATATATATATATATATATATATATATATATATATATATATATTTAATATTATTTTTATTAATACGCAATGTGTTAATAAAAATTTGCAGAATGCTGGGCTCAAATAATGGTTATCAATAATGGTTGCTCAAATGAAGTAGCTATTTTTAAATTTAATTGGTCTAGTATCCCCATAGACGTACAGACCACACTTGGGCGATGACGAGCGAAAAAAAAACTAACGAATTTACAAAACATCTTGCTCATATATTCAAGGCAAACGTAATTCAGAATAATACTCTCACTGACAAAATAGATGACGACTTGACAACAGCACTACCTTTATCACTCCCTCCTCCAGTATTTCATCCAAAAGAAATCTATCAAGTACTAAACAAGATGCCAAACAAAAAAGCTCCTGGCTATGATCTGATCACTCCCTTCATCCTCCACCACTTACTTCGGAAAGCTGTTTTCTTTCTTACCCCCATCTATAATTCAATCATGCTCACAAACTATTTTCCGCTCCTTTGGAAGTGGAAACTACTTTCCACGATTAAAATGATACCTAAGCCTTCTATACCTGTCACTAATCCTTCATCTTATCGTCCAATTGCACTCCTCCCTATAATGTTTTAAATTATTTGAAAAACTCTTCCTTAATCGCATAAAGCCTATCCTCGAAAATAGAATGATACCGAACCACCAATTTGGCTTTCGTTCTTCTCACTCCACTGTACAACAGTGTCATTGTGTCGTGGATGCAATTTCTATCACTTTATATTTCGAATCACAATACACACAAAGACATGAGCATTTCCACTATAATATCATACATTCATAACAAATACCTAACATTCCACTCATCGACGCAATATCACCCAAACCCACTCGTTCTTCCGCTTTCCGACTCCCTGTTACCTGGATTTGATAAAAAAAGATTAAAAAGGCATTGGCCAAGAGACCTACTCAACAATTGATATATTTTTTTTTTCCAACATAACTGGATGATCATGAAGAAAAGCGAAGAGAAAGACACTTCGATAAAATTTACTGGATGCGCAATTGCGCAGGTGCAAATGAAAATTAAATAATAATAGTAATAATAATTAGTCTAATGTTTTTAATTGATTAGTGCATATTCATTCAGTTATTGTTGGCTTTGCCGAGGGAACAGAAGGCTACTGATTACAATCAGCATCTATTATATTTTCCTCATATTATACCATTTAATTTAAAACGTATACCAACTAAATATTTAAGGTAAATAATTTTTCAAGTCTGTAATCTATCTTAATATGAATACTATTATATAAATATTATTAAATTGACATAAATTAAACTGACAAAAGTTAACATAAATTTTCTCCGATAAACAACCTTCAAAAAAATCATTTTCCTTCTGTCATGGTAACTGATATGACTCTTTTTTAATTAAAAAAAAATGTCATTCTAGACTTTATTGAGGATCCACAAAAGTAGTACTCACAACAGCTAACCACGATGTAAGCGATAACTTAACTTGGGTAATGCATAGTAAAAGTTTTTATAGTGGCAAAATGGCCGAGTATAAAAAAAACATACCATGTTTTTAAAGGATGGTCCAGTGCAGGCATCGCATTCACATTATAATAATGATGGAGGTGGAACCTTACACTAAATTGGTGAACCATTTTACTGAATCCGTGTTGCTAAGGCATCAATAACTAATGTGATGTAACTAATTGGACAAATGTTTTTCTTAGGAATTTAATTATTAACCTTGAAGTATGGTCACTCCTTTCTAACACTGCATAGCTACATAGTGTTATATATAAATGTATATTCCAAAACAGAAATGCTGGCCCGTAAAATTTAAAATAAAATTATTCTGTACTGTAGCTGTGAGAAAGTAACTAACGTGACATAATTATGGAATCAGTATTTTTCTTAAATAAGCTTAGAGTAATCTGAGAAGATGGTGTTTATGCCCCAGATATGAAGTTTATTCAGCAAGCTTATTTGTTTGCAAATAATTGCTATTAACGGATAAACCATTGTGTCTATAAGAGGGGCAGTGTGAGGTGACAATATTTTCGATAATGACCTGTATATAAAATTCCAGTTAATATACATTACTGAATTAATCTAACAGTAAAATGGAATCATTATAACACTATAATTAAATGAAATTTGCTAAGGACCATGGGACAAAAGGAATTTAGGAGTATAAAATAAGAGTAAAAACGATGTTTTATTTATAATTACGGTTTACAAAGGGTTCGATCAGATACTCAAAGTCTTAGAGAAGCATCTCGCCATTATGTCATTAACATCGATCAAGTGAACTTAAGCCATTACAAGTTGGCTGAGGAGTTGTTTAATAAGTGGCCCATATGTGCAGGTGACAGTTTGCTAAGGTGTCAGGTGACTAAGCCTTCAGTTAGCATATACGACAGCCCCAGGAACCTCCAATTCAGGTCGTCTCTCTCAAAATGGCTCCTTTAATCTGTCTTAGTTCCTGCTTAATTTCATTGCTAGCAAAACTAGCTCATTTTAGAATATTCTTAGCATCTATGTTTCAAAATTTGCTTTATCTGATTTCGGGGCTAGTCCTCAAAATATTGTCGATATTTTTTAAAATACTATGTTAGTTTTTTATACCATGGTTTTATTTAATGAATGTTAGTATGATTTAAAAAAATAAATTCCGGCACAACCCAAGAAGTCTTGAGTCATTACAAGACTACTGTTTGTAGGCCAACAGTTGAGCTGGTTTGTGATTTGAGAAAGATCGAACTTCACCACCAGTTCATTTCTTTTTCCCAATAACTGTTTTGTCATATTTAATGAATGGAGAATAATGTGTCTGGTGGATGGTTTAATTCTTATTCAAAAGAAAAACTTTCATTCTGGTATTTCAAAATTTGATTAAATATCTCTTAACAGGTTTGGATACCATGCGGTACTTTGTATTTACCTAAAACTGCTTCATTGCTCAAGATCCAGTGTATTCTCCAATTTCACAGGGATTTTGGAGAATTTTCAGCCATAAATGAATTATCAGCCGAACGGGTCCTTTTTGGATCCCTTGTTAGTTAATGAAGAACATCATATGATTAAATTTAGCGTAATTGGCAAAGGATTAATAAGTATATATTCTATATATTCAAATAAAATATAAATATGTAATATCTCAGTAAATATGTATCAAATCATAAATAAGGTAACGAGTTATTTACCATCTAAGAATAGCACAGGAATCAACCGAATACAACCAACTGGATCTATACAACAAGACACAGTAAAAAGTGAAATTATCATTACATATTAGTTAAAACCAAATTTATTCCATGAGTCGTATATTCAAATTGCAAATATTCAATTATTTCTAATTTATTTATTACCGATAGTTAATTTATAACAAGTAATTATGATAGTATGGACTCACAAGGGATGTCATTCAGTAACTCATTTTATCAGTAATTTTAAAATTTTAAAAATTGTTTTGGTTTGCAACGTATCTTATATGATTTTATTACATATATTGATATAAATTTAACCGTTTTATAGAGGCAGGGTGAGCCCCAGGAGGTTCAGGAGGAACCCCAACAGTGTATCAAAGGCTACTAACAATTTAAATAATTCATCTCTCATTGCTGGATTTGAGATACTCAAAATGATAACTCAAAGTTTCATGCACTGAGGTATCTCGGCCACTCTCCTCAGATTAGCTAAAATATATATCTACGAATACGAATTATTTATTTTATACATGTACCTTACTATAAAAAATACTGTCTAACACTGAATTAATATTGAACAGTGGAAATCTAAATATTGAAAGTTGCACAGTTACTGGACTTTTTTCTTCAAACACTGCTTATTGATATGAAGAATAATGCAATAGTCTTTCGTTTAATAAAGTACACCTGGAATGTTCCAACATAGTACAGGTTTAATCCATCAACTCTCCCTTTTGACTTTTCGTTGAGAAAGAGAGTGTAGAACTAAGTTGGAAAACCTCATTTAATTTATTCTGTACATTAGACAAAAGCATTTCCCATAAAAGCTGTATAATTCAAAAGTTCATTTCTCGAAATGAACTTTTACTCTAATTTCATTATGTCGGAGTATTGTGAAAGGGGAGGCGGGCCATCCGGGGCGGATGTAAAACAATTACGGCACTGGATCCGAAAATATACAAATTGGGTTTTGTATTTGAGCCGGAGCAAGTTGGCAACTGCGGAACTCGTTGAATTTAAAAGAAGCCCATTTCTTCTTAACGATTGGTAAAGCGGTCATAAGAGCAAATGCACCCGGCCTCCACGACCCCGATGTTTTCTCCTTCAATAAAGAGTTATCGCATATATTAGTTTGATTTTAATATATTTTTAATATAGATATCTATTTGAAAGGTTTGTAGAAAATTTTTAAACAATACAGCAGCAGGACATAAAATAATACTAACTTTTGTTAAGGTAAAGGTAACTTAAAGATAAATTCATCTCCTTAAAACTTAAATAAGCGCAGGATACCCATACTATATCATTTTTTATGGAAATTAACTATCGCTTGCTCATATATCGTCGATACAAATTCAAAGAATGTAGCGTGGAAAAAAATTACATTTTTCGATTTAGGTCTATTGCTTCAGGATTAATAATTCATATAGAGTTATCATTAAGGCGCAAATATCGTGACGTTGACGGTACGCATTGATTTTAAATGAACATTGAAAACTTTTTTCGCTCTCCTGAAAAGTGATACTTTTCACTTTCCATACTTTGCATTTGTATCGACGATATGAAGTAAAAAGTAAGGTAAATTATTTTCCCATAGTGAATCTGGTCTTTAAAGATCCCGTATGTCTAAATCTGATGTTCCAAGGATATCAACATTTTCAGTACAATAAACTTAAACGACCAGCCATAATTTATTATTTTGTTTGCACTTCTAAATAAAAATAAATAATTATTTCAAGGAAATAAATCTTCATCGATATTTCTAGATAATGTGATCGCGCCCATTAATAAAATATGAAAGGCGTCAGTTCTTCAAATGTACTCCAGTGTCCAGTTCCATTGCTATTACCGTTAACCCATTTCATGCTCCCCTTCTAGCTCCATCAAATTCTTCAAGAAGCAGTTTGTTTTTACTTTCTCTGTTTGAATTCCTAAAAAAAATGGGGAGTGAGTCTATTCTGATTTTTCTCTCTAACTATGACAAGCAGTACTTCCCTATTTATTTATTCCCCTATACTGGGGTCTTGGGATTTATTACGAGGATTTTTCGCAATCCATTTTTTTACACAGCCAACTATATTGTTGATTTTCGGCATATATTTGAGGTTGAAGTACCCGGCTTTGGACAATTCGTCCGCTTGTTTTTATTTTTGTACGGATAATTGTTTAGCGAATTTCTGTCCAAACTTTTTTCAAATGCTTACTCACGTCTTCTTAAAATGGGGAATAGCTTTTATAATAACCATTTGTCTTTTCAGCTTTTTAATGAGAATTAGGACAGTTTCTTTTCAAAATTGTACAAATATTCAATCTCACCAACAATTGTTAAAGTACCTTCATTGTTTTCCTTAATATTCATTATAGCCTCGTTTGTTATTCATGGTTTTCTGGAAACCTTTTCTTTCTTAGGGAGAACAGAGTTTCTTCCAGTTACGCTCGATAAAGCTAACTTTTGTTACAAGGGTAAGGGTTAACTGAATGTTATTAAAATAAATCACTATATATTTTTTAATTAGTAACTCCCTCTCATTATTACTAGTAATAAAAAAGGATAAATACTAATTATTAAAGAAAGTGATCATTCATCAAATGAGAAAAATTATCCTGGGTAGAATCTAATTTGAGAATTAAAAATAATATGGTTAGTATACTATTGGCTATATTTTTTTAAAATTATTTTTTGACGAAAATTCTAATGGAAGGTATCGAGAGTAACAAAAAACATAGGCCTGATTACCAGTGTTGGAAATATATATCACTCTTTTTTGTTACCTTAGCTATGGAGATGGCTCATAATTTTTTAAGAAATCTAACTTTTGTAATAAAAATAATATTAAAATATATGATTTAATAAATAATGAGTGATCTTTGTATATTTTCATTTGAGTTATTCAAACTCCTTGGAAACCACAATTTAAATTGTCAGTTAAATGATAGCAGTAATAATAACTAAAATGGCATCCCTTGTGGGGCTTTAACATTGTGACATGAATGCTTCGTGTAAATCAGTTGATAATAATAAATCAATTAGTAATAAATGAAATATGACTCATAGAATAATTCTGGCTATATTTAATTGTAAAGATGATCAAACTATTTACTTATATTTATTCCTGTATAATGCATGTAGTTGTGATTGATTGATTCATACATGGTAATTTACCCGATACTTTATTTTTTTTTATGTCTCCATCATTTATATATTCTTTATAAACTAACAATGGATCCAATACGGACACGTTCGGCTGATGATGCATTAATAGCAAATCCTCAAAAGCACTATAAAAGTGGAGACATTACTAGAGGTTAAACAATAAAACAGTTTTAGGTAAATCCGAAGCTTTTGGATAATGTGTTCTTGAATATGACCTAAAACAGGTCTGATACTGATTGTTACCTTTAAATCAACATTAATGAAAAGACCCTAAAAATAATTTAGTATCAAATTATGAGAAATGACCTTTTTATCAATAGATGACTACAATCCAGGCCTTTTTTAATGCAAAAAAAGTATAAATTAGATAGTTTTGATAGCGTTTCAGACTGTAGTAAGGTATTTGTATTTATCACAAACTATGGGGAAGTTCTCCAGTAGTTTGTTCTTGTAGTTGTGTTTCAGTTAAACAAAATATCATGATACAAAGTATTTGTAACAGTTCTCCAATGAGGAAGTAAGCCAGTAGAAGTAGGAGATATGTAACTCTTCAATTAAAATGTTGTAAATGTTTATGCAGTTCTGGTATTGAAGAAGTACTAAATGATATAGATTGGTTGGATATCATGAATAATTTCTTGTTAATTACAAGTTTTATTTTTACAGCTATATTTTTACTTTTTAATTCATCTAATGAGCAATAGAACAATTTCAGATATATTCTTGCCAGCATATACATATATATATACATAGAAGTGATTGACGATACCGGTTTCGAATTTAGGGGTTCGATGAATCTATAATTAATATTCCAAAATTATTATTGTATGAGAAATTTAATAGAAATACTATTCTTATTACTTTATGCACAAACATATACTTATTTTTCTGTAGTTTTTCTTACACTGATTAGATTAAATTTGTATGAGAAAACCGTTTGATTTTCAGTATCTCGTTACTTTATGATCAGTTTCAAATTATTATGTCTGTAAATGTTTGCGAGTGTGTAATTCGATTACGCTATGTAAGCAACGTAACGGAGGATACATTATGAGTAGGCATGTGGATTGCTCAATTGTATCAGCTCGGTAACTCCACTAATTGAAATCTATAATAATTACTAATTATTACCTTATTGCGTGGTTACGACGGTGCAAAGGGACGACAGGGGTCTATTACGTCGAATTCAGAGGAGCAATTCTTTTCTAAAATAGGTTACTTTTAATGGTGTACAGATATTTCAAATCATTCACGTATTATAAAAGAAGTATTAGCTATGAATGATGTATGTAAAAGTAAGCTATGTTGCAAAAAATGCCAATTATATAGTTAAGATATAATTTTTTTAACTTTCATTTAATGAAGGTTAGGTTGCATTGCTTATAGAAGCACAACATCTATGGTCATCAGCGTCTTTCTTCTTTTGGTTCAATATCTATTTCATTATTATTCTTTTGGTTTAACTTTTATTTCTATTTAGCCTATAATTATTATATTTTACTGAACATATTATTTTGTTTAAGAAAGGTTATCACTTTGCCTATATTTGTGTTGTTATCAAACAGGATAGTCGGGTTTTCCTATCAATCCCCAAGCCATGAAAATATGTTTTATACAGGAAGCAGTCTTCTAAGATTTGGGTGATAGCACTCTGCAACTTCCGCACTTTGTTGGTGCATCTCTCTCAATCAAATGTTCGTGCGTCAGACGCATATGCCCGATTCTTAGACTCGTGAAGACTACTTTTGACTGCTTTTGTTGCTGCGGCGAGAACTTTTCCACGGTTTTTTTTCTGCTTTAATACTTTTCAATTTATTATTTTCCTCGGTTGCCTCCCACAGCTGTATCCACGTCATGAGTGCTTGGCGTTTTAGATATTGCGAAATGTCTGACATGGTAAAAACATTTGTTATGACCAGTGATGATGCTGCTTTCTTGGCTGCTCGGTCTGCCGCTTCATTGTCTTTTATACCCACTTGAGATGGTATCCAAATGAATACTAACTGGTGTTTAAACATTCAGTGAATATTTTAGTGTTTTGTGAATTTGATACCAAGAAAAATGGTATGATATTCATCATCTAGTTAGCATAAGTACCATTAAAATTGAACTAAATACATCACTTATTAACATATTTATTTCCTTATTAGTGTGCACTTTAATAATATTTTTTGTATACTCCCATCATCATTCTTCTTCTAACTTTTTAATAACAAATATGAAAGCAACATCACATTGTTTATAAAGTAGGTTTCAAAAAACGACTAAGGAAGAGAAATCATTACTTTGACAATAATCTATAATTCTAAAGTATGCCGTTTTAGATCATCATATTTGAAAAATCGATCATTTCAGGATACACAATTATTAAAATAGATGAATTGAAATATGTAGGTATATATAAGGAATTGAAAATATGCCAATCTCTAACTGCCCACTCGTCACAGGCGTAAAAACTATTTGAAACAAAATAAAATAAAAGTAATCTAAAGAGCATTTTCTTCATTTAAATCCCATAACACAAAATATTGGTAAGCACCTATTATAAATAACACAAGTTTGATTGTCATTTTAATATCTTCAAAGATGGCCTCGCAGCCTTTTAAGTTGAACTTTTTGAGTGCTACCACTGGGTAGTTTCTCTACTTGTCCTTATTCATGCCAATATGTACCATTCATCCTGTTTACTTGTTGCATTAGTATAATACAGTTGTAATTTTCATTGAATAAAAAAAAGAATAACATTTTTTCATAATTGTATTACTATGCTCATGTTATCGTTAAAACTTCGCTTAAAATAATCCTTGGTAAATTTATTAAAAATTAACTGAAATCTAATGTTAATTAAATCACAAATTCAAAATGTGGAAATTTAATTTCGGGAACCAGACTTCTCTTTTGAAATGTCCACATTTTCTGGACAGCTAGTTAAAACTGGACTGAAATTATTATTTATACATACAATAAATAATTTAATAAAAAATAAACAATAGTATTATTGTCCAGGTGTTCTTTTTCCGGGATGGACCGTGTGGTGTTGGTTTTGTTTGCCAAGCTTTCACTCATCGTGTTGTGAGCTTCCTCAGGGCTAGTCAGTAAATGAAGAGCGGATGGTGGAGCCAGGGTGTATATACATTACGGGTGGGGGGTCTCGGTCGAAGTCCGCCTTCCCATTGGCTCGCTTGAAATTGAACAATAGTAACAATAGTAATATTTTTTATAAATAACCATCGGCGTTTATTATTAAGGTAAGGAAGTTTAATAAATATTAGTGCGATGGCCGGGAATCGAACCAGGATCAACCGCTTGGAAGGCAACTATGCTCACCATTAAATCACTCTAGGCAATTAACAACACAGGTGATGCCTTTCCACTCTCAACAGTTACGAGTAAAAAAATTCGTACAGCTGCAATTCTTGTCAAGCCTAATCGGTTTATCATCAAACGTGTTTTTTCATGGATGTAAGCTTGCTTTTAATTGCGCTCAGTAAATATGTTAGTAATAATAATAATATAGTATTGACTGTTAAAAAATATATTATAATAAAATCATAATTTTTTTAAATCAATAAAATATTATTCATTTCGTATTAAGCTATGTAGTGTTCATAGTCATTCTATACCATACCATTTATGTTTATTGTTCAATCCAATTCAAACAATATATTAAGGGTGACAGGAAAAAAAGTTGTTGAAAAAGGTTGAGATATCCTGTGAAACTATAATATAATAATTTATGTGTTATATATAACATAGAATCGATATAAATACCCATTCTGACATTAGTTACTGATGTTTGGGAAACCTGCTTGTCAAATACATCACTTGCCCACCAGCCTAGATCCTGAGACCTGACAGAGCGGGGACACGGAGAAATAGTGATCGGAGTGGGATATAGTAGCAATGATGGATATCTTGGTTAGCCCCAGGCCAGCTAGCACCACCATCTATCACCGATTCTCATTTGTTGTATCCTCCTCCTCGTCCTCAAAATAGATTTATTTTATTTATACCAACACGTTGTTTGTTATATTATATATTTTAATTAAATAAACTGTATTAGTAATTTTAATTATTGCAAGCAAGGGCATGAGTTAATTTATGATGGATAATAATTATTAAACCTAGTGAATTGGATTTTATTACATAGGAAAGAAAATGGTCCGGGAGGAGTTAAAAAAAATTCCCTTAAATAGGGAGAACTGTTTCTTGGAAAGCTAAGGTTTTGAACCACATAGCAGGTCTTCTCCAGGGTTAAATATACAAAACACAAACAAATTAAACTTATACATGGTAAATATTAAAAATGCATACAGGCATCAAGAAATAATATTGTTAAAAGTAAAAAACAGTTTTATCCTCTATACTTTTTGGTTTCCAGTCATTATTACTTATTTTATAATACTCTAAAATGATTCCCTTTGCTTTGTGTATTTATCTTAGGGTCCTTCCCTCCATCTTTACGTTTTATGATACCTTGATGCTTCATGTAGCTCCCCAGTTTCCTTTGCTTATATTGAAAGTACATACCCTACAAGCTAACATTAATCTTTCTGGAAATATTCTTTTTACTAAGTCATTAAAACACAAAGTTGTGTCCCTTTAAAGATCAATGTCATCAAGTCGGTGTCTGCTCTTTGAGCATTATCATTTTAATTCGTATCACTGTAGTAATCAACTTCTTTCCGCACACTAGATCATCACTTATGTAAGGTAAACTGTTCCACGAGCTTCTGATAAGAGCAACAATTCCTCCTATAAGTTAGTTTGGATTTTTAGTTTGGAATTAAAATTTATCATGTATAATTTTTAGCCCTGAAGAAGACTACTTTGCAGGGTCGAAACGTTGGCTTTCCAAGAAACAGTTCCCCTTATTTCAGAGATTTTTTTTACCTCAATTTTCTTCCTCAGAAAGTCAACTAATATTATTCAAGATTTTATTCCATATATTGCCATAGTTTTAGGCTACGAAGGAATTAGCATAAATTACTGATACATACAAATGATTTCATTTTTTTTAAAATAAACATTACAAATTATATAGTTAGTATTTACATAACGAATTGAAGGAAAATAAAGAAATGTAAGAGTATATTTATGCATCTTATGGAATTGTGATAAAAAAATATTCAACGCATAGCTAAAAAACATTTAGCTATAGAAGCAACATTTTTTGTGCTTTAAAATTGCACTATTGACTTTTTTAGTATTCAAACTCTGAACAATCATGATATTCAATTTTATATGAACTTTAATGAGATATTCATATCAAACTATATATTTATATTAAAGGATTCAATTTGTAGAACATTCTTTTTCCATGATATATTTCTCGACTGAATAATTTTCATTGCTCAAATTTGCCTTTCAGAAGTTTATTTATTTGGTTGTCACTGATTCTTATAATAAAAATTGGATTCATAAGAGTAAGACAAGAATTTTAGAATTTATTTTGTTCTTTAACATTGAAAAATGAAACAAAATGCAGATTTAAATTTATAACAGCCTTATTAGTTATAAATCTTAAAGTATAACATCAAAAAACCATTGACATATGGATAATATTAGAAAATGATTTCCGAAAATTTATATAGAATATAACCCAACAACTTTGGAAGTTGTAAAAAAACAAAACATAATATTAGTTTTATTTTCATCATTAAATAAACACATATCATTTTATATTTAAATTTATAATTGAATACCAATTTATGGTAATAAAATTGTTTATGGTTCCCAAACGGAAAAGAATCTCTAATTTTCGGATAAATGCTTATGAAACTTATGCTTAAGTTACCGGTCAATGGCATTAAACATATTGTTTAATAAGATGGTTTTGTAACAAGGAAGTTTCATCAATGCGTCCGTATTGTCAGCAATGAAAACTTCCTTGTCCTTTTACAAGTGAGTATATTTTACTAGCTCTAAGATTAAGAAGGTAGAAGATAGGATGGAGTAGAGTAGATATTAGAAATGCTGTTAGTTATAGTATGTAAGAGAGTAGTCTCTAAGTTAGATGTAGTCCATAGCCAATAAGTTATAGTGATAGTCAATAGCCCATAACTCACCTAGTCTGTCTTCTATCACTTTTATATCATACTATATCTGTTAAATATCTCTATAAAATACCCTTCTTACTTCCACCGTTTTAGTGACTCTTAGAATGAATAAAATTATATATAATTATTTTCGTATACTTCAGAAATACTATAACCATAACTCTATCACTCATCAAAACTGTACCAACATAGCTTCAGAGTTTTTGGGCCAGAAGGCATTTGTGCCGCTCTTAGTGACCTAATTCTATTCCAAGACCACTAATAGTTTGTTTGTTCATTTAACTTCACTTTTTGCTGCTATGGCTAATCGGACGATGCTACATTGGGAGCTCTAAATTTTGCCTATCCAGGTTTTATTAGGATAGGGATTTTTAACGAGTTCCTGACATCGTACAGGCTCGGGATCCCCGTTTTACGTCCCTTCCGAAGGACGGCGTAACTAAGGATTTTTTACTTCCTTTAAAAAATCCTAGGGCCACCTGCGAACCCGCGATCTTGGGATTAGTAGTTTGTTACGCTAACCACTAGACCACATGTGACCCCAACGACCACTAATAGTTTTTCCTGTTTATCCATAAATACTGTTTTTTTTACCTCTAATATACTAATGTAATTTGATCATGTTTAATTTTTAATTTAATGTTTTTTTGGTGGGTCAACCAATGGCTATTTTTATTTTTCACTTAATTGTACGTTTTATAAGAAGTACCGAATGTGATACTCTTTGTATTATTCTGCGAGTCATCATACTTGGTTTTTTATGTTACTAAAAACAATTTTTTTTCATTAAATTCATTTTGAAGGTGATTGCTATAGAAGGTTGGATATATATCCCTATCAGGAAATTCAATTGAAGTTTTGTTAGAGTAAAACTTTTCCTTCATTGCAATGATTTCTTATAATTGATGAAGTTATTGATGCATAAAAAAAAACATTTTTCATAAAAACAATTAATTATAATTATATTAAAATAAAACAAATATTTTTCTTGAATGATAATAGTTGACCTTGATTATAATTGTGGAAGAAAATGGCCCGGGTGAAGATCAATAAATTTATCTTAGATGTGGAGAAATATTTATTAAATAGCCAAAGTTTCGACCTATATTGCAGGTCTTCTTCAGGGCTGTCGAGGGGGCGGGTGAGGAGAGACTTCGTGTTAGTCCGTCACTGTAAGTTCACGGTTCAGTAAGCTATGAAACCGTGAACTTACAATGACGGAATAACACAGGGTCCCCCGCTCCCTCCCTCGACACTCCTGAAGAAGACCTGCAATGTAGGTCGAAACGTTGAACATTTCAATAAATATTTCTCCATAGCTAAGAGAACTTTATTTACCTCCACCCGGACCATTTACTTCCACCACTAAAACAAATATTTTTAGGTTGAAGAGAAACGATATGGCTAGAGCCGGAATTCGAACTCGGGTCTCCAATGTTTCCGTCAGGGTGCTCTACCAACTGAGCTATCCTGGTTCGTACCTCGGCCAGACAGATCCATTCTCTTCACTGACCCCATATCCCCATGTTCTCGCAATTTCCGATGTATACAGGTTCATTGAACATTACTTTAATTAGATCTTGTTGACTTACGTCATTATATATTTTTATAATTTATTTTATTTTATTTTTTTATTAACTGTTATAATTTTAAATGTTTTTATTTTGAAGAGAAAAGATATGCCCAGAGCCGGGTTAAGCAAATATTATTTAAATGGCAAATGTTATTCGAACTAAAAAACAATAAAGCAAATGAATTTACAGGTTTTGTTCAATCAGTTATTATCCAATTTATATTTTAGACCAATTACTCTTTTTTATAACCATATAATCGTAAGTACATAAACATTCAACGTTACTTCTTTTTCCAAAAGAAGTAACGTTGAATGTTGAACGTTGAATGAAACGTTTACTTCCAAATCCTTTGAATTTTATTGTTTCTCTTTTTTAGTCTTAATTCATTATTTTCCATATTGCAATGTTAATTTGATATGGTGAGGTACCTGATGTTTTCTTGTTATTTTGTCAGCATACGTGTACTTTTAGTTGAGTATTAAGTAGTAGTATTTTTAGTGTTATAAGGCTATTTAAATTTTCATTAGCTACATACTATTTTTTTAATATACTGCAATTTGATTATAATTTACTACAAGACTTGTTATTAGAATTAGGTGCTCGGTGATTTGAGCAGCTCCTCCTATTGGATTAAGGTGATGGCCTAAGGAAGACCACCGATAAGTCTCCTTGCCGCAACTATTTCGACCGAACCATTACAAAGAGCGATCGTGTCATCTACCAAGCGCTGATTGGCCACTTTCCTTGTATTAGGGTTAATTTGCCCCATAGTGCTATTTATAAAGAACTCAATAGGGCTCTTCTTCCCTTAATTAAGGCTCAATCGTAATTATAAAATATTCGGGGGGTTTTCCTAACGTCTGTTTTATAACAGCCTCATTTTTTTTTAAAAGGATAGTTCTTGCCTAATTACCATGTTTTTTAAAATAATACTTTCCCTGGAGCCTGGTATGGCGTTTAATTACTTCCTTAATATTAATATTTCGTTAAATGGAGCGATTCTGGAGAAAAACTCCATATATCGCTCTTACAAAAGAACAATAATAACTCAAATAGAGGTATTTGAAAAATCCACGTTACGTAAAAAATAAAAATTTAGGGATAAGTAAAGCAAAGCTTTCGTATTGTAATGAATTATTGAAATTATTTTGTTTAAAAATGTTTAAATCTCGAAACATTTTTTATTTACTTTTGTCATACAATGTTCAAACATGATGCAAATCAGAATATGACTTTATTAAAAAAATATTGGAAATGGCATGTCGAATAGTGAATTCCAAATATTTATTTATAAAAGCAAACCTCATTTAGTAAGCAATATTTATCCAAATTCATTCGATATGATTGGAACGGTTTTGGGTTTACGCTGAGACATATCAGTAATATAAGGAACTGGAAATTTGAATTCATGAAAATAAATGAAGAATTTTTTTAGAGGTCCTGAGCTAGTACGGTGTCAGATACTCGTTAACGATCCCTATACTAACACTTATACCTGGGAAGGCATAGTTTAGGACTGTCACTGTAGCCTCGATTAGTCATAGCAGCATAAAGTGGTGTTAAATGAACAAAATAACAGAACGTAATAAAATTAAAAAAGTATTTTCGTTACTACTATACAACACTTTTACATCATTAGAATCCCTTATTTAAATAAAAAGAAGGCAAGATATAAAAAACACATAAATATCATAATTCAAGTGTCGGTTTTATGAAGTATTCAAATTTATCAAAATTAGACGCTTTTTTAATTGTTTTAGCTGGGAAAATGAAAACAATTAAATAAAATTGAAAAACCGTTCAATATTAGTTTAAAACTGAATAACTTTTCCAAGAGATGGGGAAAACAGGTAAAATAAAAATATATCAAAATCAAAAACGTAAAAAAAATGTGTGAGTGATCTCAAATGAATTGATGCCTGTACCTGGAGAAGGCAGTGATAAAATTGCACAGTTGGTTTGAAATATAAATTAATACATATCGATTTCCCCATATGCAAGGGTTTGTTTGTTTTAATTTCTAACATATGTATATATATATATATATATATATATATATATATATATATATATAACATAACATAACTTCATTTTCACTTATCCAACAACGTTATTATCAACGAAAATTCTCTGAAACATTCTCCGATATTTTAAACTATAAATATGCAAAATGGACATCGAAAAACCTTTCGATTTACATCTTTACTAAAAGGTATTGTTCATTGGTTTTCTTTTAACTTGAATTGTAATATAGTTTGGAAAGGAAACCAACAAAAATATTCACCTAAATGTAGGATGTAATGTAAATAAAAAAATTTACTTACTGACAACAATAGCTTATATATAATATAATGTATTGGATAAATGGAAAAAAATATATTACTTACAACTTTCTGAATAATATGTACAAGAATTATTAATAGATATCAGTACAACGAAATGGTCATACTACACTATAATATTTATTTAAACTTTGTCCGACTCACGTCAATTTTACGGAAACCATATTACCTACAATTTAAAATTATCGGTCTTCAGCAAATGATGGTAGATCTATTTTGGGATTAACTTTGCGACCTTCAAAGCTATATCTCTTAGCCTGTGAAAAAATTATTATTTATTTATATCTAGGAAAATATTCCTGGTGGCAATAAAACTATTTTATAAAAAAATTAATCAGGAAAGTGGTGTAGTTCAGTAGTAGAGTGCTTAGTTGCCATTGCGAAAGTCCCGGGTTCAAATCCGGTTGTAGCCGGTAATTTATTCAATCTTTTAACAGCTGGGGATGGATCCTATGGGATCCGGAGACCATCCTGAGGCCCATCGAGTCTCTATACAGTGGGTACCCTTAATAGGGGTAATACTTGGCGTGCTTAGCAGGATCTCGGAATAATCAAACCCCTGCACAACCAGTTTAGAACAGTCTCTACCGCGTTCTAATACCGATTGTAGTGGAACAAGTTTTTTTATATATATTATAATTATTCGTATCTTCATCCGCTTTGTCAATTTTATTTTCTCGATTAGCGAAATATTTTTCCTTCACCTTAATATTTAAAGAATTAAAACTTTTTTTAATAAACCCAATATGAAAATATGAAATTACTCTAACACTGAATCAATATTTCACATTATCGAATAGTAGGTACCCCCATAGTATGAAGCCTGTTCCAATGTGCACTTGGCCGCAAGTAGTTGCTATCTAGAGCGGATCTAGACCTGAAGGACCTTATGGGCCACAGTCCCGGATACACCGTAGCTGCTAACAACGTATAAACTTTTACGATCGCCTGCCCAACTCCTCTAAAACTTTCTGTAGTTCTTATCAAGATCCACCTTCCCCCAACCAATTGCTTAAACTGAAGAACTACTGTACGGTTTTTAGTTATACTGCTGACAGTTAATATCAAATCGATATCAAGTAAACTGTTAAATTGCAACAAATAATTGAGTATTACAAAAAATAAATAATTAACAGTTAAAATTTTTCAATTTTCTTATCACTTAGAGCTCTATTGATTAAATGGCGATACATTTAGTCATTATACAGTAAATAAAATACTTTACTTTTATAATAAAGGATACTTTTAAAATATCCAATACTCGTATGTGAATTTAGGAAATGACTTATCTCATTTTTGTAAACCAAATGTACATATTAGTTTTGTTTTCCTGTACTGATACAGACTGACGTGCGAAAATCTCTGAATATCTGATTTGTTATTGATAAGCAGAGTTGGGCGCACACACAAAGCACCCCCAATCTGCGAATACGAATACGAATTTTGATATATACGTAATACTAATAGGTTATACGTATTTTTTTTTTTTTTTTCTGTTGGCTCTACAGACCTTGTAGATCTTTGGCCGCCTTTACCAGCCTTCTCCACCTCTGTCTATCCTGGGCCGCTGATTTCCAATCTGCTACTAGCAGCTCCTCAGCATCTTTGTTAACCCTGTCTATCCATCTGGTCTTTGGCCTCCCACGTGGTCTCTTGCCAACTATTGTGGCATTCATTGTTGCGTAGAGACGTCCTGACGGATTGCTTCGAGATACATGCTCCGCCCATCTTAACCTTCTTGATTTCATATCCTGAGATATCGCCTGAACAGTTTCTGTGAGCAATTCCTTATTCGTCCTTCTCCTCCAAGAGTGCAGACTCTCATCCCATACCGCTCCGGTTATCGTGTGAAGGATTTTCCTTTCGCATCTCTCTATTCTGCTTTCCAGGGTGCCAGTGAGAACCCACGTCTCACAGCCGTATATCAGAATCGGCTTTATTAGCGCATTATAAACCCTTAGTTTTAAGTTTCTAGAGATGCTTCGGGATTTCAATACTCTTGAAAGAGCGAAGAATGCTCTGTTTGTGCTTGTTATACGCTGGTCTATCTCAGTTAATTGTTCATTGGTTGAGGTTATTTTGGAGCCAAGTTAATTAAAGTTATCCACTTTCGGGAACGATTTGCGATTTTCTGGGGAGGACTTTACGGCTCACTGTCATGTATTTGGTTTTTTCCTCATTTACCTGTAACCCGATTTGGTCTGCTTCTCTCATCAGCGTCTTGGCGAGTCTCTCAATATCCTTTTCATTTTTTCCGAGGATTGCTATATCATCGGCGTAAGCAAGAATTTTATGCTACACCCCCACGTGCATCCCGCCCTTCACTCTTGATGTTGTTCTTATTACCTTTTCAAGGGCTATGTTGAACAGTAAAGGCGAGAGTCCGTCTCCCTGCCTTAGGCCGGTTCCAACTTCAAAAGCCTCAGACACATCTCCCTGTACCAGGACTCTGCATCGGGGGTCGCCTGCACACGCCTTAGTCAATCTCACTAGTTTAGCGGGAATACCCAGCTCAGCCATGATCTTCCATAGACAGTTTCTGTCGACAGAATCATATGCAGCTTTGAAATCAACAAATAATGCGTGTACATCTCGGCCTACTTCCCATCGTTTTTCGAGTACCTGTTTCAGTATGAATATCTGGTCTAGCGTACTCCTCCCCTTTCTAAATCCTGCTTGCTGGTCACTTGCTATTTTTTCGTAATACGGGTATATCCGATTATGTAATATGTTGGTCATTATCTTATAGACGATGGGATAGAGCGCTATGCCTCTGTAATTCCCACACTCGTACATGGACTCCTTCTTTAGAATAGGGCATATTAGTCCTGTTTTCCAAGCTTCGGGTATCTTCTCTTTATCCCATATCTTCTGGATAATTTCTAATAGTTTGACTCTTACCGTTTCTCCCCCATCTTTGAACAACTCTGATGGTAGGTTGTCTAACCCAGGGGCTTTCTTCTTTTAAGCCTGTCTATAGCTATTTCTAAATCCAGAATATCAGGTTTTTCAACCTCTTGTGGGTCAATGTCCTCCTCGTTGACCATATCCTCTTCGTCCGTGTGGTTCCCTTGGTTTAGCAGATTCTGGAAATGTTCTTTCCAGATGTTTAATACTTCTACCTTGGATTCCGTCAGTTTTCCATCTTTTCCTCGAATTTGAGTACTTCTCGCTCTAAATCCAATCCTTTCCTTCCTAATATCTGCATATAGTTCGCTTATATTTTCAGCCTCCCAATTATCCTCAATGCTTCTAAGTCTTTCCTTGAGGAATTCCCTTTTGGTTGTTCTTATTATTTTATTTGCTTTCGACCTGGCGGCTGAGTATTTTTCCAATATAGCTGGATCAGCTTTGACTAAGTAAAGGACCTTCAATTTTCTTCTTTCCTCTACTGCTTTTTCGCATTCCTCCGTGAACCATATTTTGGGTTTCCTTTTTTTCCTGAGTTCCTATTATTTCCTTAGCTGTTTCTTTTAACTCGGACTCTATTGTCTCCCAATGTTGATCAATTGTGAGATTCTCTAAGTCTAAGGGCTCAAATGTATTTTTCAGCTCGATTTGGAATTTGTCTTTTACCTTAGGATTATTCAGGTTTTGGACTTCAAACTTTACCCTTTTTATTTGGTCCCCTATTTTATGGATTTGCTTCAGTCTCTGGCATATTTTGATCCTGATCAGAGAATGGTCCGAATCACAGTATGCTCCACGATAGCTTCTTACGTCTTGGATTGAGCTCCGATGTCTCTTATCTATCAGCACGTGATCAATTTGGTTTCTAGCCCCTTTCGGGCTAATCCATGTATATTTGTGGATGTCTTTGTGCGGGAACATCGTGCTTCTGACCACTAAGCCTTTGCTTGCTGCCAGACTAATACATCGCACTCCATTGTCGTTACTTGTTTCGTGGAGACTTTGGCGGCCGATAACGCGCCTAAAATGTGGTTCGCGGCCTATTTTATAGTTGAAGTCTCCTAAGACCAATTTTATGTCATGTTTTTGAGTCTGGTCCACTGCTTTTTCTAGCTGATCGTAGAAATCGTCCTTCACCTCATCACTCTTGTCTTCCGTTGGTACACAAACGTTGATAATCGTAGTGTTAAACCAGCGTCCTCTTATTCGTAAAACACTGATTCTTTCGTTAACTGGAGTGAAGTTTATCACTAATTTCCTTGCAATTGGGCTAACTATAAACCCAGTGCCAGCTGTTCCGTTTTTGATGTTTCTCCCGGTGTAGAACATTGTGTGACCATCAATTTTGGTTTCTCCACCTTCTGGCCATCTTACCTCCTGTACTGCTGTTATTGATATATTATACCTTTCTATATTCATTTACTACTGTTTGGGCGGCACCTGGCTGGCACCTCCGAATGTTCCATGATCCAATGTAAAGTCCGTTACACAAAGCCGAAGTCTTTGCCTTGTTGAGACGGTCCGATTTTCCGAGGCTGATATTAGGTTCATAATATTTATTTTTTTACGGGGTAGGGCTATTGACCTTATGCCTAACCCCCAACCATACGTACGTGTATGTTAATATAGTTAATACAATAATAATAATGTTTAGCCATGGGATGCCTGAATTAGTTGAGAACATACCTGTATTCGTATTATTTCCTGCTAATAAAAGTGTATTCGTATATTTTGGTAGCGAATACGAGTGTATTTGTATTTTTCTCAAGTAAATACGAACGTATTTGTGTATTTCAGCTGCGAGTACACGAATATTCGTAAATTTTCTCTGTAAATACGCGAATATTTCAATATTTTTCAGCGAATACACGAATATTCGTATTTATGTGCCCAAATATACGAATATTCGTATTAATACGCCCAAACATACGAATATTCGCATTTATACGCCCAAATATACGAATATTCGTATTTATACGCCCAAATATAGGAATATTCGTATTTACATTTGCGAATGCAAATATTTTCGTATTCCTATATGCGAATACGAATATTCATATTTGTATCCGCAGGTAGGGGTGCTTTGGGTGATATTCATATTCCTATTCGCGAATACGAATACGTCCAACTCTGTTGTTGAGTAAAGACATGAAGAAACTTATAATATGTCAGGACCCGATGGCTCAATTTCAATTCGGTTTTTTAAAATTATTTTAACATTTTTATCAGCAAATTTCATTTTGTTTAATCAACCTCTATAATAATTGTTTATTTGAAAACTCTCTATGTTTTTTTTTTTTGTTTTTAAGTACATTTTTGTTTCAATTTATTTGATCAAAAACAGATATTTTCGTAAAGTGATAACTGTAATAAAGATTGTATGAACAGCAAATGTGTGGGTAGAAAAATAGGTCAAAATCATTTTTCGAACTCATGTTAGAAAAAAAAATAAGCAACTGCAATTTTCAAATGTTTTACCTTCCTTTTTCACTTTAAAGTACCTTAATTATATTCATCATATCCTTCCTTTTAAAACTCGTTGGCTCCTAGTTATCTCCTTGATTTTCCCCCCTGTTGAGTACTTTGGGATGTGTATGGTGTTGTTTCTGGAACGTTTGATTTATCTTTTAGGTGCCACAGTTGCCAGGTTTTATACTGAGTTGAAATGGTTGTATCCTTCCAAGCTCCTACATTTTCTGATATCTTTCCTCTACCAAGTAATCATAATCCAACGCCATCCTATATCTTCGGACTGCTCCATTAAAAACCACCTGTCCATTCCCGCCCATCAGATCTATTTACTCCAGCTCACCAGACTACACTACTGCATTTGACAGATCTTTCCTTATACGTGCTATTCCCTCTTCCATTCACCACTAACTACCACTACCAATTTCATGAATCCCCTCTTTAACCATCTCTTAAAAATCCAATACCCAAGCGATTGTAATTAGATTTTTTTTCCTAAATTAGTATATTTGTAAATATTTACTCAATAGTTTTGTTAAGATATCCTGTGTTTTTTTCTTTAGATGCTATAGGTTTATTTAATACTACTATTTATTTTTGTTAAATTACGAGAACTTTTAATTTCTCTAAGACGCCGGCTTTTGTTAATTATTCTTTAGGCGTAGTTGCTCTAGAATAAATAAAAATTATTATTATTTTCATTTTTACTCGCTAAGCTGCCAAAGTGGAAGACGCCAAGTAAAGATGGTTCACGTTTGGGGCGTCTTGTTCTTCTTGTTTGCCCACCATGTTTTTATTCTTGGTGAGAATTCAGCTTTTCTTTCTTCGCTCCATTTTGTTCTAGTTCTCGGCGCTTTTGCCTCTGGCTTAACCTCCAATTTTTCAACTTTAAGTATAAAATTGTTTCTAGTGTTTATCGCTTCATTAGTAATTTTATTTCACTTCTCTTCATCCATCCCTCTCCATTAACAAGGGATGCTAAGTATTTTACTATTCTTTTTGTAAGTCTGTGATTATTTTACTTTACTCTTTCTTTAGATTTTCCTTATCTGCTTTTCTATTAAATGTCAAGATTTCGCTGGCATATAACATTCTTGGTTTAATTACCGTATTACAATATTTTAATTTTTGTATTTAGAGATGAACATTTTTATTGTATAGGGTTTTCACCAACCGTAGGCCTCTACGAGCTTTTTGTATTCTTTCTTGTTGTGAATATTTTTCATAAATAACTTCTCCTAGATATTAAAAGTATGGTACCCTGTTAATTGGTCCATATTTGATTTGTAGAAATTTCTAGATTTGTTGTTGTAATCACTGTTTTCTCAAAAGACATTTGTAAGCCAACTTTTCCTGCACACTCTTTTAAGGTTTGTATCTGTTTCACTGCCATCTGTCATTATTGGAAGATCGTCGGCGTTGGCTAAGTAGGGACTTTGTAAAATTAATAAATACAAATTATCATTATTATTTGTGGAAGAAAGTGGTCCGGGTAGAGGTCACAATGAATTTCTCGTAGAATTGGAGAAAAACTTTATTGATTAGCCATCGTTTCGACCTACTTTGTAGGTCTTCTTCAGGGCTGTGGGGGGAGGGCTGGGAGTTTAGGTCCTCACTGGCTTGAGGCACAACTGTTTTTTTCAATTATTATTATTTTATATTTAAAAAGAAGGATGATCTATGGTTAATTCCCCTAAACATAAAACCCATGACATTATCATACAGGTGTTTCACAGCTTCTTGAAACTCATCTTTCCCTATGACCCAGTGGCGGGGGTTGCCAAGTGCGGTTTTTCATATATCAAAGGATTACTGCCGCTATCAAGGTGAGAACCATTCAATAAGCCGCAAGCTAGAAGGAGCCAGTATAAAGGGCCTTAGGATATTATGCAAAGAGCGTTGCTGAGAAAGTGGCGCGGCGCCCTAACCAAATCTTATCGGGGCGATACCATCTCAGATAACAGCTTTGGATAAGGCGCTGAGGAGGAGCTGCGCTATATAAAGCTCCCTCAGGCTCCTGTCGATGGTATAAACACCAGGATCAGTTTATAGTTAGTGCTTGTCCTTGTAAGATGCTTATCTAGAATATTCTCTTGTCTAGAACATAAATATTTAGTGCTCAACTCCTCTTCGAATAGTTGAGGCAACTATTATCAGGTCGTTATTGGATCTCACCGAGAAAAATCATCCAGTAAACTAACAAAAATAATAAACTCAATATTATTAGATAGATATATTGATATATTTTGATAGATAGCGTCTATCACAACTAACAGAATAGAAACAATAAAAATTACTTTCATGGACAAAAAGCTGAATGTAAAAGGAAGAAGGAAGATGGTAGAAGAGATATGTGGAGGATGGATCTGTGCCTGGTGGGGGTCTTTGCTTGTCTTTCACTTATTTTTGTCTTTATAACTAAGGTTCAACGATCTTACTTGATTGATATTATAAATACTATAGACATTTCTATTTTATTTATTGTTATTTTATAAAGCTTTTTTTAAATTTGATCTTAAAAGCGATTTATCTATTCCAACAACAGCTTGAAAATCCAGTCGAACCTCTCTGCATAACCGTTGGCTTGGAAACAGTCGAGTCCGCTATGATTTGAATTTTGTAGATTAAAAGCAATACTTAACAAAAAACTTATTACTTTCAATAATTACAGATTATCATTAGTACTTGTAAAATATTAAGGAGAATATTTGTTGCAGTATTTCACAATGACTCGTTGAAGCAAAGGTCGAGCATATAAATTATGAGCCTATATAAAAATGCCTACATTCTTAGGGTAATAAAAGTAAACAGGCTACGGTAGACAGGAGATTGCACGTATGGGAACCAATAAAATTCAAAAAAATCTTTTAGAAGAAAAAGTATATGGAAAAAAAAGGGTTGGAAAACCGTGGCTCCAATGGGCGGATGGTGTGGCTGAAAACGCTTGGACCATCTTACGAATCCGTAACTCTGGATCAGCAGGAATGAACTGAAATGACTGGTGGTTGATGTTGCGGGAGGCCTCGTCCTCACTTGGGATGTAGAAGCATGTATGATGATGATGGTTGGTACTCGTTTTTTATAGTACGTATGTATTTTTATTCTGTAACTATTAGAGTCTTCATTTTGTTACAGCATTGCTTTGATGATAGCCATTTTGATATTGTTTAATGTAATATTTATAATTCTTTATTTATTTTAAGTTGCTAGAACTATATATTTTAACAACGACGATATAACTATTATTATGTAATTGTCATAGGATTTACTGAAGTGTTTTTTTCGCTGGTCCTGAAGAATCTTACTCACTCTTCTGATAGCAACCAACTGCAGTACAAGGTCCTTCAGGAATAGCCCGGCTATCTTTCCTTCTGAGAAGTCATAAATATTCGGAGGGCCGGCTATCCTGAAAATATGCTGTCTCTTCTAGTGGTACAATCACGTGCTGATTCGAAGAATTTTTTTTCCTATGATGGTTACAGTAAAACATCTACGATATGCTTGAAAAGATATTAGACTTGCGTTGCCAAGAATAAATGGCATAGCATTTTGCACAGTGGTAGTGGAACAGTGGAACTACGGACGTGTACAGAATAAGAATCTTGGGAATATTTAAGAGAAGAAAAAAGGTAATAGAATAGTAATCTTAACCCAATATTCATGGACATGTGGACAAAAAGTTCGGAAATAAAATGCAAAACGAGTTAAAAGAGGGACAAGCTGCATTTATACCCTACTATCAGGCAAAGGACCACACCTTCTGTTGCAGAAAGATTATTAATAGTCATAGAATTGATAGAATAACATTTATATATAAATGAATTCTTTGACTCGGTTCCGAAAAAATATTCTTATATAATGGTTAAATGCTCAAACGCTGGTTATTTGAAATCTAAGAGGAATAATCTAAGAAGAAATAGAACATCTAGAATTATAAATGTGAGTGAAGGAGACGAACAAGGGGGTCCTTAGTCCTCTCCTCTTAATTCTATAAATATTAATTAATGAGGTTTTAAGAATACACAAGCAAGGAAGGATAACGTGAGGACAATACTGCATTAGGTCATGGTTTTCGAAGAATAAACAATTTAAATTGAATACCTTCAGCCAATAGTTGGGTGAAAACCCGAGCTGGAAAAAGAGAGTTTCCCTGAACATGAGCAAAGGAGAGATTGTATGTGAGAAATTTTCACTGCAAGAGCATGGTACTAGAAAGAGTAGGAAACAGTTAGGTACCTTGGAATTGTACTCAATATCAATAATGATTCGAAAAATTGACCAACAGCTTCCCAACAGAATTAAGAAATTCACCAGCTTAGTGTCGCGGAGATAAGGAAAAGGAGTTGGGAAAAGAAAGCTGGCTCGAGATGGTGTAGCTTGGCTGGCTTTAGATAATGAGTATCCAAAGAAGAAAGACCTCTTAAATTATATTATATTTGCTTCATATAATTTAAAGGTACAATAGCAAAGCATAATTCAATAATAATTACTTAAATACAATCCAAAATCCTTCGTAAAATCCTCAATGGTACTTATTATGTCACAAACTCATCCATCATGATCTTAATATCCCATATGTTGCTGATTTGGCCCAAACTAGATACCTATCCTTCCATGAAAAGCTCCATACACACTTCAATCCGCTATTCTCTCAACTTGCTTCCCATAGTATTCATGATAACCCTCCGAGGCGTCTGAAAAGAAGGTGGCCTCGAGACCTTCTACTATAGAACTTTATTGGAGTGCTATCAATGGATAGTTTCTCCTGTCCTTTGTTCATACAACAGATTTACTTGATGTAATATACAGTTGTAAATATCAATAAATTATTTTATTCTCTCAATACTTAAGTGAACTACTTATAACTGTTGAACAGTTTTAATTTGTACCAATACTTCTTCCTTTCTATACTTTAACTGCGTTAAAATCTAACAGATTTTTTTTTTTAGATTAGCCTCGAAGGGTTATCAGGAATTGTATGGGAAGCAAGTTGAGAGACTAGCGGACTCAAGTGCGTATGTAGCTTGTCATGGAAGGATAGGTATCAAGTCTAAGCCAAATCAGAAACATATGGGATATTAAGATCATGATGGATGAGTTTGTTCGTGGCATAATAAGGAGCATTGAGGATTTTACGACGATTTAGGATTGTAAGGATTGGATACGAGATGATTGGATGGTTTAGTAGAGCCCAAAGCTCAACTCTTTATGTCCAAATAGGTCTGATAACTATGTAAATGAGTCTTTTGTAATTAATTGGGAGCGGAGAGCATTTGTCCAATAAATGTTGAAGTAGGCGAAAACGTAGAGCAGTTTCTTGTCTTTTCTGTCTTTTATGAGGATCTAACTTAGATAAACTCAAAAGACAAATTACTCTTTAAACATCCATATTTAGGAATTATGGTACTCAACAGAAGTAATAGATGTTTTTATTATGAAGTGATTTTTTAAATTTAATACTGTCTTTTAACGAACCTTTTTATCAAATAATTTGATTTTAGTATTTCAATATGTTAATCTACTGATATCGGGCAGCGAGAAGCACAAATTCGAGATTTTTCCTCACCCCCTACCTTACTGGTTAATACGAAAAACAAATTTTAATTATTATGATTTTTTTTTCAACCAGTAGGGCAATATTTATTCAACGATATGCTGTAGCATAGTTTAAATATCATATATCAAATATCATGGTTTATAACATTTTTTCGTACTTCAAATATTGTTTCAAACACTGTTAATGGTTCTAAATATATATACGTCGTTGACGCACAACTGCTAAAGAATCCTGAGAACCTCTTATGTTAAACCGAAAGAAGGAAAAGAGAAAAAAGACAAGCATAAAGAAAAGAAAGCAATTGCTTTAGAGTGTCCTTTCATCCTTGCTGGCCATGTCCCGTATAACGAAAGGTGTCCTTTTCAAGGAGCATTTTCTTTTACAGTTGACGGTGTGAGGCGGAACTTCAAAGGATTCGTCCATCCAAAAGAAAAATATTAAATAAAAAAAAAAAAAAAGCGGAATCCTCATGTAGCTCTTGAAAGCTGGAAATGCTTTTCTTTATCTAGAATTAACTCTACCTGAAATGTGATGGATGATGTGGATTAGTTAAAGGTCTGAAGAAAGTCCCTTGTTTAATGATTAGACTGTACTTCTTTGGCTTATCTATCCACTTCTTATCTATGTCTCAAGGATTAATATTCTCTACATATATCTATGTTGTATAAAATCCTCATATTTCCAACCAAAAGATGAAAAACATACTGGCGAGTATATGATTTGGAAAACTATTCTTAACTTAAGTTAATATGAATATATTGTTTATTTGGTATCAATCCACTCTCTATCTTTTAACTGAAACATCCAATTCAATGTTTTATTGCTGTTAGTTTAATTTAGTTTTACCCTTTCATGAGCACAAATATTCATAAATGATAACTTCTATACTAAAAGATACGCCCTTTAAAAATAAGAAATTTTCTGCCTATGAAACAAAAATACGTGCGTGTGTCAGCTCCGACTGGAGTTTACTCCTTCAGGATTACTATTTGTTTCGATCCATGCCCCATTTTCTTAAAGGAGAAAATTTTGATAATTTTGCGGAAGTTAATTTTGCGGTCAAAGAGTCAAAGAGGAATGGTATCATCGTTGAATCGTACAATGAAGCAGATAACAGTCTAAGAGATGGCAAATGAAGATAACAAGGACTATACTTTGAGTACTAATTGTATTTTATATCAAAGAAATAATAAAAAAAAATAAATAAAAAAATTATTTGCTTGAAAACGTTCATATTTTTTAACCTCACCATTAGCATTTGAATTTATCTAAATACTATTGAATTTATCTTAAAGATTTTTTAGATTCAATATTTCAATATGAATCATATAAAAACATGTATAACATAATATACATAACATGTATATAATATGTATAATATAATATGTATAACATATATAATAACATAACCTTCTTATTATCCCTGTTTTTGTAATCGATTTTCATCATCACTTAAATATTCATTTTCCATGCCCTACAATACGACATCACTTTTGTTCACTTCACTGTTTATAATGATAATAAAACTTTATACAAATGAAAAATCCAAATATTCTATCAAATGAATAAAATTAGAATTAATTAAAATAATAAAACCCATTCAAAAAATAAATTGATGCTTGCTATCCTTATCGGAATGCTATGAAAGTGAATGCTAGTATTGTACCTTCATCTTAGGCCGCGTATCCACTATGTTCGCGAATCAACGCCACTCCGCGCTCCCTCTTCATGGAAACGTGGTTTGTGAACATGGCTGAACAGGAAGTGATTACCGCCTGTTCAGGCGAATCTTGAAGAAACACCTTTTCGTCCTAGTTGGTGGCAAGTGCAGTCTAAATTTTAATTCATTATATAACAAAAGACTACAGATTATAGTGTAATAGAAGATCTCCTAGTTTTTGTCGAGATAAATTCTATGAAGTGAGAGGCAAACGCGAGTTACCATAGGTCCTAAGATGTCAAGAATTGAGTAGGCAATACAAAAATTTAACGCTAAACATATAACAAAAGAAAGTGTGAACTTTTGATGTGTAAACTATTTACTTATATGTAAGAAATGCATTAGAAATAAATAATAGCTTTAAAAGGAAACAAAACTAAAAAGTAAAAAATAATTTTAATTTAATAGGACCAAAAATTTCCAATATTATAAAATCCTAAGAATGTAAATTATAAGAATAAAAATTGTAAGTAAGATTCTTGGAAGGAAATTGGATTTGCCATGAAAATACCTGCTATGTGTAAAAATAAACTGATAATTTTACTGTCTGGATATCGGGGAAGTAAAAACTGGAAATAAATTTTTAATAAGTTTAAAATAAGAATAAATTGATGAACGAAAAAATCCATTTTATGGTAAAAAACAAACGTGTGGTGCTTTTTAAGAAATTTTCATAGTGACTATACCTTTACCAATGTCAGGCAATAAAATATTTACAGCTACTAACATCAAGCACCCCAAGCTTACTTTTTAATTTTTCGATATCCTGATAGGAAAATTAACATTTTATTTTTACACCACATCAGCAGGTATTTTCATCACAAATTTTATTTACTTCCAAGAATGTTATTTCATTTTTTATTCTTATAAATTACGTCTTTCTATAATTTACATCCAGGATTCCATAATATTAGAAATGTGTTATAAAAACCTATTAGAAGCAGATTTTATATTTATGCAAGATTTATAAATATAAATTATTTATAAATTATAAATATAAAGATTCGTTAGCCCATTCCAGTGGTCATGTTACACGACCCGTCCACAGTAGACAGAACCCGTCCACGAACTATTCCGTTCCCCCTTCCAGTTCGGACAAAAACCGACATCCGTCGGAGCGCGGATCAACGTCCAAGAACTGCTAACCGCTCCGCATCCGAGGAGGAGCGCGATGCGCGAGAGATTCAAGAGCATAGCGGGTACGGGGCCTTGCATAAAGCTGTTATGCTGCATACCCGTACATAGCTGTATACAAGTATACATATATATGATTCCAAAGTGAAAGGTGCGCAGGATACGTTGCGCGTTAATCGCCACTCTCAGCGTTACTGTTTCACACGAATTTACTCACACGAAGTTACCGTTTCCGAGTGAGCTCCAAAAGTTAATATTGATTAACTTATTTGTTTCGTTTAATATTAACAATCAAAACCATTCAATTACGGCTTGTCGTGAAAATGTTTTTTTGTTACAATAAAACCTGGGCGCCACATTGCAAATATTTAGCTTGGAAAGGCCTCTGGTTTTCGCTAGGTGTTGACAAGACAGGAAGCCTCCTGCAGTCGATCAAACAGACCATCATTTAGCCATGTCCTCCCAATCTCGTTGAAAGCACCGATTCCACTGTCTGTGGCCAAAGTAAGTAAGCGACATCCGCCCAACGTTTTCCAAATAAAACCTTACAGGGCACGTGAGCATACAACTGCTGGGAATCGATTGAGGCTGAGATTTACGTTTTTTTTTTTTTTTTTTTTTTTTTTGAAATCACTGGAAAAGGTAAAGGATAAATAGGTGTCCTGTGTTAATTGATTTCGTTAATTTTTAAAGTTTTAATTGTTTTTTAATACTTATGTTATTTTTTATTCAACATGTTATTTTTGAATTCATTTCATAATGTATAGTTTGTTGGTTTGTTCATTTAACATCACTTTATGCTGCTATGGCTAATCGGACTATGCTACAGTGGAAGCTCTAAATTTTGCCTATCCAATTTAATTAGGATGGGGATTTTTAACGAATTCCTGACATCGTACTGGCTCGGGACCCCCGTTTAACGTCCCTTCCGAAGGAAGGCGTACCTAAGGATTTTTTACTCCCTTAAAAAAATCCTAGGGCCATCTGCTGGGCCACGAATCCGCGATCTTGGACTTAGTAGTTGGTTACGCTAACCACTAGATCACAGGTGACCGTAGTTAATGTATAGTTAAACATGGAACAGCCGTTACCACCAGAACCTGGAAGGAGAAAGTTAAGGTAGTGTAGTATTTAGTATATCCACCTTCTTGACCCAGCATCGCGGGTTTGAGGCCCGGGGACGTAAGCCCTTCGGAGGGAACGTAAATGGCAGTCTCTGAATTGTTATAGCCAAACTTTACTAATAAGAATAAAATAATGATCGCTGTGAGACATTCTCCTCATATCATATATAACGAACCTTGAAAGATTTAATGATTAGAGGTGAGAAGTGGAAGATGAGCTTATATCTTCCTGCCAGAATGGTTGCTGAAACATTTTGAAAAGTTACAAAAAAAAGTTATTTTCTGGATTTTGAGAGTGTTGAGGCATTAATTTTAGCTAATTTTAAGCATGCTTAATTTCCACTTTATTTCATTATTTGTACAATGATTAAATTTTGTTTCCATTAAAGCTGTATTTTTAACCGTAGTGGTTAATTCTGTTTCTATAAAATTAATACTCCGTTAACAGCATAGATTTACACTTCATTTTTATTATTTGTACAGTGCTCATATATTGTAACTGTTTTTTTGTATTTTTTTTTCATTGAAGGTGTATTATTAGCTGACTTGAGTGTTTTATTATATTTTATTGACTGTTATTTTTTCCAACAAAAAGAATACTTCGTTTATGTTATAGCTTTCTATTTTTTAAAATATATTTTATACAGTTTTTATATATCTTTAACTGTTATATCAAATGAATTGTTTAATTGTTTATTTCCATAAAAATAATGCTTCGTGAATATGAGAGCTACTTCCCCTTTAATTATTGTTACAGTGCAGCAGTCTATAACATCTGTATACTTGTTTTATTTTTCATACCGTGTTATTTTTTTTTTTACTGCTATAATACTGCGTTAATAATATGGCTTTGTACTTTATGACCGCACTATCTTAGCTGTTAATATTACTAATTGGATATGACCTAATCAAGTCCTAGAATCTGCGGACAAAAGAAAAGTTGAGTAGTAGGTTAGTTTAAAGATTCTAAAGTAGGACTGAACATTAGGAAGAGCCGGCTTAGTGCGCCCTGATCCGCTTAGAGCCGCGGCACAATAGACTCGGAATGGCTTTCGATTCCCTCTGTCTCATTACATCGAGTAATATCGTTTTCAGATCAGTCTCCTCTCATCTTATTACCGCTTTAATTGCTTGAATATGGGACAATTAGAACAGCCTTCGTGCCCCGCTTTAATTACAGCGTTGATGCACATTCCCCTTCCGGTTCTCAACGCGCGTTGCGACAATGTTACTCTGTTATTGTTATTGCTTACGGATCAGTTCTATCTTAGCCCTTACAAAGACTCAACACACAGCCCCAATGTTATTGTTATTTTTCTATTATTGAAGATTACAATGCGATTTAATGGCCGACCAAACATGTATGTTGCCATAGGGAGATCCAATTTGTTTATTATAACATTTTTATTTATTAGGGAAAGAGAAAAAAAAAAATTTTCCAGTCAATGCTTATTCCTGATTCTCACAATCATTCAAAATGTTTCGACATCATGGTGTCATTTTCAAGAATTGGAAATTAATTACTCATTAAATTTCTAAGACGTTATTATCATAAGAAACCATAATAGTAATAACCTCAAAACAAAATATTATAAAGAGGATATCACCTCAAATAAACTTCTAAATTATTACTCAAATCACCCTAGGCATCAAATTAAAAATATAGCTTTAAATCTAATTAAGAGATCAATAAAATTAACAAATGTAGAATATTTAAAAGAAACAAAAAACAAAATTTTCACAATCCTTCTGAACAATGCCTTTCCAATCAAACTAATAGAAGATTTATGGCATAAACAAAACTACTTAATTAATAATGAAAAACACAATCACCTATCAATAAATATAAAAATAAATTAAATACTAAGGAATCTATTAATATTTCAAAAATACATCGCCAAAATAATGCAATAAAAATTAAACCTTCTCAATCTGAAATAACTATTTTTTTTATAAAAGAAACCAATAATATAGATCCACTTATAGACAATAATAAAATTCATAAAGTAACAGAAGCACGGGATATGGAATTAAAACATAATAAAACAAAATATAATAGTATAACCTATATCTGAGGTATATCAGAAAAAAATCGAACCAAATTTTAAAAATTACGACATACCAGAAACAGAGATAGCACATAAAACAAGAAACCCAATCAAAAACATAATAAACAGCCAAAAATACAAGATACCAATTTTAAAAAATAAAAATTTAATATATGAACTTACTTGTAATAATTGTGAAGGAATATACATTGGACAAACAAGTACACATTTAAAAATCCGAATTTATCATAATTTAAAAATAATCTTAAACCCTGACCCTATTACCTACCAATAGATCTTATAAAATAGATTTTCCATATAATAATTCTATAAAATTTCATAATTAAATTAATGATTTAATGAAATATTTAAATAAAATTTAAAATAATTTTTATATTGTTTTTGTAGATGTTTACCTTTAGACATATTTTAATATAGTTTATAAAAATAAATATTCATAAATACTGAAAAATGATCTAGTCTTTCAAGGATCAAAGTTTGGTTTTTAATGTAATGTTGGTTTGACCATGGAGGATCCCCAAGAATTTGAGGAAAAAAAAATTTTTAGATATGACTTTCAAGTTATCTACACTTAGATTATAGTGAGTTATTTTGGACACTCTATTTAAATTACGTAGTTATAATCAATTTATTTTCACAGAATTTTTGACTTATGACTATTGAAAATTTATGTAAAAGAGTTTATAATGATGCAGAGAGAAAAAAAATTGTAAACATTGAAAATGACACCATGATGTCGAAACGTTTTGAATGATTGTGAGAATCAAGAACATGCATTGACTGGAAAATGATTTTTTTTTTTCTTTCCCTAAAATATATATATATATATTATGATGAGTGAAGTCCAGTTTAAAAAAAATTTTTTATAAGAATATAACATTTTTTTAAATATAATTAAGATCACTGAATATCTGCCATAATTGATAGTATATGTGTGATTTTTGTTAAATACTAAAATATCCAGCTTCCAAGTTATTGATTTTTCTTTAGTACTCCCTAAAACAGGAAGCTATATTTATTATAAAAAATACATTATTTCCACATCTATATTTAAAAAAATTAACAATCAGAATTTGGAGATAAAATATATTATATTATTATAAGTCATTATTATGTTTGCAATGTGGGTTTAGTATCGTTATTTTTATATTCCCTTTAATTGCATGTATTAAAAAAAATCCAATACGGGGAAATATAATGATGATGATGATGACATGATACATTTTCAAAGTATCCCGAAGGGTCCTTTGGGTTGGGCATACCTGTCCCAAGTATTCCAAAAGATGGCTTTTCTCAAAAACAGTATATACAATTAAATTAAAATAATTTCGAATCTTTGATATGTTCTTTCACCAAGTATATATCATATTTATACCAGCATTTAGTGATGGAGTACCCTAAATACTGGAGGGTATCTCAGTGTGTTGTTTGCTGAGTTGCTGTTATTTATCAACTTAACAAGGCTAAAATCTCTGTTTTAAGTCAATGTGATTATTTACCTACTTTTAATTGATGCTAACTGAACATATAACTTAACGTACAAAGTTGTCTTTATTAATATGTATAAAAAATAATGCCACTTTTGCTAATCATATAGCACATATAATATAAACATAATTGCTAGAATCATATTTCAGCTAGTTATTAAATCATGTATCTATCATAGACTATTCTAATGAACTTAGCTAACTATGCAATGGCTAAACCGATGGCTATGGAGTGCAGAGATTATTAATTATATACACAATAGACCATGAACACATCGCTCACATTCTACAAAAGACTGAGCCGAGCTAGAAGTCACAGCTTGGAGTCACCTGCTGCCGACCCCGCCTCATTAATCAGCTCACATGCCTCCTTACATTCCAGCCTCTGGAGGGAGTGTTTCTCCAGCGGTCGTCTTCCACTGACGATTTATCACATTGCCCTTCCAAGTCCGACTTTACCCGCTAAGTCCTCTGCCTGGCATCAGCTTGGGGAAATACGGTATGGGTGAGGTGACGTCCAGTTGAGGAGAATAAATAGTTCAATAACTAATTTTTTATATTTTAATAACTATTTTTTTATTATTTATTAACAAGTACTACAATAGTTTATCTATTTATTTAATGCCTATACGATTCACAAACCAACGAATATTTGTTAGGTAGTTGAAGAATGGTTGTTAAGTAAATATATGTCCGTTGCATCATAGACTGTTAAAGTGATTGATTCCAATAAATGCCTATTGCGAAGTTGATAGTGAATAGCACTTGCCATTGTTAAGAAATTACTTCAACGAATGTCCTATATTCATGAAAAAAACTAATTATTATATTTTTAATAGTGGCAGTTGTAGTAAAAAATCTTTGTAAATCGCTCTCTATTTTTTACCGCAGCTTTGAACATATTGTTTGGTAAACATGATACACTGATACACTTTTGACATTTTATTGAATATTTACCCCTGTTGAGAATTTAATATATTTTAAAATAGAAGTGCAAAGGCTCATAAGGGACCAAATTCTGTAATTCTTCTTTAAACTAAACAAAAATACCTATATCTATGTTACCTATTTAGACGTCTTCAGGACAGAAAAAGATTAAGAAGAAAGGGAAAAAACTTACAGCGCATCCGAACCACAAAATGCAGCAAGTCAACCAGAGGAAACATCCCACCACAAAGAAGAACATAAACACTTTTTGGTTGGAAATTTTCCGCTATTGTCATATAATACTTATTTAAAGAGTTCGCATTTGATACTTAAATTAATTATGAACTACAAAAAAATTCAACCATTGAAAAACTGTAGACAAGGAAACACCGATATTATCAAAATCCAAGTTGTACCTGCCTGATTTTAGGAATTCGCAATACATATTTCTAGTTTTAGAGGAATTATTCTTTAGTTATTTTCAAAGGAAAATGGTTCAAGTTAAAGAGATAAAATAATATTTCATGTTCTTAATAACATAAATAAATAATACATGTTCATGATTTATAGTTAGTTTAAGAAATACTCCTACAGGAATATTTACATTTGTCACTAGGGACAGTCTATTATTCTTTTTTTTTCAACTAACATCATATTTGGATAACACTTCGTAATATAGGTTTCTTAGGAAAACTTAAATATTTACTTTAGAAACTATATTATATGTATATATATATATATATATATATATATATATATATATATATATAACTTAATGAGTTCGAGACACATAAACTAAAAAAAAAGGAAAAGGTTTCGAAATGAGAACGCACAGAGAGATCGGTTATAACTAACTTTATTGATAAACTAATCCTTCTTATATACTATCTGGGAGTTGTTTATCTTCTCAGTAGGATTAAGCTCTACCATTACCCGGCTACGGCACTTAACTCCCCCCCTCCAGTTTCCAGACACTTTTGGAAACTAAAGGAAGGACCAGTCCAGGCGAATAGCAGAGCTGGCTCCTGTACAACACTACAGCTCCCAGACACACAAAATTACAGTATGTACAATTAAATACCATACAATGATACAATAGAACAAAAAGAAGATACAGCCACAAGGATAATAAAACAACCAAAACCACACCCTACTGATTGTTGGCCTCCACAACAGATATGAAGAAAAAAAAGAAAAACAAAAATAGCTACTAATACTAATAAGAACACAAAATTGTACACTTATAGGAATCCAACCACTTTCTTGTTCCGCACATTGTATTACTCCACTGGAGTATGCGAAGGCACTCCAGACCCCAGAGGAAATTTCAGCTGTTCAATATGGACCGTCCTCCGCCTCCTGGGGTCCCCTACACTTTCGATAGTGACTGTGTTGTGTTCCCGAATGACTACAACACGGAATGGTCCCTCGTATCGCCGTGGCTCCTTACCCCGATTAGACCCAATTCTCCTGTAGACAATGGCCCCAATTTTGAGTGCCCCCGAGCAATCTCGGACACGCGCGTTTTCTCTAGTAACTCGGGTTCGTTTTTCCCTCACGATCCTTCTTCGCGCTTTTTCCCATGCCTCTCGAACCCGCACGTGGTTCGCGACAATGTCACACGCTGCGTTGTTACCTCCAATCGTACCCTCGGGATCCCGACTGGGCCCGCGAATCCCAAACAACACTTCAAAGGGAGAGAACCCCGTTACGGAATGGATAGAATGGTTGTATGCCGCGACCGCTTTCCGCATCGCTACGTCCGGCGTCAACCCCTGCTCGACGTGGTAGACCCTGAGGTGATCGCTAAGCGTGCTATGCAACCGCTCTATCCCTCCCCTACCCTTCGGGTGTCCCGGAGTGTTGAAATGCCACGCGACCTCCAACTTACGCGTTTCCTCGCTCACCACAGCGTTGTCGAACTCCCTCCCTTTATCGGACGTTATGGTATCGGGTACCCCATAAAACATAAACCATGTCCGGAGGGCTGATAACACCGACTCTGCTTCCTTGGAGTGAATCAGACGGGCCATAGCGATCTTACTGAAAACGTCGATGATAGTGAGCCATGTAAAACCCTTCCAGGTGAACGTGTCCACCTGCAGATCGCGGAGAGGCCGATCCCCCGTAGGTGTTTCTTCTTGTACAGCTTGCGGTGGGTGGCGGTCGTACTTCGTAGTCATGCAGACCTCGCATGCCCCTATAACTTCTTGGATCGTCCGCCGCATACCCGACCAATAATAGCGCCTTCTCAGCGCCTGCAGAGTCTCATTGACCCCCCGATGGTTGGTTTTGCCCACGTGGTAGGCCCCTGTCACTTCCTTCTGTCGGCCGCCGTCCCTGATGGTCTCCACCATGATCCTGCACCGAATGAACACACGATCCGGGATTTGATCCGTTTTCCACACCTGTCGTATTTTTTCCCATATCACTGCGTTACCCACGTAAAGGTGGTGGGTGTGTCCCGGCTTAGAAGCGTCCTTGAGGGCCTTACATACGAGGTCTAATCGCACCCCTGGTTGCGACGAGATGACATTGACGCGAGACCGCCCGTAACGCAGATACTCTATTGCCAGCATGCCTGACGTCTTCGTCTTCCAGATGATCTGCCTCGGTTTGTCATTAACAATCTCGTCAATTTCTTCTAAATCCCCCGGTCTCTCGTCTGTAGAGCTCTCTCTTTCTGACGATACCTCTTCTCTTCCCGCTACCGTGGTAGACCGTTCCCCTTCGCCCTCCGGCGACCAATCCTGCAAAAACTGCCGGATATCTCCCGATGGCCCTGCGACGTCCTCTTCGATAGCGTTCACCATGAGTGCCCGCGACAACCAATCGGCGACTACATTTTCCTTCCCAGGTTTGTAGACGACATCCATGGAGTACTGGCTGAGCTTCTCTTTCCAGCGAGCCACTCGAGCGGACGACTCCTTTAGCTGGCCCACCCACTGTAACGGCCGGTGATCCGTCTGGACCCGGAATCTTCTGCCAAACAAATATGGCCTGAAATGGTCGACCGCCCAAACAATGCCTAGTAGCTCCCTCTCCAACGCGCTATATCTGGCTTCGGCCTCGGACAATCTCCTGCTCGCGTATGCTATCGGCCGGTCCCCCTGGTCATGCCCCTGAGACAAGACCGCCCCTAAGGCGTACTCACTGGCATCGGTAGTCACAACGAACTGCTTAGTGAAATCTGGAAACGCTAGCACCGGTTCCCCCGTCAGGTGGTCCAGACATTTCTTCAAGTTGTCCTCCATGACCGGTGTGATAACTACGCGCGCTCCCTTTTTTAATAAGTTATTAATGGGTACCAGGTACCGCGCCATGTCTGGAACGAAACGTCTGTAGTAATTAAGGGCCCCCAGAAGTCTTCTAATGCCTTTCACGTCCCGGGGTATCGCCATCTTGGTGATCGCTTCCACCTTGGACTTATCCGGCCTAACTCCTTCCCGAGACACCGTGTGCCCTAAAAAATTTATCTCCGTTTTACCCAGCACGGACTTCTCCGGAGACAGCTTCAGCCCGAATTCGCGAACCCTCGTGAAGACCTGTCGAAGGTGTTGCACATGTTCGTCCTCCGATTTGCTAAACACGAGCAGGTCATCCATATAGACCTGGCAAATCCCCTCATCTACACCCCTGAGAAATTCGTCCATCAGCCTCTGGAACGTGAGGGGCGCATTCTTAAGTCCAAACGGCATCCTCGTAAACTCGTAATGTCCCCGCTCGAACGTGAAAGCTGTTTTCGCCTGATCCCGAGGATGAAGTCTGATTTGGTGATACCCCGCTTTCAAATCCAACGTGCTAAATATTACAGCACCGCTTAATCGATCTATGATATCGTCGAACCGGGGAATTGGATAAGCTTCGTCCTTCGTATTTTCATTTAACTGACGGAAGTCCACGACCACTCTGTATTTCTCGTTCCCTGTCACACTCTTCTTCTTTACCGCCCACAGGGGGCTATTAAACGGGGATGAACTGTCGACGATGATTCCCTGTCGCTTTAATTCATCTAATTCTACCCGGATGTGCTGTCTCAGCGCCTGGGGATACCGCTTCTCCTTCACGTACGTGGTCTTCTCCTGTTTTAGTGGAATTTCGTGTACCGTCCTTCCCGTGACACCTAATACCCCCCCCCTCCTTATAAAAGATGTCCCGGAATTCCTTTAGTAACAGGTTCCTCCACTCAACTATCCTAGTCACGGCCCCCACCCGAGGACCTCGCACCGCCCGGTGCCCCGCGTATGACTTACCCCCTAACGTAATGAACCACCTGCCTCGTTTATTCTCTACCTTCGCACCCACCCTCTCTAACAGGTCGCACCCAACTATGGCCTGATACTCCCTGGGCAAACTCTCTACTACATGCACCTGCAGACGCGCTCCCGTTTTTCCCCACTCGCTCAATCCCATATCCGTTTCGCCCATCACTCTACATGGCCCTCCTAAGGTTAACAGCCTACATTTACATCTCCGGATCTGAAGTGCCTCCCCCTTACCACACAACTTCTCCGCTGCTGTTTTTGACAACAAGGTACTCGAGCTCCCTGTGTCTACAAGGCACTTCACTTCACCGTACGTCTTAATAATAGGCAACCAATTTTTCAGCTTACCTTCCAAGTTATTTATGACGCAAGCTCGGTCGCCTCTCTGCGAGCACCCTCCTCATACGGCCGCCTGCTTCCGTCTCGTGGTCGCCGTCCGCCGCTGACCCGTCGTTCGTTGACGATTCCAGCTGCTGCTCACGCTGCCCTCGCCACTGCTGCCTGGTTCCTCCTCAGTCTCTGATGATCCCGAGACACTAGATGTATCCCTTGGGGACCCACCTCGTCTGGCCGAGTACCTCCTTTTCCGTAGCTCCTGTGCGTTTACTTCCATCGGTTCTGCTTGATGTCCCTCCTTTCTGCGAAAGATGTACGGACATTGTCTGGCAAAATGCCCTTCCATCCCGCACTCGTAACATCTGGACCGTGGACATTTTGCTACCAGATGGCCCGCCTTGCCACACCCGTGGCACTTCCTCTCATCCTTCCTTGGCCCATTCTTCGACTTGGGCAGCCAATTTCTTTTTTCAGCCGTGAATGGTTTTTCTCTGACACTCGTTCTTCTACCCGGAGTCGCAGAAATTCTTGGTCGATTCGCCGAGACCCTTGTCCACTCAGGCTCATCTACCTCCATCCTGTAGCTCTCCTCTTCTCGGGCCCCAGTATCCACAAGGTTCTGAGCGCATTCCAGGAACGTTTTCTCGATAGGAAATCCTTCCTTTTTTCCTAACTGCCTCGCCAACTGTACCTTCCAGATCGTGGACAGGAATAGCATTCGTGCGTCTGTCTCTTCCGCTGATACGATCTCTCTCATTTTTGCATTTAATTTTTGATACCGCTCCAGCATGACTGCAGCGTATTGACCCGGTGTCTGCCGGCTCTGCCTCCGTTCACAGAACATTTGAAAAATGTCCTCCTCGATCGTCCATCTCCCTCCTCCATACGCCTTCTTCAACCTTTCTTTAATTACTGCCCATTCAGTCTCCTCATCGGCCTGAATTAAGTTCAGCACGCTTCTCCGGACACGCCGTGCCAGGGCCACTCGCAATCTCTTTGCATCTAGTTCTTCTAGAAAGTCCGCTGCCACCTAGGATTGAATGCTTGCCATGATTCCATCTCCCCCTTTGATAAAATGATTGAGTTCGCCGACATCGCCGTTGAACTTATCCAAATCAGAAATTTCTCTCCTGATGTCTTGCGCGTTGGCCTTCCGTAATTTCATTTTTTCTAATTCATTAGTTTCTTGCGCAATTCTATTAGCTTCCTGCCTCGCTAGGTCTGCCCGCGCTAATGCTAAGGAGGAAGTTACCTGAGGTTGGAGTTCAGGGATCATCTGCTCCGCCTGTGGGGGATCTAGCGTCAAGGTCGCAGGCCTCAGGATGCTCGGAGCCTGATCATTCATGTTGGCGCACTTAAGTACTATTCACAACGAACGGAAAGATAGCACAACGAACGAGAAAACGGAAAAAAAAAAAATTTCTTTCCTATGCTTTTAATCCGTGTCCCGGGTTTCGGCACCACTTAATGAGTTCGAGACACATAAACTAAAAAAAAAGGAAAAGGTTTCGAAATGAGAACGCACAGAGAGATCGGTTATAACTAACTTTATTGATAAACTAATCCTTCTTATATACTATCTGGGAGTTGTTTATCTTCTCAGTAGGATTAAGCTCTACCATTACCCGGCTACGGCACTTAACTTATATATATATATATATATATATATATATATATATATATATATATATATATATATATATATACATAATAAATTAAATAACCACGATTATCGATATATCGATCAACGGTATGTTGGAAGGTTATAGTGAGGCACGGTTGTTGATAGTGTACTAGTGTGGAACACTTCTGTGTATTGCCTTTGTTATTGTTAGTATAATTAAAAAGAAATAGAGTTGTAAACTTAATAAAAGTGTTTAATTGAAACAATTGAACTTATTTTGCCCGACGAGGTAACATTGGTGACCCCGATAGTAAGTAAAAAAATATTACTTAACCTTTTTTGATTTTTGAATTTCTTAGAAATTTTTTTTCAAAATTGATAAAAGATGGGAAATTCAGACGACGATAAGCCTTCTCATAAATCCGAGGTAAGCGAAGCAATTGCAACGGACAGAAGGATCCCACCGTTTTGGAAATCAGAACCTGAACTCTGGTTCATCAGGGTCGAGGCAGTTTTTTCAAGAGCCAAGATTACCAACAGTGTGGCGAAATTCGAAATAATTATTCCGTTACTAGACCTCGAAATAATTAAACAGGTTTCAGATTTGGTTAAGAAACCCAGTGCTCAACCCTATGAGGACATTAAAGACAGGCTTATCTCTGTCTATGCCGAATCTGATAGTAGGCGTATACAACGATTACTAGAAGGTAAGCAACTTGGGGATGAAAGACCGTCTCAATTTTTGCGAACCATGAGAAGTATTGGTGGCGATTTAGTATCGAACGAATTATTAAAAACACTGTGGTTGCGTTCTCTGCCGTCACACACTCAGGCTATACTTCTGGCTACGAATCACGAAAGTTTGGACCTCCTTTCTAGTATAGCCGATAAAATCCACGAAGTCGAACCTGCAGCAAATATCTCCTCTATAGCTTCTTCCTCACACAGCAGGAATAGCTTAGAAGACAAGGTAGATGCGCTCGCCGAGCAAGTTGCCGCTCTTGTTGCTAAAGAAAAATCTACCGAAAGCAGCAGTAGGAGTAGAGACCAGCGAAAACGAAATCGGTCTTCAAGCAGAAGTGATAAAAATCTTCCAGCAGGGTGGCTTTGTTTTTATCATTTCAAATTCAAGGAGAAAGCTCGCAAATGCGTGCATCCTTGTGCTTGGGAAGATGGTAACAAGAAACAGGGAAACTAGTAAGCGGTCCGGAAGTGGCGTTAACCGGTACCGCCGACACCCAGCGCCGCCTATTCATTAAAGATCAGCGGTCAGGACGGGTATTTCTAATAGATACAGGTGCTTCAATTTCAGTCATACCTCCGAATAAGATGCTGAAGCCGGAACCTCAAGATTTCACCTTGTATGCAGCTAACTCAACGAAAATAAATACCTACGGTATCCGAGAACTTCAGTTGGACTTCGGATTAGGCCGAATTTTTCGTTGGGATTTTTTTATGGCTGACGTACCTATGCCAATTATTGGTGCAGATTTTATGTACAATTACAATTTACTAGTAGACCTTAAGGGAAAGCAGTTAATTGATAAAAATTCTGGTTTAACTTCGAAAAGAAGAGTGGATACTGGAGATTTCGTTCCTGTTAGCATCTTCGCAGTACCAGGCAATCACCCTTTAGCTGAATTGCTTAAGAAATATCCGGATATAACCAGGCCCTCCGCTACCAAGAAACTGGTTAAGCATACCACTGAGCACCTCATAGAGACGACAGGAAGACCAGTCTTTGCAAAAGCACGTAGACTTCCACCTGAAAAGCACCTGCAAGTAAAAGAAGAATTTAAGCGCATGGTGGAGCAGGGGATCTGCAGACCATCTAGCAGCCAGTGGTCTAGCCCTTTACATGTGATTACCAAGAAAGATGGTTCTATCAGACCGTGCGGGGATTACCGTCGGCTGAACGCTCAAACCATACCCGACCGATATGGAGTCCCTAACCTAATGGACTTTAGGAACAATTTACATGGAAAAAAATGTTTTTCACGCCTGGATTTGGTCCGAGCATATTACCACATACCAATTAAGAAGGAAGATATCCCAAAGACTGCAATAACCACTCCTTTTGGTCTCTTTGAATTTAAAGTAATGTGTTTCGGGTTGCGTAATGCTGCCCAAACCTTTCAAAGATTCATGGATGACAAATTTAGAGACCTTCCATTCTGTTTCGTTCATATTGATGACATCCTTGTAGCTTCAAACAACTTAGAGGAACACCTGATACATCTTGAAAAAGTTTTTAATCGACTTGATGAAAATGGGCTGACGTTAAGTTATGAGAAATGTGAATTCATGGTCAGCGAGGTAGATTTTTTAGGATACCACATCACCCCTGATGGAATCAAACCGCAGTTGGCTAAAGTGCAGGCTATTACGGACTACCCCCAGCCACAAGATGTGAAGTCTTTGCGCCGTTTCCTCGGGATGCTAAATTTCTACAGACCTTGCATTCCAAAGGCAGCTACTGTGCAATCTCCATTAAACCAGTATTTACATGGGGCTAAGAAGAACGACAAGACTCCGATTCTCTGGAACCAGGAAAGTATCACCGCTTTCGAAGCGAGCAAAAACTGTCTGAAAGAAGCAGCTCTTTTAGCTCATCCTAAATTGGATGCAGACTTATCTTTGGCATGCGATGCCTCGAACTACGCAATGGGCGCCGTTCTTCAACAAAGGGATGGAAAAGCTTGGGTACCTATAGGATTTTTCTCTAAGACCCTATCCGATAGTCAGAGAACCTATTCAGCCTATGACCGGGAATTGCTTGCTATTTACTCGGCAGTCCGCCATTTCAGACCTGTTATAGAAGGAAGGCCGTTTTCAATTTGGACGGATCACAAACCATTAATTTATGCAATGCACCAGCGTCCCGCTACTGCATTGCCTATACGAATTAGATGGCTTAATTTTATAAGCCAATTCAGCACAGATATAAAATACGTCGAAGCAGATCAAAATTTGGTAGCAGACGCGTTATCGAGAGTGGAGGAATTATATCTCAATAATGATATGGATAGGTTAGTTTCGCTGCAGAAGGAAGATGAGGAGATCGAAATGTTGAAAAATCAGCCGAATCTCCAACTCAAGTTACTCAATATTCCCGGATATCCTCAGCCAATAATGTGCGAAACATTGACACCCTCTGCACGAATTTACCTCCCCAAGTCACTGCGAAGGGGTATGTTCAACGCGGTGCACAACCTGAGTCATCCAGGCGTGAACGCCTCGAGAAAACTAATGGTTAAAAAATACTTCTGGCCTAAAATGAACAAAGATGTTTCTGATTGGGCTAGAAGCTGCATACAATGCCAGAGTGCAAAAGTAATGAGACACACGGTGACCCAAGTCGGAACATTTGAACAAGCTGGACGGTTCGATCATGTGCATATTGATATTATTGGGCCTTTACCACCTTCCCAAGGAAAGAGGTATTACGTCACGATGATTGACCGTTTTACGAGGTGGCCTGAGGCTGTAGCCGTTGAAGAAATCACTGCCGAAGCCGTAGCCCTCGTCTTTTACGAAGGATGGGTTTGCCGATTTGGAATTCCATCCAAAATTACTACAGATCAAGGAAGACAGTTCGAAAGTAATCTTTTTCACAGATTCTTCCAATTACTTGGCACGCAGAAGATACGTACAACACCATATCATCCTCAAGGGAATGGATGTATAGAACGTTGGCACCGGTCTTTGAAAGCAGCATTGATTGCACACTTCGATGCGAGTAACTGGTCAAGGATATTGCCCACTGTTCTCCTCGGACTTCGCGCGACCATCAGATACGACATAAACTTCAGCGTTGCAGAAGCTGTTTACGGGCAAACACTTAGATTACCTGGAGAATATCTCTCCGTATCACCCTGCAGGTCTGACGTTCCAGAATTTGTGCAAAACCTAAAGGACTATATGTCGAGTCTACGTCCGGCAAAATTTCGAGAAAGTAATCGCAGCATTTTCCTTCATAAGAGCTTGGAAAACTGCACTCACGTATTTTTACGTGATGACAAAGTGAAGAAGTCTCTATCCCCACCGTATAATGGACCATACCCAGTTCTAAGCCGTACAGACAAGTTGTGCACCCTAAAACTTCCTAACCGAGAACTTACCGTCTCGTTGGAAAGACTAAAGCCCGCATTTTTATTAGTCGACACAGAATCAGCAACAGCCTTACCACAAGGCCCTCGGATAACAAAGGATCTGCTTAGTAAGAAGAAAACTAAGGAAGAACCTAAGACAAGACCGGTTCTGAGGAGCAAGTGTAGAAGAACTGTAAAGCCTAACATCAGGTTTATGGACGCGGTTATTTAAGGGGGAGCCCTGTAGCGATGCTATCAAGATTGATCAATAAATTAAATAACCGCGATTATCGATATATCGATGAACGGTATGTTGGAAGGTTATAGTGAGGCACGGTTGTTGATAGTGTACTAGTGTGGAACGCTTCTGTGTATTGCCTTTGTAATTGTTAGTATAATTAAAAAGAAATAGAGTTGTAAACTTAATAAAAGTGTTTAATTGAAACAATTGAACTTATTTTGCCTGACGAGGTAACATATATATATATATATATATATATATATATATATATATATATATATATATATATATATATATATATATATATATATAAATGTAACTCAAAACCATGCATATAAAAGTCATATGTAAAGCACAAAACCACGTATAACAACAGAGGTACAATACGTTTGACAGTACGCACTGATTTTGAATGAGCCTTGAAACAGTTTATTCACTCTTCTGAAAAGCGGCGTTTTTCGCTTTCGATTCTTTGCATTTTTACCGCCGATATGAGTCAATAATATAGCCGTATCAGTTTGCAATAACTTATATAAAATATCCTTCTTCTCCTTCTTATTCTGCTATCTCTTCTACCTTTGCAGTGTAGAAATTTTCACACAAGGCGTGCCACATGTCGCTATCAAGGGCTGCTATCCTGGCTTCCGCCCACCCAATCCTTTTTCTTTCTGGATATTTTGGAGGTTTTTCTTCAAGGTCACTATCGGCATTTCCCTGTGTCTTTTTCCTTTTGGTTTAACCTCCATAGCTTTCTTGGCCGTCCAGCTGACCGTCAGTCATCCATCCCTCATTATGTGGCCGAACCATCGAAGCTATCCTTTCACAATTATCTGATTGAGTGGTTCAATTTTAAGAGTAGTCTTTATCGTCCTATTTTGTATCTGGTCCCTCTTGGTCTCCCCTCTATTTTCTTCAGATACCTCATTACCGTTCTTTGCGGTTACAGTGTTTCAGGATTCACACTGAGAATAGAAACGTATGTCGAGCGATAAACAGCCAATTTAGTTTTTTTTGTGACTTCTTTCACAAAACCTTTTTAATGATTGCAGAAAACATCCTTCCCTAAGTGTAAATTCCCGCACTGATTTAAATAGTTAAAGATATGGACCTGCTCAATAGTCTTCCCATTAATTTGAATACTCTTTCATTTCTTCACTGTCAGTCCATAGTATAGTGTCGTGAGCAAATGCAGTTTACAGATTGTGACTTCCAATATCCAAGTAGTGTCTCCTTGTTTCTCCGCTAGTATTCATTAATCACATTATCTATGAGTGTAATGAAATATAGAGGGCTCCCTATGTCTCACAGTCTGAATCCCATTGTGGTGACAAATTCGGCGGATGTATAAAATATTAATGGTTATAATAGAATTCAAAACGTTTTTTTTTTAATTTCCAATATCTATATCATTTACATCATTAACTTAATAACCATGTCTAGGTAACTAAACTAGATTACCTTGTTATCTAGAAATGAATAGCACTAACAAGCCGAAACTCTACAGAAATCTTTAACTGATGCAAGATACGAATTTATTGATTCGTAGATTTTATTTTATCTGTAGCCATACCACGGTTATGTCATACCAATTTTTTAACACCTTCACGGTTTATATTGCGGAATATGCAAAGTGGTGATTTACGAAATGTTTACCCGATCCACTTGCTTTACTTTTGTTGTTACTAGGATCCTTTGTAAACAGCTTATTGTGGCGTTGTTTCCTCCTGTTACTACCCGAAGATCTAGCTCTACTTCCTCAACAGCCTTTACAATATATTAAATTCCATTAGACTCTTTTAAACAAGAATGTAACTTAGGATAAATTTTGTATAGACGTTGCTATGTATGTTTTAAGGGAATAAATATATTTTATTAATTCCGTTTATTTCGAATGTCATGAATAATTTTTATGGCAATTACTCAACTTATTATTTATTTTAATGTTCTAACTTTATTTTAAATTGGATTCATTTCCAAAGGTTGGTTGCATGTTTACCAATTTATTAATCAGTCAACCTAATACCTTAATTAAACCATTAATATATGGTTCAATTAAGGTGTTCAAAATGAGCTTGTTGTACTTAAGTAAGCGGAATCGAGTTATTTTCATAGTGAATAAGGGGCGAAGTAAGGCATTGGCTTGAAAATGAGTCACCGCTTGTATTACAACAATATTTTAAGCCAAAAACTACGAGAATGATACGATTCTGGTTATCAGTAAGCAGTTAACTCTCTCTGGACAAAATCTGACTTAACCACTTATTCACTATAGATATGGTGTCTCGGGGTTAAGTAAGAACCTAAATAATTATAATAAATATACTTTATTAATACAATTTCTTCTTATTTAGAACATCATTTAAGACCTTAGTTCCCAAAGTGGGACAGGTGGTCCACGTTGGCGTGGCAAAACAAATGGGGGTTCACAATTCGTAAGCGGAGGTCCACGAAAATGTATGTACTTTCGATGCTGAACAACTAAAATGTTGGCTTGACTTTACCTATCAATGTAGGCAGATAATATTTTAAGAAGCTCAGTGACTGTTGCTTGTAAAAACTTGCATATTTCATATTCAGTACAACGAATCGAGACTTTCCGCCGTCCGCAACGCTTGTTCAGACGTGCAAAGGGATGAAATACGACCTGTGGTGTGTGTGCTTGCAATCTTGCATGAACCTGTTTGATTCTTCGACAATATAAATACGAATGCCAAGGATAAACGTTACTCATTTGTTTCCGGAATTTCGAAAAGTAAAGTAAAGTATAGTGAATCGATGTTAGTGTTTGCCAGTGTCGGTACAAGGTTTATTATTTACCTGTATTTACCTGCCTATTTGTTATACCTACTTTTATTTTATGTTGTAATGAGTATATTTGTAATGTATAATTCCCATAGTTAGATCTAACCTTCATATTTTTCGTCGAGTTTTGGTGTAGAAATGTGGCTGCAGGGGTCCACGGGAACCAGCTAAGTTTTGAAGGTGGTCTATCAGAAGAAAAGTGTGGGAACCTCTATTTTAATATTTACATTGAGACTTGAGCAATAGTAATTAAGATTGATAGAGGATAGCCATAACAGATGTACATACAGTCCACCAAGATATTAATGTGACCACCAAGAAAGATTATTTTCTTTTTGTGTTTTCCTAATTTTTCTGATATAATACTTTCGCGAGTTTTAATAAATTGCTGTTTTAAGTAATGGCAACACTGTTATAAGTTTTTTAAGGTATTTTTCTTTTTTTAGTAATGACAGCATTGGTTTTAGTACAGCCATTTTTTTTCGAGGGACGGCCTGCATAATTTGTGTTTGAAATTTGTGTGGATTTATTGTTTCTTTTTCATTAAATAAAAATCGGATTCGGTAAGTTTATTATTGATTTATTATTTGTATCATATATTTTAACTATTTAACCATCCCCGAAGAAAAAGTGTGAAATTAAAGCACTTACCCATAAAACTAATATTTAAACTCGATTTACATCATTACGCATACAAAAAGATAATGCAAACATGTAACAAGAACGAATCTATTCCGTGGTCACATTAATATGGCCAGGGACTGTATATTAAATTATAACTTATCTGGTAAAACAAAGGTTATTTCTATTTCTGTATCAGCTAAGGCTGGCCGTCCCCCGCGCGGTTAATCTCCACTACGGTCCAGGCAAGCGTCATCTTTCCAGAAGTGTCTCACGACCTCCTTCCTTCGTCTCTCTTCAAGAAGTTCCTTTAACCAAAGTTCTTTCTTCCAGAAGTAATATCTTTGACCCACCTTCTTCCGTGTAGCCTAAACTTCCTCACCAGGGGATCTTGCTACCTAACTAAGTGACTTAGTTCTTATAATCGTTATTTTTGACTATTTTTATATCACTTCCAAAACCAATCATGGTCGGTCAACAATAATTTATTGACATAATTTTCCAAATATACATAGATATATCCAGACCATCTCAGCCTAGCTGTTCTTATGTGCTTCACCACGTCAGGCTCCTGATACAAAAGATACAGCTCTGCATTTTGTCTGAGTCTAAATAGATCGCCAATTCTTACAGATCCAACATTCTTCTTAATAATTTTCTTTCGAAGAGCAGTAAACTGTTGGTATCTGCCCTGGAAAGAGGCCAGGTTTCCGATCCATAAGTTAAAACAGGCCTGATGATTGTCTTGTACAGCATGACCTTGGCTCCTCTTGATATCAGACGACTTCGTAAAATGTTTTCCATCCCAAAATAACACCTATTAGTGGCCAATATTCTTCTTTGAACTTCTGGGCTGGTTGAGCTATCTGCTTTGACCAGAGAACCAAGGTAGACAAAACTGTCAATATTGAATTTAGTAACTTATATATTCATTGAAATGTAAAAAAATAAAACATAAACACGCACACAAACACCTTTGTATTATTTTTAAAAAATTATTTTTAGGATTAACGTTTCAATATCTTAAAGGCAAAATGTTGTTATCAACCATTGTTAACATACACACAAACATATGCATATTCTATATTGTATGAAAATAATTTGATATCATAATAATGCTTTCTAGTTTTCAGTCATATATTTATTCACGCATTTTTTTTCAATTTAGTAGTAATCTTAATGGATTATTATGTTTTATTTAAAATTACCTTATCAAAGCAAACTTGCCATTGAACGTATGAAGGAATATTGGAGACAGGGAAAACTCCACCTGAGGAAAGTAAAATAAAATTGAAAGGTGATCAGAAGTTGTCAATGACTTATGACGTTTTGACAAATTTAGTAGTTTCATTATTTCGATTATAATATATCAAACATAATATTGTTATGGAATAAATATTGTTTATGAATTTATATTGTATAAGATCATATACGAAAATACATGTGATAATATTTTAAGTAGGTAATAAACATTCTTTATCATTAAAAAAAACGCTTATGTAATTTCTATTCTTTAAATGGGACCACGAAATATATAAAGAAATTATACTTAAAAAGTTTGGTAAAACTGAAAAATAAATTAGGACAAACTATTTACAGTAGTAGGTGGATATCCGGAATTGATGTGTGATTTGACAGCAGTTAATGATATAGTGGGACTGTTCTATTTGAACGGCTGTGGTCAACTTTACAACGGATAATTTAATCACGGTTAACTGTTGGCATTAGATCCACCCAGCACCATCTCCTCACAGTCGCAGTTGATTACTTGTTTCACAGCAATATAGTTGGAGTGATATTTGAAAAACTATTTATTACAATAAGAAGTTTAAACAAAATATTTATAAATTACAATATTGTGTAGGAAATGATTTTCATGATTGTGATTAAATTATTTTCGGAAAATTTGCATCTGTTGTTATTTTATTACTGGTAATATATCTGTTGATATGTCAATATTGGTATTTATTTTGATATTAACTTACTCTTCCGAACCTTGGTCACTAACCACCATGCATATAAATACAATTTAATTAGAGATTATACAGAAAGAGAAAGGAAGGAAAAGCATTTGTTCAAATTTAGGAGCAGAACCAGCGGAAAACCGTTTAAGATGGTTGGGACATGTCCAAAGATTGAAAAATAGCCTCAATAACATACAAGGCTAAGGTAGACGGAAGAAGGTCCTGACGATATACCTTGGAAGAAAGTGTTAAATAAAGAAACCAGAAAGGGACCAGTATAGTGTAAATGGTGGAGGGGCTTTACAGAAAGAAACCTCACACTGCATGAGCGGTAGAGATGAATAATTGTAATAAAATTATATAAACTGAATAAAATTATAATAATATATAATATTATTCTACAGCACTGTATCGCAGAATTACAGACACCATTTCACATTTTTTCAAAAGAGGCAATTTTCCATGACTTGTAATTATTAAATTTGATTTATTCCTTGTTTTTGGGTGCTTAAAGAAACTGCCTCAAGATCATTTTTCACATTGTTATTGGCATTGATCTGTGGATTGGAAGTATAGGTCATATTAATTTATGGCAATTTACCTGAAATATTATCTCTTTTAAATATGGCGTCCTTTATCTCTGGAGCACAGAGTTTAAGACTCAAGACGATGTTGGATTATGGAGTAAAAACCAAGAGATCGACAGATTAAAAAAAATAACAATAAATGCAGGAAACGAAATGGAAATATGACCGCTGCAAAAGTCTCCCCTCATCGGCCTCAGATCTTCCTTGAGAAGCCACTTAGTCACCTCGGCCTGGTCGACTTCCTCCTCTTCGGGAAATTAAAGCATCGATTCAGAAGTTTATTTGTTTAGGAAGCGGTGGCTCCAATATTAGCTTACTATGAAACTCACGTAGTTGGAGGGAGCTTCTTATTTCCAGATGTTCCGGAGGATCTCGGGCTAAGGAAATCAGCTAATTCTGGGCTGAGGAAATTGATTTGGTTAGCTGCAAGGGTGTGACAATATCCGTCGCATCACTTGGGGGAAACGCTTCTTAAACTCGATGGATGGAGGGTGGCTGCTTTTTAGATTATTGCTTAATATAATTCAAAATAAAGAACTTCGTTTATGAACCAAACACAACTTCAACATTATAAACACTGTATAACCTTCTTCTACTTTTACAATATATTATTTGATTCTCGATTAGTAAATTTCTCACTGAGCTGGAATTTAAGGTAAAAACAAGACGAATACAAAAAGATTCAATCATACTAACTATTCTATGATAATTCTAAAACCATAGAGTCAATAGTTTAGTAACTAGTGGAAATTCCACTATTGTTTAAAGGGATCCAGGGAGTTGAAAGTCACAAATAAAATGGTTTTCAATAGTCATGTATAAATATTTCAGTTAAATTGATTAGTCTTGTGCTGAATGGTAAAACTATTATTTAAAAAAAAAATGTTTCTAAGTCAATGGTTTTTAATAAATAGTTTATATTCATTTAAATAGTGTATATAAGGTAAATATTAAATATATTTTAAATATTCTAATTTATTTTGGCATGCCGTACTACGTACTAATTTTTTCTTAATTGCATTCATATCCAGAGGTTGTTTATGTGTTTTTCAATTTACTAATTAATTAAACCAACACCATATTATTCACAAATATATAGTGGATCTGGGTTAAGTAAGCACCAAAACGGATTCTAATAAATATACTTTATTTATACAGTTTGAAATAAGATTAATGATTCAGATATACATAGAGGATTGTCATAAAATACAACATACAGAACATAAATTGCAACTTATCTTGTGAAACAAGGGTACACCTATAGTTCTTGTTGTGAAGGTGTGTCTTCTCCGGATACTCCTCCGCCAGCATCGTTCGGCAGTCTCCTTTTTCCGTCTCCTCGCTACTTCCTCTTCGTGATCTTTTCAGTGAGTCCTTTTACAAAAGTGTAGTCTTTGACCCGCTCTTTGGTATGTCTTGACTCATCTTGATCATGGGGTCAAATCATTCTACCTGAGTGATCTATTTCTTGCAAACGGTCATTTGCTTATTCTGCAAATATATATTTATTTTTCTAATAACGCCCGATACGAGCACTTTACTTATTCTAGTTTATTTTTATCAATAATGATTTTTGAAAGGTTTAATATTGGTTAGGCAATGGCTATTACGAAAACATTTTTCCATCCTTTTGAAAGTAACCAGAACGGCGGTCATGTAATTATATATATTCGCTATGAATTTTTAGAGTCATTATACCAAAAACCACCATTAGTTACATCCCCTCCCCATAGTCAAAATAGATGTGAATATTTGATATCGGATGATTAAGATTTAAGTTCTACTATCATAAAGAAATTTAAGCTTTACGCACTTTTGTATACCATGCAGGTAAACCAAACCTTTTTTTTACTACTCGATGATGTACATAGCAACAAAACAAGCAAAAAATTCAAATAAAAAATATATGCAGAGGGTTGATTTTTCGAACACTGATTTTTTTTTACACATAACAAAGCACAAGGGAATTTGTGTTGGGTAATATAACTATCTAAAGATATATCATAAATAAGAAAAAATAACTTTGTTTATATGACTTTAACAAATTAAAACACTTTGTTGATAAGTACTGTTTATAGAGCTTAAAAATTGTAGTACAATGAAGTGGCATACAAGTACAATAGTAGTGCAATGACTATGAAAACAATGAGCAAAAAGTAACTTTGGTTTCCTGTTTGATTTAAGGGATATCTAAAACGATATGAGGAAAACGTAGGGATATTTGAGTGATAAATTGTAATAATCTCCTAGACACGTAACATAACACTAACTGCCTTAAGCCACCAAAGTAAAATGGTTTACACATTTGTATTGTATAAGTTTTCCTCATATATAAGCTGAAATATAGTTACGATATTTTTTCCTTGTCGCAGTGTTCGGAAGATATTTCACATGACCACACATCATCGAACGTCACCTCTAACCCTGACCAATAGCAACCACATCTGTTCGTATAACGACCCTCTCAACAAGAGTGTTATCCTCCCTGACAAACGTTTATTCCTCGAGGCAGAAATTGAATCCGCAGAGTCCCTCCTTAGTATATGTTATCGGAGGATATCCCGCATAAAATAAACGCGACATTCTATCGGCAGATGTGGCAAGCTGTCACCACCGGAGGGGAATATAAATTCGTGTGGTATCTCGGGTTTTTGCGAGCTACAGCGGCGGGCCTCTTGGTTTCACTTTAATAACAGTTCTCTAACTCCTTTCCCTCTATGGCAATATAAGAAGAGGGTGGCTCGGTCTGGAAATAGGGTGTGCAAGATATAGAACCTTAGCCTGTTGAATGAATAAAATTTAGGGGGGTAGAACTAAAACCCGAACTGAATTATTTTATTCCGTCTTTTCAAAGATTTGGAAACAATTTCTTCGATTCGCTTCACTGCCCAAACAATGAATAGCATTTTATTTATTGCGTGCTGATCATAGTTACAAGAAAAGTTATAAATCTACTTAGAAAGAAAAGAAGCAAAGAAAGAAAGAAAGGAGCTGTATGCCTACATGTTGAATTGCCCGTTACTTGCTAACGACTGCTGTCTTGTCCTGTAAAAGTACATATTCTAAGGTGCGTTTAAGTTACCTGCTCAATGTCCCTTTCCCTATTTACGTAATTAAGGCACTCCTAGTGTTCCAGATAGTGTCACATATGGCTTTGACTTGGAAAAGGTAGTACGTAAAAAAAATATTTTTCATTTTTTTTCATAGAAAAGGTAGTAAGGAATCATGTCAATAGGTTGAAAGAAAAGTAAGTCAAAACTGGGACTGGTTTATTTTCCATAATCGGTAGTAGTTACTATTTTCTAATTGAAACATTCATGTTTAGTAGGCATTACAGTTTTTTGCTTCTCATGTAAAATTATTTTTTCCATGGCAGCAATTGTAAAAACAGTTTTATATTCATGATAAGAAATTCAAGCCTTAGATGAATGTTTGCAGATATACAAAAGTTTATAAAAAATCTGCAAAGCAATTTAACAATGAGATTGACCATATCCGTAAGGATTTTAATCCCTAATTTTAGATGATATATATGTATATTTTTCTGAGTAAAGATTTTGTAATTTAGACGTGAATGAGGAATGGAGATTTAAAAATCAATTTCATTCAAACAGGCATTAATCTATAAATTTATTTTTACAACCAATGAACCCCTTCTATCATACCGACCTATATAAACCTTTGATTAAAATCTGCACTATCCATTCACAAAAGGGTTTATAAGAGCTCTCTAGGTTTAATACAAAAAGTGATTACAAAAACAAACTCTTGGTTTGTTTATGAAATTGCAATATATATTGTTACGGTCACAGGAAGCAAAGGATTAGCGGCTTAAATCCGTCGGCGGGAAAAGTTAAAATAGGATTAGGACCTTCTAGACCGTCTCCTTTTGTTGGAAAAGGATTAAGAAGATTCCAGTATTGTCTCGCCCCTTCCGTGTTCTAGAATGTTCGGCCTTGCCAATTTAAATACTTCCCTCGCCTCGAGCGAGTCAGTCTTAGTCTGAGAGTAGACCAGTGAAGATCTGTGATAAGTGTAATAAGTGAGTGTCAGTGTGATAAACTAGTCAGTGTTGAATCGGCCAGTGTATTAAGTGTATCAGTTGACTGTATCAGTCTCGCGAGTGTAATAAACTGTTTCTGTTTGTTACTGTGTGTCAGTTTGTGATACTTGGAGGATCTTACGGTCGGTGGACTAGTGAACTGTAAGTTATAAATTGTAGTGTAATATATTCATAGAAACTATTGTAACTAGTTAAGCTATCTAGAATTAGTAATATCTTATATTATTGTAATAGTTAAATAGGAGTTAGGCCTAGATAATAAATATTTAGAATGTTGTTATTATAAATTTATCTTAGTTCAATAATTTAATTGTTAATAGTTTACTTGTATCCTTTTTATCACTTTTGTTAATAAATATTAGTATCTTTAATTAAGGAATTGTTTAATTCATTTTAATACCCAGTAGCCCGTAACAATATAATAAAAGAACTTGTCGTAATAAAGATTAAAGGTCAGGCTAAAGAACAGCCTGGGAATAGCATCATCAGAGAATGATATAAATCATAAATACCGAAAATATGAATTCTTATTTTAGTTAGCAGTAGAAAACATATTGGAATCGCAACGTTAAAATTATAAAATAAGTAATTAATGTATTTTTTTTTATCCTTTGGTAATTGTTATTCACAAATACAACAAAAATAGGCTCTCAAGAGTTCAATGAATTAGTAATTCGTAAAGATAAATGTTCAGCTTATATTGATAAAAATTCATTTAGGGTTATTTCAGAATTATAAAAAATTACATTATAAAATAGTAATTGAATAACGCAATAATTCCTGCACCACCACAATAAGAAGCTTGTAACTAGACACATATATTTTTACGGGGCATAAATCAACATAAATAATTGAATTTTTTACTTCATGCATCCATTCTGGTTGTCTCTACTGCCTTCATAAAGTAATATAATAATAAAACAAAAAAAGAACTTGGAAATATTAAAAATTACAAACCGAAGCATCCAAGTAACTAAAATTTTCAAACTTTTTAAAATATGTGATACATTTCATCAAGTCTGGTGAAAAGTCTAGGTTTGAAACTAGAGGGTTTGATTGGTAATGAATTTTGTTATAAAAGGATAGATACCGGGTTCGGGCTAAATCAGCAACAAAAGGGACATTAAGGTCGTTATGGATGACTTTAATCTTTAACAATAAGGAGCATTGAGGATTTTACGAAGGATTTGTGATTGTAAGGATTGGATACGAGAGGAATTCGATGGCTTGGGGATCCCCTAAGCTCTACTCCGTAAGTCCAAATAGGTCGTATGATGGTCAAGTAGATGAGTCTTTTGTAGATGATTGGGAGCATAGAGTCTAGTAAGTGTTGAAGTAGCCTGAAACGTCGGTTTCTTGTCTTTTCATTCCTGTATGAGGATTCCATTTTATTCGTTTGTCGAGATGCAACCCTAAGTATCGGATCTGTTCTACTGACACTAGTGGGATATTATTAAAGGATATTGGAGGGCAGGAAATCATTGGTTTACGGCGTAAGGTAAAAGTGATTTGATGCGATTTTTGAGAATTTATTTTAATTCTCCAGTTTTGACACCGTTCTTCAAGATCAGTGATATGGGATATGGGATTGGGTGCTTTGGTATGCAATTACTGGATCGCTCTTGACTGATTGTCAATTCTACTTGCTCAAACATGTTGATGTACAAGTTTATTTTCGTAGACATTTCTTAGGTGATACCCTAGCTTTATATTTGTGTATTTTTTAATCCATTTTGAGTAAATTGAAAATAATGTTGTTTGGACACAAGCTTTATAGATGATTTTTCAGTCTACTCAATTCTCAATTGCATCTCATAGTTTTGAGAATTTAGATAAGAATGATTTATTTGTTAGTCGTTGCTTGTGTAATTTAACTTTGTAATGTTAGAATTCAATAGAAGTTCCATTCTCGATATTGAAGCATTACCATGAGCAGAAGAGGGTAGAATGTTCTGTGATATCTCAGGCTCCCACCCATCCGTCATCTTTATCTGCGCTTTATCACAGAGGTAATTGTGAGATCTCCAGGCGAAAAACCCTAATATTTCATAATAAGCCTTCCCGCAAAATCTCATTTAACTTAACCACTTCTTTAGGGGACAAGTTTTTTTTCCATTTCGCTCTGAGCGCTCGTCCACGGAGTGACTTATTTTATTTGTCCTTAAAAGATTGTCTTACTAAAAACGGTTTGGTACTAAGTAGTTCTTCCATAAATAATTTGTTAGCACCTTTTTTTTTAATTTATATTACTTGAATTTTTCAACCGCTTGTAAGCTATTTTCTCATAGTTTCCGAAATCCGAGAGTGTTTCTTATTTTTAAAAAACACTATTCTTTGTAGCACAACATGTCGTAATTTAATAAATTCTTAACAAATGGATTCTATGAAACTAATAACATGCCATCGACATATATAGGCAGTGATTTTTTAAAACCTAGGATTAATGAGCATTCATTACCAGATATCAATAAAATAAACGATCAATACTTTTGCGGAAAAAATCATAATATTAGGCAACGCCCTCTGGTAGTTGACTATTCTTATTATCTCATAGTATAAATATGTAATAACATTTATAATACATTTTAATAACATCGCTGATAGTTATGTAAATATGAAAGCAAATCGTTCTTCTATATACAAATCACAAACTAAAAATATTTTCAAACTTTCATGTGATCCCAAACACCATTTATTCCTTATATTAGGCTAATCCGTTTTGTAATTAATCGCGATCAATAAGATGGAAAATCTTCTGATTTGGATCAGTTTGCTGAAATTACAAAACTTTTATTGTGGTTAAAATACTTTTCGTTGTTTTTTATATATTCAATCTTCTTAAAAGGATGCACACTTAAAATTCGTTTTGTTTTTCAAAGCTAAATCAATATTGAAGGAGTACTTATTTTGTACAATATTTGAAACTTCCAGAGTAATCGTAAATGAATATCTACATTTCTTATTGCAGTATCTGCGGCCCAATCCTCTACACTGTTTATACAGCTGACATCTCAACTTATCCTAATACTATCCTTACCATGTAATTGGATGACACATGTCTATTATCAGTCAACACTGATCCAGTTATAGCATCCCATACTCTTAAATCCTATATCACTGACCTTAAAAAATGGTGTCAAAACTGGGGGATTAAAATAAATTCCCACAAATCCCGTCAAATCCATTTTACCCTCCGTTGTAAACGAATGACTTCCTGTCCTCCTGTATCGTTTCATAACATCCCACTGATTCCCGTAGAACAGGTCCGGTACCTAATTACCTATAGTCGTAAGACAACACCTTGACAAAAGATTAACTTGGAATCCTCATACTAGACTGAAATAACAAGAAACAGCATGCCGTTTCAGGCTACTTCAACATTTACTAGACAAATGCTCTAAGCTCCCAATTAATTACAAAAGAGTCATATACATGACAATCATTAGGCCTATCTGGACTTTCGGAATAGAGCTTTGGGGCTACACTAAACCATCGAATTTCACTTGTATTCAAGCCTTACAATCCAAAATTCTTCGTAAATTCCTCAATGTTCCTTACTTTGTTCCGGAAAAAGTAATCCATAATGACCTCAATGTCCCATTTGTTGCTGATCTGTCCCGAAGGCGATATCAATCTTCTCATGACAAACATCCTTTTATTCCCACTCAAACCCACTAGTTTCAAACCTAGCAACCTCTTAAATTCCTGATAATCCTCCGCGGTGCTGAAAAGAAGATGGCCTCGTTAACTGAGTTGAACTTGCTATTTGAGTACTGTCATTGGCTAGTTTCTCTACTTTCCCTTATTTCGTGTCACTATTCATCTTTCATTATATTTACTGAATGTATTCTATTGCACAGTTGTAAATTTCAATAAATAACTTTTTTTAAAATACATTTCTTATAGATTACTTTTATTATTAATATTCTTCTTTCAATCTTCACTCGTTGTTTTTTCCATGGATGCTCGGATCTCGATTCGAGCAATTTTGGAGAGGGTGTTAGTTCAATACTGGCACCGCTCCTGCAAATGAACGACACAACTAAAAATTTAGCCTTATTGAGTTAAGCCTTCAGTAGGAATTGTATTGGTTGAAGATTTTAATTCAAGAACGACATATATGATATTCCATTTCCAACACTTTTTATTAATAATATAATTTTTTGAGATGTATCATTATTGAATCTCTTGTTTTATGGGAATAATGACATACGTTAAATTCGAAAAAGCTTCAAGGTTTTTAAAAATTCCTAATGATTAATGAAATAATTTCGATACCCTCATAACAGGAATGCTGTGCTTCATCAATACTCTTAACAGTTTTTTGTTTAACTCACATGGAACTTTCAAATATCTCTTTCGAAAAATTAGGTTTTTTGAGTTATGTCATTGTTATTTTGCAGGATCGACATGTGAGAATATCTAGACTAATAATAGTGGTAGTAGCGAAAGGAACGTTCCAAAGCTGGTCGATACAAGTTATTTACTTTTTATCGTGACATTTTAGCTGGGATGTTTAGCTTGCTTTTAGTAGCCATGTCAGGCTGCAGCTGGGACCTAGATCCGCAAAAAGTGGGAGGGAAAAGGGGATAAGAAAAAAGTGGGTGAAAAGCAAAGGGTAAATCAGGGCGGAGCAGCTGGCGGCTAAAGTTTTCTCGGCTTTTATAATTCATGGAAGGGAGGGGATTGATGATGGATGAAGGGCGGGAGGTAAGGGGGGGGGAGAAACCGCCAGATAGGAACCCTTCGATAATTCTGCCCTCATTGCCTTTCTTTTTTTTTTCTTTTATGAGAAAAACCCACTTTGGAGCCACTCCATTCCCGGCCATTTGAATACTTTCAACAGGAAAACTCAACATTCCTGGGAGTATATACTGGATTGTACGGATAAAAAACGTATACACTCATTTTTCCCATTTTTTTTATTTAGGTATTTATATACATACGTAAGCACGTCCGTTTAAGTCGCGAATTGGTATTTCATTGCTTTGCATATTTCGCAATATATCTAAAGTGAAAAGAGCCGCGTTTAGAAACTTTTGGTAGTAGAGGGAAAACTTATGAGTTCGAGTCACCTACAATCTCGTGACGTATTGTGCGAGACTAGCGATGTCTAGTTGCTTGTGTATGAGTCATACAATTTGTTGTAATCAACTTTAGTTTGAAGGTTAGAATAACAACAAGTGTACTTAACTAAGAGGTCGTTTAATAGTTAAGCATACATCAAGCAGTTAAGCGAGTTATAAATGTATTATTTATTTTCTTGTATATAAAGAAAAAAAAAAAAGGGATGAAGGAAAGAAGGAAGGAGGAAGGAAGAAAAAAAAATACTGTACATACTGTAGTGTTTAAGTATGCATTTAATACAAACAAATTGTAATGTACAATATGTCCGATATGGATTGATCAGTATGCTGTGTATTACGGCAATCCAATATAGTTGGACAGCATTGCTGCAAATAAAGCATTTCTCTCTCTCTGCTGATTATAACTCAGTACATCAAAAACTTCTTTGAAATAGCTGAGCATCTAATATTATTAAATCATTGAAAGTACAAATTAGCTGTTGTTTTTGAAAGTGGTAGAATTCCATTTAGATTAAAAAAAAAATAGTTTACTCTTCTAAAATTATGTTAATGATTATTATTTAAAAATGAAATTTAAAAGGAGCATAGGATTTAAGGGTTCAAAAGTACGTTTTGCTAAGTGCTAAGTGATAAAAACGTTTGCGCGTATTTTTAGAATAATTCAAATGAAAACCTTTAGATATTGCGAATATGAAAAATGGACTTATACCACTTTCAAAAATAACATCTCAAATGATCTAAGTATTTTGAGCTTGAGCAGCCGATCATATCGTGCCTGCTATTTCCAACTGTAGAATGTGAAAATCGGTACTTTTGAGTGGAATTTAAAAAAAAATTTCAAGGTTCAATAAAAATTAGTGCCTACAGTCAAACCAATGACATTCGTTTTGGATTGTTTTGGTGACTGATATATGCCTCTATATGAATTTTATATCTATTATCAATCCTAAAGCAACTGCTATAAGTCTAAAATGAAAACTGTGTTTTTTTCACATTCGATACTTTGCGAAGACAGGGACGATATGTTTTGATAAGCATAATACACGTAATAAACTTCTTGAAAGTGTATATAAATTATGTACGAAGTGTCATTACATTTAAAAGCCAGGCTAATGTTAATTATTTAAATTTACGAATTTAATGAAATGTATACAAATCATACTATAACTGATTTAAGAATTAAAAAGAGAACTCCCCTATTTCAGTTTTGAGATTTCACTTTCGAAAACTTATATTTTTAACATTTGTCGGAAGCCCTCATTGCCTATTTAAGTTGTTAAGATTTTATAGGGATAGTGAAGGATCTTAACACTACGTGTTACGTGTGAAAGTTGAATCACTTTATTTATCACATAAATAACACAAGATATAGAATAAAAAGTAATACGTACAATGGTGTTGAGACAAGCTCGAAGGTTCGTAATAAATTTCTTAAAAATGTAATTTTAGTTAAATAAATTTCGCTCTGGATGTGGACTGTATAAGTTATTTTAAAAGCGTTCGATATTATAAAGAGGTAACAGGAAGAAATCAAAAACACAGAAAATAAAAGGTGGCTCACCCTAGGCCGGCAGCATACGGACAGGAACTCTGGCTTCTGAGTACTCAAAAACCAAAAGAGGCTGGCAGCGTCTTTTAGTCCTGATGATTTCCTATGCCCTTGAAAAACTCCTGGGGAATCCAGACTTATTTGCAGATGAATCGTGAAATATTTGTAACTCATGAATAAAACGGAAATTATTAAACTGGTCAATAACTGGTAGTTTTGATTAAGCTGGATAGCTGGATTAAAGACTCGCGAATGCTTTAGCTGGATAGCTGGAAGCATAAGAAAAGACTCGCGACTGCTGCGAGTGCACGCTGAAGACAAGATTAAAAACAGTACCACAGGTGAAGAGAGCACCCGTAAATCGCGCTCTGTTTGTGATTATGTCAATTAATTGAAGTGTTAGTTGCCCCAAACGGCCGCTAGAGAGCGTAGTGTGCTATTTGAAGATGTATTTGACACTTTACCTATTTTTTAAGTATGGAATAAATTTATTTCCAAAAAGAACGCCAAATGGCGTGAACAAGTGGTGTTAGATAAACATCAATTCCCATATGGTAAAACAATATGAGAAGGTTATCTTCTTGTTGTCATACTACACGCGATTTATCGATGATCGATGTTCGATGTCGCTACAAAGTTTTTATGTATTTTTTTTTTCGAACTTATTCAATAATTCGTTCACGCATGAATCGCCATCAATAATCACTATAAGATTACGATACTGTGCAGGAAAGTACTTGCAAAAAAGTAAATAAAAATCAATTATTAAAATACAGTAAATCTTAAGGTATCGATGAACTATGGAAAAATTATTTTCCTAAAACAGACATTGTGTTAAAAAAAAAAGGAATCTAAAAAAGAATTACAAACGGATTGGTTAGGCGAAATCAGATCTTAAAAAAATAAAAATAAAATATTTGCATGGAACGTCTGTGAGTTGCTCCAGCTCTGCCAGGGAACTGGTTTCGATCAGTCAGCGAAAGTAATTTAAGTAGTTGGAATTCCTCTCCCGAGATTGGAAATACTTTCTTTTCGACAGTTTAAATGCATTTTACTTTAGAGGGGGGGGGGGCGTAAGCGTGTTTGGCCATTAGCAGCCCATCGGCTCAATTAGCCATTCTTTGTTGTAATTAACGGTGTAACTTATTGTTCCCTCACTACGTGCCAAGAATTCGCAATCGGTGCAAGAATTAATTTGGCCTCAGTGTTTAGGAATGCCTGAAGACTTTAAGCAAGTTCAGTGCCCCTTGCCACAATATTTATTTAAAAATAGAGTCTAGTCCGAAGAACTGAAAATTTTTAATTTAGTTATTTTTCATGCATATTAAAAATAGTTGCTTTAGCGAATGATTAATGCAAAATATCTAGATTTCTATCAGTTTAGTAACAATAGAAGATGGATTTATAAAACTAAGATGTTGTAGGAAAAAAATGGTATGGGTGGAGGTCAATAAAATTCTCTTCTATAGGGAGAACTGTTTATTGTTAAGCCAAAGTTTCGACCAACATTGCAGATCTTCTTCAGAGCTAAATATAGAATATACAAATAAATAAAAATAATACTATATGTATTATATTGACAGAATAATGTTATATGTAGTAAGTAGTAGAAATAAAAACCAGTGGGTTTGAATTATATAATAACAGAGAGCAACTGTTTAAATCCAACAAAGTTACAAATTAAAAATTAGAACAAAGTAACAAATGAAACATTAAAAAATAGAACAGAATTATAGTAGATAAAGATTAGAAATTATAGTTAAACATATAGAACAGAATTGTGGTAGATACAATAATAAAAATTAAAAAAAATAAAATAAAAATAGTAAATAAATATATTTACGAAATTCAAAACACATTCTCAAAACTAAGGAATGCGAAGGTCACAGATGTAGTAGAACTGAAAGCTTTTATTAAAAGTTGTTATGTGGCTGTGTAAGTTATTATCCATGTCTGTTTCCTTTATTGAACCTTTTATTCTTGGTTATGTTATTATAAGAATAAATATTGATAATTTAAATAAATAAATAGAGATTACCAGAAGAAAGCAAATTTATCGTTCCCGTTATTTTTTCGCTTGAATCCTAAATATACTTAATGCAAATGCTATTTCGTCATTACATTCTACGTCCCCAATGCCTTAAGTATTTAGTTTGAGTTTTCAACAAAAATCAATTTCAACAAAAATGCTAGTTTTCCAGAAAGTGATCTGTCAGATTTGATGCGTTTTAGAGCCGCGTCTTAGGGAAGGTTAATAAAGGAAATTCAAATTCATGAGTGAGTTTTTTTGGGGAAATAAAATCATTATTTAAAATAACAAATTATTACTGTACTTGGGAAAGCAGCTAAGCATTTTCTTTGTCAGTGAAAAATCGTTTTGCAGTTGCATCTTTCATTATTATCATTTGTGCCATATTCGTTTTTAAGTCATTATTGTATTAAATTATTCCAATTTTGATTGATTGGATTACGAATTCGATTTTATACCTACAGAATATCATCTAGAAATGAGCTGTTATATTTGACTGAGATAAAACTCCATATGAATCGAAAAAAAATCGTGGTTGCTTATAAATAATTTTAATATTATTTCATGACAAAATTTAAAAGGTGTATAATTAAAATAAGGTGTGTAATTTAAAAGGTTATCGTGGTCGCTCTTTGCTAAGTGGTGAAACATAATTTTTACCCATAATTTTTAATCAATTCTATTTATGGTTTTTACTGATTTTTTAAACTCAGGAACCTTTTTACATATCAGAATCATATTATTTTTGCATTCTTCTTTATTATTTCGGATAGTTCTGTCCAATTTTAAACTTTCCAAGTCCAATAAGGTTAAAAATATTATAGCATCCTAATGAATAAGCCATTCGTTGGTATAACACAAGTTTACTTTTTTTAAATTTAGAAAATTAGCCATTGTTAAACATTAATCTTTTAGTTTATATTCATTGTATTAGTACCTTAAACTTAAAGTTCCTTTGCACTATGATATTTTAAAATGTTATGATTGATTTGGGTTAACTCTGTGAGGAAATTAATCTTATATGAATGTTTCACTATTTTTATGTATATAATTATATTATTTTTGTTAAGACTAAAAATGATTATTCTTTCCCTTCATTTCAGTAACAGATCCTTGACCTTGTAAACTAGTTTTCTCTCTTAATTATTTCTTCTTAACTATAGATATTTGCTACTGCCACCATTCTAACTTTCGTAATCACCAATCAAATTCAATTGTAAATTTTCCTATAAATGTTTATTTTATTTCTTATATTTATACATTATAGGTCTTTTCACACCACTCGAGGCCCCTAATAATAATAATTTCGGTATTATTCTATTAGAGTTGGTCAAATTATAAATGCAATTAGAGCAATTAGGGCGAATGGCTATTTTACCATTATTTTGACTAGCTATTGTGATACTTTTATAAAACCCATTTTAAAGAATTACTGAAATGGTAAATAATCGCAATTTTAAATGTAATTTGCCTAAAACTGAATTCTACACTGTGCCGGATTATTATGCCCTTGTTCCATTAACATATTTTAAAATGAATTCATGATTATCAAAGCCGACTAATGTATTGTTATTACAGAAGACTCTCCACCGACTATCCTCGTTCGACTTCCCTCAGGGTCGGGTTCTGCAGAGCCTAGCGGGACGCTAGCAGTGTACCCCGGCTCGATACTGCACCTCGAGTGCCTCTTCTCCAGGCAGATTGGTAATCCTGAGTGGTCTTGGACATCTCCTTTCAGGAGCTACCTTACAGGTCAGTCTGGTGTCACTTAAAATAACAACATTTTAAATGATCATTATGAAAATATAATATTACAAACATTGTCATATGGTACTGAAACATTTAGTCTGTGTGATTCAGCTCATAAATAACATTTAAATTTAGAGCTTGGCTTTGTAGAGTTATAGGAAATTATGATATAACGAAAAAGACGATGAAAAAATAGATGTTTGCCAGAATGATTAATTTAACAAAACAAGTTCATTTTTATGATTTTTAGTTTATTTTTAAAATATGAGAGGATTCTATATTGTACGAGCGGAGTACGCAAGTAGCTTCTTTTACCTAACTGACTTCATAAAAAGAAAAAAATCCCACATAACGATTAAATTATTCAAAGACAAATTTCAAGCATGGATTCAAGTGATTTTTTTTCTAGAAATACTATTTTGATTAATATACATACATATATATATTTATATATATATATATATATATATATATATATATATATATATATATATATATATATATATATATATATATATATTGCCAAAAATCATACATTATCTTACATTTTTACATTAATCCTTATTCATACATTTATTTTTATCATTTTTAATACAAATATGTTTTTAAGGAACAATATTTAGTATATAGTATGATTTTGAAAACCTACAAAAACCGCTTTCCATTCTTCTCCATTATTTCATATATTTTTTCAACTCATCCGACCTTAAAATCGTGCTTATTTCTCCTTACCATAATAACACATAACTGAAAATACTGGTGTATTCATAATTTAATAAACAATATTTGTTAATGTTACGAACATTATCAAATAAAATGTCCTCACTCAAATTTTAAATAACCATTACAAAATGTTCCAAAGGTTTTTTGTTTTTTTTATGTTTTTTTATGTACAAATTTTAAAACATTGGTGGGATAATCCCATCCAAAGGTTTATTATGCAATGAATAACTATGAGGAATAGTTTTCGTAATCGAATAAATGATCTAAACAAGTTTTAATCATGAAGATGTTTACTTTGCACAAATGGAGCCAATGGGGCGAATTTGTTTGGGCACCATCTCATATCGCTATTCAATAGCAATATGAGATGGAAACAAGCTATAGGTTATTGTGTAGATTGGAAACAAGCTATAGGTTATTGTGTTGGTTTACAAGATAAACTCCAAAACTGTTCGAAAAGATAGACTTGATGTTGACATATCCCAAGGCTATAAGAGCATTGAAGGAAAAAGAATAAGAAAATGTTTGTCTATCTTTTCTAGAGCTTTAAAAAAAAATTATCTTATAGATAGTTCTATACTGATCATTTCAAACAATCAGTATATAAAAAAAAAAATTAATCGTTACCATATAATAGGTAAATGCACTATTCTTTTTATTATATATTGTGTCAACAAGATTAAGACAGCAATTTAGGATATAATTAATTATAATTTTTACAACGATCGAATTTCTTAGCGTATAATTTATTTATTTAACCTGTAAAGACTTCTAAATTAAGCCTTTTAGTTTCTTTCCTTATTTTTTTCTTTCAGTTCATCTAGACCAAAGTGAATATCCCACCGTATTTTTATTACATTCTGTTTTTTCCATTTGCGAGATGAAAGTGTTCCTAAAGGACTCGTATTGTTGAAAGGAAGTGAAGAAACTTTGCTATTAGGGTAAAAGAAAAACTAAAGAAAACACGGCAATGTAAATGAATGAGTTAGAGGGAAAAACAATTTATAGGCTAAGGGAAAACCATTTGGTTGCGTTTACTTCCGTAGTGAAGCCTAAACCACTTTACTTCTCTAATTGCTTCCTTAGCCTGTAAACAAACAGCTGCGAAAGTTTCATCTTTCAGAGTTTATCCCAGAAATATTTTTTTACAGTTTATACAGTTTTCTTTTCCCTTTTTTATTTTATCCCAAGCAAGGGTTTATATCTGGAATGAGATTTAAAAATTCATTTCTCTTTGCGTGTCCTAATATACATTGCCTGTTGGTGGTTTTTGCAATGAATTCCAAAAAGTTTGTATTATTAAATGTGTTTCTGGCCAACTTAGAATTTAATTTCACTGTTAACTTTATAGTATATTATATTTGTAGTTTTGTATTTCAATCAATACGTAAATACTACTAGTATACAAATATCTTCTAAATGCCTTAATGAAATATAATTCAGGTTGATGTAATACCTCATTATTATTTAGGCTATTAATTTTTTAACTTGTAGGCTATTAACTTGTGAACTAATAACTTATCTATCTCTTTATGAAGTTCCTGTATAAGTAACAATAATATAATATAAGCGTATATTAGCGTTGTAACTAAACAGCAATGAATCTAAAGGTAACCCCTAGTACTGCAGTTACCAGGGCACAGATATTGATATTTGTTTTGTTACGATGTGGGTCAAGTGTCAAAAGAGCATAAGTGAGTCATTTTGTTGTTGAGGTAAAGTTTTAGTTTGTCAAAAGCACATGGTTTAACTATGCGAAGGGTTGGGAGAGGTATTCGCTACAACCCCTATGGTTTTAGGTGTATGATTGCTTGTTTGTGTTTAAAGGCCTAACACATGACGCTTATTAATGACGCTTAGTCATCATCGCATGTGGTTCGCTAAATAAAACTGCTATTTTATAAAGTTGGTATTTCTGTTCTGCTATGCTAAGGTTCCGGGTTAAAATCTGGCTGCGACACATACATTTTTCACTGTGTTAATAGCCACTGATGGACCCTTTGAGATCTACTATCCCTCTTGTAGGTCACCCGGTTTCTGTAAAGTGGTAAAGTGGGTAATTGGAAGATAACCTGGCATGACCTTGGACTAATAACCTCCCTGCACAACCTTCGTTCTAGATAAAAACAAAACAAAAAAACTGTACAACTTCAACCCATGAAGGGTCTTGGGCTCAGTACATGGTAGAGACGTTACTATTTCTTGGACAATGGTTGTGCAGGGAGATGATTTGTCCTAGATCATGCTCAACCGCCACATTTTCCCTTTTATTTTGGGTACCCACTTCATAGGACTGGGTGAGGGTGCTTGATCCCATGAACTTAAGACGTTCGACACAACTCAGCGCTCTACTACTGGGCCAATCCACTTCTTTTTGGTCTAGAAACAGTACAGGACTACTGCGTATTGAACCAATAAACCTTCCATGGGTTGTAGAGATATATAAGTACATTACTTTGTCCCATTAAGTTTCATGATAATATTATACATCTGTGGGAATAAAATTTTCCTGATTTCCCCATCTTTTCCCTTAAAGATAAAAATAAATGTTTACATATTGCTAGACCATGTAGCTAGTTCTAAATATCTCATCTATTAATCCTAAACAAATATTTGAGCCTTGTCTTACTGCCTTGTAAAACCCAACAGATTACTAAGGCTAACAAATGGGCTACAGAGAGTTTAATAGCTTAGCCTGCCAGCAGAGGAACTAGAAGTAGCTTCAGGATGAGATCAAACAGGACAAAGAAAGGACGACCCTCTTGTTCTTAGAACCCACAAATAACCTCGAAGAGCAACTTTAATTGGCAGAAGGAGAGCAGCAATGATTCAGGGGCTGTCCTCGCATCAGCCGAATAGTTGTCCCCAAATGATATTGTTCTTAATCCCCTCCATCCTCAGTCATAAATAGCCACTTCCCTCTCCAGGAATTTAATCTCTACTCTCTCAAGACCTTCATCAATCATTTATATTGTCCTGATGCCACCTTAGCTCTTAATGAGACCGTTTGTCATGGCCCAAAAATAATCAAAATTATTAATTTCTTTAGGGTTTGTTTATTCCTGTTTTTTAATTCTATTGTCTTAATCTTTAAAAATATACATTGAATTTTAACCAAAGTCAAAACATTTAAAACCTTACTTCAAAAGTCAAACAATTCCAGTTCTTTTTACTCTTATTTCTATATTTAAATTGGATCCATTCGATTCTGTTAAAAACGAAATAAACAATTTCCTTTTCATTTGCCTTTAATATTATATTTAAAATGAGTCCAGAATGGTGTTTTTAATTAAATCATGCAGTTAAAATCTTCACAACAGTTCATGGGCGTAAATAATACCAGGAAATGCATCCTGTATTTTCAGAGTGTTATGATCTAAGACATCAATAAAAACAAATTAAACATAAATTAAGCTATAGATTTCGAGAGAGAAAAAAATTAAACTAAATAATAAATTATTAATATGAATAGTTGCAAAAAATAATTAAAAACATAAAGGCTATAATCTAAATATGACCTTGGGTTGCCTAGTTTCATTTCAGTGGCTTATTTCGCTCAATAAAACGTGCAATGCAGTCTTCAAGGGTAATCGTTCAAAATAAGGTTATTCTTAAAGAAAATCATTTTAAAAAAAAATTGGCCTTTATTTGTATGCAGTATGCACACTGTTTCCAATTAAATTTTATCCCAAATCTGACGAGGAAGAAAGGTAATTAAGTAGGGAATATTCGTTTGATGTATTTTTCTTTTTGTTTCTTGAAAAATTTGAAATTGTTTTTTAGTAAGAAAATATTTTGATATAAATTAAAATTTCTTGTTTTTTTTAATTATTAAGATGGGTAATAGAATTAAGAAAAAAATAAACGAAACTGAAAGAAAGAATTCATAGTAGTGTCATGTTAATAATAATATGAAAAGAAATAATTTATATTCAAACCCGATTACTATTGTATCTTGTTTGCGTTAAAAAAAGAATAAATATTAATAATTAATCCAAAAATTCACTTAACGTATAAGTTCAGCAACTCCAAAATACTTCGTAATAAATTGACATGTATTTACCGTAGTTGTAATGTTGGTTCCGAATTCTGCCAATTAATTCAAAATAAAAATTAAAATAATTAACTTATTTGTATAGTTATTGTTATATTAAATACAGTTAAAAATAAATTATGTAATCACAAAAGGTTTCTTCTGGTTTAGACCGTGTAGTTAAATTTTCCGCCAACGTTTCGCCAGACATTCGGCTGGCTTCCTCAAGGCTTTGTTGAGGCTGAAGATGTTCCGCTAACAAGCGGCTTTATATAGCAGCCGCTCGGGTCCACTCTGGTGCACTCATAGTTCATCGGGTCCTTTCGTTAGTCGATTGAATTTTTTCGTGTACGGAGTCTGCTCTTCCATGACTGTGATTGGCTGGTTTCTGATTGATCGGGCTCTGATTGGCTGGATTTCGGCTTGCTTGTTTCTGCTTGGTTGATTTGTTGTTTCTAATTCTGTGGTATGCTCGGGAGCCATAGTTTACTTAATTTGTATCCGTCCTCTCTATTGAAATTTTCTGGGTGCTTAACTATTTCTATCGCTTTCAGAATTTTCCTTTCTGTGGCTTTACTACATTTCTTAACAACTCTGATTTTTTCAAATTCTATTGCGTGGTTCGTGGTAGCGAAATGTTCGTCCAAAGATAACTAAATATAATAAATTAAATATTACAAAAGTTAAAAGAGTATTTAATTTATCATTCTTCTTATAATATCTAATTCTCATTTCTTGGACAAAAATCCATTTATACTTTCCTTACTCTTCCCTTTGTAGAGCTGAAAAAATTTGATCCAGATCCATTTTAATATCCCTGAATGCCATAGGCCGGGGAGAAGAGGTTGGACCAGCCAGGTTACCCTAAGACCCCCAGATGATCCGATAGCTTCCTCCAATCAGAATGAGGAGCACAATATTGTCGTCGGGACGACTTACCCTCGCTCTCCTTCTGGATCAAGAAGATAACAAAAGGATCTTTAAGGTATATTGGAAAATAGAGTGGAACTGAGCGGGGAATAGCTACAGATTGTCTATTATTGATCTTATTGCCTTCGATCCAGGGCTGCGTTAGTCAATGCCTTTTCTAGTTTATTTATAAGTCAGGAATAGTGTAGCTAAACAAGAAACCTAAAAACATTCAGTTGAAGTAATATTTTTCATCAAACAAACAAATGTGATGAGATAGCATATGCACGATAGATTTGAACTATGACTAACTAGATTAAGAACCTAATTACAGATTTTGATGAAAATAGCCTAAAATGTTTTAATGAAATAAAATTAAAAAGTTAAACGGAGTGATACGTTATTATACCTATATACCTGTAAAACTACCACTCATGAAGAGACTTTGATTCAATATGTGGTAGAAACTTTACTTTTTTCGGACAACGGCTGAGCAAGGATCCAAGATCACGCTCCACTGCCAGATATTTCCATATTTTAGTTACCCCCATTATAGAGGCTGGGTGAGCCTCGGAAAGGTCCCAGATGCCAAAGGATCTATTCCCGGCTGTTAGCAGGTTTAATAAAATCTATCACACATTCGACAAGGCTACTCAGCGCTCTACCACTGAGCCACTTAGCCCCCAGGTTATTACTACAACTCCATTTTAAGCCTACACCTGACTTTACCTTTTATTAAATATAATTTCATGTAATGTTTTGTTGATTAAAACAGTTATTTAATTCAACAGTGTTACTTTTTAATTAAAAATTGCGAGAACTGAGGATATAGGGTCGATGAAGAGAATGGATTTCTCTGGCCTGTTTACGAGCCTAGTAGCTTAGTTGGTAAATTAAAATTGCGGAAGAACCGGTTTCGAATCCCAGCCAGGATAAATCTTTTCTCTTCAAAATAAAAATTTTCATTTTAGTTCCATGTGAGGGTTTAAATAATAAAAATTTTAGTATAGATAAAGCAAAGCATTCCTATTGTAACGATGGCTTTTATTTACCATTAGAAAATGTTTTAAAACATTTAACTTATTTCATTATTCCCATAAAACTTATTTATATAACTATATTCCCATAAAGTTCAGACATGATACAACTCAAAATATGACTTTGTTAAAAAATAATATTAGAATATTAGATACGTCGTTCCAGCATTAAAAAGCTTCAAGCAATACAATTGCTACTGAAGGCTTAACTCAAAAATACCAACTTTTGAGTTAAGCGCTGTTATTTTGAAGGAGCGATTTAAGATAAATTTATCATATCTAGATGCCCTCTTGCATTAGTTCAGAACAGTTATGCCCATTGTGTATAATTCCTTGCAGTGAATAGTTCCACTCGTAGTAAGTCGGCCTGTTAATTCACTCACTATTTACCGCCTCGTGATGAGCCTTGTTAATTCCCGCTGACGGATGTCCAAACTTGGTCTCGGCCACTTCCAGTCACAGTCTGCCAGTTGGCTCTTTCCCGGGTCTTCATCTCAATTAACCATCTCTCCAACTTAAATAATTTATATTCTCTCTATCCCTTTCATTAATGATTAATTAACCAGGACTTTGTAAATATTCCATAAGTATTTTTCTAATTTTCGGTAATGTTAAAATGATGGATTAACGTCTTGATAATGTCAATTGAAGCCTAAAGCCTAGTACACACCTAGCGACAAAGCCGCAGAACACGTGTCGCGGGACAAGTCTCAGTATGTATGGGGACATTTTTCTTGTGTCCCGGAACTGTCGCGATACAAAATTATCGAGTCTCATGTTCCCCGCCAAAACGGGGAACATGATACAATGTTACGCAACTTTTCGTAGTCTGTACGTGTTCCGGGACACTAGCTCCAGTTTATACCTACGTTGTGTTTAATTGAAAATTTTCAAGCACTCCATTGCCTTTGGGATGTGACAGCTGTGGATTATAAAAACAGAAATAAAAGAAGGGATGCGTTGGAGCAACTCTCCAAAAAATATGATATGTCATATCATGATATGGAGAAAAAAATCCATAACCTAAAATCACTGTTTAGGCGAGAACACAAAAAATTAACCGAGCAAAAAAGAAAATGGTTTTCCCCTAAAAAGTGTAGTTAGTTTGGGTACAAGCCCCTATTATATATTATTATTATCCAGCCCAACTGAGGCTGGAATAGTTTCTCTAAATACAGTGTTATTTTTTAAAATAATTCCTCCAACCATTTGCATAAGGGTTTCGAAATCAGCAGGGCTCATTCGAACAAAATTTTTGAATCCCATCCCATCTTCTAATTTCAATTTTTCAAACAGATTCAGAGCCGTAGTTATCACACCAGAGAATAGTGCTCTCCTCCAGTAACGTTTAGGGTTACACTTTTTATTTTTAATTAACCTTATATTATTAAAGCACAAGTTAACAGCACAAATAGCAATTTGTTGGGACATCGCGTCGATTTTTTTAGTCCACCGGCTTGAATCCTCTAATGAGCTAGGTGTGGACGCGTGACAATGTATCGCGACAGTTCTATACCGTCGCGATACAATGTTCTGCGACTGTTCTTGACAATGTTCTGCGACTTTGTCGCTAGGTGTGTACTAGGCTTAACGTTGTCTGGTATGTGGAGAAATAATCTGTAAATTATTTCATACAATTGTATGAATATCTGTCTATATCCATATCCTGGATTACTAGTGTGACCAGGTTTGTAGGTACAGGTCCAAGAAATAAAAAATTTAAAAAAGTCCAAACAAACTACGTTTTATTAATTTATCAAAGAAAGATAACGTAAAACCATAGCATAAAACCGTAACACCAACTAAAAACAATTACGAAATAATTAATTTTAAGAGAAAACAAGAATTATGTGAGCTTAACGATTTACTTAACGATGGATGAGCCGCAAAGAAAAAGTTAAGAAGGAAGAAAATGTTGGCCAAATAAAACAATAAATTGATGTTAGGTAAATGTCAACTTGTAAGGATAGCTGAACACAAAATGAGCTCACCCCGATAGGTAGCAGCACTGGACGGACGAAATTAGTTATGAAAAAAGAAGGTCGTTACGCTAGTAAAGCAAAAATGTTTTCTCATACATTAAAAACTGTCTTACTGACCGCACTTATCCTTTTATTATAAACTTTTTGATAATTCATCACTTTACTGACAGAATGTTTCTACAAAATTTACTTTTTGAGGTACGTTTGGTACCTATTTAACTCTGTATTTCATAAATTTTAGGGTCACAAGATCATGTGTCTGCGTCGCCTGGTTGAAAGTGTTTTTTGCTCACTGTTAAATCAGCATTTTATTCATATTTGAAAATATCAATTACGTAGACACAGTCTTGTGTGACATGGTAGGAGACGATTTGTTAGCTTCATTATTCTACCATTTTTGTGTTGTCATCCTTACCAATTAATCATTTATTGTTCTAATATTTGGAAAATAATGGATGGATATATCGTTGGAATGGTATTTTCATGCCCGTGACTCAAGTTGAAAAAAAATCTCACAATTAATTTAAGCAAGAAATATTTCTGTTTTTGCAAGGGTTATTTCTTGGACGGGTCGAAAGAATTACTTTCAATTGTGTTTATTGTGGTTCTGGCAAGAGTAAGGGAAGGAGTAAATCGGTTATAAAAGCTCTGCATACAAATCGAAAGGAACCGGATTCAACACCGCCCATATACGGGATATAATGTATTATGTTATAAAATTTGAATAGAGCCTTTGCGATCTGGAGACACTCCAGAGGTTCACCTTTTTATTATTAAGTCCTTATTTTTATTAAGTCCTTGGGAGGGAAAAGTCTGGTGGCTAAGGATTATCTCACCTATTAACTTAATTAGTTAATTATTAACCAAGCATTTTCTTAATTATAACTAATTAACTTATCTGCACAAAATCTGGCTAAGAAACAATGCAGAAATTACCAATTGTAGAACCCAAGACCTTTTAATGTGGACGCATGTCGCACCTATTTGTGAAATAATTATAACACAGTGTGTGTTATAAAAGGTGAGTACTGCCTAGTCAGGATTTTTGATATAAACTGTGGTGAAAAAACAGCTCTCTGTATTGTAAGATTTTGCACCGGTTTGAATGAAAAATTCAAAACCGTTCATACTAGTAACAGCTAACGCACAACATTTGTAATTTTATTTTCCTACCATTCTAGTAGTCCATAAAAGACATCTTAGGCAGTTAGTCCGACTTGTTTTACGATACTTAACGGGTACGATTTTGAACTTTGAATATTCAACATTTTTTGTTATTGTTATTTTTAGAATCCAACGAAACATACATAGACGGCTCAACATCACGCTTGGGAACAAGACCTTCCTTCCAATCCAATCCAATTAAAGCAACATAAAATATGCTTTAATGAAATTGCATTTTTTATTGAATTTTGGCTATAGGGCTATAGTAGTAGATAATTTCTATTAATTTAATTGTTTTTAATATACATAGGAAAACCTCTTTTATTGGCTGATCTTTTTCTGTAGAGAAGTAAAACTGATTTTTAAGATATTAATGGTAATGATTAAAAGAAGGAACAACATTCATTTTCAACAACATGATTCATATAAAATGACTTTCACTTATCTTGCCTTCTTTAAAATAAATTCCACCTTAGGTACGGAGGATATAATAGCGCCGTAAAATATAAAGACAAGGAGACTATAATCTGCAGCAGCCCCTCTACGACAGACCATTCAGAGCCCAAGAAGAGCACAAACGGCGGCGACAATAAACAAGAAACAGAAATGAAGAAGGGTGGTTAATAACGTAGCGGAGGAGGGTTGTAGAGCCAACAACAAAGACCTCCCCCAGATTTATGCTGTTCGATAAGGCCACGGCCCCTTCTGTCTAATAAGAATTAACATATCATATTTTTTTACGGCACGTCTAATCGCACTTAGAGTGGTCTTACCTTAATGTCCCGGAATTGGAGAAGTACCTTCAGCTTTCCCTAAGCTTAAAGTGGAATCACGTGCCGTACCATCTGGCCTTAGTAGTGCTTTCTTTTCTATATTTGTTGCATTTTAAATTCTATTTCTAGTCATTTTTTACAGGAAAAGAGTAGTTACATAGATTTTGGAATTTCGTGCCATAATAGACAAATATAAAAGTTTGTATGATGCCAAGAAGACATTAAATGAGGAAATGGTTGATCATAAATATCCTGAGTAAGTAAACGCTCGGTTCAAAATGACAATATTCCAATAAACGAAACTTGTAATCTCCAGATGAGAGATTTTGTTATCTCCAGGGCTGAGCAAAAAAATAACATCAATTCTGTGGTAAATATAATCAAAATGTTATAATGACAAAAATATTATAAACAAAGTTCAATTTGAAAAGTAATGGATGTAAAACAAAAATAACAACAATGAAATGAACATTAATGCATGACCAACAATTATTGAAGGCTCAAAAAAGTCGTTGAAATGACATAAAATTAATTTCAATTAAATTGAAAGGAACATTAGATAAAGCTGATAGATGTTTCAGAACATACAAATAAAATACATCATTTAAACCATACGATATAATAATATGTGTGGAAGCAAACGGATACAAAAAAAAAGAATTATGATGAATGAGAAAAAATATAACAAATATAAAAACATACTAAAAGATACGAAAAACTAGGAAACTAAATAAATATAAACTACACAGGAGTGTAAAAAATCTCTTTTTCAGTTTTGCCAACTTACTAGTTTTTAGACTAGTTCATAATGTTTCAAAGTTTAAATGATAAAATAGAAGATTTAAATATTAAAAAAATGTGTGTAAACAAATTTTGTAAATTGACACAAACAAATTTTTTTTATATACTTTATTGATATATCACAATCTGCCACTTGTGGTCAATAAGTAATAGTGCTTAGTAGCTATACAATCATTCCATAAAAACAAAACAAAAAATAAAATTAACTGAATAAATGTAATAAAAATACATGGATACATGCGAAAAAATATATAAAATATATACGCGGTAATAAAAACAAAACAAATGGGAAAATGATAATAAAAATTTAGTCTAATAACAAAATAATTGCTCACATTCATACCATAATTACACTATTTACAATTTGCCTGGGGTCCCCGAACTAAGCTTCTTCCCCAGTTATGAGGGCAAAGCAGGAATCCGGGAGGCCCCTGCCCCCTTTCCCAGTCTAGTCACTAGTATTAAACGCAAATAGAAGCTGGCAAAAAACAAATAAATAGAAAAGATCGGGATGTAGGAATTGTCAGTAAACTGAATATTAGAGAGTAGGTTTGGGATGGGTTTTTATGTCAATTTGTTATTTATGGGAATGAAATCTAATTCTGCCGTAACAACACTGGCGATGGTCTAAAAAATGGGCTGAATTGTATGCCCATATTGAGTAAAATTTCCCATATTGAGTTCTTGCTGAATAAACCTAGTTTTGACATTCCTTAGTGATCAAAAGGGCAAATAAATGAAAACGTTGTTTCTTTCGGCTCAAAAATACTGTGCTAAAAAAGTGGGGTGAAATTGTCATTTAAAACTCCGGGTATTAGGAAGGCAGGTAAATTTTCTTTACAACCAAACTGTCAACAAATAATATTATTTGAGCGTTATGCGTGAAGCTGTTCGTCTGAAACGGTCAAAATTTTGGGCGAACAACTCTTGGTTCCTTCATCACGATAATGCATCTGGTTCACACTGCATTGATTCTTCGCGACATTTTTTGCCGAAAACTCGATTCATATCGTTCCGCAACCACCGTATTCGCCCGAATTGGCTCTGTCCGACTTCTGGCTATTCAGCAAACTCGAATGGCCAATGCGGGGACGCCGTTTTGACAGGATTGAGGAGATAAAAACCGAATCGAAGAAGGTCTTGAAGGCTATACCGAAATAAGACTATTCCGACTGTTTCGAGGACTGGAAATAGCGTTGGAAAAAGTGTGTTTTATCGGACAGGGATTACTTTGAAGGCGATGAAATTGATTTGGAAGAATAAATAAAGAATTTATATCTTATAAACTCATTCACCTTACTTTTTAATCACAGTAATAACATAAAAAGGCCAGAAATTGAACAAAACCTAATACAGTATTTATTGGCTGAGGCTTTTTTTAATAAATATAGTTATGCTTTAAATCCGTTCTGTGACATTTTATAATGTCTACAATCTATTTTTCTTTTTTTAAGTTTTATTCCTTTAATTTTCTAATTTACAATTTTGTAACAATTATTTAATACATGTTGAAGTATAACAATTTACACTGCTAGTTGAATAACATAATAAATAAAAGTTGTAATATATTTATAGCAGTAGGAAAAAGAAGAAAAAAGCTACACAAAATAGAAAAATAAATAAAATAAGTATAATTTGTAGTAAAAATAAACAATTTTAGTACAAAACAATCTTAGTACAATTTTTTTTTTGTCTACCATTTAAGGAATAAATTCGCTTATGATTGATAACTTATTATAATGTATTAAATTAATTATATTTATTCAATTAGTATATGTCTAGTTCGTCTATGTATGTATCGTCTTAAGGTTTGTTTGTTATAATTGCCTATTGATCGCATTTAGGGATTTCCTGAGATTTTGTTAAGTTGAAAAAGTTCCAAGTCTGAGAGTGAATAAACTGTTTAATTGTTTGTAGGTCTAAAGCAAGTATCATATCGGTTATTTTTGTGTACCTGGGGTAGTCATTTATGATTCTCATACATAAGTTTTGTTTTCTTTCTATTTTTTTATAGTTGGAGTCACAGGTGTAGCTCCATACAGGGGAGGCATATGTCAGTAAAGGTCTTATGACTGATTTATATAATATAATTTTGTTTTTACTAGAAAGCGGAGATTTTCTACGGAAATATGAGGCCATAGTACTTAAAAGTTTTTTGGCTTTACAACATTTGTTATTTATATGGGGAGTAAATGTTAATCTTTTATCTAATTCCAGACCTAGCTAGGTGACATTTTGTGCCCAGGGTATTCGAGTATTATTTAGGATAATATGTTCCGGTGTAGTAGGCCTTCTTTTTGTAAATATTATTGCTGAAGTTTTGTGTTCGTTTGTTTTTATTTTCCATTTTTTATAATATTTGCTTAATCTAGAGTATAAGGATTTTAATCTGTTTTATATTGTATCTATCCTGTAAGAACTAGTGTAAATGGCGGTGTCATCTGCATATAAAGATCTTTCAACTGATGGGATTGTGGGTAGGTCGGATAAGTATAGCGTTATCGAATAAAGAGCGTTGGGGAAAGACAGGATCCTTGGGGTAGACCTGCTGATAGTGGATGTTTAGGAGTTGTGGTATTGTTGATTGTGATTTGAAAGGATCTATTAGAAAGGAATGAATGGATAATGTGAATGATATAGGGTGGAAATTGATAAGTAATAAGCTTGACTATTAGTCCGTTATGCCATATTGTGTCGAAAGCTTTTTCGATGTCTAGTAATATCATCCCTGTATGTTTTTTTTCATTAAATCCTGCTGTAACATAATCTGTCAATCTAGCTAACTGTGCTACTGTGGAATGTTGGTTTCTAAAACCAAATTGTTCATTAACCACAATATTATTTCCTGATATGAACTTGTTTAGCCTTTTCAAGAATATTTTTTCAAATATTTTTGAGAGAATGTTAAGAAGGCTAATCGGTCTATAATTAACCACTTCTGAAGAGTCTTTATTTGGTTTAGGTATTGGGATGGTTTTTGCTTTTTTCCATAAAGTAGGGAAATGTCGGAGACGGAAAATGGAATTGAAAATTTTAGTCAAGAAAATTATTGATTTTTTACTAAGATTTTTAATTACTATTGCAGGAATATTGTCTTCACCCGGGGCTTTTTTATTTTTCAGAATTTTTATAATCTTGATTACTTCTTTTGGCGATACGGAGGAGAAGATAGAGGGTACCTTTTTTTGGAGATAATTTTTTACAGATTTATTTACTGAGCGATTATGGTGGAGTGAGCCAAAGTCTTTGGTGAGTAGAGAGTTGGAAGTAAAGAGTTCCGCCAGTAGTCTAGCCTTGTCTTTATCTGAATAGGCAAATCCGTCTGGTATTTTAAGTGGTGGAATGCATTTAGAACGCTTTGTAAAAATGCGATGAAATTTCCACTGGACTTTTCCCCTGGTTTTGTATCGTTTAGGGTTTGAGTCCATTTCTGATTTTTCCAATCATTTAATTTATTGTTTACATACAAATTAAGTCTATTAATATTAAGTCTATAATTTATGAGTTCGGTTTGAGGAGAATTGATACTTATTCCTTATTATGTTTTTTATTTTGATAAGCAATTTTAAGCGGACTGGTATTTTTTCTTGAAATTGATGGTAAATTTTAGGAATGGTTTTTGATATAGCTGAGTTAATTAAAGAATTAAATTTATTTATAATACTTTCTAAGTCGGAGGAGGTTGTGATTTCGGGGTTTATTTCCAACTCATTATCTATAATTTGTCTAAAATTTAGACATTTAGGCCATTTAGCATTTTTAAAATTCATTTTTGGGATGGAGTTGTTTTTATTAATTCTCGAATTTATCCGGAAAATCACAGGGTTGTGATCCGAAGAGAGACACGGCAGGGAGACCAGACGAGAGATGTGAATATTTTTAGTGAGAGCCAGATCTATTATACTCGGCTTAAAGCGTCTTTGAGATGGAATATGTGTAGGTTCTGTGGGACTATGTAATTCTATGTTGTATCTTGAAATTAGATTTAACAGAATTTTTCCGTTTTCGTTAGTGCTATGACAATTCCATTGTTTATTTTTGGCATTTAAGTCCCCAAAAATAATCAACTTGTGGTTAACATTAAATAATTTAATTAGATCTGGCACATATAATTTATTGGGAGGAATATAGATGGCAACCGCTGTTGTTATTTTATTATTGAGCCTAATCTGTATGCAGACCGCTTCGGCGTGAAGGAGACCCTCTATCGGGAGATAAGTGTGACTAAGATCCGAGCGGGCCACGATCATGACACCCCCGCCCTGCCGGTTCCTATCCTTCCGGTACACTTTGTAGCCCGGAATCGAAAATCTATCACTCGAGGCCAGCCGAGTCTCACATACAGATACAATGTCAGGATTGTTTTCGAAGAGAAATTGTTTAAATTCTATTTCGTGACGTTTTATTTTTTGGGCCTTCCACATCATTGCATTTAATTTATAACTATTAATAGTCATTTTGTATGGTAATTGAAATAATCAATTCCGGTGAGTATGAATAAGAGAAAGTATTATATAGACCAGGTAAAATGTAATAGTATTGTTTATTGTTTAAATTGTAGTAGGGATATAGTATTGTTGTCCTTATTTGTTGTAGTGGGATGATTCTTAAAGATAATTCCCAGCTGACTATTATTTTAACGCACCCCGTATGACTTACATAGTGTACAATCATAATATTATTACATTGTACTTTGATCCAAGATATATCTTGAGTATGGGAAATACTATTTACGTTATAAAATATTTTGAAGTTGTCCATTAATCAAATATTGATAATAAACCTTCTATTATTATGAAAATTTTTGACATACTATCGTCAGCGTTTTTCACTTCTGACATAATATTTTTAAATTTGGTTAAAATTTTATTGGAATTGAATATGCTAAACATATTCTTAATTTCTTTGAAGCAATCCATTATAGAAGGTTCATTATTTGATTTTATTGGTACTTCTTGACTTACAAACGTTTTTTCAAACCATTTCGAATTGGTTTTGGGTAAATCTGGAAAGTCTGTAGTTTTAGCTTTATAAATTATTCTGTCGGAGGGGTTTATTCTAGGCCTCTGTTTGCTCTGTTGTATTAGTTGGTTTCTTATCAGTTTAGGGCATTTTTCATAATTTGAGAAGTGTTCTTCTTGGCAATTAGTGCATTTTGGCTTAAAACCAACTACTAAAACATTCGGACAATCTTTGGAACGATGTTCTTCTGAGCATTTTAAACATTTAGGTTTTTTGAAACAATTTCTCGCCACGTGATTAAATTCTTGGCAAAGATAACATTAGGTTAAAGTTTTTTTACTTTTATATTTTTCTCATGTTATTACTACATTCTTGCAGTATTTTATCTTTTTTAATGTGTCCAGCTGTTGCTTATTTTCCAGAATGACAATAGACAGTGGGAGTTTAATTTCTTTTCCATCTGATTTTTTGATCATTTGGAACATTTTATGGATTTCTAATCCCTGACTTTTTAGATTGGTTATGATGTCCTCAATCGGATATTCGGGAGGCAGGCCTTTAAGTACCACTTTTGGTTTTATTTCATGTTTTGGCGTGTAGCTATAAAAATCTAGTTCTAGAATTTTTAATTCATTTTTTATATTAACGAACTCTTCGTTATTATATAGGTAAAAGATGGTTTTATTTCCCCCATATTTGATAGTAACTTCTTTTAATTTACTTTTTAAATGTAGCAGTATATTTTTATGATTTTTTAATTCCATATTTACTACCACGGGTGGGAATTTAATTTGCGATTTATCTTTTTCATTTATATTGTATTCCTCTTCGCCATCCGAAAATATAGAATAATAATTTTTAACTGGCACATTATAAATGTTGTACTCACCCCTTTTGCGTTTAGGAAATGTATCTTCTTTTGTTTTTGATGTGCTTGGAGTAGCGTCATCCATATTTGTTATATTCCCCGAACGGGCATTTTCTCTAATTCTATTAAGTTTAATTATGTTATCACTAGCTTCAATTTACACACTAGTAACTTTATATTAAGTAGAATGTCTATAGTTTAAAAAAAAAAGAATAAAACAATTAACTTTAGGAGCACTAGGTTATACGTCTGAACACAGCGGTTGCTATAGTGAGACTGTCTACAATCTATAGTTTGGCTTAGTTTGGGTAAAACCCTAAAGAATTTTCTTTATTTTATTTATTCATTCCTTTTTTCTGACGGTATCAGTGTTGAAACGCTTCAAAGTATCAGTGAGAATGGAACCAATCTCTGATTAATTTTTTGATAATTGGGTTTTCTCATTTCTCAAATATATAAATGTGTGTATATATATTCTCAGAATTCTACTGTAAAAGGTCACATTTGAAACAATTTTCGTTTTCTTCATGCATGAGGAGAAGAAAACTGTGCCGTTGTCTGGAAACCCGCCCCCGTTTCCCGAGCCTTTCCAGAGAGACTTAATAATACCATTGGAGCTAGTGAGATGTTTTGTATGTATCCTTTACCCGCGACCTCGGCGGGAAGAGTCGTTGGAATTTTCCAGAGTAGAGCGGAGAAAGGAGAGGCTATGTGCAGCAACCTAAGTAAACAGGAGCATTCTGTCTGTTCCGAGGCCACTCCTTCGAATACAAATGGAATGAGATTTTGAAGGAATGATGTAGTTTTTGAAAACCCTGAGTATTCTTAGGCGCTCTCAAAAGGCTATTGAGCGTTGTTTCTTTTTGTTATTGTATTAGACCTGCCAAACATGATCTGTACGAATTTGTCATGTATTTTGATGGTAAATACCATTTTAATGACAGAAGGGAAAAAAAGTATATCCTGCAGCTTTAGATACCTCACATACGTTTTCTTTTAAAAATTAAGTTTAATTTAATTTTCATTATTTTTTAGGCAATATGCTTAATTAATCTATAATTCATCAAGTTATTTAGGCAATGCGTTTAATTACTTTATATTTCGTCAAGTACTTGTCATGAAGTAAGGAGAACTATTTTGATTAACGCCAAAGTTTCGCTATTACCCAGATTTACAGTTATTACCCGAATTGCAGGCTTATAACAAGGACATGGGTTGATAGTGAACTAATTTTAATTTGTGGCTCTGTTGAAAAGTCACCACCGCCGAGGCACCCGCTATTTGCCCTGAAGATGGCCTGCACCGTAGGCCGAAACGTTGGCACAATTAGAAAATAAGTTCTGTTTACTTTGTGTCATCTTTGACTGCACCACCTGGCCAATTCAATCCATTATTAATTTTATTTTAATTATCCTTTCCTCGGTAAATTAATTTTAATTCATACTCCCCTCACTATAAAAAAAAAATCTATGTTCAAGATTTTTTATCTTATTTATTATATAATAACTAATGTTTTTATTTGTATATATTTATGGTAAACATAAATATAATAATTATAAATTAGAATCTGTCCATAATAAGCTATTTTTCCAGTAATTTCTATCCTAAGTACTCAAAACCACGTTCTTACAGATATTTCATCGATGTTTTATGTCAAAATTAATAGTTAACATGAAATGTATATATTACTATATTTTTTCAGCTGTAGATAACAAAGCTTAACCCTTCGCAAACTTTAGTTAACACTTTCTTCAGTAGTTGTGGTTTTAACTTTGAATTAACATAATATTGTTCTTTATACCTCATGCTTGTTTAATATATAATATCACAGTTCATGGTCAAATTCCACATAACCATTATGCTTAATGTATTCAATACTAGTTGACCCGACGGACTTGGTCTCGTCCAATATTTGCTGAAAATAGAATAAAATCAAGTATTAATATCTTTGAATTCTATTCGTTTTATTGAAATCTAAAAAAAAAAAAATATAACAATGAATGTATAATATAATATATTATACTATAAATATAATAATTAATAAATATAAAAGAAATAAATAAATATATTTGTCATAACCTCACAAATAAACATCGATGAAAACATATGCTCAAATATCATAACCCCACAAAATAAACATTCGCTGGCTACTCACCGTTTGAAAATAGAATTCCACATCAAAATGATAAATCAGAATGAAATGAACAGCGAATTCGAATTGATTTTCAAAGTAACCCACGTAAAAATTAATAGCACAATCCGAAATTAACGTTTGGATTGATATTCGATATGTACTACTCTTCTAAAAGCGATTTCAATATTTGCTGTGTAATGCATTGCTAGGAATAGTCCTCTAATAATTTGAATTATTAAACATATACCAAATAATGATCCAAAATTTCATCATAATGAAATTGAAGATAGAGACGGTATATCAATTAAAGATCTATTAATGTTTTTAAATAGAGGATGTGTTTTTCGTATAGATTTATTCATATATTAATTTTTATTCGTAAAGGTCCTTCATTAGTTTTTGCAATATTTGAAACTAAAATTATAGTAAATTATTGTTATTACTGTTTACTGGGCAGTTATTATATTGGAAATTTTAATTTATCTTAGGTAATCACAAAAGAGCAAACCATTCACAATGTGCACTTCATCAAACTGAACTCACCTCTATGACACCACTTTTCGCGGGTAATTTTCACAAAAAATCGTTTCAAAATAATGTATTAAATCAAATTGCATTACAATAACTGTCGAAAGCTGATAAAACTTTTAAAAATTGTTGATAAATCGCAACTCACGTCAGCACAGCACAATAGTATGCGATGAAAAGACTGCAAATGTCAAAAGTTGATGCACACAACGCCATCTACTGGCAATGCCGGAATCAGCATTTGATAGAATAAAACGTTAATTATTACGCTTCTAACTCAAGAACGCCTGGAACGATTTCGATTTTTCTTGTTATTCTTCTTTTTTGGCCGGAGAACAGTCCTAAATGGTCCCAATCATCAATCGGTTCAGGCGTTCTTGAGTTAGAAGCCTAGTAACTAACGCCACTCTCTTTTATAGATAATATTAATAATAATAATAAGCTTTATTTTTTCCTCTTTCTTCTATGTACAATTTTTACATGGTTTTTATATTTACAAGGTTTTTAAAAAGAAAAAAAGGCCCTTCTTTGGGCATAAGCCTCTCCCAATTTACCCCAGCTACGTCTGTTCCTATGAAGTTTTGTATGTCGTCCCGCCATCTCGTAGCTGGTCTCCCTCTTCTCCTAGGGCGTTGTATTGGATACCAATCCGTTGTTGCCTTAGCCCAATGTGTTGATGTCATTCTTGCAATGTGTCCAGCCCTATAGAAATGTATTTATAGATATGTATAGATTTTTAATTGACACGCCATGTGAGATGAAGTTTTGAATATTTCTAAATAACCAATTCTGTCATGAAATGTATACCAAAGTGAATATAATCCTCTTTTTGATTGGAACCAAATTTTATTACAAAAAAATTTATAGTTAAAATTGTTTAAAATGAGCTCATTTTTCTATACCTAGGCTTAAAAAATTAATTATACAATAAAAGGGCTGTTTACTGTCCCAGAAGCTGTTTAGGTTTCCAATTATTATAAAGAAAAACAAAAAAAAAAAACAAACAGGCGATCTAGATTCTAAGGGAACATACCCACAATAATTTCGAGAACATGGATGAACAACATAGATTTTTTTTTTAATTTAGTTTTTTCTTCATAACTTTTGTTCACCTATTTCTATTTCTAAAGAATAGTTCATCTATTATTGAAAGTTAAAACGGTTTAAAGAGAACATTTAATGTAAGTGTCATACAAATCGTTTGAGCTTTGGTTTTTTTATGAGAGGCTCGTCGAAATCCAAAACTTTTAATATAATTACACCGCCGAATAGCTAGGGGAAGAGTTCGACGAACCTCTCGTTTAAATACTATAAATCAACTAATCCAATATAAGCAACTGAATAGTTTGAACGGTCTAATTTCCCAATCAATCCCTAACACCTGAAATCAGTCGGAGGAATAAAGTTAGAAACTGAAGGAGAGGAATGGAATAGGCTAAGGATCGAGGTGAAGACTGTTCGGGGAAAAGGATTAATTGAAAGGATTAATAAAGGAGTTTCCCCGAGGGATGCCTCATCAAGCTAATTCTCCTTCTGGCTCAGGACGGGCGGTGGATCATCCTGGACCATCTTCTTGTAAATTTCCTCTTGATGAACGGCTCTTCTTGTCTCAGGCGGACGTCTTGAGTGGCAGCTGGGATCTTGGGGTGTTATGGAATATACAGGAGGATCTTGGAAATACCTCTGTTCATTGGAATCCGTCATCGGCAGGCATATCTTACGTGAGTAACTAAATATCTTTAGCAATGGGGGATTATCCGCCAATGTGAACCGAAAACTAATTATAGTGGATCTTCATAAAATCTTGATAATTACAATTTTATTAAAAAAATATTTTTTTTTTCACGAAACGGCCTTTTAAGGCCACGCGACTATCATTACTTTTCTTTTCTCACTTTCTTCTTTCTTTTCTCATAGTATTTTCTCATCATTTCTGCGTGCCTTTCCTTCCTTTCTTCTGACCACGCAGATCCTCCCGTTTTTATTTTATTTGCCAGAACAAATTATTAAATTAGTTAGACTATTATTATGATTATTATTTGATTTTATTAAAAATATTTATTGTATTCTTATTTTTTAAGCCACCAAAAAAAAGTTTTGTTAATGTTAAAATAAAATAATAAGAAATTTTACTTTCCAAATCTCTCTCTTGAAATGTAAAATACGAGGGTGTTCTGAAAAGTTTTGAACTAAGAAAAATAAAAGACATTTTTTATGATTTTTTTTTAAAAACAATTTTAACACAGTCTCTTTCTAACTCTACACATTTGCTCCCATCTCTGTAACCCTTCTAAAAAATGCTCAGCGTTTTTCAATGCAAAATAATTGCTCAAGAAGGTGATTGCTCCTTAATTTGACGAAAATCTCTGTCCTCCGAGCGCAATTCTTAGATGAGGGAACAAGAAGAAGTTGCTTGGGGTTAGATCTGGTGAGTAAGGCGGATGGTCAAGAAGTTCGAACCGTAATTCTTGGATTTTCGCCATGGCAACCGCCGTCAAAGTGTGTCTTGGTGAAACAGGATTTTCTTTTCCTGCAAATGTGGCAGTTTTTCCGCAAGTTCTGCCTTCAGCTCTTCAAGTAATGATGCGTACTATGCTCCTGTATTGTTTTTTCCTTTTTGAAGATTAAAATTATATTAAAATAACTCGATGACTATCCCAAAAAACAGTCGCCATCACTTTCCCAGTCGAGAAAACAGTTTTTGCTTTTTCTGGAGCTGGTTCCCCCTTTGCAGTCCATGGTTTGGACTGTATGGTGGTCGTCTAGCACTATTGGTGAACTATGGCGATTTTTTCGTCGGTACTTGCAGTTTTTGGATGTCCCGAAAGTTCATCGTCTCCCAAGTTCTTACGGCCATGTTTAAATTCAGCTGCCCGAAATTTCACTGTAGTAAATGATGGTGCAGAGTCTCCATACACAGAATCCAACTCATCTTTGATTTGCGTAGGCTTGCTTTTCATTAAACTTGAGATCGTATCATTAAACAAATATTTAATGACACCTCGATGCTCGTCTTTGTTCATTTTCACAAAAACACTCACATCAACTCACTCAAACGACTGTTAAATAAAAACTGAGCGTCCAAAATGGCTGAAACTTTGGTGAGTAACTGTCAACAAATGAACAACGAAATTCACTTGCTTTTATTTACGAGTGCTGCCATCTTCACGTTGCGGTCGGAAACTTTTCAGACCACCCTAGTAGTACAGTTTGAGAGATCCTATCAAAACCGATGGAGCTAAGAAAAAAATTAAATAAATACATGTACTTAAAAAAATATCTTTAAAATACTTTTAAATTCGCAAATCTCTTACTTTCCGCATTAGATCACTTTTCACAATGTTATAAAACATTTTAAGGAGTTATATTTATAAAAAAAAAAAATCTACTAATCCTCATTACTGACCTAAACTACTTCTGACCTAATTCTGTTTAAACTACTTCAGATTAGGTTAGCATTGCTTTAATTATGCTAGTGATTAAAAAAAATTGTTTATTTAACTCGATTCCATTATTGGGTATTGATCTAAAAACAAAGTAAAGGTTTTTAGTTATTTTTTAAAAATCACGAGCATCCATCATCATGGCAATTAAAAATATTACAATTTGAGCCAATATTACACGTTAACCACATCAATATCAACTGAAGAATTCTTCTGTCGAAGTTCGAAGCCTTAACTGCTACTTTAAATTATACTGATAAAGAGCATTGGACTGCTATCACATCGCATTCAAAAGCGAGTTCTCTCAATCTTCGAGTGCCAAAATAGATATGTAGTATCATTTCTAGGTAATCGAACTCTACTTAAAGTATTTTGTGATGAGTATTTCCGGCTTGAGATAATGAGCCGAAACTACAAAGCTACTCGGGTGTCTACGCCATGTATCTTAGGAAAAGATTATTTTCTTAACCCCGTGGGGTATAGAGGTTGTTATAAAGGGATAAAGGCTTTTATGGGATTGCGTATACAGACATAAGAGGCGATGTACCTAAGTTATTTTGTTTCTCTTAATGTTTCTCTTAATTTAAACATTTTAAGCTTCAAATTCCAAGCTCTCTTTCAATTTCAGGGATAATTGATTGATATTTGAAGTTTATGCGGATATTGACGACATTGAATTACAGTTATTAATGAATAGTCGATTATTCTATTCTGAGATCTCAATTGAATCGAATGATCGATAGAAGGCGATTATCAACAGTCGGTAACGTACAATGCACTGCATTAGTACATCTATCCAGTTATGTATCTATTTACATATAAAGGCTATTCACAAACTTATTTGCTATGATATATAATAGGCAAGGGAAATATAGTGCATGAATATGGAAATTATTCGTAAACTGTTTTACACTTTACAATGTTTCTCTTCTCATTTTTGTTTGTTTATTATGATAAAAAAAGATAATCCGTTACAGTTGTCTATCGATTCGTGGTTAAGTTTTTCAATATTAAAATATTTAACCAAATAACTAGAATAACTAAAGATATTGCAAACTGGTCGAGTTTTATTACGGAAATTTTATCCCCAGGTGTCATTCGGATGGGGATTCTAACTACCCTTGACGAAAAATTTTACATATTTAAAAAGGAATGAAATTTTTAAATCCGAGTTTTGCAAATTGGTCCTATGTGAAATCATTTTCCAAGTAATTTAATATTGTAGTATATCATTTTCAATTCCTTTATATTAACGCGAGACGAAACTTTTAGAGGTGGATGCAGAAATCATCTTTGGAGAGGCCCACTATCCTGTTGTTGTTTTTAAGCTGACCAACGCGTAAGTAATCTTGGTCTAAAAATTCGAAAATAAACTTTATTTTATCAATTTTATGATTTATGATGATAATGCAGACGACAATGTAAACAATGTATGTGTTTCACGCTGTGGTTAAAATGTACATATGTGATAATGGGATTATTAACATACATCAGTAGTTGTTTAAATTATAGTTATAATTATAATATATGAAACCAACTTTCTTCAAAAATTATAATTATGAATTTAGGTATACAGAGATCTTTATATCCGTGCATTTGTTTTTTTTTTCGTATTTATACTCATCGGTGGAATAATCACTTATCCGACCTTAACAGTAATTAATTTATCTTAGCTAGTGGCATAAATCCGATGGCGGTTTTAAAGGTTAATATAAAATTAATGCCATAATGCAAGAAACGCGTAATTTTATAATTATGGATACCTTCTTTAGTGAACCCCGAGAGCGTCTGTAAATACCACACGGTCCATCCGTGACTGTTATCAGATTTAACTATATAATTAATAATATAAGAAACAAATGATATTCATATTTATTAAGCTTGCAGACCTCCTTTCATTGTACGCAACGAGCTTACCGGTACGTTATTTTGTTATATTCTGCGTTCCTCTTTTCGTAGGCAATTCCCTAGCCGCCGCGACCTCCGGCGGACTACTAATTTGCATTAGTTATCGGTAAGACTAGGAAGTAGCGATACTAGTCGCCCCAGAGGCTGAATGGAGTATTGTTCGCTGCAGTAAATCAATGTAGAAGCTGACCCATTGTGGGATCCAATTGGCCCCTTTATTGTGTACCTCTCTCCCGTCTCCTATACACCTGCTAATTGCACGGATCGCATAACAAAATCATTTACTTCAAATCCATCAAACTCCCGGTTCCAATAACTCTGGCTATTCCCGCAAACGGGGAAACAGTATTAATAAAAGTTATTTGCATTTTTTTATTGAGGCAATATCTGTTTCCAATTTTATTTCCTCTTTTTTAGTATTCAGTTTGGTCCTATACTCTACTTCCCAGCGCACGGAAATAATAAAAACCCTAGGTTTCAATATAACCACGTCAATATAATTAAAATATTTTTGAAATTTGAACTGACGATCCGAAAATCATTACATCACTACAATGTAAGATGGATGTATTGTATAAGATTAGTAGAAAATTACACTATCATGAATTGATAGTCAGAGTATAACATCTTTTTAATATTAAAAACTCACTTTTTTTTTTCACTCACACATCGGCGATTTTAAAAATTCAACTTGCTTAACTGGCCGCTGCACGAAGCAGGTTAATCGACGTTAATCCGGTCGATGAGGTTTCTCAACTAGGAGAGGTGACTGCGACCTGTACCTTTCCCAGATAACTATGAGTATACCTAGATAACGCCACATCTAGAATGCATGAATTTAGTTAACATGAATCATCTATCAGTGTCCTCTCATACGTATTATAAAATACGGAAATATAAATGCAAATATTATTTTGAAAAAATATATAATTGATATAAGCATATAATGCCTATGTAACGAGGCACGAATTTGAAAATGAAACAAAATTTAATTTGAGAGTAAAGACTATACATGACAATCATAAGACTCATCTAGACTTACGGAATAGAGCTTTGGTTCTCCACTAAGCCATTGAAGTCCTATCGTATTCAATTCTTAAAATCCAAAATGCTTCGTAAAATGCTCAATGCTCCATACTTTGTTACGAACCAAGTCATTCTTACTGACCTTAATGTCACTGATTGGGTCAGTCTTTTCATGACAAACCTTATTCCCACTCAAGCCCTCTAGTATCAAACCTAGCAACCTCTTCAATTTCTGATAATCGAGTCGTCTGAAAGAATTGTCTCGTGACCTTCTAAGTTGAATTTATTATTCGTGTACTCCAAATGAGTAATTTCTCAACGTGTTTTTATCTTATACCATTATATATCTTTCATTCGATTTACTTGGTGTATTATTATTACACAGTATTAAACTACAGTAAATACATTTTTAAAAAAGAATTTGAGAGAAAATAATTTCTTTGCATTATTTGGTCTTCTCTTTTTAATGATTGCTTACACATGATATATCGACTCAGGTTAAATTATCTTGATAACCAGTAAGATTATCTTTTATGATATTAATCTCTGTTGCCCGCATATTTATTTATGTGAGGCCGATAAAGTGGCTACTGTCGTATATAGCTTTTTATAAAACAGTTAACTTTTTGTATACTTTTTGCGAGCTTATTTTGCGGCTTGAATGTTTCTTTCTATGATATAAAAAGTTTTTATTGGTGTAATATTTTATTTTACCTTTGTAAAATGAGAGGGACCGTAACGGGTACACCTAACAAATACGCCCTAGTCAATACAATTTTAGTTCCCGTACTATGGGTAAGACGTTTTACTCGAAAGAGGATTATTGATTATTTATTATGATTAATGCATCTATTCGTTCATACAGAATCTATATCCACAGTAAGCGTTGACCGTATAACCAGACTATAATCTTCATATGGTCGACTGAATTTTAGCGGCGAGAGCATTGTCTTGTTCGGGAGAAACTTTAGTTGGTAGGAGTTCGGGAAAGTTGAGAACCGTAAATGTAGAGTTCTGTTTCGTTCTTCACTCAGGCCCTCTCATAAAAGATTTGTACAATGGTGGTATGGAAAGTAGTGGGAGTTTAGTCCCAATTTCGAATTTCCAATTACATTCTTATTTATAAGTTTCGAACGCAATCGTTTTTATTTAATGAAATTTTTAACAGGTGTACAAACATTGCGATAAGGACTATTTTGAGATGGAAATGACTGGTAGGAATGATATTAAATGGTTTGCATTTTTTTTCAAATATAATTTTTGTTAATGATTAGTGCATCCTATAACATGTTCGATATAAGTTATAGAATCCACAGAAGTGTTATATATTACTTCAAACCTGATAATCATGATTATGATCTCATATTCTAACTTTTTGTACAACAATTTATGAATAAAAACTGAACTTATATATTAATAACATGTTATTTATATGGGTCTTTTTTTTTAAATGCAAGTTAAAGAAAAAGTATAATATGGTAGTTGGTTAATTGTTGAACGATTATTAGTTAGTGGTGGGATATGAAAATAAAATAAAAAGCTGTACCTCTACAACTTATGAAGGTTCTTAGATTCAATAAATGGTAGAGCGTGCACTATTTCTAAAAAAAAAATTCTGTAGGGTGGTGACTTCCAAGATCACGCTCCGGTTTTTCCCCATTAAAGGGTACCCACATTATGGTGGATGGACAAGCCCTATGAGGGTGTGGAGATTGTGTAAGCAAAATATCCTGTTAGCAAATTAAATAGCTTATCTTTGACTACCGGATTTGAACCCGGGATCTTCAGCATAGAAACTCAGCGCTCTACCACCGAGCTGACCCACTCTCTCCTAGCGATGTAGATATAGCAGTAATAAAACTCAAACAATCTATTCACATTATCCTTTCTGCATTAGGGTACTATTGTAATGTGTAAGTACAAATGCGCTAAATTAGCTCCGGAGTTTATTAAATTGAGGTAGAAATAAGTTATGTAACAATATTTATAGGGGATTATTGTAGAGTCATTAAAAGAAATTTGTGAAATAACTAATAAACTATGTATACACTGACAAGGATAAAATTAGATAAAATTCAGTTCTTTGATTTGACATTTGAATCATTTGTACCTGACTGCAATATTTAATTTAATTGGAATAAACGTTACCACTCCCAGAGACTAGGGACTGGATGATGGACCCATTTAGTATTCCATGAAGCAAATGTGGGCAAAAAAGAAAGCCTATTGATCCTAAATCTATGAATAATACAGTCGGTGCTGTCAATGGATCCCCAGAGATGAGTATGTTTATAAGAGAACCTAGCAGGGTTTTCAATATTATATTTGCTACAAAAAAATAATAAAGAAGACTATTTAATTTAAAAGCCTGATTTTGATGAGGCAGTAAATAATGAGCGTTTGATGAGGTTTCAGAAGACGAGGATGATGTATCAGAACTCGGGGTCGTAAAATTGGGAGAATTAAATAAAAAAAAGGTAATGACTGTATAGAAAAATAATTTTAAAGTTTTACCTTCATTCCCTTCAATACTGAATTAAGTGTCGAGGGCAGATGCCAACAGTTTACTGCTTTTCGAAAGAAAAATATTAAGAAGGATGTTTGGAGCTGTAAGAGTTGGGGATCAATTTAACCTCAGGCAGAACGCAGAGCTGCACCTGACATATCAGGAGCCTGGCGTGGTGCAGCATAAAAGAATAGCTAGACTGAGATGGGCTTGACATGTGGCCAGAATGGAGGACGATGCATCTCTGAAAAGACCTCTATTTGGGTACTTCAACGGAAAAAGGAAACGTGGGCGTACACGATTTAGATGGGCAGATGATGTCTAGAGAGATGCAGGTAGCATTATTGGATCCAGAGCTTGGAGGAACTTGGCGGAGGACAGAGAAGAGTGGAGGCGACGCCTTGATGCGGCCAATACCCGTACCGGGTTGTACTGCGTGTATTTATTGACTGAACTCAACACTGCACACTCAGCTGCTCCATTCTCTTTTTTCTCCATTTTAAAATGTTTTTTGATGAATACATATAAAAATAGAGGTAAAGAAAATCATGATGAAAATGTATTATCGAATAAAATACTTTTGTTGCTACTCATCACTTCGTCAAAAAAGAAGTAATAAAGTTAGTAATACTGCATCTGCCTCCTTCATGGACATTATATAATAAAATATTTAATTAGCATAAATTGATGATAATAGTGATAAAGGCGGAAATCACAGTATCACTATATATATTATATCTATATATTTGTATGCTGTGAGGTGGGCCAACGGGCTAACAATAGGAAAGTTGAGCTAACTCGAGTATGGATCATCATCCACCCACTTGGACGGGTGACCACCTAAATTGGGTGGACTCCCTCCGAGTATTACCGCAATTCCCAAAATCCGGCGCATGATTATACCACCCTGCAAATAGTCCTGTGAGGACCGTCAGGGTAGGCAATCACTAAGACTTAGTGTAGGAATGGTACGTTACATAGGTTAGTTGTTAGTAGAGACACTAATCTGTGTAACGTAAATCTGTCGGAAATCTCGTTGTGGTTATTCCGGGATGTCAATTGCCAACCCAGAGGCTTGATCTTTTGTAAAATAAAATATATTGCGCCTGCTGACCCCTAAAAGTCATAGTGCTTGGAGCTTGAAGAAATTACAATAATTCAAACAATTTTTTTAGGGAAAAAAATAGGGGTTTCTTAATATAGAAAGAAATGCAGAGAACAAAACAGTTTATGGAGGTCAAAAGATACTGGATATATGAAACTGAAAGAGGCGCCATTGTGACCAGTCGACTAATTAACAGAGCTAGTTGTTTTAAAAGTCTAATTGGGTAGCCACGGTGTTAGGCTGCTGGAATATTAAATCTGGCCCTTCTCTATGGGTTATTGTTATCGGGTTATGCAATTTTCTCACAACTTATATAGGTACCTTCCCTCCAATATTTCCTGTCCATATAATGTTGCTCTAACAGAACTCTAGCTGTAATTTATTCTCTGACTTCTTCTATTAACTGCTTCCGAAGGCTTCCAGTATTTAATTAATCGAAAAGGCCATCCCGTTTCTCATGACGTGGTCAAAATATTACAATATCAAGCGAAAGGCAAAGGAACATTCACTTTTCAATGATAATTTTATGTTATTATTTTCAGTTACTATATTCTTTGTTTTTAATATTATACCATGACCATGCCATTTTCTATTATTATAATGAATTAAGTTAATGAACTTTTATTTTCCCTGGATCACTAATTCATTCAGCTGAATTTATATACTTGTCTTTCATGAACGTTGTCACTGTCAGTAGATGCAAAATTCCCAGACATAATATTCCAGATGCGTTTGGGTTACATTACAATAGTAGAAAGGAACTTACGAATAATTTGAGTGCAAACAGTGTATTACACTTAATAAACTTTTGGGTAATGTTTCATGACAAAAAACAATTAAGTATGGTTTAGGCCAAATAATCTCACTACTAATCCGTCTGCATATGAATAGTATAGTCTTTACCATGGACCTACTGAACTTTACCATGATTTTTCGTCCAACCATAACCAATTGTTATTCTCAGCAAATGCCTTGAGCGATTCAATGTAAAATACTTTTTTGTCCAGGTTTTTCCAAGGATTCCAGCCTATTATCAAAAGGTGTGTGTAAACGATTGCAGTAAAGAGTGACGAAGGCTTATGATAAAGGCAGTACACTGCAATTAACGTTATTCATGAATTAATTAAACCTGCGATATAGGTTAAGCTTTGATATTAATTAATTATGAGTTCAGGGGAGAGCAGTATTATATAGGGGAAGCGCACAGTCACAATGCCTCTAGTCTTTTGTACTTAGGTCGAGGGGCGCTGAGTGTGGCACATTCTGCTACCTGTTGTTCTCGAGGGCTCTTCATTTTTCAGTGGTCTCACTTAGTAATTAGGACCCGCAGAGCCCATGTGTCTTGTCACCGTTGTCTCTTCCGCTTTCTCACTACCGTTGTTCTTTTCAAGTCTGAAGGAATTACCAACCATCTACAGGGTGCCTGAAGAATTTCCGGGATTCATTCATTAGGAGCTCAAGAACATGTTTAGGAAAAAACACATTAAAACCTTTATTTCATTAGTTATAGGTCACATGATAAATGTTTTACAATACCAAGGGTTATTCTAGCCGATCTCATAATTCTTCATGGCCATTCAGTTTTATAACTACTAATACCGTACCCCTAAGGCCAGTCAGATACATTTTTGTTGTAGTGGAAACAATTAAACAATAAACTTGCCAATGAATATCATTTTAGGAATTAAAATACTTTTCTTTCATAAAATCAATTGAAGGCAAAAAATCTAACTGTCTGGAATATTCTAAAAAACATTTAGTGTCGTGCACTAGCAAAAGAAGTTTGCTCCAATTCTATTTTAGAGAAATGTATTCTTTATATTTATTTCATTTTATGATGATTATAAATACTGCCACCGTTATATCCATCCATGTTTTATTGTATTGCTATCAAGCAGTGACTAAATATTTGCTTGCTAACCCACTTAACCTAACACCTAGTTCCATGGACCACATAATTTAAAAGCGTATTCATAGAAACAACATAAGATATATGATAATTTTATTTTTTGTTATTACTTACATGAACCTTCTATCATAACCCACAATCAATGAATATGTGATATTTAATCAAATTCTAGTAAACAAAAAACAAATAAGCAATAAAGGAAATACTAAAGATAAAAAAACAACGTGTTTTAAAACTTGTTTTTTACAAAATATTAAGTACAATATGTTTGATTGTGATTTAAACAGTTAAAAAACTATTAATGAAACTAAAAATACTTTTAAGTTCTGATCAATTTCGATGTATGCTCCGTCATCAACATTTGATTCGAAAATATCAGCTTCTTCTTTCTCCAAGTCATATAACAAGAGGCTAATTTTATCATAATTTATCATAGATTAGGATTTCATATCTGTACTATTAAAAATAAATAAAAAATTATGTACAAATTTGAAAACAATAAGAAAAATGGTCTATATTTTAATAATATTTATAAATTTAAAAGTATCATTGATCAATAATAACTAATATAATATAAAACGTTAAATGAAAGCTTACGTAAAAAATCAAAGAAGTCTCATCAGTACTGCTGGGGTTTGGATCGTTTTTTGTTTGGTTTGGATTATATTTTGTTAACAAACTTTATAACCAACCTTCCAGTTTCACATTGAGTAAGGTGCTGAAAATATAAGAGGATAATTAGTCATTCTTGCCTCAATATTTGAGGGTTAAATAATGAAAAAAATAAAACATCCACAAAAGTTCTAATTTATTGTATATTCTTTTTCAAAGGAGTTTGTGTAATTGCCAATTTAATAATTAATAATTGTAATTATAAAGCCATGGTGTTTGGCTACTAATATATACGAAAACAAATGTATAAAATAAAAAGACCGATTAATTAAGAATTTTGCCTGATGGAAGTGGGAGAGATGGATATTATAAACGGAATCCTGCATTTGTGACAACAGTAACTCTCCCATCATAAAAGCAAGTTTATAACAAACGGCTGTACTAAAGTGGAAACATCTTCTGTTTATCGCCCGGTCCTAATCTGACAGTTATACCACCGCAATCTAGCTGCCTTTAATGGCACCTTATCAACCTCGACCGAGTTCATCATTGTCTTAACGCTCTACCTGGGATGAGGGCCTGGTTTTTAGGGCAATCATCAAAAAGTCATAGCCGTAGTCATTTTAAATTCACCGTAAGAAATAATCACCGGAAGAAGTAATAAACTTGGACGTATGTGGTTAACAGTAATTTTCAGTCAAATTTATGAAAATATTTTAAATGGATTGAAATTGCAGGTTAAAGTGTTAAGTACTATTTATGTTTATTATATCTCCATAAATAAATTATAACAATCATGATCCAATCGAAGCGGATGTATCTTTAGGTTCTATCAATGTCTGAAGTTTACTCCCGTATTTATTCTAAAATTTTTGAAAAATTACTTTATCCCCGCTTATTAAAGTTACTGACTGGCAAAAATACAATCCCACACCATTAATTCGGTTTTAGAAAATCACACTCGACTACTCAACAATTCCACAGAGTAACTGACTACATATCGACAGCACTACAGCAGAAGTTATATGCAACTGGAATATTTCTGGATGTCGCCCAAGCATTCGACAAGGTCTGGCACAAGGGGCTTCTCTTTAAGCTCAAGACTGTACTACCACACACTTATTATCTGATTCTTCTCTGATTCCTTACAGACAGATTTTTCTCAGTCCGACAGGGCTCAGAGCTATCTTCAATAAGAACCATTTTAGTCGGTGTACCTCAGGGATCAATACTTGCACTGTACATAACACATACATACGACATTCCACAAAGTTCTAACACACTGATCGCAACCTACGCTGACGACACTGCCATGATCACCAAACATCAAGACGCTACACAGGCCTCACAAAACTTACAACACAACTTACAAAAGGTTAATGGGTGGTGCCAACTGTGAAAATCAGACTGAACCACGAAAAGTCACAACACATCACTTTTACTCTTAGACGCGAAACATGCCCTCCCATTTTCCTTAATAACGCACCCATCCCACAGAGAGACAAAGTACAATACCTTGGACTCACATTTGATAGGAGAATGACATGGGGTCCTCACGTTAAGATGAAACGCCAATCACTAAATCACAAACTCAAATTAATGTACTCGCTAATCAGGAAAAATTCCAAATTAGATTTAAGACAGAAATTAAATGCGAACACTTACTTACAAAAAACCAGTTTGGACATATGCTTTACAAATTTACGGCATCACTAAACAGACTCACAGAAAACGACTGCAGCATGATACGTCAATAACAAAACTCTGCATACTGACTTAAAAATACAAACGGTTGACGAACACATACGAACGTACTACAAACGCTTTCAAGAAAAACTATACGGACACCCAAACCCATTGATACAACAAATGACCACTGCTCTCATGCCTGAGAACACTAGGAGGAGAATAAAAAGGACGTGGATGAGGGATCTATTACAGTAGGAAATTAAAACAAGCCAATGGAGAGGTACCGCTGGGTACTGTTCTTCGTCACGCCTTCCATGTCGTTTTGTATTTTTTTTCAGTCAGCCATTCTGCTGATTGTCAATTACTTGTATTTGAACAAAAAAGAAGTGTTCTGTATTTCAAATTTAAATATATTACTTAAAAATACACTAGACCCTGTTACACAATTGTTTACTATAGCGAAATATTTAGCTCCTAAATAATGTTTAATAGGTACCATAATAAAAAAAACTATAACTATGTATAGAAATTTAATAGACGAAAATAAAAACGATTCATATTTGCACTAATGGTGTTACTTTTTATATCAAGGTTTACCGTAAATAATTGTGTTAGGTGTGTAAATGTAAAGCCGATACTCGGGAAACCAAGTTATTACTTGTACACGATGACGTGTAATGTTAACAAAAACAACTAATATTATTTATTACATATTAATAATTGATAACACTTTTTATGTTGATCTATCAGAAAAAGTACAAAAACCAAAGCATCGATGTTAGGAAAATTGGACTATCTTGCATTGGCAACGATTGTCTCACATTCACTGCTAATCTGATGACCATCGGAAATCTCTTGGATCTCAAAAAAACATAGAGAAAATGTGATTAATTTATTAAATTTTGAAATTCAAGAGATGTGATAATTTCCGTCTGCACATTAAATCAACAGCCCCGGTGAAAAAGTGGTTAAGTCGGATTTAGTCCAGAGAGAATTAACTGATTTGAGATAACTGGAATCATATCGTTCTCGTAGTTTTTGGCTTGAAATAGAGTTGTAATATAAGCAATAACTCTTTTTCAAGCCAATGCCTTGTTTACACCCTTATTCACTACGAAAATAACTCGATTCCGCTTAATTAAGTAAAAGAAACTCATTTTGGAGAAAATTAGACGTAACCACTTATTCACCAGGCTGTAGATATATTATATTAAAATAGAAAATGTATAAACTTTGTATTTTTAGTCAAATTTAGTTATAATTGTATCTTTTTTAATGAATTATGTGTATCTTTGAATTGGAGGAAAATACACAGTATCTGAATCATCTTATTTAGTAATTCCTTAGAATTTCTCGAATCCCAGAAGTGCTTCCAGGAATTGTTTGCCATACTTTGTATTTATCTTGTCTCGTATTTCAGTATTTCCCTTTCATCATATGTATTGGAGATATAGAGAAGGAATGGACGAGAGTAACCTCATAAAAGTAATATTTACAGAGAAAAACCCCTTGGCCGATGTTCTATAGATAGCCCTAGACAATATTGATAGTAATGCCTTCTCGTATATACCAACATTGAATACATGATTTAAAATGTGTCGAACCTCCTGATGTCTTGAAAGACAATATTTGACGTGCGCCTCATGAATAGTTCGTCCGGAGACTATGATAGTGGAGCAGTCAGTTCAAACAAGCCGCTGCTCCTTGACCCGGTTCCGAGGCGGAGCATGAATTGGGAATGGAAATAGCGGAGCCCCATCCGAGGAAGGACTGCCTACTAAATAATGTCGGAGGCCCTAAACCAGTGGAGATTCCCTCTTACAGGCTCTCGATTCATTAGTTCAATCCCACCTGCTCAAGTCGCCCAACAAATTGGATGGTGCTTATACAATCAACCTTTAGTACAATTATTAAATTAAATTAACATCATTATTACAAATAATCCGTATTCAAAGAATTCTAGGATAATTTAATGCACGATAACTGTTAGATCGGAGGAGGTGACTCAGGAGGCAAAAATATTAATAGTTGCAACAATTTCATATTAATTTTTTATATTTCTATCTTAAACAAAATAATATTAAGGAAATACATAATTACTTGATATTTTAAAATAGATTATTCTCTGAATGAAAGAAAAACTAGTCCTTTATTCGTAAGACATTGGGTTTCAATTTAAATCGCAGCGTACTTTCCAAAGCTTAACTGCTGTTACAAATGTACTGCTAGACGAGTTAGATTACATATTATGATACATATAACATTTTATCTGTCTATCTTATATAATATCTACAGCCCTGGGGATTAAGTGATTAAGTAGCATTTCTCCCAAAATGTGTTTCTTTTACTTAAAGCAGCTGAACAGTAATGTTTTCGTAGCTACTAAGGGAGTAAGCCAGACAATGGCTTAAAATGGAGTTATTGATTAATTGATTAATTGATTGAGTTATTAAAACTCCATTTCAAGTCAAAGACTATTTAGTTAACTCTCACTGATCAAACTTTGACTTAACCACTTATCCACCGTGCCGGCAGATATATCCATAAAATTTACTTAATGATCTAATTTTTTAATTTTTTCTTCTTTAGACAGTTGTTTTTTATTAAGTTATTTTATTTTAAGAGATAAACCCTGTACTCGACTCTTTGAAGTCTTTTGACTGAAAAACCCTCCTGACTTATCCTTGGGCAATACTGGACTTAACTACTTATTCACTGGGACGGTAGATATTATTATTATCATTACTAAATTATTTACATGACATACGAATATATTTTTTACGCGCGATAGTCCTTGAAGTACCTTGGAACCTTTAACAATCTTTCTCTTTGTTACAATATGCTCTCATTAATTCATCATATCTCTTTTCCAATGATCCTCCATTTTTTCAGAACTAAATATAATGATATACAAAGTCATAAAAGAGAATTAAATATTCTCTTCCTAAGTTAGCGTGCTTGAACACAAAATATATACTAGAAGAAATAAATAAATCCCTCTGTTTTTCCATGGGGAAACACTTGAAGTAGTGGACCACTTTCCATACTTAGAAACCATCATTAGTAGATCTTGTAAAGTAGATGAAGACAAAGAAAACAAAATTAGCAAAGTCAACGCTATATATTACCAGATCTAAATAGTATAGTTGAACACTAAAACGTAGAATAAGAGATGTATGTTCACATACATACAGCAGTCTACCTACCAATACTAATATATGGGGGTGAATGTTGGGTCATCCTTGACAAACACATATACCCTATTATAAGTGTAGAAATGAAGTTCCTTCGCAGAATGGTCGGTAAAAAAAGGTTGGACCATGTTCGGAATGCGACTATAAGGGACAAACTTCAAGTACCCGAACTAATGATTTCCATTGAAAACAGACAATTGAAATGGTTCGGGCATGTCTGTAGCATGGACGAAGAACAGTAAGCAAGGAAGGTAATGGAAGCCCGACCACTGAGCAGAAGGCCCCAAGATCGCCCAAGAATCTTGTATCAAGAAATACAAACAATAAACATAAATAAAAAAATAGGAGCAATAAAGGGGAAAACTCTAACACAAAAAAAGGATGTGTCAAGACAGATAAGGATAGCTCCGATGGATAGGGCCTCATCAGCGCTGAACGGCTGAAAGGAAAGATAATGAAGAAGAAGTTTAAAACAAAATAATTTATAAGGTCAAGTTGACATCTTGCTTATTAGTGTGCGCCTCCCAAGTAATTTTTAAATTAAGGCTTGGGTTTGGAGCAAGTAGAAATATAAACAATTGAAATACACACATAGTCAGTGCGCTGGTATCAGATTCAAAATATCTGGTAGGTGTTTTTAATAAGAGTAGGGATGGATAACAAGGTGACTTGCTCCAAACGGAACAATTGGTGGTGCCAAGGCGTTGAAGGTAGGATACCACTAATTAGCTGGCTGGCGACCGGCGGTTCGAAAACCAATATTCGTTTTCGATACGGTCTCGTCCCTTCCTAGTAATTCACCTGTTAAAAATAACCATGCAACAAATTATATTGTTTTCATGGAAATTTCTATACAAATATTTTAATTGATTCATACAGATTAATAATAATGCTCATTCTATTCTTCTTGTTTTCTCTTTTTAGAATTTTATCTAAAATTAATTCATTTATTTGTACTGCAATGAATTTGACATGACATAAAACTTATTCAAGTGAAAGCGTCATTGTTTATTCTCATACCTACTTTACCTTTAAAACTCAATGGTTTAAATTAATATTTTCTATAAAACAAAATAAATATATATGTTGCAGGTTGGGCTATTGCACCAGAAGAGAGAGACTGGAAGTACAGGTTATCAATATACTACACGAAACCTCAGGACTCTGGAGTGTTCACATGTTCCACACCTAGAGGGCTCACCAACAGTCTTCCTGTCTTCGTTACTGGTAATTGTTCGTTTTCATTTTATTAAATTATAATGAATTATTTATTTTTTTAACACTTGATTACGTTATTAAAAAGGTGATACACAAGGAAAAGGTTTGAATTTGGATATGAATAGTAAAATATCCGTGCTTGGGTATGCGAACGTTTTGGTACTGTTGGGTGAGGACGCAGAAACCTTAAAGCTAAATGCACAAACGTAAACGTGGAGAAGTTAAACTGCATAGGGTTTATGGTAACCAAAAAAAACAAAATAAAGGCGCGATTTAAGGCGGGAAATGCTTGTTATTATACGGTCTTGAAATTACTAAGCTCGCGTCTTTTGTCCCGAAATCTAAAAATTAGAATTTAAAAACAATTATCTTTCATCTCTTCTTAACGGATGTGAAACTTGGACGCTAACTCTGAAAGATGAACAACGTCTTCATGTATTCAAAAATACAAAGGTTTTGCGTAGAATGTTCGTTCCAAAAAGGGAATATAGGAGATTACATAATGCGGAATGGCGAAGCATGCATCCGGTAAATTTTATTCAGGTGATAGCGTCCCGAAGGTTAAGTTGCTGGGCTTAGTAACGAACGAATTCCTAAGATGTTAATAGACGCTAAACCGACTGGGAAGTGTCTGAGGGGTAGACCGAGGCTTAGGTGGGAGGATTACGTTAAGAGTGATCTGGCTGATTTTAGTTTGGGAGATGCTCCGTGGACGGAGGTTTGTAAACGGAGATTGGTGGCATCGGCATCGAGCCTTTGGGTGCGCTTTATTTATTTATTTCTGCTGGCTCTGCCCCTCCTTGCATATCCTACATCAAAAGGAAGTACTTTTCCGTTAATTACCAAACTCTGGATTTGTAAAGTTGTAATTTTTATTGTTATTGTTATGTAGACACCGAGAGTAATGTTTGCTGTATTCTTCTTCTTAATACCTGCACTCCTCGCCTACTGACTGATGCAGTGTGAAGGTTCCTTCTGTAGAGCCTGATCCATTGTATTCAGTCCTGTGCCATCTATCGTTTCCTTTTCCAGTCCAGATCCTGTCCACAAATGCCTCCTGGACATCTTCCTCCCAGGCTTTCCTAGAGCGTCCTCGGCTCCTTCTTCCTTCCATATTCATTTCATAAGAAAGCTTAGATAATTATTAGTGTTTACAGGAAGATGGAAAAATAAGATAGTTGTTGCTATTCTCTCACCTGTCATTCGCGAGACATGTCCAAACCATCGTAGGCTATTCTCCTCCAGATGACGATTTTAGACCAAAATCGTTCCTTGATCTCACAAGATTTGTTATCGCTATGATTATATAATATGAGGAATTTGATATTTTATCCTCATTTTGGCAGGGCTGTTTTTGATAGATAAAATTCTTAATCCAGAATATCAGTCACATTTGGTGTCATGTATATTTAATCCTTTTCAGATGTGCATCTTTCTTAAATAAATTTCGTGAAGGATATCTATTGTTACTTCTTCTACTCTAAATAATAAAACATACTCTTTCAGGCATCAAAATGGCATACTAAAACAATGAATATTATATGTGATTAGTATTAATATATATTTTATTCTATTGCAGACGTGCAATGCGGTAGGATTAGCGGCTTGGGTCAACTTCGAGTCAGGATGGAAGGAACTCGATTAGGCCAAAGCGTGCACTTTCATTGCCCCACCGGCTTCAGGCTCAACGGAACAGCTAACTTGACTTGCAGAGCTAGTGGTAAGTAAAATAATAATATATATAATTTTTTATTTATATGTATCCAGTTTTGAAAAAGATTAATACAAATTACAACAATCATAGAAAAGTATTTGATCAAATAATATCACATATTATAAATAAACATAGTAAAGATATTAAATGAAGAGTTTAGTAGGGTCAAGCAGTTTAAAAGTTGATTTAATTTATAGATTATCTGCTAATCGTCTACTTTTTATACTTGAAAGGTGTGGATAAATAAATAATAAAGAACAAAATTATATATTATTACAGATAAAGTCACAATATCCGTGTACTTGATTGAACGAGGAAAGAATTCATAACTAGTTACTAATCGAAACTATCTTATTTTTCCATTTTCCTGTAAACACTAATAATTATCTGGAAAAATAGACATACATGGACATAGTCAGACAATAAATAGTTTACTTTTAATTTAAATTAACTAAACAAGTATGTAGGCTTCAGTGTAATAGGTTATGTAATTCAGTGTAATTATGTGTAATATGGGTTGTCCAACATAGATCTGAAGAAAATGGTTTCAGCGACCCTTCCTATTGCAGTTGAGATGCTTCAAAAGCATTACTTTTTTTCGAATAAGCAGTACTAGGTGATTCTCCAAATTTTAATTTAGAATATTACTTGTATTTGACAGGAGTGGATGCAAATATAAAGAGAAAAAAAATTAAAATTAGAGTAAAATAGGAAAAATCACCAAAAACAAGGACTTAAGTCTATAAAATGCATGAAAAAGTGACCAGTCAACGTTTCAGTAATTCAGACATCATCAGGACATATACCAAAAGTAATATCACATCAAAGAAGTCAAAGAGTAGCTTACCCTATACCAACATAGCAAACAGAGGCATCACATAGACTCAACTACCGCGCTCCAAGACGTAATTCTTGATGCTATATGTTTCTTTATGCTGATAAGGCTAATCGGGGAAACAACTTTTTGTTATGTATATTCAATTGGTTTGCACATTGCAAATTCCTATTTACACTATAATATTTATTGTTCGAATTAGCATATTTTAATGAATTCAAGACTAAAAATGTTTTAAACTTTAAAAATAGGCGTATACTTGCACATTAAATAAAAATGTCATACTATAAACTCCAACTTTTTTACCAGCAGAAAGGTAAATAATTTATTTACCTTAAGTTTTTTTTTAGAACGATATAAAGCTATGTATCAAAGGGCTTTTTCATATAGGCTTTCATTAAATTTTAATAAAACCATTAAGGAGAGTGGGCCCAATCCATCCCTATAACTTTTTGTTTGTGAATGTACGAGTATATTGAACCTACAGCCCGTAGTCATTCAACGGACAAATAAATATATAAATGTAACCCGAGGTTCACAAAATTGAGTAAATTTAAAGTTTTTGTTATTATCCAGCACCTTATATGTATTTGTTCACTCCTATTAGTACACTCATGCTTCTAACTTGAAACATTTTAAGGAATTATATAAATTTCTTCATTTATGTTTTTTGGTTTGCTGATTACAAACTTGAACGTTATCACATATTGTTCTAATACCAAGTGTCATCCGAATTATTTTTAATAATTATATAGTTTTCAACAGCCATTATTATTGTAGTTGAGACTCTTCGAAATTGTGTTTCTCTTTTAATAGAAGATACATTATGAATCTACAAATTTTAATAGACTTAATGCTAAAAAACACAGGACAATGCACATGATCTAAAAATTATATAATATAAACTTCTAGCAGGTAGATAAACAAATTAATGATTTTATTTTGTTTCGTACCTTCAATGCGAGTTTTGCAACCAAGACCTGAATTATGAGACGGAATGTTGAATTATTTTTAATCTTCTTCATTTTGAGGAGTTGAGATATAAAATATTACACAGTGATCACTAAAAACTATTTTTTTAAATAATAGAGAACATTTTAAATAATAAAACCTTAAGCCATGTCTGTTATAAGATGAGTAAGAGAGAAGAATACCGGTCTTACAGATTCAGTGGTCAAAAGAGACTGAGTTTCTTGTAATACGTCTGGCCAAACTTGAGTGTGGAGATAAATAAGGAGAAAGAGCGTCAATGTTTTGCGTTGTTAAACATGTCTATAGAAAATCAGAGGGGAGTTTACAAATAGAAGTAGAATACAAAACAATCCAAGGGGGAAACAATTCTTGGAGTAAAAAGTGTGGTGTCTCCGTTATGGTCATCATCAAAATCTTATCCTAAACTGAGAAATATAAAGATAAAATAAATAAGAAGAGAATAAATAAAAATAAAAACCTTTCTACTCCATGTTTCAGTGTTAAAATTGTTCAGTGAAAGAGATCCTATCACACTTTCTATATTGTTTATTTCAGATTCACTCAGGCTCTAGGGGATAAGAAAAATATTTAACGACTATCACTAATAACCAGGGAGAGTATATAGAAGTGGAATAAATAATAAATAATAATAATAACCAATTATTTATTTATTTTAAGATATTCATTGGGTTTATTCAACCGGGTCATCAGGTGCATGAATTAATTTTGAATAAATTATATCTAGTTAATTAAAATTAACTTATTTAAATTTAAACTAATTAAAAAATCGATGCCACGAGAAGGTTTGACTCTACTGATACAGCTTATTATTATCCTGCCCTTTATTCACATTTCTGCTGGGATGTTTCTTATGCAGGTCTTTCCTAATTCTAGTTGATTCCCTGGTGTTTCCTGTCAGTTCGGAAATAGTTGCCGAAGGACGGTCGACTGGAAGTTGGAGAACGAAGCCGCAGAGGCAGAGACCCAACAACTTGGCCAACTCTTGCCGGACCTAAGGGCCATTAGGGCCGCTGAGGTCGAATTAGGAACTGGCCCTCCGAGCTGGCTCAAGGTGTTCCTTCTCTCGCCTTTCATAAATATCGGTCTCCTCCTCACCGCAGGCTTCATAAATATTGTAATCGGTTTGAAATATTTTTTTTTTTAATTACAAATTTAAATAAACTAAATTGTACTGAAAATTGAATTAATTTAAAAAAAAAAAACTTGGGGTGCCACTACAACCCATGAACGGATCTGCGGGTTCTGTACATGTTAGAGATGGTACTGTTTCATGGATAACAGTTAATGTAGGGAAGTGATTTGTCCTGGAAAAAAAATTAATAGTAAAGAAGTAAAATAATAAATACTTAAAGTAATCTTATCACTTGTTTATTGTATTACTTATTTTATTTTCTACTATTTATTATTTTACTTTTTATTATTAATTTTTGACTTTTTTGTAATTTTCAATTGTCTCTATTTTGCATATTTAGCTCTGAAGGAGACCTGCAATGTACCTTGAAACGTTGGCTATTTAATAAATATTTCCCCCTATCTAAGAGAAATTTATTGACCTCCACCCGGACCATTTTCTTCCATATTAATATCTAACATATCTATCTAACATTAATACTGGTATATTTAGACGTATACATGCAATAATTTTTTTTCTGGCATGTCTGAACAAATTGAAGTAAAGTCTGCTCTGATAAAAATAAATGACAGCAACACCCATTCCGGAATTTAATACATATTAAACACTATGTATATTAATAAATAATATTGTAAAAAAAACTATTATTTATTATTATTTATCTTGAATAATAGAGTAATTGAGACAATTTAGGCCACATTTAATAAATAAGAAACGATTTATTTTGTCAATTAAATTGGTTGTTAATGATCTTCATTATTTATTGGCAGCCTGTAATTGCATTATCGCGACCGAAATAATGGACTCTATTTCTACTTAATTGAATGCTTACATTATATATGTGTATCCATGTATTGTATCACCTTTGTAATCCCCAGCTGACCTTAGTGGATATCGTATACAATACTCATTATATTATATCATTTTATTTGAAAATTTTTATACACCGAAACTAGGGCAGCGAATCTAGATATTTTTATATTATGTGAACTTTACATCTTCTATTGAGTTCCACACCATAATAATTTAGTAAACTAGTCTGGACGAAAAAACACGGTCAAAAACGAATATTTTGTCAAAAACTAAGCCTGAGTGAACATAGTTAACAGAGAGTTGACTTGTAAGAAAGAATTATATTTATTGTGAAATGAGACGATATATCATGAGTGATACTAAAGAGACTTTATGATATGAACTAACTAGATTGACTAGTAGCTATGTACTAACACTATATTATACTGTCTACTCTCTTAACTATAACCTGGAATAGTTAAAAACGAATGATAACAAAATCAGATGATACATTTTGGTGTTATAATTACATATCTATTACCTCCATCCGAAATTCAATTATACCGCTGGATAGCTAAAGGATCAAATAATTCATTACGATAAGTGAGGACTGTAACGCATCGCGTCTGGAAGCGTCCCTATTTTGAACTCATTTCGCTGAATATCGAAATTCCTTTTTACTATAACTTTTAGCTCAGAGAAACTACGACGTTCATTTCAGTTTCAATCATCAACTGTGGTCAAAATCTATCGATTTAATATTAAAAATGGTGACAGTGATTATAATAAAAAATATATAATGTCGGCCACTGCGCAACAACACGAGTTGTTTATCATATATTGTACGTGTGCTCTTCCATTTAGGAGGCATGTGAAAATTTGTGTAGAAGAACCTTCCATTGAAGGCACTCCTAATTAAACGCAACAAATCCCAATCTCAGTCTAGTACGTCTCACTACATAACCAGATTCCGACCCTTCGCTAATTTGGCACTTTAGTCCAGGAGGCGAATCGTTGTTTGAAAAAAATATAATAATGATTTTCAGCTATCAATATATCGCTAACATTGTTATATTCATTCACATTGATTGATACTACAGTGAAATACTCGTGAAATAAGCTGATAAACAGCAACATTTTCTTAAACAAAAGGGATTTTCCTGACAAAGGTGGGAATACGGATGAGTTATGAAGAAAATATAAATGTATATGATAAAATCTTAAATCTTTAATAAAAGCGATGCCTGCCTTGACCTTGACTAAAAGTTTCCGGACTAATATTAGCCGTCGTTTTTTTTTACTTGTTAGGGACTTAGCGGAAAGGATTATGAGTAGAAGCTTTAATGTTTAAGTTTAAAAATCATCAGTAGAGGTGTAGTATAGTGGCAAAGAGTCTGAGAGCCGGGAACCTTAATCCCTTACTAACTTAAATCCTAGTTTGGCCTTTGTTTAACCTCATCCAATTAAATAGTGTTTAAGTCCAAATATAGTTATTTTAAAACCGTAAATAATAAAAAGTGTATTAAATAAAGTATATATGTTGCTATGCCAGTCATATGGGCTATTCAGCTATAAGACTTAGGGTTACGAGGAGTCCAGTATTGATATGAACAGATTTGTTAAAAAAAAAATCAACTTTATGAATTTTAAAACTTGTTTTTCGAAAACTGTATAAATAATATGAGATTGGATTATGAGATAGACTTTATGGATGTGGTTAAGTCGAATTTTATAGAAAACAGAATTAGCTTAAATTAAGACGAGGGGAATCGTGTCGTTCGCGTAGTTTTTGGCTCGAAATGGAGTTGTAACTCCTTCTTTAGTAGAAATAAACTCCTTTTCAGGCCAATACCTGACTTGACCTTGACCTTAAGGTCACCTGTGGTCTAGTGGTTAGCGTAACAAACTACTAAGCCCAAGATCGCGGGTTCGTAGCCCGGCAGGTGGCTATAGGATTTTTTTAAGCGAGTAAAAAATCCTTAGTTACGCCGTCCTTCGGAAGGGACGTTAAATGGGGGTCCCGAGCCTGTACGATGTCAGGTACTCGTTAAAAATCCCTATCCTAATTAAACCTGGATAGGCAAAATTTAGAGCGCCCACTGTAGCATCATCCGATTAGCCATAGCAGCATAAAGTGACGTTAAATGAACTAACAACTAACTAACCTGACTTGACCACAACGAAAATAACTGCTTCCCTGAGTTAGATAAACTAATGTTGGTGAAAATTTAAGCCCATCGTTAAATTTTAACTTGAATTACCTCCATGTATTTGAATGCAAATGTTATACCTTTAATTAAAAAAAATCTAGTTTATATCTGTGGAAATCCAGTTTATTTTTTGTTTATTATTATATATCAATTTTATTTTGCATAGGTATGAGTACATATTTATTCCAGGTACATTTTTATAAACAAGTATGAGCCAAAAATTAATAGCTTGTTTGATATTGATAGAAATTAATAGCTTGTTGTTGGTAGCTTGCTTAATAATACATTAATTTTTCAAAATTGATACGATAAATTTCAAGTAGTCAGTTAGTCAAGTAGTTGTAAGCAATTGCCTCAGGAACATTTTTCCCGAAAGTAGCTGACTGGAGGAGGTTTTGCAAAGGTATCCTCTTCAGTTAAAATTGTCGTTTTGAGTTGCCATTAACACTTAAACCTTGATCAATGTAAAAAAAAATTAAATTATTTTATTTGTATTATTCAGTTATTAAATTTGTGAATTATCAAAATGTCAGAACTGTTGAGCTAATGTCCTTAATTGTTAATTAATGTTTTGGTGTAAAACTTTACAACTTTCTTTCGCCTGCCATGCCAGTCATTGGACGAACGTGCAGAACGTGAGAGAATCTTGGACTCTCTGGAAGTCCAACTTCCATGTTTAAGACTTTGTAGGGATAGAATTTACTAATATAATTTAGGTTTCGTGCGGAACAGGCTAGCGTACTTGTTCACTAAGTTGCCTAATCCAGGTTTAGGGGTTCCAGCAGGTTGTTACTCAATGCCAACAATAAAAAAAAAAAATGAACACCCAACATAGTTTATTGGATTTCTAGACTGTTTTACTACAATTCTAATTCTTTTATGCAAGGCTTCAAAACTATAAATATTATTTATTAATTCATGGGGCATAAATTCACACTTCACTATTTAAATAAAAATCCATGAACGGTAGAATAATATCAATCTGAAATTTTCATAAAGTACCGCATGGACACCTTACTCTTCAGATCTTCGAAACCATGCATTGTCTATTTTTCCAAAGAATAAAATTTGTTTCAAAGAATAAAACAGTCATCAAATCAAAATTTTGCAATAAGATGTAGCCTTTTTATTTTTTAAATCGATGAACTCCATTTTTTCCATTAAAATTCAATATCTGTATTATATGTAGTGTAACGGCTTAAAGATGTCAGGAATTCTGGCATTTGCGAATTGCAATTTGTCGTTTGCAAAATTTTTAAAATGTTAATAATGTAACCGAAAGAGCATAGTTATTCTAAAAATAACAATTACTTGATTTATAACAATTACTTGAAGTAAATTGTTTATAAATTGGGTTTATAAAGTTTCATCAATGCTTCCGTGTTTTCATCAATGTAAACTTCCTCCTTTCTCCCCTCTTCTTTTACATGTATACTAGCTCTAAGATTGGGATAGAGAGGAGAGTAGAGAGTAGATAGGGGAGAGATAAAGATTAGAGAGTACAGAGGAGATGGTAGAGTTAGTTTATATTATACGAGAGAGTAGTCTCCAAGTTAAATCTAGATTAGCCCATAAGTTATAATGTTTGTTAATAGTTAATAATTCACCAATATTCTTAAGCACACATAAGAAAAGCCTCTTGTACATCCAAGTTTTATCTGATCAATATCACTAAAAATGAATATCTTTCTTACAAGTCGTCCATCGTTCTTTAACAGCACAATAATAAACAAAAGACTAAACAAAAAGAAGTCCACCCATCCGTTGCTAGGTAAAACAGATAGTAGAAAGACTGAATTCACTATTTCCCTCTCTTAAATATTCGTGATATGAGATGTAAGGAACCGTATAAAAGGTTAATAAAACTCAACACAAATATGCCATTTCCTCCCATAACCATACCTCCTCTAAACTCTCCGAGCATGCCCTTTCTTTAAACCGCACTTTTGATTTTGATAATACGTCTATCCTAGCTACTGTTCCTAACCATGATAAACGCATCCTCTCTGAAACTATCCACATAAATTTAGATTCCTCCACTATCAATCTTAAGACTGACTCACATCACCTATCCTCTACCTACTCCCAAATTTTTAATTTACTCAAAAAACCTTAAATTCTGTTACTTCGTCACTGATGTTTCCTTTGTTATCGCACGATTGAAATTTATATTTTTTTGGTATTATCTTTCCACTTTTCTCATTTATTCATTCATTTTTGGGTTGTCAATATAATTTTATCCATTTATTCATTTTCCCTCAATTTTCCTATACTCCAGTATGGTTACCTTCTATAGTTACCTTTTTGCCCGCTAGAGATCGCTACAGTACAACTTCTCAAAAAAAATTTCATACGAATCGGTCAAGTCGTTTCGGAGGAGTTTTGTTACAAACACTGTGACACGGCAATTTTGTATATTAGATAGAGCTAAGATTCCGTTTAATTATTATATAATTGGAACTTAACTCAGAATCTGTCAGACTTACAGAGCTGCATTCGGGTTCAAATTGTAGCATATTTTATCTTTTTAAAAATTGTTATTTATGGGTTTTCCCTAAAACGCCTCGATCAGGAGATACAGGGCAAAAAACCGAAATAATTCCCAAAATTACGAAGTTTTTCGACAGATAAAGAACGTTGCCGCACAAAGAACTTAAAAAAACTTTATTGGTAAACAAACAAAACAAACAATTTACACAAGCTACACTATAAACTAGGATAATGACTACGACTAACTATATCGGACTATCTGACTATGATCTATGTCTTACAGCAAGGCTTATATACAATAGTGAGGGAAGGGGAGAGTGCTGACTCAGGAATGTAGGATTATGCACCTTAACTCCTCCCTTCTCAAGATGCGAAACTCCGGAGAGCATTATTTATTAGGTAAAGTCCAAGGATTAAATATTGGTGGTAGTTGAATTTCTTCTGTCTGGTGACTTGGTGTTCCAGACCTTGAGGTACATGTACAATATTTTAGGACAAGGATACAGATATGATATACAAAAAGATACAATACAATAATGTTAAGAATATACAAATAATAATAATATAATAATATAATAATTTTAATTATAATAATATAATAGATAGTGTTGCAGGTTTTCTTTTAGTTTTATAATTTTTACGTTTTCTTTTAATGTTATCTGAATGTGCAATGATTTCTTTATTTTTATCTTGTAACTTATAAACCGGTTTAAAAGGATTTTCATTCTTATTTCTAGTCCTAACTCTAGCATAGGTTTTGTCAGGAATGTCAGCATCTTCTCTATTGTGATTAAGTGAGTTAGTTCTGGATGTTTTTTCGTCCATCATTCTTGATTTTATTTGTTCATGTACCAGTTTTAGATCATTGTGATACCGTTCTACTAGTTGTTCAATCACTGGGGCTTTGTCTGTTTTATCTTTTTGTGTCCCGAATGTTATTTCGTTAGGAGTTAATTTTAATTTTTGATTTAAAGTGTTGTTAAATGCAATTACTGCTAGTCATAATTGCTTCTTTAATTTTATTGTAGGTTCTGTTGCTTTCAAATTTCGAAGAATTTCTATTAGCGTGGAATGGGTTCTATTAAGGAGCCCTAAGGAATTAGGATGATTGGGAGTAACATAGTAGGGTTCAATTCCTTGGGATCTGAGTAAGATTTCAACTAAATTATTTTTATATTCCCTGCCATTATCCATCTTAATTCTGTCAGGAGAGGGATATAGTTCCAAATATTCAATTATCACATCTGAAACTTGGATAGAGTTACAAGCATCAGTCAGTTTGGCGAAAAGACGTTTGGAAAATGTATCAACTATGGTGATTATAAATTTTTGTTCATAATGTAAAGTATCAATCATGATTTCTTCAAAGGGTTTGTCTGGAGTCGGTGTAATGCAAAATTTTGTTTTAATTGGCTTCCGATCATATTTGGTCTTTCTGCATATTTCACACTTATTACAATAATCAGTTATGGTATCTTTCATTCTAGGCCAATAATAATCCCTTTTGAGTTTTTCATATGTTTCAAGGCTTCCCCTGTGACATGTCTTACCGAGGTGATAAGAATTGATTATGTCCAGTTGTTCGTTGGTATTGGTGATATCTAAACATTTTTTCTTATACCTTTTTATTTTTACCGAAGGATAGTTGTCCTGGATAATTTGTGATATTTTTAAAAAAATGCCTTCGAATTCGTCACGAACTGTTTCTATGTTTGGTTCACAAAATACACCATAGGTTGTATTTGGCTTGAAAATTTCTAATAAAAGTTCATTTAAATCATTATTCCAAGGATATGCGGTATCAACATAAAATCTAGTTTTATTAAAAGCTTTTTCTACCCGAACTGATTTCTTTCCTCGTTGAATAAAGATTTGAAATTTCTCAATATTTATTGGCTTATCTTGATCTATTATCCAAATCTGTTGGTTGGATGACTCTTGAGAGTGAACTGTGGCAAGACTGCTGGTTTCAACTTCATGATCGTTATTGCTATGAGGTACAGGATGAATATTACTGATTTCATCAAATTCTTCAAGAAATTCAACAAGTTCATCTGATGAAGCTAAAGGCATATTTGAGGTTTCTTCTAGAATTCTGTCTAATTCGTCATAGTCATTTTCTTCGATGGCATGTAATTCCTGATGGTTTCTGGACAATGCATCCGCAACATAGTTGGTTTTCCCTTCTATATGCTTAATTTCGAATTCAAAGTCCGATAGTTGAAATATCCACTTCATGAGCCGAGCGCTGGTGTTCTTCATTGTAAATAGCCAAGTCAATGGCTTGTGATCTGTGTGTATTACAAACTTTTTACCGTAAAGATAGTGCTTAAAATGGTTACATGCATAGACTATGGCCAATAACTCTTTTTCGATGGTGGAGTACCTTTGTTCTGTATCCGAAAGGGTGCGTGAGGCAAAAGCTATTGGATGATCTATCCCATCTGAAATTTGGGATAAAACAGTACCAAGTGCTACAGAGCTTGCATCTGTTGTTAAAATAAAAGGTAGATCCCAATCTGGAAATTGATAGGAGCATTGAGGAGATGTTGCTTCAAAAGGATAAAGGCTTCTTGGTAGGAAGAGGGACAAATACATTTTTCATCAGCTCGTAAAGCTTGGGTTAAAGGTTTAGCCAGGTGAGCATAATTATGAATAAATTTCCTGTAATATCCCGTCATGCCTAGAAATTGTTTAATTCCTTTATGAGTTTTCGGTAAAGGAAAGTTTTCAATAGCCTCGAGTTTAGATGGATTTGTTTTTAGTCCGTCTTTTGAAACAATGTATCCTAAAAATGGGAGTTCATGTTTTAAAAATTCTGTTTTGTCGAGCTGTATTGTGAGTGAATGTTGAGTAAGTTTTTGAAAGACTGTTTCTAGATGATAAAAATGGTCTTCAATATTATTAGAAAAAAATATTATATCATCCATATATACTAAACACTTTGGTACATTGCTTAACATCATATTGATGGTCCTTTGAAAGGTCGGGGGAGAATTACATAACCCAAAAGGCATACGGAGGAATTCATAATGACCCGATTCTGTAGAAAATGCTGTTTTTTCAATTGAGTCCTCAGCCATTTCAATTTGGTGAAAACCAGACGCTAAGTCAATTGTAGAAAAAATTTGTGCTTTATTTAGTTGGTTAAGAAGGTCTTCTATGTTTGGTAGCGGAAATTTATCTGGAATGGTTTCCTGATTCAGTTTTCGATAGACAATAACCATTCTAATTTTCTTTTTTCCACTAGCATCGGCCTTTTTTGGTACTACCCAAATTGGTGAATTATATGGAGAGTTGCTTTCCCTAATAATATTAGAATCTAAGAGTCTTTGTATTTCTTGTGAAATGTCTTCTCGAAATTGGTGAGGATATCTATAGTTCCTACTGTAAATGGGTTTGTCAGTTTTTAGTTTAATTGTGTGTTTAAGTAGTTTTGTAGATCTGAGTGGGTCGTTTTCGCTCTTGATCATTTCGGGATATTTATTTAATAGTTGTAATAATTTATTTAAATTATTTTCATTCATATGTTCATGTCTAATTAAATCTTTAATGTTATTATTATTATTACTTATAGTATCTAATTGGTGTATATTATTTTCAATTAATCCATTATTAATTTTAACTTTTCCTCCAAGTAAATTTCGTTTGGTTTACTAAATATGTTAATGTCTAGTTGCTTCATACTTTCAAATCCTAATAATAAATCATAAGTATCGCTAAAAGAAAAATATAAAACTTAACTAATAATTTACTGTCAAGACCTAAATTTGGAGCAAGGTCAATACATGCTGTTGTAGTTCCCTTTTCGCGTCCGGTAGGTGTTTTAACAATAAATTCTTCCGATTTAATTTCAGTTCCCTCGGGTAAGGAACGTGGGTTGATATAATTTTTTAGAGCGTCAGTATCAATGAGCCAGGTCCGTTTTTTAAAATCCATGAATTGTGGTAATTGATCAGTGAAATTTAGGGGATATTCGGGGATGGTTCCGGCTGACTTGGTCCTAAAAAATTATCAAATCTGGTAATTAGTGTCTCTAGTTGTTGTTTTATATCACCTATCTCGTTATCTCCTTGTACTAAGTGATTCATAGGCGAGTTGTTTGACCTTACGGTTTTCATAGACACGGTATTTGATGAGTCAGGTTTAAAGGGTCCCGTAGGGAAAGGCGTCTTCTGCCTCTGTTATTCCCAGTTAAAACCCTGGAAATTATTAGCGGGTTGATGGTTAATTCTCCTATTCATACTCAAATCTCTGTTTTCACGATTTTGATTAAAATTATAGTTATAGTTTATATTAGGATCGTGGCTTTGAGGGTTTGAATAAGAATTAAAATGAAAATTAGGATTAAAGTTAGTTTTTGGGTTAGGATTGTGATTAAATGTTTGATTAAATTTATTATAGCCGTGATTAAAATTAGGATTGTAATTATGATTAGGATTATAGCTAGGATTAGGGTTATATCCGTAATTAAAACTATGATTATGATTATAAGTATAATTAGGTCTACTGTTATGTGTATTAAAATTTTGTTTAAATGGTTTGTGGTTTTTATGTCTAAAATTATTTTTTGGATTATACTGCTGTTGATGTCCGTATAAGCGGTCTAAAATAAATGAACAGTCATTTTGTATTGCGTTCCTGATATCATCTATATCTGTAAGGTGAAGATGATTTAAAAAGTCGCAAAGCTCTGGATGTAAGTTTGCTTTAATGTGATAATTAATTTCTCGGTCCTGTAATTTCATTATTGTTTCTTTATTAACAATTTCATCGTCTAGTGAGATTCTAGAAAATATCAAAGCTCTAATTTGAGCTATTCTGTTAATAAACGAAATTGGGTGTTCGCTAGGTCCCGATCTAACGTTTAGTAATTCAAGTTTAAGTTGTTCTACTGTACGTGAGTCTTTAAAATTTTTCTGTAAATGGTCTAGTAATTCGGATATATTTATGAATGTATTTGCGAGAAGACAATGTCTGGCGTTGCCTACTGATCTAGATGTTACTTTAGATAAGAGTCGGGCGTGGTTTTGAATCTTTAGGGTATTATTGTCACCGCATACTGTGTCATAGACTGCTTTTACAGTTTTTACAAAAAAAACTAAATCTTCAGGATTACCATCATAATATGGAATATGATCGTAATCTTCTTTCACCATAGAATATGAAACACTCATTTTGTTCGTTATAAAATCACTATTATTATTAATTAATAAATTGCTTAATTGTTCGGTAATTTCACCTATATCTAATCTAACTCTACTTTTCTTATCCTTAGGCATACATAGAAAACTTAAAATTAAAATGTACCTCAAGTAATATTTTTAAGTTCTGCGAAGTCCTTATCAAAGTTGACCCTATTGAAGTGTAGAAACACAAACTTCAGGTGGTTTACTCCAGAACCTGTTGTCCAATGACTATTTCTTCGGTCCTTCTTGAGTTTCCGTTCAACGCTGTCTTCACTGGACTGATCCAAAATCTGTTGGAATATTTCTTCGATTTTCTTGATCTCCAGGAAAATTTCTTCACCTTTACTGACCTGAGGCTAATAAGGTCCCTGTTCGGGCGCCAGATAAAGAACGTTGCCGCACAAAGAACTTAAAAAAAACTTTATTGGTAAACAAACAAAACAAACAATTTACACAAGCTACACTATAAACTAGGATAATGACTACGACTAACTATATCGGACTATCTGACTATGATCTATGTCTTACAGCAAGGCTTATATACAATAGTGAGGGAAGGGGAGAGTGCTGACTCAGGAATGTAGGATTATGCACCTTAACTGACTAACAAAAGTATTCCCGTCCGTTTTTTCAGCTGCGAACTTGGATTTACACAATTCAGACATCATCATCATCAAGCGTCACTGCTACGATCGACGCATAATCAATAATAATGGCCGGCACATATCACTTAGGGGTATGAAAAATAGTTTATATCCTATTCTCAGACCTACTGAATATGGACACAAAATTTCATAAGAATCGGTCAAGTCGTTTCGAAGGAATTTTGTTACAAACACTGCAACACGACAATTTTATATATTAGATTTCTTAGTATATAGATTTTTTTTTTGTTTGACCATCAACTCACTCATATAAGTTGAAGCTCTTTATTTTCAATTGAATTTTTCAATATTTTTTAAAACTTCCTTTGTACCGACTCTTCAGATCATAATTAGTAGAAAATAAAATTGACAAATATTCTTATTCCGCTTATGCAAATAGCCTGATGAAATTTTGTGTTGACTGCCATTAAATGAAACCCTTCAAAGATATATATTAAAAAAACACGTGTTTTAATCAACTATGCTGGTATTCGCAAATTGTTGTTGGTAATTCCAAATGGACATTTATTTATGGGTATTTATGAAAAGATTTTTTTTTATGGTGTAGAATATTATTGCATCATCATTTGAATTGCATTTTTTAGCTCGGATTGCACTCCGTTTAAGGATCATTTGTATGAGAACATCTAAAGAGACAAGGAATTTAATATAATTTTAATTTAATAAAGCTAAATGTATATGAGGCCAGTAATTAATAGTTTGATACGTTTCAACATTTTCTAAGCGAACGGGTTATTACAGCTTATCGAATTCCTAACATTTTCTCACTTAATTATTAAATTATTTTATTGTCCATGACTTTATTTCGTATACAAGTTATGATTATTAGAATCTTGGCGTAAGCAATTTATTATAGCTACTTAACGTCTATCCGTTCGGGAATTCAATGAAGTTTCATTTTAGTATACTCTGCCAACATGACACAAGTGGCATCAGTGAGTTCTGAACTTCCATTCGCGGAGCTAAGTTCGCCGCCTTGAATTACTCCGGCAACGAAGCGGAAGGATACGCACGGCTCGGCCCTAACAGGTGTCCCTTCTCTGGCCGCTAAGAACACCCCAACTCTCATTAAGTATGAATTTCAATAGGTTTGGCGGAGTTTGGGGTTGGGGTACAGACTTGTAATTTGTCATGGTTCGGCTTTGTCAGTTTTCAGTGGGCTTCAAACCTTGCTGTTAGTTATAAGCACCTCGAAGAACATTGTCAAGGAGGTACAGAGTTACAGTACAGTGTGAATGATCGTTAACGACAGCTCCCGTAACATAGTATTACGTTGAATCAAGAGTCATTCACGACATATTTGTTTTTAGTCTTGTTGGTATTAAACGAACTATTGTTTTCCATTTTCAAGAACTTACCAACAAGCTACTATTAACATCGGCCAACTGCAAACGATAAAAAATTGAATGCTTAAATTGTTTCCATACCACGAAAATAAAAACCAAACCAAAAAAGCTTGGCTAACAAATTCAATTACGTTTTACTGCAATTCCAGAAAAAAAACAACAACATACAAATCTTCTGATTATTGTAAATTTTCTGTGGTATAATGATTATAAAAGAGGTAATGAAATACTGCATAGGTTTACAAATACCTATTGTTCCAAGTAGGTTATACAGAAGAAAAATACCTAACCACTGATCACAATGATTTCTTCGAACTTATAATTGTAATAATGACAGTAACATGAATCAATTGAATATTAATGAGAAGGGATTGTTAAAGAGCCTATTGAAATATTTTATATTGATAAAATAATTTTCGCATTAACAGTTACACCTATTTGGTGGTATTTTTTAGCTTGAAGTGTGTACTTTGGAGTCTATTAGTACTATTAGGTTTTAAGAATAGTGACGAAATATACGAGGTGGAGAGAGTGTAGGGCGCCGAGCTACTGGGCTGAAGGTCACGGGTCCAGATGAATCAGATAAATGATTTAATATTTTAAAATCCATGGATAAGGAGGCCGGGGACCAGATGTATTAAGCTACTCTGAGCCAAATACCCCTCAAGAGATTTGTTGTACATGTATATGTATAATTTGGAATTTCATTTGTTTATTAAAACCGACTTTTACAAACATATTTTTTTAATAAGTATATAATACGAGTAGTATGGGTGTGTTTAGGGAAACGCATGCATTCGGTAAATATGATTACTTATATGAAATAACTAATTATAAATGAAGTTATAACTTTATAACAGTTATAACTTTTATTGATAACTGTTATAACCTAATAGAAATAAAATAACACATGTTTGTTTTTATGTATAATTTAAAACACAACAAATAACCAACACAATTATAGATATAGATTTTCAATTTACAGAACAAAAATCCACAATAGCCTTCAGGATCTGCTCAAATAAATCCCTATTTTCGTATCTCCTTCTCCAAATATATTCATGTAGGTACGAATCTATCATCGTCCCGTGGGTACCGCATTCTCTCTGGTTCCTTCTCTTGAGAGACGGGTCGAATCGAAGACATTCGATGAGATTCGATTCTTTGAGTATGAGCTCCTGAGGTTACTTCATTTCATGTCCCCTTTAACAGAGTCTTTTTTTATGTATAATACCCTTATCTTGAGCATATATTATGCTTGACTCTTGTAAGAAACCAATTGTAAGAAATTCATTTTAATGACTGAGTAAATCATATGTATCATAAGTAATTTCTTGATCCCACTAAACGGTCCCTCCCTGTTTGTTGTGTAAAGTCAGCGGCTTTGAGCCGGTTCGAGTAAAAACCACCTTCAGCGGACTCAGCCCATTGTAACGCCTTAAAGTACCGAAAGGTAACAGAAGGCTTTTGGTTTATGTAGAAGCATTTTCAGGTATTTGTTGTAAATTTGTATTATATTGTAAATAAAATCTTGGAGGATGCGAAAAAAAAAATCATAAGTAAACTGCATGATTTTATCTATTTTTACATTTTAATTTCTATTAGGATATAACAGTTATCAATAAAAATAACTGATACTAAATAACAGATACTTAAAAAATAATGTTTTCCGAAACATACCCAAAAGTAGTTCTTTTGATTTAAAATATATAAACTTCATATACGCTTCAAATATTTAAAATGTTATAATTCAGAATTTTAAAAATATATTTCAGAATTCCCTTGCCAAATAGTATTGATGGAATGTACTTACGCATTTATGTTAAGAATTTCATGCCAAATACGTTCTTAAATTTTAGATGCATAAAATCCCTTCCCCTTTTTCTTCCCACGGCTCTTCATATTAATGAAAATTATTTAATTATAAAACTCCCGGAGCCTCTCGTGAAATGAACGACCGTCTCTTAGAAAATATTTTTCTAAAATTATAAAAAGTCTTTTCCCCAATTCAGCTTTGTCCATAGCATTTATTCATCGCCTTTAATCAACGATTTTTAAAGGGTATTACACCGAAAATATCTCCTTTGATGACGCATTTTCTTTCCTTAGAAGGCTTTTTCTTGAAAGCGAAGAATTTTAATCGGAAGCGATTGTTAATCGGGAAATATCCTTCTGGACAGGAAGAAGGGAGATGTTTTTATGGTAAGGCGCCCTGACCAGGACCTTTGTGAGAGCGGGTGATAAGTGTCCCCAAGGTCCAGGAATTTAATAAGGTTCCATGTTCTCGTTCAAAGCCCACTTTTATCGCCGTCTTTTAGTGCTACAATGGCATATTTCAGTTGCCTTGGTAACTCGTAAAAATATAGAAAATTTGTTATAATTCATTTATTTACTTCATTACATTATTTAGATCTGAAGTATATGGCTATTTACTTTGTAAAAAATATAGTATTTCTATAAATAGTATTTCTGAACTACTTAAAAAATCAAGAAAACAGCAAGATGTCCACATATCATTTAATTACAAATATAGCACATACCATAGAAAAAACAAAAACTCGAAAAGAGGCATACAACAATTAATATAATGCAATTGAAAACATCTTTTAATCACAAAAAACAACGCCGTAGTTCTCTAAAATACTGGAAAATACTCAAATAATTCAAAGATCACCAGGACATACATTGAAATAAAATTCGCATCAAAGAAGATCAAATGCAGCATATCGCACTTGAACAGTCAGCACTCATCGATGTCTACAACTGAATTTGATCTTCATTGATATAAATTTCATTTTAGTGTATGCCTTTGTGATGCTTTAATTGCCGAAACTTAAACTGAATATTTATTTCTTCCATTTTAGAGACCTAAAGTTTGTTTTTGATATTAAATTAAATTACTAATACATTGATTATTTATCTTTTTTGAATTTTTTTTGCGTTTTTATTGATGTAATGTACTAGACTTTTATTTACATTTTATATACACTTATACTTAATGCTTTGCTGTTTAGATTTTTCCGATTGCATTCTATAATATTATACATTAGATTCAACAATTTGCATTTCTCATTCATAAGTCACTTTCTGTGATGTGGTTTCATAATCCTAAAAGGATTCAACGTACCTGGACAAGATACTTCCATGAAATTGGTTTATTTGTTTATTTCCTAGTTATTGAATACCAAACTTTCTTAATTATTTTTTCTGATAAAAACCATGAATATTATACATTATTTTCACTCAACCAAAGGTAACAATTTTGTTACCCGCGGAGCTCTTCTCTTTGGTATCCTATTAGGGCTGGGAGAGGACAGGGTATGATCGAAGACACGTAGGGAAACTGGGTGAAGAAATAAACCCCAAAACATTCATCTATCAAAATAAGACGCTACTATATTGAAATAAAATTATACTATTATACTAATACACCTAACATTTAATAATGATAATAAGAGTAGTTTATGTACCGTTAAGAAAACAATAAATTACATCTGCAAATTATCCACTACCAATAATCATTATCCCATGATAACAATTGAAAACAATAATGTCAATATAAAACAAGTTCTATAATTTCTTTATGCACTAATAATAATCACAACTTCAATATTCACCATCAGTAATCATTACTTCATAACCACTAATTAACAATTTCCTAAGAAAACTCGATCCATCATCTATAAAAATAATCATATACATCATCTACAACAATAATTATATACTCTAATAATAATGACAACTTAAGCATTTCCCATCAGTACTCATTATCTCATAACCATTAATAATTTCCAAAACAAAAGTCGATCTATCATTTATAACAATAATCATATGCACTAATAATAATTAAAACTTTCATTCAACATTCACCATCCGTACTCATTATCTCATAACCGCTACAAAAAACCACAATTTTACTATAAAACATTATTTATTATACAACTCAAATATCCACCATCAGTAATCCTTATCTCATAACCTCTATCTGCAACTGACCACCCGCTGGCCTCACCCCAAGTCTAGTCCGACTACAGTAAATAGAAAATCTAATACTTTCCTCTGATTTCTTTCTACGGAACCAAGGCTTCTAGCTAGTACTCGCATTCAACTCATCTTCAGCCCCAATCTCCATTCAGGAGATACCAAGGCTTATCCTAGCTGGCGTAATCATTCTTGCTCTTTGGTTTGACAGGTGCTACCCCTGGTGGTCATCATTATCCCCATCAATTAGCGAATTCTAATTAATATTCTTAAATATAACTTTCCTCAGACCGTTACAATTTCACCTAATATACAATACAACACTTTTCAAAAACGATGATGTCGTCGATACAAATGAAAAGTATCGACAGTAAAAATACGAATTTTCAGAAGAGTGAAAATTTTTTTTCAATATTCATTCAAAATCAGTGCGTATCGTCAGATGTATTTTACCTATATCCTTATGCATTTTTTTTGGACATTTTAGGTATCTGAATGTTATATCAATTATCATTCATACAGCAAAACCTACAGATTGAAAGAGAAAAAAAAATATTTTATTCACAATCCATACTTTGCATTTCTATCAGCGATTATGAATTATGAATTTATGAATGAGCGCTTCGATATTTACCAAAAATATTGACAAATTTAAAAATATGCCTCAAAAGCAAAACATTAAATGATATACACCATTCGTAATCATAATGATAATAGTTATTGCGTGTTATAACGTCATTTTTAAACTCATTATAATTGTTTTTTCATGTGATAATTGTATGTTTGGGTCAGTTTACATGTATGTTTTTATATATCACCAACTAACTGTTAATGAGTAATAATACGAGTTTCCTATGTTTTTCTTGCTAATGAATATCCAAGAGACTTCTGTTCCATTCGCCTCGCCAGAATACTCTCATTTATATCGTGGAGTTAAACGGCTTGAGGCCTACCGGTAATTGTTTTCGCTTTTCTCGGCTGGATTAAAAAGAAACAAACTTTCCTTTCAGAGAATAGTTAATAAGGGAAAGAAAAAGGGTATACCTTTGGTAATATCGCATATATATATATTTTAAACAGTCATTATTGATACAGATTCTTATGTACCTTGTAAATTAATAGCATCGCGTCAATTTTTGGAATTACTAACACTACTGTATTTAATTTTTCATTATTTAAACGAAGGGATGGATCTAGATCGATTCTGAGAGTTTTGACATTGTTCTAAAAAGAACCGTATATACACTTTTATTTTCTTCCACCTGTTCAAACTGAAAATTTGTAGTTGTCTAACTATATTACGCCCCCGCTGCATTAGTGACAGTTATAGCTTTTGCTATCTTCTATATATCTGTACAGGAATTTTAATAAATTAAGCGACTCAATTCAGGATTGGCCAATGACAGAAGAATCCACTACCCGTCAATATTGAATTCAATTCCCTCTATATTAATGCAACTAAATAATCCAGAAATTAATTTTTATTAAAAACGGAAACATTGTTAAACAAATTTAATATATAATAATTCATATATTTTATAAACCTAAAATTAAAGGATGGTTTACAGCAGTGGAAAAAGAAATGGAGGAACTGAAGATTACATCAGTAGATATTACAAAGGGAACTTCTACAACAAAAGGAAATTGTACACTACTAGAGGTTTTTAGGAAGCAGCAAGAAAGAATACTAGTGCCACTTTGACAAATGGAGGAAAGGAAGGAAAAACATAGTGATAAAATGAAGATTTGGAAAAGAAGCAGTGAGTTGAAGAAACCTAGCCCATAGAGGCTTATTAGAAAAAAATTATGATTGTACCGGGATATTGTACCTGATATAATATTTGTATTAAAAATACGAAACTTAAAAATTGTTTTCAATTTCTGAAGTTTTCTTAATCAATACCGGATTATTTACATATAAATAAAAAAAGTTGTTAGAATATTTTACAGTACTTCCATAAAGAGTTCTTCTTTATTGTAATTGCCTTTGTTTGACAGATGGTAAAAGCATATTCTTTTATTTATACAAATCCAATAAGGAAAAAGAACCTCTTTCTTGTTAATGGGAGGATTTAATTGTGCAAGCCTTATTAATTCCAATGGGAAAAGTACTAAGGACGTTTATTGAAATATTTTATCTAACATATAGGGAGGAAATAAAATATTTCATTTAAAAGTCTGTGGCAGTGACTTCTATGTTTTCCGTTTATAGAATACTTGATAGTTTCATGAACGAATGGGGTAGATGAATTCTGTGAATTTACAAACATGTCTTCTTTATTCCCTTAGAAAACATCTGTTAAAACTGTTTTCTTTATAATGAAAAGGAAATTGGATATTACTGGATAAAAATAATATTATTTTGATTATCATGACTTGTAATCGTACCAGTAACAACTAATGGAAGTAGTTAAACAAGGATCATTAAACTTATACAAAAAGATGTATCTGAACAATGTCTTCTTCTTAACTTGAAAATTCAGCTCTTCTTTAGTATTGAAGAAATAAAATGTGGGTCTATTTCATCATGATGACATTCTACTGGCAAGAAAGAAGTACATAACCTTCCCCGAAATTATTTCCTAAAAATGTTAAACCATTTATTCTGGGGATCCAAAAGCTGGTCTGTTTAAAGTTGCAAATAGAGTTATTAGAATTAAGAAATTTATCATTCACGACTGTGTGATTTATGACTAATTAAGTAATTATTACGTGGATACGTACTTGATATCATTCGATTTCAGTTCAACTAAACTATTAATAAAACAGGTTTTGAATCCAAAATAGACACCGATAATTATTACAAAGGGAAGACTCCTGTATGAATTAAGAATTGCTAACAGAGCACTTAATATAACCATTTAATTAAAGCCTGTACTTCACTTGTCGGTCCATTAATTGAAAAACATTTTGCCCTTATTATTATTATTATTATATATTATATGGCATATTATTATGCCAATGTAAAACATAAAATAGTGCGAACGAGTAAATTTTTTAATCTACCATACCTTAAACTCCATAAGCGTCATATTCGAGGTACATACATTGACGTAAGTCATTGATGAGCGCATTTAATTCACAATGCAAATATTACATTTAGAGTGGCTAGGAATTATAGTTTACAATCACTGACATTTATATGTTTTTCCTTCTTCTTCGCAACCTGGACCATGATAATATCATGTTATTAATTAAAAATATATTTTTTCTTCTTCATGTAGTATTAAAGGAATGTACTATTTCATTAAAGGTAATACCGGTTTATTTATTTTTTCTTTATTTGTCTTCACAATATTATTCCCTGGCCTCTGTAAATGAAACTATTTGTAAACGTAAACTTATATAAAATTTAATAGGAATATAATTAATTTAAATTCAAATTAATTTAATTTCTAACATACAGTTTACTTATGAAAGGGCTGAGTATATTCAATCTTATGAAATCTTTGTCGTTTCTTCTTATTTTTTTGTTTATACAACACAGTTTAGTACTTGATTTATTGTGCACATGTTAAACTAATTTTATGTTACGGTTGGTATGAAATATATATGATTTATTTTATTGGTAAACTTGAATACAGATTTTGGCATTTATAAATAAACAGTGCTGCGCCACTGTAGGAATGTTTAAAACAAAGGGTGACTTGTAAAGGTTAGTATAGAACCTATGCTCAATATAGCGGAATCGCAGCCAGGCAGGTGAACCTAGACTTTTTTAAAAGGGAGTAAAAAATTCTTGGTTATGCCATCCTTGAGAGGGGACATAAAATTGGGGTCCCGAGCTTGTACGATGTGTGGTACTCGTTAAATATCCCTAGCTTATTATACCTGAATAGGCAAAATTTAGGGCTCCCACTTTATCATAGTACGATTAGCCACGGTACCATAAAGTGACGTTAAATAAATAAACCGCATCTATAAAAATATGAACAGGTTGTCATGGATTATTATGGTAACTAGAAATTTACTGTATTATAAAGAAGTTAGGTAATATTGAAGCCGAAGCACATTGACCATACAAAAGTAGGAGATGCAATCTAAGCTAGAAGTTGCTTCATTCAATATATAGAGGTCGCTATCACTATCTCGGACAGGAACTCAATAAAAATAAATTTGTAAAGAAGTGGATCTGTGGAGGAGCGGAGAGCGGAGAGGAGGGGCAGGGAGGAGGGTGGAGATAAGATCAGGGCTGGAGTGGAGGGGGGAATGGTCCCGGTTAATTGGACCGCGTTCCGCGGTCGACGAAAAACGGTTCCTATTTCAGAGGAAACGTCCTCGCGACTAGATGGCGCTCTATTCCACTGGATATTTTAACTCCAATATCCACCCGGGCTTAATGAACTGATTCCATCTCCCATCTCCCATCTATGTTGGGCTTCGGCTGGACTTTTCGGCACTTCAATATTTAGCAGAGTTGAATTCATTAGCATTATTAGCATTTCGTTATCGTTCTGTAGCTGATTTATTTATTAAACCAATGATCAAATCACTGGATTTGTGTTAATCAATGATATTTCTTTTTAAACATATAGTTCCGCTTGTAGGTTTCAGTTATAATTTTCAGGCTCTCCGACAGTGAAAACATAAATTAAAAAAAAAAAAGGTGTTGTATCATTGAGTGAGGCTTGTTGACTTCAATCATTGATACATAACTAACTAACTAGCTAACAGCCCTTCCAAAGCCTAGACCCCCTCTGACGAGCCTCCTCAACTTGGTCCGCCTTCTCTCTCCACCATATCACTCCCATATTTTTCAGATCTTGCTCTATATCACCTATAGAGCATTTTCGTAAGGTCTTCACATATTATCCTCTCCACATGCCCAAGCCTACTCAGCCTTCTCTGTATTATTATACTGACAATTAATTGCTACATGGATAACCTAAATATCTTTTGAATGAAGCGATTAAATGCAATAATATGCTATTCATAATCATACAAGGTGAACGAGCGCTTCACTCTGGTGCTACCTGCAATGCTCATGATCCTCATTATTCACATGTCCACGAAGAAAGAACTCCAAGTGGCTATTTAAGAAAGAGATAAAATAACCGATATTATAAAATAAGAGAAAGAAAGCACAAAAACTTTGCAATTGACTTTCAAATACTATTAAATCGTTCAAAGATTCAGGCATTCATACCCCTTTCCTTTGGCAAGTGTTCGAATCTCTTAGTGTCATACAGTATCAAAAACAAAGATGGTCGTTCTGTTGAAGTAACATCTCAATGTAATTCATGTGATCTTTCCTTATCCAATCATAATTGATATCTGGATTGGTTTAACATTGAATGATTAATTGCTTATATGTTGTCAAGGGGCTTGAGCTTTAAGGTTTTATACAGACAAAAATATTAAGAAATAAAAATTATTTTTTACCGCTATTGAATACGAATCGCGTATTTAATTAAAAAATTCAACCATTACGATTTGTATATTATCCTTGGTAAAAAAATAATGAATTTTGCTAATCTTTTGTTCAAGTCATTGTTTCGAAAGTAATAGTAAAATAAATTTACAAATAAAAAAATAAATAGTCACTAATTTCTTTGATGTCATAATTCCGTTCCAGATTCTTTCATTTTCTTGGAATATTGCAATATTATAAATGTAGTTTATTTTTGGTTATCACTTTTCTATAAATAGACTGAACCGATTCATTCTTGTGTAAATAAATAAGTTGTATGTTTGTATGTTCAAAAGCTCGTGTGAAAACTGAGGGTTTCATTGAGGTTTATTCAGGGGTAGAATCAGATCAAATGGTGCCAGATGATAAAGGAAGGTGTTAGATTGCATGTATATCCATTGATATATACATTGACATTGATGCATGCAATGTTTTTCCTAAACAAATAAAACCCCGGCTATTTCAGGTTCCTCGGAAGAATTTCACAAAATTTATAGTAGTAGTGATTACTAATATAACATATAAAAAATATCGATTGAAATTGGCACTTTTTATTTAAATAAAAATTTATTAAGCTATAATGTTTAAAAAAATAAATTATATATAAAAACCAGACAAATGAACGTATGTACATAACACTAATATTTAAGAAATATATTGATTTTTATATTTTTTTTATATTTAATTAAAACAAAAACTTTTCTGTATCGTCCATTAAAAAATGTTCTTTTTAATTTTAATGATCCCTATGATACGTCTGTAGTTAGTTATATTGAGCAAGAGTGCCTACCATCTTTAGTATTGGTAGTATAGTATCATAGTATACATTAATGTCCGACTAGTTTCCCAGGTCACCATTACCATTACATAAAGAATACTTTTTATACCAATAATTTGCGCGGAAGTTTTTTTGAAACCATGAAACGAATAAATATAAAAATCTGAGGTTTCTCTTCTACGGTAATTGATTCTAGTTAGTACGGATAAACCATAAACAGCTTTGTGATGGAACGATTTGCAACAAGAAACGCAGAACTGATTACCTTGGCTGGACAAAACAGGAAATAACGGCTTTTAAGTTGAATTCCTCCGCCTGTAAAACTTATCCCGACCAGCCCACTCCGCCAGGAAACAGAACAATTAAAACTCCCTTCGTGGAGGGAATGGGGATTAGGCGAGAAGATTTGCTGGCATCGTAATTGATTTCCAGTGCGGCAGTCCCTTCCAAGACCTGTTACACATTTTACCTGTTACTCATGGTTGCGCATGGACCCGAGGTGGAAGGGCACTATTTACAGCTGTGAGGGCAAAGGCCACAGGGCTGTGAAGTTACGAGCGGGCCGTGCAGGGCTGCCTTGGGAACTAGGCCTCGGGTCTTATCACCATCTCGTTACCTCTTGGTAGCTTTCGCCTTCCTGTACATAAATATTAGTGGGAACTGACATCATCTTCAATTACAATATGATAGTGTAATATAGACTGTAGGATGGAAGTTAAATATCTTTAATAGCTGAAAATTAAATAAATAAAATTAAAATTAAATGTATTCCAACCGCAATATATCTTGTCCTTTGAAAAGGCTAACTTTTTTAATAACATTTCATGCCATTCAGTAGTTATTGATGATAATGAACCCCTAAATCAATCAAGAATTTATTCCAAGCCTACGAAAATTCTGAATCCGTTCCTTACCAATAATAGTTTCTTAAGTTCTCTCCTTAGGTTTGATTGAACATTTTAGTGCTCTCGAAAGTTATACCGACAGTTTCTTACTCAGGTTGTTTGTTTTCAATTTACAGTTCTTTCGAATGGTTTCATGATCAGTCCTGATAATTTCTGTTCTGAGAACTTAGATGATCCTGTTTTAATCTTGTTAATTTATATAAAAGAATGTGGTATTATTAAGTCCATTTATGGTGAATCTAAATTAAAAAATTTAAATAGGCTGTCATGAGCTGTCATTAATTTTTTTAATTTTAAATTAACTATAGTCAGAATTGTCTAAATTTCAAATTCGCAAATTTGATTATTAACATTAGTCAGACTTAGACAGTCAACAATAAGTACATACATTTTCAAGTATTTTATTAATAAATCAAAACATAAGATGAACTGCACCAGCTCAATATATAACATCAATAATTTGATTTGATTGAAATTATGATCAGTGTATTGATATATTATTTATACCTTACATTTGTATTTACATAGATTTTAATGAATTTTACTTTCATTATTATCGACGATAATACAAGAATGGTGTATAAGACTTGATGAATTAGTTGTACATAACAGAGTTAGCATATTTTGGAGCCCTGAACGCATTAATATACCAGGAAATGAAAGGACCGACAAATTGGCAGATAAACTTGGCTTCAAGAACCTCGGTGCAGATGGTGCCTAGATTAGGACGAAACCCCCTGTCATGTTCTCTTTGAATGTAAAGCACTAAGCCGAAAGAGGACATTGGACCTTGGCCCTGGAGGACACAAGGAACTTCAGGAACTGAGATTCAAAGACTATCTAAAATTTCTCAGATGTCTAGATCTAGGTTAGGGATTTTTAGGACTCGAGCAAAATGGGCCTCTTTAGGCCGAAGTGCATGTTAACGAATAAAAGTTATTTAAAATAATATTAGATATAGAGTCATATAATAATATGTTCAACAATATTTAGAAAATTTGTACTTTACAATCATTTCATAAAACAAAAAATCCAACTATGACAAATAAAATCTTTCAGGGAAGCGGAAAAGCAAATGTTCAACCAGTTATCAATGGTTTAAGTTGTTATTATTATGATTTTCACAACTATTAATTGACCTTTTAATTTTATATAATTGTTATTATATCAATGATATTCTAACCTTTAAACTAAATTTGAGTGAATGGAATTGTGTAACTCATTTACAGGAAGCTAGGCTTCACCAACGTGGCTAAAGAAGTATTCACTTCTACACATATTATAAAACAAAGACCTCGGCCGCGTTTGTTCGCGGCAAACTCAATAACTACTGCACGTATTTTCAAGCGGTTTTCACCAATAGATAGAGCGATTCACCAGGAAGGGTTAGGTATATAATTTGTCGAGGTTTTGCGTAAATGGGTATATCAATGGGCTTCACCGAAGACGCTGCCTAATCCCGTGCAATTATCTAACGTGCAAGATAAGATTTAATTCGTATTTAAAGAAATATTTGGTTTAATTTTTATTTTATAATTAATAATTATATAGAAAAGTACATTAACTGAGATGGGGAGAAAGAAAAGCATCACTCCCCAAGAAGTCTATCGAACGATATTCGCGTGGGTCTTAGAGGCCGTTAAGTGATAAAAAAAATACATTATACAGACCAAGTATGTAGGCGCATAATGTGCCTTATTAGCCGAGCAAAGATGGGGTGGGTCGCTAGTTAATAATAAATAAACATAGAAGAAATAGATTTGCAATGATAAATAATAGGTAAACCCTTGTAGCTCTCGAAAATCAATCTTAATGACAGAAATGTATACAAATATTTGACGAATAAATAAAAAGTGAATTCTCGGTCTCTTCGTCAGACCACAAAAAAAAGCTAATAAATGGGGTAGAGAAATATGTTATGTAGCGTCACTTACGAACACAGTATCTTATTGATTTAGAATGAGACACCTTCGGTTACAAAGTAGACAAATGAGAAGATACATCAGAGGAACCAAAACAAAAACAGTACCAAAGAGGTCGAGAAGAACGTAAACAAGCTTCGGGAAGAATGGAGGCCTATTGGAACAACAAGAAGATCCAATTGGAAAGTCGATTGAGTTATTTGCTTCTTACATGTATTGGGAAATCGTTAATAATAATAACAATACTTGGTAAATTAACAAAAAGTACGGTTATATAATTTACTGGTATAAAAGTGGTTACTGATGTAAAAAAAAACAATTAATACATTAAGGCAAATTTTAAGAAAAGAATTATAAGATCTTTACAAAATAAATAATAATTAAAATTAAATTACATAATAAATAATATTTATGTCTACGAAAATGCTTTGGACAAATCGTTACAAAGATTTAAAAACTTTTGGTATTTATTGTAAAAATATCGTACGTGCTTATAAGAATACTATAAAAATGGTAAAGGCGACTATTTATAGGGTTAGATTATCTGGGTTTATATTGCCTATTTTCTAGGTCTGGGTTTTAAATTATTGTTCTTATATATAATTTATATATATATATATATATATATATATATATATATATATATGTATATATATATAATTAGTCTCTAATTTGTTAAAAAAAAACATGCTCTTTAAAAAATATCTATAAACGCCTATTAAATAAGAAATGATCTTTTCTCAAAATTTTGATGATTCAACTACTTCAAGAAGTAAACTAACTTGCAATGGTCTTATGTTAGATATTTCGAACTATACCATCTGTACAATAGAATCATTTAAACTTGGTATGTAGATTAATTTCATTTACGGTTTTAATGATAATAAAATTTGATAAATCTTTTAAATCTAAGAACATAGGTTGTACTACGTCTTTTGTCATTGTCTACATAAATTTCTTTAGAAAAACTGTATTACATTATTAATTTGCTGTATTGCAGTCATTCTAACGAAAGACAAATAAACATTATAAAAATATAAAGTCAAGATAATAACCTCATATTTATGTTGGTTAATAATTATTGTTATTAGTCTTAGGGTATGAATGTGTACATTTTATTTTTTTTAATTATTACTATTATTATTTATTTTATTTTATTTTTACTTTATTTTATTATCATTTTCGCATCAATTTATTTTTGTTACCGCATGTGTATATTTTTCCGCGTGTATATATTTATTTAGTTTATTTTGATTATATTTATAGTTTTATTTATAGTTTATTATATTATTGATTCGTTATGGAATGAATGTAAGCTACATAGCACCATTGCTTATTGCCCACAAGTGGCGGATTGTAATGTTTCAATAAAGTGTTTAAAAAAAAATTATTAGTTTGGCCGACGACATTAGTCTCTGTCCCGTGCTGCTGTCATCCAGTTGCAGACTCCCAAGCTTCTTGCATCCGCAGCCACACAGTCGATCCATCGAAGTCGGGGACGGCCAATTCTCCTCCGCCCATGGATGATCTCCGTCAGTAGTCTTTTTGAAGCTTCCTCGTCGTCCATCCTGCCCACATGGCCAGCCCATCTCAGGCGGTATCGTTTGATTAGAATCACAATGTCAGGCTCCCCATAAAGGACATAAACTTCTTCGTTTGTCCTCCATTTCCATTCTCCACCAACTAACACCGGTCCAAAAATCTTTCGTAGGATCCTGCGCTCAAATATGGCTAAATCCTTGTAAGCATGTTTGGCCATTGTCCAAGTCTCCAGTCCGTATGTAAGGACTGGGCGAATCAAGATTTTATACAAAATGATTTTTGTCTTCCTTGTAACTATCCTACTCGTTATTTGTTGCCTCAGTCCAAAGTAACATCGGTTTGCGTCCAATACCCTTCTTCTTGTCTCTGCTCCGATTTCATTATCGCATGTTACCTGTGATCTCAGCTACGTGAACTCGGAAACCCATTCGAAGGATCATGCCCCAAATTCCACATTCTCCCCAGTATGCCTTGGGTGCTGGTCAGTTATCATATACTTGATTTTATCATGGTTGATCTCCAGACCAAGTTTTCGTGCAGCTTCTGCCAAAGAAAGGCCTACTCAACTAATTATCTAGAGCGTCCAACAATATCGATGTTGTCTGCACTGATTTGTTAAAAATGGTCCCCGCCATCTGAATCCCAGAATCTCTTATTGCTTGGTTAATTATAGACACGAGTTTCAATTCAGTTTTAACTCTTTTACTATTAATTTAACTGTTGATATTTTATTTTTTAGAATGTTTGAATATGATGTATTAATTTGATTATGGCATTAATTGTAAGGATAAATGAAAACAAAAATTTAAATTCACTAGGCGCCTTCGGCTAATTCAAGTTACTTTAAATATCAAAAGAGGAAATTATCAATTAAAATGAACCTCTGCAAATAAAACATACTTTTCAATTTATTTTGTAACGTGTATTTTTTTCGTAAATTATATTACGAATATCAAAACAAACTCAGTGTAAAAATATTTAGCGCCAGGGCTTAAAATGAATTATAGCCTGTATATTTTCCGACAACTGTTGAATAAAAGATGGAGTAACTATTTTCACCGATGAAATAATTGGATTTGACGCGGTGGTAATCGCATTTGTGGTGCCTCCGTTTGCCGCCGACTGCAAATATTGGAGGACATTGATTTAGCTCTAGAAGCACCATCCTTAGGCACATAGGTCTCTCTCTAGAGTATTCAGTATTCTATTTGGAAAATAAATTATTTATTAAATCCAATTTCAATTTATTTATTTAGAACTATCATAAAAGGAAATTTGGCTCCCGCTGAAATGCATAAATAACTGCAGTTGTCTATAAAATATATCCAGTTTATGAAAATCAAAATGTTTCGCCAGCATTCAGGTATCGTAAAAAGGTATTTTAAAAAAAATATGAAGATTGACTTTAGTCTATTTACAAAAAGATGGAAGCCCTAATTTTTCTTCCAATGTTCTATTTTTTAGGAGAATAATTTAGATGTAGTCCAAATCTCAGCATCACAGTTTAAAATTAAGTTAGAGGGAATTTCTAACATACATATTAAATAACCAAAATGTACACCAGTTAGCTTTTATCTTTATAATAATGCTTGATGAATAAATTAATTACCTCGTTTAATAAAAAAAGTTAAAAAATTAAACGCCAAAACTTCATAATGTGGAAGTATGTATAGAGCAATTTTCATGTTTGTTTTTGTAAAGTCAGATTAATTATTGCGATAGTGAGAATAATATTTACAAGTTGTAATAGTCATTGCTGAACAAAGTTATTAAAATTATCAATAGAAATTTATAATTTTTAAGAAGTGATCTAAGGTATAACTTCTAAGTACGATTCAAATAAACTAATAACTAAATAATAAATATAATTCAGTAATATTTTGATTGTTCATTTATTCTCTTTGCATTCAAAGCACAATGTTTTTAAAAGTTCCTTTCCAATGACTACAAATTTTAGTGGCAGAATTGCTGATTTAAACTGTTAATTTACTATCACGGAGACTAAAGGAAATTCTGGAAGCTCTTGAAAACTAGCACGAAAAGAAGTTCTACACTACTCCACGACGGAGACAAACTGTTGACAGTCACCAAATTTTCGAATCACTATAGTGGAATCATCACTAGAAGAACAGAGCCTACACAAACTGCCTTACTCGCCGAAGAAACAGGAAACAACAAACCAGCAGGCAACATAGTCTACTTAGATATAACCCTTGACCGACACCTGAAACTAGCCTACCACTGCAGGAAGAAACTCAGCTCACCCCAGCAGCACGGCCACAAACGGGGCAAGATCATGTACGTGATCTCAGCCTAGACTGAGAAAATAAATAAATAAACAAATAAAATTAAAAGGGCAAGGTGAGCCCCATCACCGGAAAATTATATAGTTAGTGAATATAAATAAATAAATTAAAACTTCCTTTTTTCTCCCTCCTCTTAAAACTTACATCTTACAGTAAAGAGATCCTATCCTAAAAATCCTACTTAACAATCTTCAAACCTAAAGGGCTAAGAAAAAAAAAAATTACTATCAAAAGGTATACACTGATTTGCAATAATATTAAATCATGTGCATATTTAAAAAAAAAAATGGAATAAAATAAATACTGGTCTTCAGCCATTTACGTCAGTTACCTTCTCCAATTAGTTATAAAAAAAATCAAAATTAATTTATACGATTATCTTTATTTCAGCAAAATGTGATTCTAAATAGTTTTACCATTGCTGGGTTTTTTTTTGTTTTGTTTTTTTGTAATTCTGATGACAGATGCTTCACTTCTTTCTATATTCTGAATGAGAGTATATATGAGTCTCTCTTACTTAGCATATTGTATTTTTGGCAGGAAAATCTTTTGGCACATTAGATTTTCTTTCTTCAGATAAATACTATTTTTCTTTTTTCTTTTTTCGTTTTGTTAGCGTACTAACTGAAGTAGAAATAATTGGATCAGTTTATATTAGACAAACCAGGTTAGCTAAAGTAGTTTGAAAATAAATCGTGTCTAATCTAGATGGTGTGCTAGTTGCAGCAACTGTTATATGGGAGTGCTATTCGCCAAATCTCTCGAGTAATAATTATTCATGAATGTGTAAATATATTGTGGGAAGCTTATTTAAATGCAGATGTACCGTTGTATAATATAACCCCGAACATTTATATATTATTTATATACAAGACAATCCTATAATCATCTTTGCTATAATTCGAATCTAATAGTCTTTGGATTCAGACGAAATGTTTGATTCTCATAAGGCTGTTTTAATGATCTGATATACTATATCCTGGTTATCAATATGGCTACTTCTTTGACAGCAGTTGCATTAATATTTACTCTTAATAGTAATAATAATATTCATAGACATATTTGTTATAAATCAATAACTTTATGCAGTCCCATACTAATTCTCGATTATTAAATACAAGAAAAAGAATATAGAAAATATATTTAGAAAAATTATCTGCAATTGTATTTTGAACAACAAACTTTGATGCATAATTGTTGTCTATAGTAAAAATAAATTTTAAAACATTTCTATTTTTATTTGAAATTAAAAAACAAAAATATGAATGAATATGTAGTAATCTAAACTTATCCTAGTCAGATAAATTATAAGTGTTCGTAATAATATTAGGACATTACATAAAATATCTAATGAATAGTGATTCGTGAAAAAAAAATATTCTGTGATGATTGAAGTTATTCATTCAAAAGGATTTGGTAATCATCAATCAGTGAGCTAAGGTGTAATAAACCAACTAATTTTGAGAAACATATTTTAATTCATAATAGATTACTTAAATAATAACATTTATGTCTACACATAATTAATTATATTAATTTTGTATCCGGATGTAGGGATATTTTTCTTTTTACACATTGAAAGGTTATCTCATGGTGCTCAATACTTTCGGAAACGTACTAATAATATTACATTATTAGAATCAGTATGATAACTATTAAATTATGATGACCATTATTGGTTAACAATAATTAAAATACTTTTATCATATTAATAATTTCTATTATAATAAAAGTATGCTGAAAAATACGTATGTACGTTGACATAACCAAATATATTCCTACATTTTGATAGCTAATTACTCTCTTAATATTCCTTAACCTGCACCACTACAACCCGTGAATGGGCCTGGTGTTCAGTGCATAGTAGAGACTTTACTGTTACAACGATTCTGCAGGGAGGGAGGTGATTTGCCCTAGGACACGCTCAACCACCACATTTTTCTCCTTTATTTTGGATACCCTATATTTTTATAATATTTTATAGAGGCTGGGTGAGCCCCAGGAGGGTCCTAGATCACATATGATCCATCTCCAGCTGCAAACAGACTAAATAAAAGTTATGCCTGCAGCGGGATTTGAACCTGTATTTTCGACATGGCAACTCAGTGCTCTACCACTGAGCCACTCAGCTCCTTCATAATATTCCATAGTCAATAATTAGTTGTGGCTAAAAAAAAAAAACGGAATTAAAAAGAAGGTGAATAAAAATGATAACTGATGTATTTTTTATTTGATTTTTTTAAGTCGCTTCGACTGCTGGGGATGTAGTTTAATGGTAATATACCTTTATAATAAATTTGTAGAACTTTATTTATTGAAGTATCATATATGAATAGAATTTGATGTTTGTATGAAGTTGAAGTTCCTATCTGGACATGATATAACATTTTTTTTTTAATATAACTAGGTTTCTGTGAGATATTCAAAAGTTACAAAATAAACGAACGAAAATTACTTTTTAATTAAGCATCCTTTTACAGCGAAAACCAACTCGTCACAAACTTGAAGACTGATTAAAAAATTTCAGGTTTACATTGCAAACACTTTTTTGTCAGGTCGATGGATTTCTAACTTAATTATGTTTATTTTTTATCAGGCCTATCGTGTTACGCTGTCGAAAAATTTAATATTTCTTCTTTTTAAATTGTCGAAATATATTTTTACCATGATATCCATTAATAATTTGTTTTTTGAAGCCCAAGATCATTAATAGTTTTATTAGTAGTTACATTAGTTTTTTTCACTTATAGTTTTCTCAATTAAGGAAATATTAGACGTAAATGAGACTTTGAATATCCTAGTTACTATTTCATTAACCTATGATATGAAAGAAAATTAAATAACATAAAAATGACAAAAAAATACAAGTGAACTCAACAAGCTACGGCGCAAGATGTCTACCTTACCCGCAACGCATTGCAGTCTTTCGTTATAGTCTACTCCACAATATCAGATACAGAGATTTAAGATAATAATGTAATATTCTAATGCACATGTTTATATGTTATATATGGTATTCAGCTCAATCACACAGTACCTGTGAAACTAAAGAAAATATTACTAGATGAAACGTTTAATTTGAGGAGTTGATTAATTTGATGTAGTAAAGTACAGTAATGACCATCCACTGATTTAACTAGCTATCAATCATTCACTTTTATTATAAGAAGATTAAACCGAATTTCATCAAATGAATTAAAACATATCATTTACATATATTACAGAAAATGGCCGAATCCTTGAAAAATTTGAAACTTTTTCCTTTTTTTACCTTACTGAAAAAAAGATTATTGAAGAAAGTCACTTTTTTTAAAATATAAAACACAGCTGTAAAAACTATTGCTCTTTCGGCAAGTATCATTCAATAATAATATACAACCTTAATAATTGAATAGGTTACCAAATAATTAATGAATATTATTTCTATTACTAATATTTGATGAATGCATCATATTATGTGTTCTGAATATAAGTAAATATTAACAGTTACTTTTTCTGTTTTCTTTTTGTTGTTTTCTAACAATAAGAAAAAAAATAGTAAATAGGGATTATTTCTGCATTAAGGCTATTAATTTACTATTTTGAAGTTAGACATCAATTCTTACTGCAAGAGAAATTGAACTAAAAGCAACACCTTCAATGAAAAACGAGTAATAATAATTATTGTAAATCCTTCTAAAACATATAGAATAAGTATTGAAATATTCTGATTATTGATATTTTTCTATTCGTTACTTTAAAACTAAATTAAAGATTTTTTGTGATTTATTTATTCTTTCATAGGACTCAAAGACCGGGAATGTGGGCCGAAGTTTTGGCATAGAATAAAAAACTTCATCATTTTCGTTACCACCACCTGGTCCATCTCATTCTGGATAACCTTCATCTTTATAATACATGCAGAATGCTAAGGAGTGTGGTGTTCGAATGAATCTAATATTCCTGTTCTGTCATATTGTCATCCATTGTCTAATGATTTTGTTTATTCGTGATAACACGGATAATCCTTTGTGTTTTATAGTTCATTCTTGTAAGAAAGTTAATTGGAGTAAATATGATGGGTGCTGCTTTTTGGTAAAAGTACAACCCATAATTTAAAATGTAAACCATCATAGGAAATTAAGCATTTAGAAACTTTAATAATTATTTTATTAAAATTAAGTTCTGTGAATTTCCCATTTTGTCAGGAAAGATATCTCATTGAGAAGCGGACTCTCACTAGCCAAAACATTACACGGTTAATTCGCAACCCGACCCGAAGGAGGAAAGAACTGGCTGAAGACGTGGGCCTCGCTGAAGCTATATTTACCCTCCATAAATCCCCCCCCTCAGCCCCTCATTACCGGACTCATTAACTCCCCGCCCTAGCGGCCTCCATTACTTCTTTTCCCTCGCTATTCATTTTCCTAGTAATTACATCGCCCTCTCAGCCTCTGGTTTTCGGAATATAACGAAATATAGCTAAAATATTCCACGTTTTATAATATCTGTATTTCGCGATTTGCAAATATAATCAGTCATTGGAACAGAACTAGTTTTAATATGATTGGTATTCTTGTTCCTCTTTTATCTTTTAATGAGAACATGCTCAATTAAACATTTAATGAATTTCTAGATTCCTCTCGATAAAATTTTGTTTCAAAATAAATAAATGTAAATCACTTTATAATTAATGGTTTTGATAGCAAAAAAAACTCGTCACATTAATGTAAAAGAAAAGAAAATATATATAAATGGCAAGATAGATGAGAACTCACATGCAACGGCGCAAGATGTCTATTGTACCCGCAACGCATTGCAGTCGCCCGTAATTGTCTACTCCATGATATCAAATCCAGAGATTAAAGATAATTTTATATATATATATATATATATATACATTTTAATATTCCAGACTGGCCTATTAATATGTTTATATGTTTGATGGTTATAATATTATGCAACATAGCAATCATTCTTTACATACTTATCTCAAGATTAGCATTATTAGCCGAAACTTTAGAATTCCAGAAATTGGAATAGTAAAATTAAGCATGGACCATCTTATACTTTAATTAGTTATCTTTTATTCACCATGTTCACAAGAAAAATGAATAGAATGTAATAAAATCACTCATAAAAACTTTAAAAAATGGCATAATCATTGTAAAAATCGAAAGTTTTACATTTTTTATAAGCTATATATAACATCTTATATCATATAGAAAAATAAGATTTTTGGACAAAGGTTATATTTTCATTACAACGAGGTTATGTTTTACCTATTATTACTTAGTGTAAAAACACTGTTGTAAAAATTATTCATCATCCGTCGGGTACTGTTTAACGTGAATATACAACGTTAATAATTGAACTAGCTTCCAAATGATTAATATATTTTTTTAAATATATTATTTTGAAGAGAAAAAGATTGTCTAGACCGGGATTTGAACCCGGGTCTCCCGCGTCACAAGCGCGATGCTCTAACCAACTGAGCTAACCCGGCTCGTAACACGGCCAGACAAATACATTCTCTTCATCGATCCTACGTATAGCCCCCCTTGCTCTCGCAACTTTTTTTTGCAATGGATACAAGGGGAAGAATATTTATTGAACATTACTATAGTTAGGATCTCATTGACTTACGTCAATTTTATATAATATTATAATTTATTTTATATTTATTATTTGTATTATGGTGATAAGTTTTAAATATTTTTATTTTGTAGAGAAAAGATTTGTTCCGGCCTGGATCATGATCCTTTTTATCACCATCATAAAAATATTAAATATAAAATAAAATATAATTTTTTATGTGTTAATTTCCTAATTTCTCTGAATCAAATGGTGGTTTACACTTTAAATCATGATTTAAATTTTTTTACAAAAAACAGAATCCACCATAGTTACTTCAATTGACCAATGTGAACAAATAGACATGAATACACAAGGGATTGTCTGGTTCAGCCCAAGTACACCAAAGCGTTTCACAACTTTAGCTGTATGGCAGAACAGGAATATCAGACTTTAGCAAGGATATAGCCTTAAAAATACTGCATAGATTATAAATAAAAAAGATTAAATAGTGTATAACTTTTTATTTGTTGCGAATGTATAGAACTATTGTACATTGCTGGTTTTCATCGGCGTTTCGTATTATCTGACAGAACATATAATACTCCAAAAAAACACCCTCGTATTTGATCACTGTACATTGAAAAGACGGCAACCAATGAATAGTCAAATACAACAATACTGATTATTATTAGAATTACATAAATAAAACAAATGTATATGTCAGCTCGTGTATTAAGGTACATGATCCATAGCCATTTAATTATACAAAGTAAGTTAACATTCAAAGTCTTGGCTCGTTGTATGTAAGGAGAAAAAAAAAGATTGTTCTAAATATCAATAGGTGTTGAGGTAAATAGAGATATATAGATAATAATATCGATTAGCTATTGGTTTTTGTTAACGTTGATTACCGTACATTAAACAGACTACACTCCAGCATTCGGAATTATTCGGTTTTTGTTCAACCAGCTCCGTTTAATAACTCCTGTAAAATACCTGTTACTGTAGAGTTTAATGAAAGATCATTTCAATTTTTCAAAATAACAAAATATCAATTGTGAAATAGTATAGAATAACTATAGAGTTCACCTGGGCTAATCTATATCAATATATAAGCATTGCAAATGCGAGAGTCTGATTTTTATCATAGAAGATATGCTTATCAATATGGACAACCCATTTTTTTTTTAATTTGACTTGTTATAGAAATAAGTTATTCATTTTATCTTATACAGCATTTAACTATTATAGTTTAATTATTTCTTGTTAGACAGTCCATATCACCAGGCTTTCCTAACTATGTAACCTATATTAAATAAGTTTCATTAAAATACAAAAATAGTAAGAATTAAACTATAACATTTGAAGAGAAACCATTATAAAACAGAATACACAGTGTGAGTTGGCCAAACATAAAATAGTTGTAGGAGAATTACGTCATGTTCTACATTTTGCCTGAAAATGCTTTTATCTGAACTGGAACAGCGAAGTCTTTAATAGAGTGTACCAAAAATAGGTTCATTTAGACATCTAAAAATATTATTTACTCCTAAAAAAACATTCTTACTTTTTTTAATTTAAAATATATTTTTCAAGAACAGTTATAATCAGCTTTAATATTAGAGAATAAAAAACAATAAAAAAACAAACACAAATGATGGATATTTTTTAATTGTGCAATTTTAAGTAATCGTGAACAATAACTTTGACTACACATAAATAATTAAAGTATTAAGCAAACAGATATTTACAACTCAATTTATTTTTTTCTAGTTCAACCCCTATTTTACAAATTATATTGCTCTTTTAATTGTACTACAGTGGTAGAAATTGTTATATTCTAGAAATGGGAGTTCAGTTAAGAGCTTATTTTGCACCATCCTAATTAGCCTGACAAATTATGATTATTGTTTTAAGATATTGATTATCTTGTATTAAATAAAATATTCTTTTCAAATTTAAGCTGTGGTATATAGATTAAAAATATTTATAGTTTATAAGAAAAAATTCTTAATCTTATTTCACTGAATTGAAATAACACTCCTAAAATCAAAATACTGGAATAAGATATACTTGTTTTTATTTTTTTTAAATCGAAGCATCCATTTTTTTTATTTCAAGTCAAAAACAGTGTTTTATTTTGTTTAATGGCTAAAATCAATAGTAGTTGCTTTCTGATTATTCAATTTTTAAGATAGGTGTCGAGCAAGATAAATCAGTAAACAAAAATTAGTTCCTTCATCCGTTTCCTTGCAACGCCGATAAACTATTACATCATTATAATAATACAGATGATAAAGAGATGGTGCAAGAGATTGATTTAAACATTTACTTTCACACTATCCATGCCTTACAAGTGTTCATTCCATTAATACTCGGGAGCTTGTGTTCCAAAAAAAAAAATTGATCACATCATCGTCAGGTGTTTGCGAAGCTGATGGCAGTTTCCTGATAACTGCTCAGAATAAGAAAATTCCCCGAAGTTACTATTTGCACTCGCTCCCCAACGTGTCATAAAAAAGAAAAGCAAACTGAGTCGTGAAGAGGGGAAGGAGTTTGGTGGGGTGAGGGTAATTGACTAGAGGCCACACGTTCCAGGACCCGCCACTCCACCTGAATTAACCGATCCCTAATCCCCCAACTCCCTTCCGCTATTTTTTCTAAACCTCTTCATAAAGCACAACTCCCTTGAAGTGAGCTCCGGGGCAGCAGGATACGGGAGTAGGATTGATCAAGGGAAAAGAAGGGCCTCTCTAGCGGCCTTTGTACTCGATAGAGAAGTCCCTTCTGAAGGAGCGAGGATGAGAATTGTTAATTAATGCTGGCACTGACGTCTCTTTGCAGCGATGTTCCCGATCAAAAGCAGAGTGTCGTGCTCGAGATGCTTCAAAGCAATATCCAAAATTAAAACAATTAAAAAAAAATTAAAATAAAATCAATCGCGCCATCAAAATAGGTAACAATATAGGTCCATGCAAAATAGTTATAAGTGATGTAATGATTCAAAAGTTAATATTATAATTAAGATGATAAAATTGATATTGAGATACATTTTAATATTAAGGAAACTAAATCTAGTCAGTGATTGATGAGTTGCAAACCAATCAGATCCCACGATCAATTTTTGTAGACATTGCAGACTAGTGTAAAGGAAACTAACATACTTTTATATTGTTTTTAGAATCCCTCAATCGTATTTTGTATTCCCTCGATCGAAAAAGGTTATTTGAATGGCTCCGATAGAGCGCAGCAGCGGACAAGGAAAGCCTGGTAATGTTTACGAGCAGCTATGAGCTGTTTTTTTCTGATAAGGTAGAGTTGTCCCGATAGGTGTTGAAGAAAGATGAATTTTGAAGGTAGGATTCTGACTATATTCTGGGTGTAGCAAACGAATGACTCGATCATTAACAAGACTTATTTGTGAATCTTAATTAAAATTAGATTTTGCTTATATAATATAATATTGCTATTAGGGTTATCATTATTGAATGTTTTGTTTGGATGTAGTTTTTTTTTTAAAATGAATGTGATTTTTTTTTTTAAATTTGTTGTTGTTTTAGTTTTGTTTCTTTCCAATTTTTTTATATGTGCCCTTGACAGTATTATACTTCCCACCTATCCTTTTCCAGATGTCCACGAGGACTAAGTGAAGCTATAGGAAACAGGTGGCACGTATACACCCAAGTGCACATTATATGTGTGTAAATTATACCAATATTAAGAGAAAAATACTTAGAAGGAATCTTAACCTAGATCTTGATAATCGACAAGTTGTTGTGAAGATTTGTAATTATTCATAAAATCTTATAAAGAACCCGCTCGATCAGATCAATACACCTTTCAAATAACTTCATCGTGTTGTTATAACATTATTCTATTGAACATTCGCAATGAATCTATGTGCGCTTAAATTTAAAAACATTAAGCCTGATAATTACAGTTTTTATACGTCAATGATTATGTTTTTCCTTTCGTTCATACCATCTAAAGAGCTCGCTTTAATAATTCGGAAATTTTTCATACTGACTTTTTTTTTGCTCTTTACTTTATGCTATTCATTTCCTATCCAGATCGGGTTGGATTTTTTTATTTGGAAACGTTCTATTGTAAAATATTGTTTTTAATTTATTATTGTCCACTATATATTATTATATAGTTGTATTTTTTGTGATTCCGAAACTTTCAGGGTATTTATAAATTTCTGATAAATATTTAGACTTCTTTTCCGTTAATTAAAAAAAAATATTCCCTAAACGTTTTTTAGCCAGTAAATTACCGTTCCTTCAGTAAATATGACCACAAAATCTTAACCTTTCTCTTTTGTTATTATAACTTCTATTTTATCTAAATGCTCATGAATTCCTTCGATGCTTCTAAGCAGATATAGCTGATTAGCTGCAATTGATTACTCATATATTTTACGGGTAATTTTCTTTTCTTATCCAAATAATGCTTAACAAAAACAAATATTGATAATATTCAGAGCTATGTAAGACTTGAAGAATAACTACTGTTTTATGCCTGACTTTTAGGTTTTCAGACAAGCATCTTTTATTATTAATGCTTCTTCCATTTTTTTTAAATGTAATTGTAAAAAACCTAATATCCCATTATGAGTAACAATTTCTTCGAAACATTCAAACATATTGATTCTGTTAATAAGTTTCGTCTATGAACTTTTGATATTATTTGATAAGTTTTTGGAACGAGAATTTCGTTTTTTTTACAAAGATATTCACCAATGATTACTTTACTCCTTTCAAAAGTGGAAGTTGGAATGGCCACGGATGCCCTTGACTTATCACACCCTCCACCATGATCTTCCTATCCCTTCCAATCTTCTTATAGCCACTCCAATACTCCTTTCAGGCAGGTCGTAAGCCCCTTTGCCCGTGATGACATCGGATTAAGCCAAGATAATGGAATCTTCGTTGTCATCTGTCAGGGCACCCCTGCTCGAGGACAGCCCGACTTAGCGGGAAGAGCTTACTTTATCAGCTCTCTTGGGTCCTGTTGATTCTCTACTAAGAAACCTTGTTTTTGTTTCTCCTCTCCTCGAATACTAAGGAGTAACATGATTCAAAACCATCAAAATCTAAGCAATCAGTAAACATCGTGGGAATATTTATCATCGGATCGAGGAAAGTGACAATCAAACAGATTAATTATAACATTAAATTATTTTCATATCAAATCTCTGTTTGGTAACAATTCCTAAGTACTGAAATCCGTTACTATTTTTTGTCCTTCTTACCTACCAAAACTAGTGTGCACTTTTGTCTAGCCTTTCACTTATATAGAAATAATACAAGTGAATCAATCACAAATCAGGGACCCGAAGCCTGCCGCTGCAGTGTGGAAACCTTGATTCGTAGCAATGTAAGGTTAGGTGACCCTCTCCAGGATTTCTGCCTCCGAGAAACAACAAATACTAGCACTACAAAAGGGCCACAAGACATAACCAATGATCATCGATGGTTAAAAAGAATGAAATTACTTAATAATAATAAAATGTAAAATTTTACCTGATCCAATTCTGGCTGGATTACAGATGTCTTTTTAAATTATAAACTACTAGCTTTTGCCCGCGGCTTCGCTCGCATAGAATTTGGACTACCGCATAAAGTTTCTTGACAGTGCTTTTTAACAATAATTTAAAATAATAAATAATTTAATTATTTAAATAATTTGATTTTTTTCACTATAGGTTACTCGTACAAAATTTCAGATGTCTAACTTCAAAACTGACGGATTCCAATAACCTTTGAACCCTTATTATAATAAGGGTGGAATTATCCAAACTTCTTTCCTAAATCATACAAAGGACCTATCTGCAAATTTCAAGATGCTAAATTCCTGATTTGCCTTTAATTATGTAATATAATGGATTCTCCACAGTACCTCTAAAACTGTCGAGGGTGAGGAGGGGCACGTGCCCCCGTGCGCCCCCCTAAATCCGCGCTTGCTATAGCCCATGTGTTATTCTGATGTATAACCTATATTACTGTAAAGTTTCATCCAAATCCGTGCAGTAGTTTTTGCTTGAAAGAGAGACAAACATACAAACTTTCACATTTATAATATTAGTAAGATTGTACAACAACCAAAAATATGTCTTTAAATAGAAATATATAATCCATAACATCCTTGTGCGCTTAAATCCGTGGCTTTGGCTTTAAATAAAACAAATAAATTGGAAATTTCGTATTCCTGTACTGTTTGAAATGTGATAGAATCTTATACAATAACAAATTAAAATATTCTAAGAAAAATAAATATCTTAATTAGATAAAAAAATAATAATAATCTTCAACATAAATAAAATAAACTTATTTATCCGTGCCCATTGCCCATAATCTGTTACACTAAGTTGTATTTTTTTATAATACTATTCCAACTGGAGCTGGAGAGCATTTAATCCCATCTCTAGTAAGAACCTTGATAAATCTCGATAATTAGGACCGACCGTCCTAAATTCAACACGGGGTCGTCCCTTAGAACCTAAGGCTCCTTATCTCGAGCAAGTTACGACTTCCAAGAAAAGGGGCGAATTAAATGTTTAAATTAAAAGGGAATGCCGTTAATTTAAAACCCATCCTTTTTTTTTTTCTTTTTTTTACCTCCTTCAGATAAAACGAATATACGCTTGTAAATAAAATAAAAAAGTCCCGGATCTTCTCAGGACAACTTCGCATCTTTCTGGATTAGAAAAACTTCGAACTACGATTAATAAGTATCGATTTAGGATTTAACAAGGAAAATCTCCTGTGAAAGTCATGGAAAGATGCAAAATAAGTTTCTCAAATTATCTCTCACACAATAAGCATCTTCTAAATTGAAATTCTCTTTTTTTTTTAATTCCTAACTTCATGAAATCAATAGCTCCCCTGAATGAAAAGTGTCTCCTTTTTTAATCTATTAATAAAAATACGTTCCAAAGACGGATGTAAGAAATTCATTTTCATTTAAATGATTTAAGAAATTTATTAGAAAGAAGAAACCTATAGTGTTATTACTATCAGGAAACGAATTAAAAGCATAAAATATGAGTTTCTAATTATTTCAGAAATGTTACCGAGTATGTATTGACAATGTGATAATGAATTATTTTGAAAAATTCAATTTCATATAATATTTAATATTGTTTTGGAAATTTCCTGAAGATGTAAAAGCGGAGTTAGAAAGGTTATTAAAAAGCTGAAAATGCAAAAAGGAGAGTAGTCGATAAAACTGATAAATGTTTCTAAAAACAATATATACATATATATATATTATATATACATACATACATATATATATATATATATATATATATATATATATATATATATATATATATATATATTGAAAGGAAAGATTATGTCTTGAACGGGATTCGAACCCGGGTCGCCCGTTTCTCTAGCGCGGTGCTCTAACCACTGAGCTAGAGACGCGAGCCACCCGGGTTCGAATCCCGGCCAAGACATAATATTTTCTCTTCAAAAGAAATAATAAATATATATTTAAAAATGTTTAAATAATCAAAAAGAACCATAAATAATATATATATATATATATATATATATATATATATATATATATATATATATATATATATATATATTAAATTATTTCAAGAAGTTTTAGATTTTGAAGGAGCAATTGTCAAAAAATGGGGCTGGATCAGCATTGATACACAGTGGATACATAGTGATTTATGACCATATAGATTTTTAAAAAAAGGGGGGGACATAGATCGGCTCACTTATGTTATTAAACATATTGTACAAATGTCCATTCGTCTTACATACAATTAACCAAACAGCCTTCATGGAAATAAGTTATATTAGTATTTCCATGAATCCTCAATATAAGAGGCCACAAATGTTGGCACTATTTAGTGAGAAAATCATGCGGATAAACTTGATTCTGGCCAAAGCATTAAACTTTTCTTGGAACGGTATGAACAAAGTAATCATACGGTTGCTTATATGGCCAATACCGTTGCATTTTTAAAGGATCGGAAAAATGTTTAAGTATTTTTTTGTCGGGAGCGGGGTTGGGTAACATAGTCTATGAAGCGCTGTAACTGATATGCAGATCGGGTTCAAGACCGTTTGAGGAATAGATTATATAATCGGTCAACGGATGGGATTCGACCTTATGGATTTCGCAGATTCTCTTGAAGCTCTCTCAGCCTTTTTAAAGTGAATGATCATATTTGGGGAAAAGCTGGCAGTCCGGCTTGATCTTGGCCAAATCAGAAACTTCTCGGGTTATTGTGTTGCATGTGTTTTTTTGTAAGCAACAGATAACTAAGTACACCGACCCTGTCATTAGTAAGAAGAGCTGGCCTTGCACGGGCTTTGTGCCAGAAAGGACTATCTGAGTGACCGCGTCCAGTTGTGCTAGTCCTTTGCCATGCTAACTGGCCCTAGGGCTGGCAGGCCTCGGCTAATTTCTCCTCATTTACATCTCAAAGTCGACTTTCCTATCGAATGATTTAAAATTCTCTATCTTCATATCTTCTTGTTCGTTTGCCGCCGTTATTGAAGGTTCGCCTTTTATGTTTGTCATACAGTTCGAAATAAGGACATCAAAAGAATATATAAAGTAATTTTCATTAATGACTAGAAACAAAAAATATTACTTAATATTTCTGAAAACCTCTATAGTTCATTAACAGTTATTTCTATAATGTTTGTAAGCACATGTAGGTATTTCATGTACAAGGTTGTGGGGTAGCTCTGTAAGCAGATGAGTTGCTATGCTGAAAGTTCCGAGTTCAAATTCGGCTGTGACCCTCCTGGGGCTTACCCGGCCTCTATCAAATGGGTATCCTTAGTGGGGAAAACGTAACGGTTGAGCATGATCAAGGTACAGTGCCTACCACTTACTGATACCAAGACGCTTCACGTGAGTTGTAATTAAAAATGGAAGCAGGTTTATTAGAAATTAAAAATGTATTTATTTACAAAGTTAGACATTCAATATTACCAGATTTTCCAGAGTATGTTGCCTAGATGAAATAATTCTCAGTTTTATACAAAAATAGTATGAATTCATCTATAATGGTTGATAAAAAAATAGAGGTTTTACAGAAATGACGGTTCCGATTGCACTTAAATAAAAATAGCATGTTTATTTAATCATTTTTGGAGTATTTCTTTAAATTCAGAAATTATCTTTATATTTAATTCATACTATCTCTGATTTTTTTTTAGGATAAGTGATAAAAAAATAATTATTTTTATCATAATTCGTTATTATATCGATATCGAAAAAGATTTATCGTTAATTCCCACCCTAAGATATGCTTTACATCAGAAAAGTCCACTTCCTCAATGATTCGTCTGAATGTAAATACAATAACTAGGCTGACGATGTAGAAAACCGAGCTAAATACTCCGGGACCTAAACCGATCACGTATCGACGCTGGTAGAGCGAGCGACCTAGCTCTATGCAGACACATGTCCCTCAAGCCAGCGCAGTCCCATCTTGTCACGTTCAGTTCTATCCCTGGATTCTCGAGTATTCTGTTCTAGCTTAACCAACGTTGAAGAGGTTTTTATTCCCCTCCGAGTGAAACTATATGAAACCTGTTTTTTTTTTAATCTGATTAATCTACAAAATCACGTAAATTAAAATATTATTAAAAAATAGTGATTGTTAGTGTTTTTTTTTTAAATTTCATAAAATATTATCAAAAGAAAATAAGCCATTGATTTCCTCTACTATTTCAACACCACTAGACAAACGTTCCGAGTTCCTAATTAAGTATAAGAGACATACACAAGACTATCATAGACCAATTTGGACTTACGGAGTAGAGCTTTGAGTCTCCAATAAGCTATCAAATCCCTTTCGTTTCCTATCCTTACAATCCATGTTTTCATCAAACTATATTCCAATTCAAACCTACTCGTTTCCAACCTAGCTACCTCTTCAATTCCCGATAATTCGCCAAGACATCTGAAAAGAATATGGCCTTGTTACACTCTAAGTTGAATTTGATATTCCAATATTGTCAGTTGGTAGTTTCTGAACGTATCTTTATCTCATGCCAATATTTATCTTTTATCCGATTTACTTGTATTATTATAATACAGCCATTGCCATTGTACTATTATTGTATTGTAAATTTCAATCAGAAATAGAAATAGTTTTTCATGGAACTACATTCTCAGCCAGCAGTTTTATAAAATACTTTTACCTTCATCTTCATTTAGTTAACAAATTAAACTTATTGCACAGGCTTACAGTTGTTAAAATTACTTTACAGGTTTTTTTCTATAGGATGTCGGAAATGTCGCTAATGCTGTTGAATAATTGTCATGGCTTTAAATCCAACATCATCATCACTTTTACAGTGTCTTTAAGATTTAAGTATCATTGCTCTGATTTCATTTTTACATTTTTAAAAGTATATTTTTACGACGTGCAATTTCATATTTATGGAAAAAGCAAATATGATTTAATAAATTTAATCTAATTCATTTAATTAATTTAACATAGCTCGTGAATGAGGCTTAAAATATGATCTATAATGCATTGTATTCCTGTTATACTTATTTTTGCATTCTTATGGGTGTGCAATAAAAAAAAAAATTACCATTTCATATCTTTACAATGTTCAAAGCGTGCAGATCTCTCTTTAATACCTAGCAGATAAAAAAATGTCTACAACAGAAGGACTTAAATAAATGGCAACTTGTAACGTTGTTAAGAGGTATGCAATGAACCCCCATTAAGTTGGCAGTGATGGGTGATCCCGAACGAGTGAGCGACGAGCCGATTTTGAAGGAGTATCATTTTCTTTCATAGGTTTTCTTTAGGAGAACGTGGAAGTGGGTGGTGTTATACCACTTACCCAAGCAATAAATCAACACCACCACACCGCCACTAACTAGACGCACGTTTGTCTCCACTTACCCACACTTCATCCATTCGCTTATTGAAAGCTTTTCCATCCATGATGGTTACATTATAAAGCTTTAAGCTTTACAGAAACCTCCTCTGAAAGGTTTCTATTCAACACACACTATAGCCTGCACTCAATACCATAAGATAGATTAATAATCGATTTTATATAAATTTTACGTTTTTATTTAACTACTATCAGGTATAGCAAATTCGTTCGTGTAACTATATTAGCGTGTTTTTTTTTCTTGTGTCCCTGTTTGGGATTCCAGCAAGGTAAATAAAAAAATAGCAAAACCAGGAGAAAGTAATTGGATGACTGCCGTAATAAGCCAAACACTGGAAATTAGGTGGTTTTATTTGGAGGGGTTGGATGAGACCACTGGGGAATATAAGAGATTACATGACGCGGAATTGCAACCTTAACCTTGCATCCAGTTAATATTATTCAAGTTATAGCGTTACGAAGATTCAGATGGGCTTGTAAAATCACTGGGCTTCGTAGCGAAAGAATTCCTAAGATTTTAATAAGAGCTGTGCCAACTGGGAAGCGTCTCAGAAGTAGATGAAGGTGGGAGGATTGTGTTAAGAGTAATCTGGCGGATTTGAGTATGGCTAGTGGTCCGTGGACAAAGTTTGTAAGCAGAGGTTGATGGTATCGCCATCGATCCTTCGGGTTCATTAAGCCTTATTATTATATTATTTATAGCATGTTCATAAACAGGACTGTATTACATATAGTATTACATAAGCCTCTGTATTACCCACGTTTGTTATTTTCATTTATACACAAAAATAAATGTAGAGGTAATGTTTTTGTTAGCATTCATTTTATTATTTAGTTGTTAACATTTTTAGTGTCCTGCATAGAACTCTTCGTCACGTTTCATAGACATTGAATTAAAAAAAAAAAATTAATTAAGCTTGGACTGGAAAATAAATTGATTTTCTTTTTCTTTTATAGTTATAACAAAGAAACCCATTGCTATTTTCCTGGAAAGCTCAATCACATAAGTTCCACCGACAGTTCATTAATTCTTGTTTCTTATTTTAAAACGTTTCTATCAATTTTGTGAATGTTTTTGAAAATTCGCAAATAAAATCCATTTCGAAAAGAGTTTTATGGTTTCCAGGATGATAAGATAGGTGTGATAACACTATCCACTGTATTATCACTCTGTTGCACCTCGTGAAGGTTACTTTGCAATGAATGGATGGATAGAGAGAGTCTGCGGATGTGCACTCAAGGTAATGAAAGAGCAGGTGTCCTACGGAGTCCTTGTTACAAAAATGAAAAATAACTACTTCAGAATAATCCATCCTGTTTAGTACAAAATTAAAGTTCTAGAAAAAAAATCTAGGTAGCATAATAGATGAATCGAACATATCACTATTGCACTCACTTAAATGTTTACCATAAATCAACAACTATCTACTGATTATTTAAATCTAAATAGTTCATTCAAGATGATAAATCGTATAACTGAATTTTATTATTTACTAATATAAACAAAATTAATTTATTGCTTCGATATAAATAATCATATTTTTTTTATATTTCATTGTGCATGAAATTGCAAAAATAGTAGATTTAGAGTAAGTGCTTCTGTTTCCGACAGTGAACCAGTATTCGACAGTCACTAACTTAATTTGGAGAAATAAGCGTTTGGTGCCATTTAAACTTTTTAACTTGGAGCGTTTAACAACTGTGAACGTTTCTCCACCGATTCCCGCGAATTTTAAGGAGTTACTGGGGAGGTTATCAGTGCGAAAACGTGATAAAGCTAGTGTGTTCCAGAAGCCCACCTGTGTTGTCGATTCTGGTAAGGAGGTGAGTGAAGTTTTTGCTGTCTCTCTCTTACATTCTTGAAAATATCATTGTTTTCGATTGTTATTCTAGTTTGTTATGTTTTCCACTCTTTGGAGTTGAATTGAGCATGGAATTGAGCATGCTTTCAAATGAGTTTTATAAGGCAAAATACGAGGTGTCGGAAACTAGGTACGCGAAAATCGTGGATTACCAGTTATCGACGCAACTGTCGAATACTGCGATACATCAATATATAATCATAAACAAACACTTTATTGTGAATATCCCTCTTATATAATTTTGCTCTTACTTTTTAATATGCGTTTATTATCTAAATGATTGTATTAATTATGTATTCCGTACTCCGTAATATGCAAATTGAAATTAAATTTTATAATTGAATATTTTGTCTAATATTGATTTCCCATATCACTCCCATTTTTCAATAATTAAGTTAAGATTAAAAACGCAATTTTAATACCCTAAATCGAATAATATCCATTTTTTTTTTAGTTAAATACCTATAAACCGAAAAAAAGTTCACTTGCATCGCGGTTTCATTCACACAACTTTTTATTTAACAGCACTGTACCAGTTGATTGAGACTACCACGAAGTTATTTATATTTTAAGCACTATTTTTACACTGAGAACGAATTTCTAGTCTGATTCTGAGACTAATGTATAACACTTGAAAGACTGTTAGCTGATAGATATATATATATATATATATATATATATATATATATGTATCAGCATATATATATGTATATGCATGTATATATATATGTATCATATATATATATATATATATATATATATATATATATATATATATATATATATATAAAAGAGTATACAAATGAGTCTTTCCGTGTGAGAAATGATATTTAAGTGCAATTCTATTTTACTATCTACTTACTGAAAAATTATCTCAAAGTGTAATTTCAATTTTTATAACTGTTCAGTTCCTTTAATGATTAAAAATGTTTTTAAAGTTGTTGTCTTGAACTATTATTTGCCTGTATCTACCTACCTAATACTACCTCATATACTATGGGGAAACGGTGGGTGTCGAATACTGGTTCTGACCTCTGTCGGAAACATGGTACAAAAAAACACATTAAGTTTTGAAGGTTTTAAAGCTTAAATTCTTGTTTATTGAAGAAAATTGAAGTGGTTTTCGATTCTTGAGATGTTGGCCCATTAGAAAAGTGGTGAAATCGTCTAATTTGTTGGATAATAAGAGAAATGTGATTAAAAAGCCAGGAAAAAATCGTGAAGAAGTCGAACACTGGTGCACTTACCCTAGTATGAGTCTATTAATAATAACTTACCATATCACACTTGAAATTTGATAGTTCATTTACTCGTGTTTGGAAAATGATTGATAGAAACAAAAAATTCAATAGAATTCATCAAATAGTAAGACTAATTGAGATGAAGGAAAACTTGAGAAGCTTGTTGGTAAAATAAACAGAGGATTGACAAATCTCAAACAGTTCCAAACAGCGGGCGAGTTGAGACGGACTATCCCTATCAATCACGGATTAATTAGGAAGGCGCAGCCACGAATTCATTAGCCAAGTTCTCCAGTAACTTGTGCGGTTCGGTTCCGGGGCTCCAGCGAGCTTCTGGAGAAAGAGGGTGCCCTAAGTAGAGCATCAGCTGCGCGGTCTACAGTTTGTCATAAACAAGTTACAAAGTGCAAGGGCACGAACGCCATCTGTTTACTTCTCTGATTAGTTGCTTAGCAGGAAGTATTGTCCTCTATATATATACACATATATATATATATATATATATATATATATATAACTTAACGAGTTCGAGACACTTTAAATAAAAAAAAAGGAAAGGTTTAGAATGATTACGCACAGAGAGATCGGTTATAACTGACTTTATTGATAACTTAATCCTTCTTATATAAGATCTGGGAGTTGTTTATATTCTCAGTAGGATTAAGCTCCACTATTACCCGGCTATGGCACTTAACTCCCCCCCTCCAGTTTCCAGACACTTTTGGAAACTAAAGGAAGGACCAGTCCAGGTGAGTAGCAGAGCTGGCTCCTGTACACACTACAGCTCCCAGACACACACAATTTCGATATATACAAATAAACACCATACAATTGTACAATAACAAAAGTAAGATACAGCAACAAGGAATAATAAAACAACCAGAACTATTCCCTACTGGTTGATGGCCTCCACACAGATAGGAGAAAAAAGGAAAAACAAAATAGCTACCAATAATAGTTTAAAACAAAATTTTACACTGATAGAAGGACAAACACTTTCTTGTTCCTCACAATTTAACACTCCACTGGAGTAGGCGAAGGCACTCCAGACCCCAGAGGAAATTTCAGCTGTTCAATATGGACCGTCCGCCGCCTCCTAGGGTCCCCTACACTTTCGATGGTGACTGTGTTGTGTTCCCGAATGACTACAACACGAAATGGCCCCTCGTATCGCCGTGGCTCCTTGCCCCTATTAGACCCAATTCGCCTGTAGACTATAGCCCCAATTTTGAGTTCTCCCGAGCAGTCTCGGACTCTCGCGTTTTCCCTAGCAACTCTGGTCCGTTTTTCCCTCACGATTAGCCTTCGCGCCTTTTCCCACGCCTCTCGAACCCGCACGTGGTTCGCGACGATGTCGCGCGCTGCGGCGGTACTTCCAACCGTACCCTCGGGATCCCGACTAGGCCCGCGAACCCCAAACAACACTTCAAACGGAGAGAACCCCGTTACGGAATGGACAGAATGGTTGTACGCCGCAACCGCTTTCCGCATTGCGACGTCCGGCGTCAACCCCTGCTCGACATGGTAGACCCTGAGGTGGTCGCTAAGCGTGCTATGCAACCGCTCTACCCCTCCCCTACCCTTCGGGTGTCCCGGAGTGTTAAACCGCCACGCGACCTCCAACTTACGCGCTTCCTCACTCACCACCGCGTTGTCGAACTCCCTCCCTTTATCGGACGTTATGGTATCAGGTACCCCATAAAACATAAACCATGTCCGGAGGGCTAATAGCACCGACTCTGCTTCCTTGGAATGGATCAGGTGAGCCATGGCGATCTTGCTGAAAACGTCGATGGTCGTGAGCCACGTAAAACCCTTCCAGGTGAACGTGTCCACTTGCAGATCTCGGAGTGGTCGATCCCCCGTGGGTGTTTCTTCCTGTACGGCCTGCGGTGGGTGGCGGTCATACTTCGTAACCATGCAGACCTCGCATGTCCCTATAACTTCCTGGATTGTCCGCCGCATTCCCGACCAATAATATCGCCTCCTCAGCGCCTGTAGCGTCTCATTAACCCCTCTGTGACTGGTTTTGCCCACGTGATAGGCCTCAGTTACTTCCTTCTGTCGGCCGCCGTCCCTGATAGTCTCGACCATGATCCTGCACCGGATGAAAACGCGATCCGGGATTTGATCCGTTTTCCACACCTGTCGGATTTTGTCCCAGATTACCGCGTTACCCACGTAAAGATGGTGTGTGTGACCCGGCTTAGAAGCGTCCTTGAGGGCTTTACAGACGAGGTCCAATCGCACCCCTGGTTGGGACGAGATGACATTGATGCGCGACCGCCCGTAACGCAGATACTCTATGGACAGCATGCCTGACGTCTTTGTCTTCCAGATGATCTGCCTCGGTTTGTCGTTCACGATTTCATCGATTTCTTCCAAATCCCCCGGTCTCTCGTCCGTAGAGCTCTCTCTGTCCGACGATACCTCCTCTCTTCCCGCTTCCGTGATGGACCGTTCTCCTTCGCTCCCCGGCGACCAGTCCTGCAGAAACTGCCGGATATCTCCTGATGGACCTGCGACATCCTCTTCTATCGCATTCACCATGAGTGCCCGCGACAGCCAATCGGCGACTACATTTTCCTTCCCCGGTTTGTAGACGACATCCATGGAGTACTGGCTGAGCTTCTCCTTCCAGCGAGCCACTCGAACGGATGACTCCTTTAGCTGGCCTACCCACTGTAACGGCCGGTGATCCGTCTGGACACGGAATCTTCTGCCAAACAAATATGGTCTGAAATGGTCGACCGCCCAAACAATGCCTAGTAGCTCCCTCTCCAACGCACTATATCTGGCTTCGGCCTCGGACAATCTCCTGCTCGCGTATGCTATAGGCCGGTCCCCCTGGTCATGCCCCTGAGACAAGACCGCCCCTAAGGCGTACTCGCTGGCATCGGTAGTCACAATGAACTGCTTAGCAAAATCTGGGAACGCTAGCACCGGTTCCCCCGTCAGATGCTCCAGACATTTCTTCAGGTTGTCCTCCATGACCGGCGTGACAACTACTCGCGCTCCCTTTTTCAACAAGTTATTGATGGGCACCAGGTACCGCGCCATGCCCGGAACAAAACGCCTATAATAATTAAGGGCCCCCAGAAGCCTTCTGATGCCTTTCACGTCCCGGGGTATCGCCATCTTGGTGATCGCTTCCACCTTTGACTTGTCCGGCCTAACTCCTTCCCGAGAGACCGTGTGCCCTAAAAAATTTATCTCAGTTCGACCCAACACAGACTTCTCTGGAGACAGTTTCAGCCCGAATTCGCGAACCCTTTTGAAGACCTGCCGAAGGTGTTGCACGTGTTCGTCCTCCGATTTGCTAAACACTAGAAGGTCATCCATATAAACCTGGCAAATCCCCTCATCTACCCCCCTGAGGAATTCGTCCATCAGCCGCTGGAACGTGAGGGGCGCATTCTTAAGTCCAAACGGCATTCTCGTGAATTCATAATGTCCCCGTTCGAATGTGAAGGCTGTTTTCGCCTGATCCCGGGGATGCAGTCTGATTTGGTGATACCCTGCTTTCAGATCTAATGTGCTAAATATTACCGCACCGCTCAGTCGATCTATGATATCGTCAAATCGGGGAATTGGATAAGCTTCGTCCTTTGTATTCTCGTTGAGCTGACGGAAGTCCACGACCACCCTATATTTCTCTTCCCCTGCCACACTTTTCTTCCTTACCGCCCACAGAGGGCTATTGAACGGGGACGAGCTGTCGACAATGATCCCCTGACGTTTCAACTCCTCTAATTCTGCCCGGATGTGCTGTCTCAGCGCCTGGGGATACCGCTTCTCCTTCACGTACGTGGTCTTCTCCTGTTTTAGAGGAATTTCGTGGACCGTCCTTCCCGTGACACCTAATACTCCCCCTTCCTTATAAAAGATGTCCCGGAATTCTTTCAGTAATGAACTCCTCCACTCAACTACCCTGGTCACAGCTCCCACCCGAGAACCTCGCACCGCCCGATGCCCCGTGTAGGACTTACCCCCTAACGTAACGAACCACCTACCTCGTTTATTTTCCACCTTCGCGCCCACCCTCTCCAACAGGTCGCACCCAACTATGGCCTGGTACTCCCTGGGCAAACTCTCTACGACATGTACTTGCAGGGGCGCTCCCGTTTTCCCCCACTCGCTCAATCCCATATCCGTTTCGCCCATCACTCTACAAGGCCCTCCCAAGGTTAACAGCCTACATTTGCATCTCCTGATCTGAAGTGCCTCCCCTTTACCACACAATTTCTCCGCTGCTTGTTTTGACAACAAGGTACTCGAACTCCCTGTGTCAACAAGGCACTTCACTTCACCGTACGTCTTAATTATAGGCAACCAATTTTTCAGCTTACCTTCTAAGTTGTTTATCACGCAAGCCCGGTCGCCACTCTGCGAGCACCCTCCTCATACGGCCGCCTGCTTCCGTCTCGTTGTTGCCATCCGCCGCTGACCCGCCTTTTGTTGCCGATTCCAGCCGCTGCTCACGCTGCCCTCGCCACTGCTGCCTGGTTCCTCCTCCGTCTCTGATGATCCCGAGACACTAGATGTGTCCCTTGGGGACCCGCCTCGTCTGGCCGCGTACCTCCTTTTCCGCACCTCTTGTGCATTCACCTCCATCGGTTCTACTTGCTGTCCTTCCTTCCTGCGAAAGATGTACGGGCATTGCCTGGCAAAATGTCCTTCCATCCCGCACTCGTAACATCTGGACCGTGGGCATTTTGCTACCAGATGACCCGCCTTGCCACACCCGTGGCACTTCCTTTCATCCTTCCTGGGCCCATTCCTTGACTTCGGCTGCCAATTTCTTTTTTCGGCCGTGAACGGTTTTTCTCTGGCGCTTGTTCTTCTTCCTGGCGTCCCGGAGATTCTCGGTCGATTCACTGAGACCCTTGTCCACTCAGGCTCATCTACTTCCATCCTGTAACTCTCCTCTTCTCGGGCACCTGTATCCACAAGGTTCTGGGCGCATTCTAGGAACGTTTTCTCGGCAGGGAATCCTTCCTTTTTCCCCAACTGCCTTGCCAACTGCACCTTCCAGATCGTGGATAGAAATAGCATTCTTGCGTCTGTCTCTTCTGCTGAGACGATCTCTCTCATTTTCGCGTTGAGTTTCTGATACCGCTCCAGCATGACTGCAGCGTATTGGCCCGGTGTCTGTCGGCTCTGCCTCCGTTCACAGAACATTTGAAAAATATCCTCCTCGATTGTCCATCTCCCTCCTCCATACGCCTTCTTCAACCTTTCTTTAATCACGGCCCATTCAGTCTCCTCATCGGCCTGAATTAAGTTCAGTACGCTTCTCCGGACACGCCGTGCCAGGGCCACTCGCAACCTTTTGGCATCCAGTTCTTCTAGAAAATCCGCTGCCACCTGGGATTGAATGCCTGCCATGATCCCGTCTCCACCTTTGATAAAATGATTGAGTTCCCCGACATCGCCGTTGAATTTATCCAAATCAGAAATTTCTCTCCTGATGTCTTGCGCATTGGCCTTCCGTAATTTCATTTTTTCTAATTCATTCGTTTCTTGCGCAATTCTATTAGCTTCCTGTCTCGCTAGGTCTGCCCGCGCTAATGCTAAGGAGGACGTTACCTGAGGTTGAAGTTCAGGGATCATCTGTTCCGCCTGCGGAGGATCTAGCGTCAAGGTCGCCGGCCTCAGGATGCTCGAAGCCTGGTCATTCATGTTGGCGCACTTCAGTACTATTCACCAAAAACGAAAAAATAACGCCACAAACAAAAATAGAACAACGGAAAAAAAATTTCTTTTCTATGTTCTAATCCGTGTCCCGGGTTTCGGCACCACTTAACGAGTTCGAGACACTTTAAATAAAAAAAAAGGAAAGGTTTAGAATGATTACGCACAGAGAGATCGGTTATAACTGACTTTATTGATAACTTAATCCTTCTTATATAAGATCTGGGAGTTGTTTATATTCTCAGTAGGATTAAGCTCCACTATTACCCGGCTATGGCACTTAACTTATATATATATATATATATATATATATATATATATATATATATATATGTGTATATATGTATATTTTTAACATATATCTACAAAATTTACCTTTATATAAATTCATTTACTGATAAGAACAAATAAATTATAATTAAAAACAAAAATGAGAGAAAACACTCAAAAAGAGACATAAAGTAATTATTAGCAACCGATCAACTCAAAACAGATATCATCAGAACACCCACAGAAAAAGAATTCAAAACAATGAAGATCACATGCAGTACGTACTACATCAACATTCCAAGCAGATGCAGTAACCTTACTCCAAGACGTTCAATAAAATATCTAGAAGTAGACATAGTGTAGAGACAGTGTTGTCGTGCCGAAGGCACCGAGTTCAAATTCGGCTGTTGCAGATTATATTTATTCTGTTAGTAGCCGGAGATAGATCCTTTGGATCTGGCGGCCTTCTGGTGCTCTTCCTGCATCTATAAAGTATTTATCCTTAACTGGGAGAAATTCCAGGCGGTTGGACGTGACCTATGACAAATCCCTGCACAACCTTTATCCAAGAAACACAGCAGTCTCTACCATTTACTGAATTTAATGTTTCTTTCATGAGTTTTAGTAGTGCAGCTAATTTTTTTTTTTTTGACTTCGTAAAAATGTTTGTGCTACATTCTGAAAATATATGTTAAAATTGTTTACCATTTTATTCGAATAATAAATTTATGAATTTTCATGTATCTTCGATTTTTCTTAGCCAATTTCATCTTTACGGAAATGCTTATGTGTTTAAATTATTTAATGCTAATCTTGACATAATTTGAATTAAAAATTTAACATGTACTTTGAGTAAAATAAGATGCTTGAGACATGAAAGACATTTCGAAACAAATTAGCATGGAAACATGAAACTTAAAATTCTTTTTACATTTCTTATACATTTTACATATATTATTATAATCCTTTTATAATATAATATTAAATGTATTTTGAAACTGCACATTTTGGAGCTTTCTTCGCAACAACATGATTGCTGCCAGTTTGAGATTGAGTTCAAGGAATGGATTAAATAATAAATTTAAGACAATAGTTTGGTTTCTGTTTACATATCAAGATTTACTTTAGTATTTGTAAGTTAAACAAGATTCATTGGTGAAAATATTAATAAACCTAAATCCAACTATTTCGCTCCACGTGAGAAACTAGTGATTTTGATCAAATCAGGGTTATGTATCAAAAATATTGCAAATTTTATTGTAACGTGAATATTTTTTAGAATTATACAATATAAAAACAAAATTATTCGACGACTATAGACAACATGCTTGCTTTAAAAAAAACTACTTTTGCATACACTGAAATTATAGGATTTTACAAGGTTTCCTTTATTCAAAGACAAACTAATAAATATCATTGAAAATTAATTTTCATTTATCAACATATTTCTTATATAGCATCATTATGTAACAACCTTTAGGGTCCAACTTAATATAACGGGAGAAAAATTTCGCTAGGAAACCGACCGAATCTACTCATTGATTAGTTAGCCATACCCAGAAATGATCAATTTCGCATAATAATGTGATATACAATATGTATCATTATCATCAACGTCAATATCATCATCAATTTCTGATTCCTTCAGAGCATGTGAGTTATGTGTAATTAATTTGATACTTTTTGTAAAAAAAAATATTTAATTTTTTCAATACAATACTACTACATAGGAGGCGCCTTGCGGGGAACAGAGGCGAATGGCAGAAGAAATTAGTAGATGCCACAGTTCTCCAAGGGCTGTAGAGCCCAGTAATAAGTAAATAAATAAATACTTTAAAAATCAATTTTTATATTTTATTAAATGGAAAAAAGAAATTCACTGTTAATTTTATATTCTAAATTCATTGAAAATAAAATGAATATATGATGCAATTAATCATTTTTAAGTCGGTAGCTTAATACATAATATTTCATACCTGCCTCCGCTGTCATTAATTATAAAAGAAGTATTTTTTTTAGTAAATGAACTCATTGTATAGAGAAGCAAAAAATAAATAATTAATAGTACATATTGTATTATTAAAATGAACATTTCTTAAAATTATTATTCTTCATTTTATGAGTTTTATAAACAGTGCTAGCAGAGTTGATTCGTTAAAAATTTTTGGTGAGATTTCATTATACTCTGTCAAATATTTATTCAAAAATATATTTTTTTTAAATGAGTACGCCTAGATATTTGTGAATATTTCATTTTTCATTCGATATAGTATTTATTACAGTATCAACAGTATTAAAGTTCAGTATCAACAATATTAAATCAATATAATGCCTTTAAAATAATTTATTTTAATATGGAGTATAAACTGTTGTCTAATAATTTCATTTTGGAAGTGTTCAGGCATTTGCATGGCATATGAATATCTGTGGCAATAAATACTTCCTGGGTTTATTAATGTTACCTTTTCCGATTCTCCTCAACTACAACCCGACGAAAATAAAATTGCCATCATTCCTTGTTCTTTAGTACATTATTATTTATATTCTCACACTTTATAACTAAAATAACTGATAAAAATGTTACCAGCCAGGAAAATGTTACTAATGTCCAACTTATCCTAAAAAGACTAGGTGCCGCAAAATAAAAATTACCCAATATTCATTACCTCAACCTTTCTAAAGATGATAGAGAGATGATTCTCTTCCTTTGATAGATCTCACTGTTTTAATTTCTGCATTTAGAATGAACTTATAAGAGATTTATTAATTCGTATCATAGTATTACTCGTAACTTGTTTGTCTCTAATGTATGCTTTAAAAGGCTAACGTGGTGTATAGACATATCTTCAAAGATAAACATGAGAATTGACATTTTTAAATGAAAAATAAATAAATAAATAAAATTCATAGTAATAATTATACTTATATGTACCTAAGCGAACGCATCAAAATTATAAAATGTAGTAGGTACGCATCAAAGGTATAAAATGAAAACACCTTCACATAAAACGTAGATTAAATTAATTTTAAGTATATTCCAATTGGTAACCATTCAATACTAATTAATTACTTATTTGTTTTATTTGATTTATGATCTTTTACTCAGTGATTTTTTAAAAAGTTTTATCAATTGTTTATATAAATAGAATAAATTACTCATTACCTTAGCTTGGATTAATTATTCAATCTTTATAACTGTCAGATTTTGTTATAAATTGCTTCCGTTTAAATATTTATCTTAAAAGACTTGAACGGTTGCCTGTCTCCTTTCCTCCATCCGTGGGGTCTTGAAGGGATCATTAGAGATCTGCTCGGGGGTGGGTGGTAACAATGAGACCAATCCCCTCCATCGTGGCCACAGATGTCCTCCACTTTAATTCCGATGAACCATTAAAGACCATTCCTTGATTGCAACCAACAGGCAAGACTTATCTAACAGAATTGAGATCTCCAGAACTGGTGAGATTAGACGATCTCGAGATAAGAGAATCTGTCCCAGTTAGTGGAAGCCCCTGGATAACAGAGTCACTTCTGTGCTCAATCCAATTGTTTGGAAAATGTACGAAGTAATTTCGTTTTGTTTCCATGATAATTCAAACCTCAGTTCATTAACTACCCTTACATCGTTAACCTAGGAGAGATCACTTCCTCGAGAACACTTCCTTCATTGTTTAATTATAAATATCAAACAAATCGATTGAGAATTTGTATAGCTGGACGTCAATAGGCATACCGTGAACTGAGAGTCAATAGGAATACCATGGGCTGAGAGATATGACCTACAAGTCTCATTTTGTTTCAAAATCTATGGAGATATAAGGAAAATGGGGTTACCATCAGAGTTACACTCTTTACGTTCCAATATTTTTTTTACTACGGAATTAAAATTTCAGTGACACTCCAATAGTTGTTTTTGCTGCAGAATTCCCCTCAACTGTTCAATAGTTGAGACAATTGAACTAAGGGTAGTTTCTAGAATTGCTGGAATAAGGTTAGCAACAGGAGTCAGTTTCAAAGTAACTTTAGAACCAACCTGAGACACCATGAACAGGACATTGTGCAACTATCGATTAATGATTTTCTATATTAGTTTCATATATAAAAATGATCACTATAAAGAAAATCGTTAATGATTATTTTTTACATTTTGCTCTCTCATACATATATTTTTTTAATGTTTCATCTTGTCAATAATTCATTATTCATATATAAATTAGTGTTTTTAATGCAATGTGTCAACTTAATAAACTTTGAGGGCTTTATCAGCTAATAAACTAAATACTGCTTTGAGCTGGTTGCTGTCACCTGTGGTATTAATGATTAGCATAATATTTTCATGTGAAAGCCCAGTAGGTGGCCTTGGTATTCTTCAAAAGGAGTAAAAAGACAGTAAAAAGTCCTTTGTTAAGCTGCCCTTCGGAGGCGACGTAAAATGTCGGTCCACAGGTTGTGCGGTGTCGAGTACTCGCTAAGATCCCGAGCCTATTTACAACAATTAATAAAGAAACAAACTGATCTGAGAGTTCGATTACACGTGGATTATTCCGACAATTTTTTTTTTCCTTATGAAGATATTCTAGGGCAGCATTATTTTCATTACCTCATGAAATCAGAATTATTTCTATTTTGTTAAGACCTTCAATGAACGCTTCTAGTAATCGTGAAATAATAATGCCCAAAATATTTCAAAAACAAAAAGCTATTAGAAGGCTGAAACCATTTATTTTTTATCGAATTGATTTTGTTAATTGTTAATCCTATGTACTTTACTTATTTAACGAAGTTTTAAACTTGGAGTTTTAGGGTGAAAAACTTGTAATTAAAATGAATAGGACTACATTTTTGCCCAAATAAAATTTGAATAAATTGAATTGCAGAAATGTGAGAGAAAAACATTGAATATAGAAAGAATTTTTTAAGAGCTCAGTTCTAAAAAAATATCTAACTTTCAAACATATAATAAGGGCTGTTGAGTCGCGAAATGCCTGAAAAACTTTTGATCATGCTGAAAATTGTATTGAAATATGCCATTACTGTTGTTCTGCCTCGAAAACAATCATATCGATCATACTTGACCACCTGCGTTTTATGTGTTATGAAACGACAAAAAAATTTTCTTTAGATCTTAGACTCAGCTAAAAAACATATAAAAACCGAGAAAGCGTCGAAAAGAGAGTGAGAGGTAGAGAAGAGAAAAACTGTGAGAAATCATTGACATTCCCCTATTTTATTGACCTGAAGTTGTGGTTTTTTATTCATTTAACGTCTCTTTATGATGTTAAGGCTAATCGTAAGACGCTAATGTGAGAATCCTAAATTTTGCCTAAGTAAAATAAGGATGATGAACTTTAGCGATTACCTGACAGAACATTTTATCATACTATTTTACGTTCTTTCAGAAATATGGCATAACCAATGGTTTTGCACTCCCTTTAAAAAATCCTAGAAAAATCACGATAAAGAACAGTCTCGAATCGTCGTTGTGAATGAAAAGTAAAAAGGTAGGGCTTAAAATAACAGAACATTTTATGAAATCACTTTTTTCTGCTAAGTATTAAATGATTTATAGTTATATTTCAATATTAATTAAGTATTTCAATATTAGTAAGAGCTCAAAAAATATCAATGTAATTATGAACTTCGTATGATCTTCGTATACTTCTACATCTTCTAAATTCCCAATCAGATGCTTTATAATCAATAAATAGTTTATAGATATATTCAACTTGATCGATTGATGAAATACTGTAAATATTTCTCACTCATAATGATATCATTTTTTTATTATTAGATGCTATCGTATATTCTATGAGCCTATTTCTTTTTTATAGTAAATTTTTCTGCTTTTATATTTCAACTTTGTATTACATTTGCTGATTCTCTACCACAACATACCTGATTAGTTATTTACTTTCAAGATGTTATGTAAATATTGTTTTATGTTGATGTAGGCCTTTGGCCAGATAAATATTAATTTAAATTTGTTCATCTCTGTTACTCTAAAGGGGCCTGGCCCCAGAATAAAATTATTTTTCTATTCTATTCTATTCTATATTAAAAATTATATTTTGCTAGTTAAGTAATTTCCTATTTGTAACATCTTGCAACACACCACCACGTTCTACAAAATCCCTGATAAAAAAAAATCCGATGGTTTAGACTCGCTTGTAAGTTATGGAATAAGGTAGACCATTAGGACTGTTTTATCACCAAACTTGAGGTTAGAGCATGGGGTGAAATTAAGTCCATTTCAGCCGGTACAGTTGGAGCTCAACTTGTAACTGTGCCAAAAAACTTGGTCATTCCTAAAAATTTCAAGATACTTTCGACATTAAAAGCGCCTGGAAAAAAAAAAGTTGGTTTAAAAGAGAGCGAGGAGGGAATGAGAGGCTAGGGCTGCAGAGGTTAATGGAGCTGAGCCAGGGGCCTCGCTTCATCTTCTCGGGCTTTAAACATTCACCTCCCGGCCTCATGTGCTCCTCGGGGCCCCGCTAGTTTCATAATGGCCAACTAGCTAACCAGGGAATCCTATAGTAGTGTAAGTACCTAATCTTGTCTATATTTAATGTGATAAAAACAGATTTAACCCTTACCAAGAAGTTTCTCACTTTGTTTAAATTTTATCGAAACTACCAACATAGTAATACAAAACCTAATTGTAACAAACGTGAATAATTTTCAGAAGTTTAAAAAAAAGATAGACTTTTGAACGAAGATTCTTTTTATAGTAAAAATGCGTGGGGTGCAAGGTGTTAATTTTTGTGAATATTTTAGAGACTAAATCTGGAAAAGTAGAGTTATTATGTAAATATTTTCAAAATCGTCATACAGCAGGATTATTTCTTTATTTTTCATGATCCTCTTCACTCGTGGAAGCACTAAATCAACTTACAACTAATTTCTTTGTTACTTGAAGATCTTATAGAAACTTTAAAAAATCCTAGTTATTTAAAATTTAAATAGATTTTTATATAAAAAAAACATTATTGAATTGAAATATAAGTATGATACTAGTTTAAAATAAATATATATTAAAAAAAACAGGGCAACTTTTCTATCAAAAGGGCTTATGACTTTTATTTTCCCTATACATATATATGGAAATCAAATTTGTAAACAAGATTTATAACATAAATATATTTTTTTACTTACTTTTTAAGAAGTTTTCATGTTTTTTCCTTGAATACGAGCATGAAAAGCGACCCATAAGCCTACCCGATTGATGATGATATGCCCCGTCGAAACCTCTCTCTTCTATCCCTTTGATCTTAGCCTTCCATAAATTTTAAAATATCAGGTTTCCTGCCCAGTTCGTATTTCGTATCTGTATTGCATAAAGGGCCTGTATTGTATGTTGTATCTAGTTTCAATGACAGGAAATATTGGATACAATTTTTTTTAATATCATTCCTTGATATGATTTTATATTAATATTATCATGTTCATTTTATAAATATAGGTAATATTTGATCAACCGACCTACTAAAATAATTAACTACTAAAGCATGATTCTGAAAAAATTGAAATTTATTTATGTTTATTAAAAGTTATAATTTCTTTTTCAGTTCAGTTATGTTCCAATAACGGGGTGTATATTCATTAAAAATTATAAAATATTCATTCCGTAGATACTTCATTTAGGATACTTATTTTTGAAAAATTCACAGTTAAAATAAGTCTTTGTAATATTTTAGTTATCGTTATATGATACTATTGTCTCTCTATCTATCTCTCTCTCTCTCTCTCTATATATATATATATATATATATATATATATATATATATATATATATATATATACATATATTTATTTATTAATTTGACGCAAAACAGCCATGAAAGACTAAGCGACTACGATACAGGGTTTTTTAAATTTTTTCTCGGCCTATCTTTTCCCCATGGTTTCACTGATGGCTTTTTTTTTCTTTCTTCTGTCCAGGTCTTAGGTGGAATTTTTTTTATTTCTGCCACTAGAATCGTGTCTTAGAGGAATTTTTGGTATTCAGTTCTGTTTTCTAATACATCTGGTGTAATGCCGTGTTTCTAGTTTTATTTGTTCTGTGTATCCTTGTTTGAATTTGTAGCCTACATTTTTGGTGATCTTTTTTTTGTGTATATATATATATATATATATATATATATATATATATATATATATATATATATATATACATACATATATTTACATATACGGGGTGTCCCGAATTTAAATGCCAAACCTTCAGGAACTTATAGGGGACCGAAAAACTAAGACAAAAAGTCCTTTAGAGATTTGCTAATTTTTGCTTAGTTTTAGAGAAAATCGCAATAACGAATAAATAAAGAAACAAAACAAGTTTTCATTTTTATACTTATTTATTTACATTTATATTTATGTTATGTTCTTTTTAATGTAAATATTTCTCAAAATGTTTTCCTCTTAAACCAATGCAAGCATTACATCTAGTACTCACTTGATAAATTGCAGCTAAACATTGTTCTGATGATATTTGGTGCACTGCATCTATGATTCGGTCTCTTTATTGCTCTCTTGAGTTGACACCGAATAAACTGTCTGCTTCAAGGTTCCCCATACGAAGAAATCCATGGGTGTCATATCAGGTGATTTGGGTGGCCAAGGTACTACTCCTCCACGTCCAATCCATAGTTGTGGATAATTTATATCCAGCCAAGTTCGAGCAACTCTGCTATAATGAGCTGGATATCCATCGAGTTGGAACCACATTTCAATCCACTGTAGTAAGGAAATGTCATCTAAATAATTAGAAAAGTCGTTCTCCAAAAACGTGTAAATGTGATACCATTCAATCTTCCAGGTAAAAAATATGGTCTCACCAGTAATCCGTTACATATTTTGGAGAACGACTTTTCTAATTATTTAGATGACATTCCCTTACTACAGTGGATTGAAATGTGGTTCCAACTCGATGGATATCCAGCTCATTATAGCAGAGCTGCTCGAACTTGGCTGGATATAAATTATCCACAACTATGGATTGGACGTGGAGGAGTAGTACCTTGGCCACCCAAATCACCTGATATGACACCCATGGATTTCTTCGTATGGGGAACCTTGAAGCAGACAGTTTATTCGGTGTCAACTCAAGAGAGCAATAAAGAGACCGAATCATAGATGCAGTGCACCAAATATCATCAGAACAATGTTTAGCTGCAATTTATCAAGTGAGTACTAGATGTAATGCTTGCATTGGTGCAAGAGGACAACATTTTGAGCAATATTTACATTAAAAAGAACATAACATAAATATAAATATAAATGTAAATAAATAAGTATAAAAATGAAAACTTGTTTTGTTTCTTTTATTGCGATTTTCTCTAAAACTAAGCAAAAATGAGCAAATCTCTAAAGGACTTTTTGTCTTAGCTTTTTGGTCCCCTATAAGTTCCTGAAGTTTTGCCATTTAAATTCGGGACACCCTGTATATTTATATTTATGAATTTGGTTTATATATATTAATAAATAATCCACTAACTAGGTTTCTGCTTTGCTGATAATAATTTTTTAAGCATACATCTGAAATTTTATTGGTCAGTTTTCATTTGCTAAAAAGTATCACGTGCTCACTTAAAAATATTCATTCCTTTGGGAGTATCGATTATATACTCATTGTTTTACTAAAACAATCAGTAATATAATTACAGAAGTTACCAAAAAAACAAAAAAACGGCCACATTTAAAATGTATGTACTATACCAACCTCTAAAACATTAAATAAATTTTGATCCGTTATTCTCTCAATCTTTAGCTGATTCTAAACTTGGTTGAGTGTATGTTGATGATAATCTATGCTCATGTTAATTTTGTGTACTTTTCAATATAATGACGACCACTCACCTCTACCGCTAAAATTCCTATTCAAGCACGTGTTCACCCTCGTGTATCCCAAGAAGGTAAACTAAACGTGCTTGTGTTTGATGAATTTGGCAGGAGGGCTCGTACAGTAAGTTATCCTAACATTGTTTGCTGACTTTAGTCCATGGCTAGGAGCGAAATTTGCTGCTTTAGGCAGAATGTAAGCAGTTTTTGTATACATTAGATTCGAAATGAGATTAAATTAGAATACGAAATAAGTGAAGAAATGATATTATATGGTTCTAATAATGTTTTATTAATGATAAAGTGAATTTTTATTAAATTTTCTATTGATTTAGTTTTGGAAAAACTTTTCTCCCACTTATAACAAGATTAAAACCATTTTATTTAATGGCTCAGATTTTAACAGAAAATTAAGACATGGATTAATTTAAAATATGCAACTGGAAAATCTATCATATTTGAATAAATTTAAATTTAATCAGTTAATATCATTATATGGACCCTGTGGTATCTGCAGACCCTCCTGGGACTCACTAAGCCTATAAAGTGAGTACTCTTCAATGGAGATGAATCTAGCGCACACTAGTCACCTCTCTGCGCAAGTTTTAATAGAGAAAATACAATATCTAGCATGCACTGAACCCAGGAAACCCTCATGGGTTGTTTGGGTTTTAGTTTTTAATAAATTTAATTGCAATAAAATCTGATTTATTTTCCTCTGTAATGTTTATCCATAGCTTAAAGCTAAGCTTTCTGTTATAGTTAGTATGATAACTGTTTATACGTATGTGGTTATTAGAAAAATGCTAATGATGAATTTGAATAAAAGATATGTTTATTAATCATTATAAATTATTTTATGAAATAAACAATTCAGAAACTGTTGAGTATTTTCTTGCTGCAATGTTTAATGTAAAATAATCAATTAAGAATTTGTAATGATCCTATGAAATAAATATTCAAGCATTCTAAATTCCAATGGTTTCACAAAAAAAAAAAAAAAATTAATGCCTAAAAATAAAATATTTTTTTTTATAAAAGCATAAAATTATTGATTACAATAAACACTACCCAATCATATGCGTATTAAATATTTAAAATGAAACTGTTTATGTAATTACGTAATAAAATAAATATTCATAAAAAAATCTTAGAAACTAATACATACTTTGAAAAGTCATATAAATCATCACTATAAATTTTATAATCCGACTGTATCCATAGCATCCCACGAATAATATCATTCTCCACAAACACGTCCATTACAAGCAAAAAAACACCTCACCAAGGGTAATCTAAGGAATAAAAAAAATTGAGTGTAATCTGTCAGTGTTGGGCCAGCACACACGTGGCCTATTGATGGTGGGAGCATGAAAACCCAACAGCTGGTGCGATGAAAGAACTCAACGACCTCTATAGAGGCGCAGGGATCTTTTTCAAAATCACTCCCCAAATTAATATTAATCTCGCCGCTTGTTATTAATGCCTTGCACCGCCATCAATAAATTACTCTGATGGGCGGAATTCTTTTACGGAAGTAATCCATCAATCGAATGACCGAATGAGATTGAAATGCATGAGCTAGGAAATTATTGTTATCAATATCCTTATCTGTATGAAAGTTCAACGTAAATATCAATAACTGCTTCCATTATTTCATTTGGAAATTGATTTACGTTTGTTTAGTTGTCCCCCTCTCCCTTGGAACTTTGTACTTTAAGTGTTCATCCAAAACATATTTAAATATTCAACTAATCTATTTATTAAATTATGATTCTTTAATCAAGGTCATTAATGACCTTAGGTGACTTTAATTAAGGTCATTCCGGAGCCTTTTTGAACTATTGTATCTAAGCCTAAATAATAAAGTCATGCATAAAGAAGAACGCTAGTAATATATTATTAATCAGATATATCTCCGTACTATTTCAGTTGTAAGATAATTTTAAAGAAAATTTTAAACCATTTTATCTCATATGTAATAGAACAGAATGAACTTTTTTAAAATGAATACTGAACTCAAAAATTAAAGAAAATGGCATTTTTAAATTCATTTTCTTAACAAAAAGAGCCGTATTTTAATTAAAACTTCACTGTATTTTTTTAAGTTAAAAAATACTAACTAATTTGTTTAAATACTAATCCAATAAACTTATTGCATCAAAAGGTATGAAATTTAAAATAATTGATTTTGTATTATAAATTTTGTCTACTTTTGTATATTATTTATTACAATTATTTCATTTTTACATATTATTTTTTATTCCAATTATTTCAGTTTTAATTATTTTTGAATCTTGTTTGTTAAGACCTGAAGAAGACCTGCAATGTGGGTCGAAACGTCCGCTTCTAACAAACAGGTTATCACTATTTAAGGAGTTATTCTTGACCTCTACTTTTCTCTCCAAAAATACAAATGCTCATTTTTTTATGTACAGAATATTCTCAATTAAAATGTATAGAAATGTGTGTCCTAATAATAATTTTTTATATTTAACAAAGAGATCTGGAGACCCGATTCAATTTATCGGGAAACGCTTTAGGTAGAGCCCAGAGATACCTAAGTTTAGATTGGTTTAATCATTTTCCTTCGATAAGGTTCACCCTGCCCAAGTTTTTGCTATTAGTTTAGAACTTGGAGTAATATCAGACCTTTGCTATCCTTTTCGATTCTATTGCGACAAGAAAACGACTTTGAAGTTATCGGTGTTGGTAACGGTTTAATAACTCGCGGAACGGTGACTAATAAATATGAGAGTTTATCGGGCCTTGAAAATGACAACTTGAATGGCCCCTTTATAATATTGCGATCAGAACTGTTTAATGTTTTTCTAGGCGTCCAGGATATTCGTTATTTTATTTTCTTATTCTTAATACCTCTCTAAATCTTTATAACAACAAAATTGATTACTTTAACCCTGCAAAATTACTAAAATAGATATACAATAATAATGCAAGAATATTGCAGAGATGATACGAACTTTGTAATTATTATATAATCAAATATAGAGTTATTCATGAAACGTTTAATTGATACGCATAAATGATTATGATGAATTAATATGCATAGATTTTAACATAAAAGGATGAAAATATAAAAATATTATGGCACATATTTGACTTTTCATTCGTTTTACTCCTATTCTTCTTCTTTCTTTTCCTGTTCGAGCCAGATGCTTCATTTCTCTGAGTTTTTGTCTTTTTCACTCAAATTTATATCCCCCCAGAACAGATTCCTGATAACAGATTCTTGGTGGCCATTTGCCTATACTGTCTGCGCCTTCCCTCTTCAGCCATTCCACAATCATTTCCAAACCTTTTAAATTGTCTATTTCCCTGATTCCATTCCATTCCCTGATCAATGGAGGCATATATAATTGCTCTTTAATCATTTTGGTGCTGACACATTCTTGCCTTGTCGCTACTCTGCGCAAGAACTTCATATAATCGCCATTTATCCGGCTGACATGCCTTTCGAGGATCACCAAGCATTGAAGGATTTTAAAATACAATAGTAATAATCAAGTGATGCTGGAGGTCCCAGATTTCTCTTACACCCTCGTGATTTTTGTTTTGTTTTTTTACATTATTATATTTTAGTTATAGTACTCAAAAATATATGGGGTATTCTCAAATATATGTAAAGAAAACTGCCTCGTTAATATACGTAAGTTTTCTTAGTTCTTTTCACAACCTTCTTGACCCAACAGCTGTTATAAATAAAAGATCCAAGAGGGAATAGTTTTGTTACCGTTTAGTGTATTGAGTTAATTGAAACCATTTAATTTTATAAGAAATACGAAGTAAAGGCATTGAATGCTGTTTATTTGTTTTTTTATGTGAGGGAATGTTAATGTGAAAATTATTGTAATTATTTATGACATGTAAATATGAATGTATTGTAAATAAATCTTTGTTTTTTCAGAGAAACAATTCAGTCTTTATTTCTAAATCCAAAAGCATACAACGATTATAAATCTATAAAATATCATTATATATATATATATATATATATATATATATATATATATATATATATATATATATATATAACTTAAGTAATTCACCTCACAAAACATAAACAAAAGAATAAGTAGGAAGATAAACAACACACTTAACGGCTGGTTAAACACTGACTTTATTGCCATCTTGAACCTCTATTTATAGAACAGCTGATTACAATGCCAGCTTGATTAGCGACTTTGCGATCATCGTCTTGTCTTAACTCCCCCTGCCAGTTTACGAACATCTTCGTAAACTCAAAACAAACATTGCAGAGAAAGAGCACACAAACAAAAGAAATTATCAATTACATGAATCATATTCTACTTACATAAAAATAAAAATAAAATACCTTAATACTAGCTTAATCTACATTACTATCATTCGTAATTAACAAAAAATATTTATATACAAATAAGTTACTTTACAAAAACTATATAAAAAAGAAATGAAAATCCCCTGTTCCACTACACCTCCAAAAGTACGAAATAAAGTACACGGTTACGGGCTGGCTTCCCCAGCTGGAATCTTGAGCTGTTCGATATGAACTGTCCTATGTTTTCTTGGCTCAGCCACATTCTGAATAGTGGCTAGGTTATGCTCTCTGATAGCAATCACTCTGAATGGACCCTCGTACCTCAGAACCTCCTTTGCACGATTCGATATAATTTTTTTGTACACAATTGTACCGATTTTAATATCTCCCATAATGTCCTTCACGCTCTCGTTTTCCCGCGCCACTCTCCTACTCTTTTCCGCTACCATCCGGCCATGTGCTTTCCCCCACATTTTCTCGAGATCTACTCTATTTATGGCTAGTTGTTCTGCCATGTTTTCATCTACAACCGTATCACCCTCGTCTCTTCTTCGCGCTCGTAAACCAAAAAGGGCCTCGAACGAGGAAAATCCGGTGGCCATGTGTATGGAGTGGTTGTACGCTGCTATGGCTCGGGGCATCGCCTCATCTGCTTCCAACCCTTTATCTGCGTGGAATACTCGGAGATGTTCTCCCAAGGTATTATGGAGCCTTTCGATTCCCCCCCCTACTTTTAGGATGTCCGGGTGTATTCCAGTGCCATGTAATTCCTAGCCGTTTCATCTCCTGTCGCAAGTACGCGTTATCGAATTCCCTGCCCCCATCCGAGGAGATCGTATTTGGTACCCCATAGAATTGGAACCATGTTTGAAGGGCGCTATTCACCGCCGCTGCCGATTTCTCCTTCCCCGGGTGGGCTATGGCCGTTTTGCTAAATGTATCCACTATTGTTACCCATTTAAACCCCCTCCACGTAAAGGTGTCTACTTAAAGATCTGTCAATGGTATCGTAAGCGTCATCGTCTCGGTTTGTAATCCTACGGGAGGATGGCGGTCATACTTAGCCGTATGACAAATGTGGCAGCTCCTTATTATCTCCTCTACCGTCTTCCGCATCCATACCCAATAATACTTTCTTTTTAGTGCCGCCAACGTCTCATTGATTCCCCGGTGGTTCGTCTTCCCTTGATGGTACGCCATCGTTACATCCTTTTGCTGTTCCTGATCGCGAATGGTCTCTACCATAGATCGGCATCGGATAAACGTCCTGTCTATCCCTATTTTTTCTAATCTCCACAAGTTACGTATCTTGTCCCACACCGTCGCATTGCCAACATACAGATAGTGGGTCGCACCTGCTTTAGAGGCGTCCTTTAACGCTCGGCAGATTTGCTCTTCCTGGACTCCAGGTTGGGACCAAATAGTAACAATATTATGCCTCTCGTATCTGGAAAATTCCGTTTTCAGTAACCCCGTGGTCCTTGTTTTCCATATTATCTGCCGAGTCTTATCGTTTATTACCTCATCCACCTCCTCCATCTCAGTCGATCTCTCGTCTTGTGATTCTTCCTGGTCGGGAGATTCCCCGTTGTCCCGGCGGTCTGTTTCTCCTTCTCCTTCCACATCTGGCGTCCATTCCCGTACGAACCTCTGGAGCTCCCCGGAAGGTCCCCCTTCACCTGATTCGATAGCGTTGACCTGCAGGGCACGAGATAACCAATCTGCCACCACATTATCCTTTCCCGGCTTGTATGCTATTTCGATATTGTATTGGCTCAAGATCTCCTTCCAACGCGTCATCCTAGCCGACGATTCTTTCAAATTACCCACCCACAGAAGTGGCCTGTGATCGGTATGAACTTTGAACCGCTTTCCAAATATATAAGGCCGGAAGTGTTGGACTGCCCATACAATCCCTAATAACTCTCTCTCGAGCGCGCTATATCGGGTCTCCGCGTCTGTAAGCCTTCTGCTTGCGTATGCCACAGGCCGTTCCCCCTTATCATAATCCTGTGACAAAACCGTTCCCAGTGCATATTCACTAGCGTCGATGGTGATCGCAAATGGTTTTGAAAAATTAGGGAATGCGAGGACCGGTTCCGTTTGTAGCCAACACATGCATTTCCTGATGTTCCCCTCGATCTCTGGAGTAATCCGAATTGTGCGTCCCTTCCTTAACAATGCATTCAGAGGACTCAGATGCTCGGCCATCTCTGGGACGAATCGACGATAATAATTTAGGGTTCCTAACAATCTCCTGATTCCCTTGATATCGGTTGGCATCGCCATTTTCCCTATGGCTTCCACCTTCTTACCGTCAGGCCGCACCCCTTCTGCCGATATCGAATGCCCGAGGAAGTTGATTTGCTTTTGCCCCAATATTGATTTTTCCGCTGATAATTTTAAACCAAATTGACGTATTCTGTCCAAGACTCGTTTCAAATCCTCAATATGGTCCAACTCCTTCTTACTAAAAACGAGGAGATCATCCATATAGACCTGGCACATGTTTTCGTCTAAGCCCCTCAAGAACTCGTCCATCAGCCTCTGGAACGTTATCGGCGCATTTTTTAAACCGAATGGCATACGGGTAAACTCGTAATGGCCCCTTTCAAACGTAAACGCTGTTTTACATTGGTCTCTGGGATGCATGCGAATTTGGTGGTATCCAGATTTCAAATCTAATGTGCTGAACACGGTTGCTCCGCCCAGTCTGTCCAAAATGTCCTCTAATATGGGAATAGGGTATTTCTCATCCAATGTATTTTCGTTGAGTTGCCGGAAATCTACCACCACCCTGTAGCGCTCCCTTGGATCCCCGTTAACAGGTTTCTTCTTGACCGCCTATAGAGGACTGTTAAAGGGTGATGTGCTATCAACGATAATACCTTGCCGTTTTAGCTCCGCGATCTCCTCCCTAATGTGTTCCCGCAACGCCTGTGGGTACCGCCGCTCCTTCACGTAAGTACTCTTCTCAGATTTCAAGTGAATTTCATGAACCGTTTCTCCCGTCACGCTCAGTGGGTCCCCTTCGCGAAAAAAAATATCTGCGTATTCTTCCCTCATGCCCATCCTCCAATCCTTGCCTTGGGTAATTGCACCGACGCACCTCACATCCCTTTTCGCGTTCTCCATCGTTCTGTATGTCTTCCTCCCAATTCTAATCACCCATTGACCTTCTACATTACTGAGTTTCGCCCCTAGTTTCCCGAGCACGTCACACCCCAAAATTCCACCATACTCGCGCGGCATGGTCTCTACCACATGCAGAGTTGCTACGTCGCCCTTTTTGCCCCATTTACTTAACGCCAGTTCCACTTCCCCCTCCACCGTACAGGGACCACTCAAAGTGACTAGCTGACATAAACACTTTCTAATTTCTGGGTCACACTTTCCTTTAAATATAGGGTGTAGACTATCTCTACCTACTAGAGTACATGAGCTCCCTGTGTCCACAAGACACTTCCACCCCTTGCAAAACTTGATAATAGGCAACCTGTCACACTTCTTTACCACACTATTCACAACAAATAGGTTGCCCCTCCGTTTACACAATCCTCATTCTTTTCTTATCTGCTCACTGCCCCTCCTTGTGCTCCGTTGCTTGCTTCTTCCTCCGGAGGTTCCTCTGCGGCTAGGTTCACTTCCTTCCGTCTCAGACCCTGAAGCCTCCGAAGATCTAGTTGATTCCGACGATATCCTGTTTCTCCGCCAGATTTTTGAGCATTGATCTCGATTGGTTCGCCTCGGTCGTGCACTCGGCGCCTTATATATGGGCATTGTCTGGCCATATGTCCCTCACTTTGGCATTCGAAACACCGCGCACGTGGGCACTGAGCCACCAAGTGCCCTATCTTGCCACATTCGTGGCACCTCCTTTCCTCTCTTCTCCCATTCTTCCTCTCCACAATTTGCCTTTTTTCTCTAGGTAATTTTTCTCTTCTCCCAAACTCTCCATCTCTTCTTCTTCCCATGTCCTGTCTCACTCTATTCCTTCCTGCCTCGTTCCTCCGGTACGACACTCTTTTCCACCCTGGTTCGATCTCTTCTATCTCTTCCTCGTCGCGGGCACTCGCATCTACCATGTCCTGTGCGCATTCCATGAATGACCTATCCCTCGGTAATCCGTCTTTCTTTCCAGTATCCCTAGCTAATTGTACCTTCTGGACTGTGGTCATAAACAACATACATGCTTCGACCGCACTGGTATCCATTACTTCTCGTAATTTTTCGTTAATCTTATTAAGCTTCACGAGCAGGCCTGCAGCGTACTGACCGTTAGTCTGATTCGAACGTTTCATATCTCGAAACATCTGCAGCATATCCTCTTCTGGGGCCCATCGCCCCCCTCCATACGCTTTTTTTAGTCTTTCCTTGATCACCTGCCACGAGGTATCCTCATCCGCTTGGATTAGATTTAGTACGCTCCTTCTGACCCGTCGTGCTAAGGCTACCCGTAGCCTTTTGGCATCCGCTTCCTCTAAAAAGTCTGCTGCGACCTGGGATTGAATGCTGCTCATAATACCATCCCCGCCCTTGAGGAAATGATTTAGCTCACCCACATCACCGTTAAATTTCTCCAAGTCTGATATCTCCCTTCTTAAATCTTGTGCATTGGCCTTCCTTAACTTCATTTTCTCCAATTCGTTCGTCTCCTGTGCAATTCTGTTGGCTTCCTGGGCAGATAAGTCTGCCCGCGCCATTGCTAGAGTTGTTGATGGTAATGGTGGAAACTGGGGATTCGCCTGTTCTGGCTGTGAAGGCTCTAACGTTAACGTTGCCGGCCTCAGGATTTCTCTTTGTTCATTCATAATGGCAAGACTAGTTATTTTTCAAATTCAGAGAGCAAAAATAAATATAAAAATTAAAGTAAAATAGATCAATAATGAACTATCTGTAGTCTTTAGTGTCCTTGAGAAAAAAAAATATATATATATTCTCACTGAACTGCTAAAACGTTTTCCCGGGTTTCGGCACCACTTAAGTAATTCACCTCACAAAACAAAAGAATAAGTAGGAAGATAAACAACACACTTGACGGCTGGTTAAACACTGACTTTATTGCCATCTTGAACCTCTATTTATAGAACAGCTGATTACAATGCCAGCTTGATTAGCGACTTTGCGATCATCGTCTTGTCTTAACTTATATATATATATATATATATATATATATATATATATATATATATATGAGGGTATATAAATGATTTTAACAAAACAAATACACTCCTCTTTTCTTTTTTCTATTATAAAATATTTATCTCTGTAATAGTTATCTAAGCTTCCGAATATAATAAACTTCTGATTGCAAATGATTGCTACCATGCCTCATAATAGTTTAGCATCCCTGTGACAAAACACCCACCTGAGAAGACGGGCCGAGGAAATAAATTAACTTATCGATAATTATTCATGAAGCCATAGGTGGCTGAGACATGGAGAAAATTAGTTGTAAAAACAAGCTAAGCCAATTTTTCCATATTTCTCGGACAGCCTCTGGCTCATGCATAACCAACGGATCCTATACATGCATGAGGCAGACCTTCCCGGAGTAATCAGGTTTTCCAACACGTTTCCCGACCTCCAAGATGAGTTGCAAACTTTTAAATTAATAAAATCTCACCACTTCCAGCTTTAATATGCTGTCGCCTTCCATTATTATTTCTTCTCTCTTTTTTCTCTCTCTCCTAATTCGATTTCAGCGTTAATTTTTTTTATAAAACTTTAGGAGAGATGTCTTGAATCTCAATTAAGTTGGTGGTTGGTGAGTACTGTTGTTTTCTACCACCCTCCACAGATGGAATGAGATTTATTTTTCCTGAATAAAATACGAAATATTAACGCTTTTGAAAGATTTATATTTATTATGCTTTAGTTAACAATTTCAAACATAAATTTATATATCATAGAGTAAAGAGAAATATGAAACACATTCACGCTGTAAATAATAAATATTGTAGATTTAGATTCCTTGGAACTGTTAAAGTTGGCAGACTGGTCCTTTATATTAAGTTCATGTCCACTTAATCGACTATTATATACCCAGCACATCTAAAAATATATTTTCCTAACATTAATAAATCATTAATACTACTACTGGTATAGCGGCCGGGTTGTACCTTGGGTTAATCAACAATTTATTCCACTCTCTCAATTTCTTTAAGGCCCCTTCAACATCTTGCATCCACCGCATACGTAGTCGGCCAACTCTTCTTTTGCTAATTATTAATGGAGTTTGCTCTGTACTGTTCCATAAGGTTCCTAAGGATTCGATGCCGCTTGCCTTGAAGAATAAAGGATATTTATAAAAGCATGACTTTCCAGGTATCTATGCTTACAGTGAGTTATTTTTGGACATTTTATGTTAAATTATGTATAGTAATGTAATTATTGTTAATTTATTATTTTTTAATAATTTTTTTAGACTTATTGACTATTTAAAAAAAAAAATTAAAGGAATTTTTTAAAAGATGCAGGAGAAGAAAATATTGAAAATGACACCATAGTGTCGAAACGTCTCTAATAGAGTGAAAATTGAGAATAAACAATGACTGGAAAATGGTTTTTATTTCTCTTATGTTAAAAAAGAATAATTAAATCCAGTATAAAAAAAAAAAAAAATTATAAGAACTAAAAAACAAAATAAAATAATGTATAAAATAAAAATTCTGTGGGACCGGTCTTTATTTGTATTTTGTGAACAAATTTTAAAAGGGTTTTCCCATAATCGGAAGGGTTGGAAATTCCAGATAATAACTTCTAAAAGGTCCTAGGGACTATGTATCAGTATTAGAAGGTTGATCAACTACAATGCAAATTTTTAAAGCCTGATCGATAAAACTAAGTAGGTTTTAGTTTAAAATATGTGAAAGTGGCATTTTGGACATAATGGAAAAATTTTAAATTTGTTGCTGTATGAAAATGTAGCAATCGGAATACCTGGAAATCCGATGGCGCAATATAGGGTTAATATGGTGGGTGCGGCAATATCTCCCACACCAATTCATTAAATTTGTCCAGATCCTGTGCAGTGTGGTCTTGCATCATCGTTTTGCAAAATAACAAATTTTCTGTTGTCAATCGCAGACCACTTTTCAATTTATTTGATCCAATTGTCCACAATAAAGGTCTGCTTGTGCATTTTTTTTTCAGGTTTTATCAACAAAAAAAAAACAACGATCCCCGGATACTTCAAAGAAAACACATATTAGCGCTTTTTATGAATGTGAATCTGACTTTCACGTTTGTAGTATCATAAGGGAGTAATTTTCATCACCAGTGATTAACAGATTAGAAAATACTTCTGTAGTGTGCCACAGACGCAATAAGTTTCACGTGCTGGATCGGTTACCTTTGTTTTCTTCGGAAAGATACGTCTGCTTACTTTTCCAAATTAATACAAATGTTCTTGAATGATCGACCAAGGTCGAGGAGTGTTTGACGGTACCTCGACTGTCTGACAGGTATTTGTTCCTACAAATTATTTGTTATAAATTTATTAATTTATCTTAATGAATAATTTATCTTTTAAGTTTGTGAGATTAATTTTGTGTCACCTCCAACAGTTAGTTTAATAGCTTATTTTCGAAAAACAGTGTCACAACATAAGTGACAACTCATACTTATGGCTACTATCAACATAAACTTTCTTCATAAGAGAAGTTTTCCTATCTTTATTGCCTTTTTTTTTTTATATTAACTTCAATATTTTATTTATAAAGGATCAATTCCGGAACTTATTCTTCATCATTAAAATTAATTCAAAAAGACATAATCAGAGTTGGGTTGAGTGACAAATTATATCTTAAGCTATGTGAGTAAAAATACAGTTTACACAAGAAAAGGGTTAAATTTTCAAACCCTACTCCACTATTCAGCAATGTCATCGTGTGGTGGATGTTGTACCCTCTGCATTAGAACGTGGATCATATTGTTCGGGCGTCTTTCTTGACGTGGAACAGGCTTTTGACCGAGTTTGGCGTCCGAGATTTCTCTACAAACTCCGTAAATTCCTACCGCCTACATACTTTCTAATCCTTCAATCCTATCTCACAAATAGACCTTTCCAAGTAAACCATAATAATGTCTATTCATCCCTCTTTTCCCAATCTGCTGGTGTTCCTCGAGGTACTATCCTTGGCCCAATCCCTTATACAGTTTATACAGCTGACATCCCAACTCATATTAATACTATCCTTACCACGTATGCTGATGATACATGTGTATTATCAGTCTACACCAATCCAGTTATTGCATCCCAAAGCCTCCAATCCTATATCACTGATCTTAAAGAATGGTGTCGAAACAGGAGAATTAAAATAAATTCTCAAAAATCGCATCAAATCACTTTTACCTTTCGTCATAAACCAATGACTTCCTGCCCTTCAGCATCCTTTAATAATATCCCACTGGCGCCAGTAGAACAGATCCGATACTTAGGGTTGCACCTCGACAAACGATTAACCTGGAATCCTCATACAAGACTGAAAAGACAAGAAACCACTCGACGTTTCGGGCTACTTCAAATCTTACTAGACAAACGCTCTAAGCTCCCAATTAACTACAAAAGACTCATCTACATGGCCATCATACGACCTGTTTGGACTTACGGAGTAGAGCTTTGGGGCTCCACTAAGCCTACGAATTCCTCTCGTATTCAATCCTTACAATCCAAAACCCTTCGTAAAATCCTCAATGCTCCTTATTTTGTTAAGAATAAAATCATCCAAAACGACCTTAATGTCCCATTTATTGCTGGTTTGGCCCGAACCCGGTATCTATCCTTTCATAACAAACTTAATTTCCACTCAAACCCTCTAGTTTCTAACCTAGCTTTCTCTTCAATTCCCGACAACCCTCCGAGGCGTCTGAAAAGAAGATGGCCACGTGACCTTCTTAGTTGAACTTTTGATTATAGTACTACCAGTTGGTAGTTTCTCTACTTGTCATATTCTCATGTCTTATGTATCTTAGCCTATTTACTTGTTGTATTATTGTAATACAGTTGTAAATATCAATAAATAAATAATTAAAAAAAATTACAAATCCTTAACGCTAACATTGTTGGTTTATTACAATTAAAACTTCACTAACCACGAATATGAAGAATATATCAGCATGAATTGTTGTTAGGAAAAAATCATCCGTGCTCTCCAAAGCATAAAACTAAGAAACAAATTACTGAGCTTAGATCTTAATAAATCGTTGATTTTACGAAGTGCGAACTATTGGCAATCATCATCATTCTTCTTAACGATTACGAAACCAAGAAAACTGACGGAAACGGATCGAGGATGCCATGGATCATTGACGGACTGAAAGAAGAAGGACAATTAAATGAAATATTTACCAAAATGTATTTAAAAAATGCGGTATCTATTGTGAAATAATAAAGTATACGGAACAACTAGGTAACTGTACTAACAGATTGAATAGAAGGAATGTCCTCTGAATTGAAAAGCAATACTAGACCATGATATTTGAAACAACAATTTTTTTTTAATGTGTTTATAATAATATTGAAAAGCCCAACGATTTGTCCCACCTTTCCACGTCTGGAACGTATTGTTCACCTTCAAATTGAATCAAATCCTGATTTTTTTTTCATTATCGTCCTTTTCTATTATTGTGTTTCGCCTTCTCTTCACTTGGGCTATTGAACGGAATTGAAGTTATCGCATTGCCTTTTTGACCCACCGCCGAATCCAAGAGAAGAATGGAATTGTTGAAGCGTACACGTTTTGCTTCCGCGGTCTCGAGTAGTATTGAGTTCGCAGTTCGGTGACCACGTCGGTGGAAGAAAGAGAATTCACCACAAGCTTGTATTTTTCTCCATTTTGTATTTTTTTTATCACGGTGGATTTTATACAAAATGGGTAATTATGTACTAACGTATATTTATTTAGTTTGGCCAACCACCAATTTTTAAAAGGAAAACTACATATAAATACACAACACCAGTAGACTATAGTGGTGGGGAACACTACTCACGGGTTATTAGTTCATATTTTGGATGACAGTTGCTGTCTCGCACCGAGACTCTCAGTCCACTCGTGGACAATAGTTATTAGCAACTGAGAGACTGAAATTGTTCTCACTCATTTTTTTATTTACTCTGCGAGGCATAAAATATTAAATAAATATAATTTTATTCAATATTTACTGATACTGGCGGGTTAAGCCATGAAGAAGCTAGCAGCATGACTAGCAAAAAGTTGGCAAAAATTTTGACGATATAGTCGAAACTTCAGCTTCAGGCTGTATACATGTTTTATTTTCTACCTACACTGCACTGCCAAATAAGAATTAAAATTTATTTTTTATGCAATGAAACTTTTGAAGCTGAAACCTCAGGAATATGAGAGTTATACTCGTATCAGGAATATTGAAAACTGACGTTATGTTTCCATAAAAAACATTATTCTTTAGTCAATAAATAATTCATTTGAGAATTGTCTAAAAACTCTTTTCTAAAGCATCTTGAAGATCAATTATGACGACGAATGAATATTTTTTCAATTGTTGAGATTAGTTACCTATTTCTTAGAATTTCATCCCTAAAATCGAAAAAATTAATTAATGGATACAAGATATAAACATCATGTATTTATTTACTTCCTCTTGTTCATCTCCATATTGTAGTCATATCAAAACTGTGTTCACCTGTCTTTCGATCCGGTCAACCGAAATACCTGTTCGTAACATCCTGTTCGTTCCCAGAAAGGTATTTCGATCAATAAGTGTCTCTTTCACCGGACGAAGCTGTTCGTCAATCAGCTGTCCACTAAGCCTGACATTCGGGGACAGTTGGTAAGCCTGCTCGGTATTAAATTAGTCTCAGGCATGAATGATGGAACCAATATTCCAATATTCCGGTGGCAAGGTTATTTTTTGTGTGTTTTTTAATTAATCCTGGAATTAATACCAGGTTTTGAATTATGACCTTTGTTCCAAATATAAAAGGGATTTGAATCAAGCTAATAATTTAATCTGTATCGAAATATGAATACAAAATAAATCAAAAGTGTAATTAGAAATGGATCACTGAATTCTCTAAATTTTGGACTGAGGTCTCAGAAATAATAGTGCAGGTCTTGTTCTAAGCATTTGATGGGCTTATAGATAAAATCCTGAAGACTCTGGATACGGAAAAACTAAAAAAATGCTGATTATTATCAAAATTCAAAATTTAAATATTGTAATAGCTCAGAGTTCAAATGATTTAACGTTTTATTTACGTTTTATTCTCAGTTAGTACCTATATAATTTCAACTTAGACCTACTTAGTTATTCTTAAATGAAAATTGCAAATGTATTATATACAAAATATCGCGTATATTGATGAAGATACGGTATACGGTAACAATTTCTGTAAACATTCTAAAATATATTTTTAACAGCTTGGGTGACAAAAGTAGATGTTTCGTAGAAGTGATCCTGGATCTAGAAATCAAATTAAAACGATTTAATCTCTTTTATAGTAGTATATGATCTAGTTATAAAATAAGGAAAATATTTCCAATACATTCACATATTTTAGTTTAATACGGATCATTTATAGGCGAATGCCAATATCATTATTTAAGTGAAGACTAGCGATTGGAGGGGAATCAGGAATCGAAAATGAATCAAGGTTTGAAACTAGTGAGTTTGAGTTGGTCATGAAATAATAATACGGAAATAGGTATCCGTATCGAGTAGAATCGGAAACCATTGAAATATTAAGTTCATTAATGATTTCGCTTGTGACGAAATAAGGAGCATCAATGATTTAGGATTCTAGCATTGGATACGAGAAGAATTCGATGGTTTTACGGAAGCTCAACTCCGTAATCTAAGTAGACGTTATCATTGTCGTATTTATAAAGAAGTCTTTTTTTTTAATTTATTGAAATCTTAAAGCTGTTGTTCAGTAAGGGTTGAATTAGCTAAAATAGTGATTATTAAATAACCAAGTATATTCAACTTAAGGTGGAAGGTTGGATAACTGGTCTACTTTCATACAACTAACCTGATCTTTTTAATAGCTCACTTATCTAAACGGAAAATTGAAGTTTATTGGACACAAAAAAAAAAAGGAAATACATTTTTTTTTTAAATAGCTTTGTAATTGGCACGTGAATTTTAGAGCAAATCTTCTGACGGTGTGGATTTTTATTATTCTATTATTATTATTATTATTATTATTATTATTGAGAATGGTTCATGGATAAATTTATATATAATTATTTTGATCATTAATGCCTATTATCCTTCCAGGGAGATGGTCAGGGGACGTGCCAACTTGCGAACCGATCCTCTGCCCTCGCCTGCAGCCAGAAGACCCTCGGCTCACCTTGTCCCCGCACAACAACACCTTCGGCTCAAGGGTCACCTTCTCCTGCCCTTGGGGCTACAGGCTGGAAGGTCCTCCGGGTCTGGAGTGTGGCTTGGACTCCAGTTGGTCCGCAGATCCTCCTGTATGCTCAGGTACAAAAAAAGTTTATTTAATTATTTATAAACGAGTATTTTGTTTATTTTTTAACTGAGAGATTATCATAACAATAAATAATCGAAGAAAATTTCTTGGTATTCTCTCATTACTTGCCCAGGACAGGACATTGCTGCGTACTTACATTATAGAAATTCCTAATAATAATAAGACTATATCATTATCAATTATATATCTCTTCTTTGCCAATGGTTCCACGATCATGGAACTATGAAAACGCATGTCTACTTACAAAAATGTCTATTCCTGTTATGTGTGAGTATTATACAATTCCTATATGAGATCCGCTGCCATCTTCATTTTCTTCCGTTCTTCCTACAGTTTTCCATGTCCTCCCTCTTCCAGATAAAACCCTGGGGACCCGAGACCAGATGAGGGCTGTCTCTACCTTTTTAGTAGCCCATCAAAGGCTTTAATATTTGTAGAATTGTAAATAGTGTAACAATCGGATAAGTTAATATTAACACATATTACATTTTAGCATTACCTTAATGAGTTAAAACATATCCTCCAATTTGATTTGGAATTCTTTTTTTTTTTTATACGCTGTTTCTTACAACTATAATCCCGACCAAAATATCCTTTGATACAGCTAATTTTCATATCTATCACCCTTAAACAATGGTTATAGATTATATATGAACAGTGATTAACGCATTGCGGGCTTAACGATTTCATAAAAAATTACTGATTAAAAAAGACAATCTTATCATTCGGGAATATTACCATTCTATAAAAAAAAAATCCTTTGGGACAAAATGGAAATTTTATGATGAAAAGCCAATTAAAATTGCTATAATGTAAACGAAACTTAGAAATGGCATTACAATACCAATAAAATCATGGAATTTTCATTTTTTTTTTCGGTATACCTACTCTATTTTTTTTTCCCTTTCAAAGTAACCCTTTGAATATACTCGTAACCCGGTATACTCGTTGTATGTTCAATTAGTTAGGATCTAATATCATATTTCAGATTTAAAGCCAATTAAGAATAACTAAAATGTAAACGAGACTCATAAATGTTTCTACTAATGAAATGAAACCATCGAATTTGTATTTTTATTTACATTCTTATAATTTTTCTTTTTTTCTTTTTTTAAACTGGATTTATTCTTCATTTATTTAGGGTAAGAGAAACAAATTGAAAACAAATCAGATAATGATTATAATAACCTGACCATATAACCTACTAGTAGATCTTTAAAAAATAAAAAATTTTCCATATATTTCATAATTAATTAATTGATTTGATAAAATATTTTTTTAAATTATATATATAAAGAATAAAAATAATAATAATAAATAAACTTTTACATTAAAAAAAAAAAAAAATGAAATAAATAAATTAAATTTAAAAAAATATTTTTTACTTTGTATTATTTTTGTTGATGTGCTGTTAGAACATAATTTGTTATTTTATACTAAAGTCTAATGATTCATAGAAATGAGAAAAAGGATCTGATGGTTCAAAGATCAAAGTTTGGTTTTGTAATGCAATATTATTTATTGATCATGGAGGACTAATGATCTCCTAAGAATTTTTAAAAGTATGACTTTCCAGGTATTTATACTGATAGTGTGTTATCTTTGGACATTTATGTTAAATTATTTATAGTATTGTAATTATTGTTAATTTATTTATTAAAGTTAAAAGAGCGCGGGAGAAGAAAAGATTGAGAATGACACCATAGTGTCGAAACGTCTCTAAAGCGTGAAAATTAATGAATAAACAACAACTGGAAAACGGTTTTGTTTCTCTTACCCTAAATTTTTATTTACTTAATACTACATCTTGGGAACGTTGCCCAATTAGAAACTAATATCATATATCAGATTTAAAAATAAGTAAAATTTATAAGAAACTCAATTTTGTAGCGCAACTAAATTTTTAACTTCATTTTGCATATCTTAGCTACGAGTTGAATTTCTACATCATTAGAAATTATGACTAATGACCGAATACTAGAATAAAATGCCATCTTCTGTTTGAAGCCATACTCTTTTTTAAAGGAACTCAATATGATTGACTAATTTCCAGATTGTTGATTATCAGTTTCAATTTTTTAAAAAATGAGTTTTACGTAATTTTTTTAAAATATTTTAACGTAATAATTTGGGTAAATGGAACAGGTATCTTGATGCCAAGCGCAAACGTATAGAAAAAAATAGAATATAGATAGAAAAAAAAATAGACACTAACTATACTAACGTATAGAAAAGGTATATACACTAAAAAGTGGCCTAAACAAAGTTTTACTTCATTTCAAGTTTACTCAAACTAGGAGTTACGCCAGATGGCACAGAGCATAATTAATTTTCTTACTTCATGCTCCGATTTCATGTCACAATGTTGACATGAAATCGGAGCATTCCGTTTAAGCCGGTGTAAATTAAATACTATAAAATTTACCTTTAGTTATTTATCAAAAGTCTCACACTGTAATGGTACACTTTCAAATCGTCACCTTACACGATGATAAAATCATCATACTTCTGAAATTAATATTACGATTTTGTGTCAGAAATAGGAAAAGAAAAACTTATACCGAGGAAACGTAGACATAAGATCTTGTGACTCTAAAACAGAACATGAAAAATATTGTTACATACCAAGCATTTCTCAAAAATTTCAATTTCCTAGATAAATTTTTTGTCACCAAGAAGACGAAATAAAGATGATTAAAACATTAATTTTTTAGAGCGAAAATCGATTAAATGTTATTTATTATAAATTTTTCGTCTCTCTAGATAGGTACATACTTACTTAGAATTGCCCTTTTCCCTTTTTCTTTATAGCTCGTATAGACTTCTTTTTTTTCAATTCAACAAAACGCTAGGAAACCTATGTAGTGCAATCTAACCGGACACATTTACCATAATTTAGTGAGTAACAAGCTTATTTATATGTAAACCAGAACGGAATCGCAACTAGACTGTTGGGCACGGGTTTGGTTAATAAACAGCCAGTTCTCGCCTGGACGACAGGCAACAAGGGCCAGGCTATTGAAGCCGATAAATCAAGACTGCCACCCTAGGTCGCTACAATCCAACTCCAATGTTAACTTAATTGAATCTATATTAGCTCTTATCCAAGCATCATTTTTAACCTAAAGATAACTTTAATAACTGTGATGCTAAATGATTTATAAACTAGATAGTGCTATCTTGCGGGGAAGTGTCCAAGTCAGTTACATAACATTTTCATCTGATTCTCTCTACTTATATTATAAATTAAATCAGTTTCAACATGTCATAAGCTGCATAATTAATTCAATATGAGTAAATGTACATCAAAGTGTACAAATAATTAACTAATCGTAACAACGTTCACAAATGTATTTTCAGGTTAATTATAAATCAAGTGGAAATGCGTTATTTGAATATTAGCAAATTTCGTATAGACAGTTTCATATTTCAGAAAAAGTTAGATATTATGAATTTTCTAATATCGAGTAGTGTTATTCCCATACGATTTTCGCTACCAATTTATACATATGTACATATGTCAGCCAGGCATATTCAGAATCCATACAGAATTATTGAATTTTTTTTCGTGTCATCCTTGTTACCGGATATAAATATATTCATAAAGAAATACTTTATGATGCTTAATTGAGACCAATAAGTTACAGATTGATTACTTCCTATTTGATTTTAAATTAAATTAAAAGTAATGAAATTAAATGTCAACACTTCTAGGCGGGTAAATTTGACAAGAGTCTTGTCAAATTTAAACTACATCAAGGATGAGAATTCTAAGGTGATTTAGAAGACAATGATTTATTTATTTTTATTAGAGTATAACCTTCTATCCTGCTAATGTTATTTTCATAGATCACTATTGTAATAAGAGTGGATAGCTTGACCTTATCCTTTAGTTAGCCACATCATTATCTCTCAATTTCTCATTAGTACTCACTGAAAAAAAATAAGGCGAATGTTTTGTTATTAATCAATACAGGTATTCACTACAAAGAGTTTTCTAATATTTAAAAAAAAAAAATAGTTGAAATTTATAACTGCATTATAAGAATACAACAAGTAAAAGCAAAAGATTGATATTACAGGAATTTGATGGCTTAGTGGAGCCTAAAGCTCTATTCCGTAAGTCCAAATAGGTCTTAAAAAATCATGTATATGAGTAGGTATTTGTCAATAATTGAGAGCGTAGAGCGTTTGTCTAGTATTTGCTTACGTTGCTTAAAACGACGAGTAGTTTCTTGCAGTTTCAGGATAGTATGAGGATTTCAAATTAAACGTTTCTCAAGAAGTAGTCGTTTGTATCGGATATGTTCAGGAATCAGTAGGATATTTATAAACGATGCTAGAGGACAGGAAGTCATTGCTTTACGAGGAAGGGTAAATTCCAATAATTTAATTTAGAAATCCACACGAGAAAGGCAATATTGGATACTTTATACTGAACGGTTGGACGTGGATTTAGCACCGCTATATCCGACACGTCCAGATGCGTCTAGGATATTTGTTACGTAATTAACTGCTTACGGGCTTATTCACTACTAATAGTACTGGATTTTACTGATATAAAGAAGTTATATGTCGTTATTTATGAACCTTCAGTATCTATAATAACAGTATTCAAGATTCACTTTGTTCTTTAGGATAAATACATCCAATGGTTATTTGAGTCACTAAGTACTAAAAATACTTCTTATACTTGATATTTAATCTCTTAATTGATTCATATGTCTTTTACAACCAGAAGCTGAATTTCTTAACATTCTGGATAGGTAGCTAATAAAATAAAAAAATTAAAGAGTATCCTGGTAAAACGTACTGAAGCTCGGTAGCTTCAATAAGATTTGAAAACTTCTCAAGAGCCCCTTTTCCTCGACGAATGATTTGCTATATAAAGACATTACATTAGCGATAAGCTTCTGCTGACTTCTGCCTTTGAGAACATAGGTCTCGCAAAATTGCGATTGACTCAATCGAATGCTTCTTTGATGTGAATACTGGTTAGAAGTCAAACGTTACTAAAGCCAATACGTTATATGGAGATATTTCATTTCCGTCCGATTATAACAGATCTTCATGACATTTCGCTAAAGAATAAATATATATCATTCATGTTTATACTCTACATTAATGTATATATGTATATAACAGTATCTTTTAAAAATTTTATTTCATTTATCGATAGATTCTAACACATAGTCTTAAGTAACTCTTAAAGCGGTAAATTCATATGATTGTAAAAAATAGAACAGAGAAAACATGACACCATCATCATCACACGGCGCTATGGTCCCTACAGGACCTTGGCCTCATCGACAGTTTTCCTCCACTTTGATCAATCTTCCGCTGCTCTTCTCCATGTTCTTACCCCTAGTAGACTAAGATCTGTTTCCACCTCGTTCAGCCATCGCATTCAGTACCTGCCTCTTGCTCTTTCTCCATCTGGACGTACCTAAATGATCAGCTTTGAGAGCCTTTTTATCCATTCTGTGGACGTGCTCCAACCATCATAATCTTAATTTTTTAGTACATGAAACTATATCAGGTTTCCCATATAGAACCTTAAGTTCTTGGTTCTTTTTTATGCGGAAACGATTCCTTCCTTGGTTGGGCCATATACTCTTATAAGAATCTTTCCCTCCCAAGTATTCAATTTCTCATGCTGCCTGGATAAAGTCCACCCCTCCACACCATACATGACGACTGGACGAATTATCGTCTTATATACTTCGCTTCGGGGTATAGCTTTCTTTCGGAACACGTTTCTGAGGAACAAATAGGATCTGTCACCGTTTTCAATTCTTGCCTTTATTTCATGTTCCAGACTGTTATCTTTTGTAATAACTGCACAAAGATAATTAAATGCAACAATTTAAAAACTGCACCCTCTTCCTTCGAGATATCCACTGCTTGGTAGTTTCCTGGATAAAAGCATGTAATTTGTTAAATCTTTATTTATTATGAACCCTGCCTTCCTAGCTGCCTCTTCACTTTCCGAAAAAACATCACACCAACTGTTCAACAAATAAAAAATAAACAACGTTAAATACTTAATTACTTACTACTGTTTGTGAGACTAAAGTATATAATTCGAAATGCTTAAATAATATTTCACCAGCAATTATTGGTTTTTAGCTCTTGTTGATTGATTAATTTAAACGGTACCAAAAGGCTCATATACCAGTCCAAAATTGAAAGCAGATTTGAGCGCACACATGGACGATAAATTACCACTGAGATGAATACCAATAGTATAACTAGAGGTAGAACTACCAATTTCAAAGGAGTGCTTCTTAGGAGTCCAGGCTAAAAAGAAGGACTAAAGCTGAAATCAGATTGTGAATGATAATCCCCAAAAAATTGTTAAGAAATATACAGAAAAAGAGATTGGAAGGGTATGACCGAAGAATGAAGGAGAAAGCATTATAAAACACTCTTCATTTCTTACCTCAAAGTGAAGTAAGGAATCAGCGAAGAAGACCACGGAAAAGATGAATAGAAGGAATTGAGGAAAGTAGGCACGGTGATTACGGTGATATACCTCCCTGAGATCAGGAAGGTACGAAAGACAGACGGAATAGGAAAAATGAAATAAAAGAATTATTTGGTTGAAGGAAACCTCAATCTGAGAAAACCATTAAACTATTTTTTAAAATAGATATACATATATATATTAATTAAAAATTTCGTATGATAAAATAACGGCCAATGTTTCCCCAATCCATATATAATAAAGGAAATAATAAAACTAAAAAAAAAAATTAAAACTGTAACTCAAAAATAAGAAAACAATAAATAAATCTTTGATAAAAAAGATAATAACCAAAAATGAATAAAATAAAATTAATATAACAAATAATAACAGGAAAATGAATATTCTATCTAATACTTCTACTTTCCCTTTTTCATTCGTATTCGTTACATTTATTTTATTTTCCAGGTACAATATCTTTGGTATATTATTATATTTTTATATCAAACTTACATTTGTATATCCACGGAAAAGCAATCTAACCCCTGATATCAAAAAAGGCATGCATACAGGAGTGTGCTACAACATGCAATATAAGTTAAAAATGTAAAAAACGCTATTGAAATTGATGCTTGTAGCTTCCTCGTCTGGAAATTGGGGGCTAGACAACAAAGTGTGTAAAAAAGAAAACTATTCATTTAAACAGGTGTCAATGAGGTCACCTGTGGTATAATGGTCAGCATAACAAGATGCAGCCATTGGAAAGTTGGGGAAGAGAGTGTAAAAAATTCTTGGTTATGGCATCCTTATGTAGGTATGCCTATTGGTGTATTAAAATTGGTGTCCCGAGCTACTCGTTCAGTTAGACTTCATATGATGAAACAAGCGTCACTATTTACAAGATACTGAGTCGAAATTTTCACAGATTTAAATGAGATAAAGTCTAAGCCTCTTGAAGACTGATTTTAATGATTAAAATTAATCAAAGGGAGGTGGTTATGTTTAATGGTTACGTGACAGATAGTGAGAAAGCAGAGCGAGCCAGGTTATGACGGGAGTAAGCTACCTCCATCTGCTCGCTACTTAGCTGGAATGGACCGCCATGAAGGCTAAGCGTTTTGTCATTAGCCAGGACCACTGCCTCATCAGCATTATCTCATTCTACTCTCCCTGACTATTGTCTTCAATAAGAGCGCCGATTATAGCGCTCTTTCTTCACACGGATGGTCGCAATTAGAAGGCACCAAATGGAAAAAAAAATAGTGCATTTGCCGGTTCAATTATATCTCCAAAATTATTCTTAGGAGATTGGACACATAATTATTATAGGGCAAATTAAGAAATACTCTGAATATAATAAATCGATTAATGGTTGCTATGCAGCATTTACAGAAGTATATCACTAATATCGGTGGAGTGTAATCTAGGACAAATCATCTCCCTGCATAAACGTTGCCCTGAAAACAGCACAGTCTCTACCATGTACTGAACCCCAGACCCATTCACGGATTGTAGTGATACCGGCTTTTTTTAGATCACTAATATCCTCCGCCTACAAGATTCTCACATTTTGTTCAGACGTCTCTACCATACGCCGAGAGTGAACTCAGTTCGTACAAAACAGGATTCAGGAAATCTATCTCAGAACAGATATTCCTTGTGTGCCGACTATTCTTGAAAGAGGCCAGGAATAAAGAACCGAAACGCACTATCTTTTCATAGATTTAAATTAGCGTATCATAGCGTAATCCGTGAAGAGCAGTACTGCGGCCCTCAGGGAGTTTAATATACCTGGGAAACTCATACCTTTGATAAAGCTATCCGTGAACGATATAAGATGTATGTTAAGAATACATGGTGATAATTATGAAGAATTCCAGGCAAACAAAGGACTCCGGCAAGGAGACGGTTTACCATTTTTACTCATTTGGTACTTATAGTATTTAATGATGGATATCAAAATAAGTAAACAGTGAAAGAAATTCTCAATATTTATGATTTTGTTCTTAATGTTGAAGTTGTCAACTAAGCAGTAGGGGCTGGATATACAGAGCTGCTTATTGCCTCTCGCAGCTAGCCCTGATAGATCAAAGTCTCCCCCCCCCCCACCAATATCTCTCCCCCTTTATTGTAATCATTTTTGATCAAACAGCCTTATTAGGCACGTGGACAAGTCATTACTAGTTCCGACTTAGCAATCCTCCTTTGTAGTTTCCCTAAGACCTAATGGCTCCCTTCACACATAATCACGATTATTATTATAATCAATGGGAGAAGGGTGCCTCAGTGGTAGAGCGCTGAGGTGCCGTTTCGTCGTTTTCTTAAGTCTGCTGCCAGGTTTCAGATATTTTCTGTGTCTTTTTATGAATATTCTCAGCACCATTCTTCAGGTAATTTGGAATCTAAAATGTTTCTGATATTTTTTCGTTCTTCTATTTATATCTTTTCTCTACACGAATTTTTGTGGAGTGTGGTTGTTTTACTTGCATTTGGTGTTGGTATAAGCGTCTATTTTATTTTTCTGAAAAGTTTGCTACATAATCCTTCCACCTTAAAAAAGATATATATTTAATTTATATGGTAATGTTGAACATGACATTGTACTGATAAAACTAATCACAAAAATGCCTGCCATAAAAGATAATTTTATGCCACATCCGAGTAACTTTTCTGTTTTTTCAGGAAAGAAGTCCCATTTCCTTCCCCGTCTCCCAGGATAAAGGGGAAGTTAATGCCTCCTTTATCCGCTATCCTAAGCGAACAAGGGGATAATAAAAAAGGCTAATTCAATAACTGTTGGGGGGCGTCCCCTTAATGGCCGGGCTAAGGAGCAATTAAAATTCACTCCTTAACAAGGAAAGTGATCCGCCAAGGTGGGTCCGCCCCTTCCCGCTCATACGGAAGCCAAAACGGCACTAAATTGAATCAGCTACCTCCCCTTTTCCCCGAAACGTTAAACATTTTTATATCCATAAATTTCATGGAGAGGTGTTAGTAAGTTGGTAATTAGATTTCGCCTACTTATGTCTCTCCAGGCTCTGAAGCAACTGGCTGATCTCTGGCTAATCCAGCTCAGGAATAATTCCACCTGGTAAATTTATATTTGAGAAAACATAATTTAAATAAGTAGAAATAATCTGACTTTCGTTTCAAAATATGTTATTACTGTTTAATAACCAACTATTATCAAAACATACTTCCGAATAGTAGTTATTCTGCTTGCCTTCAAGTCATTATATTTCGTCGATAACATTTACTTGTTCTTTTTTTATAATACATTTGTTAATTTATCTAAGTAAATTAAAAAAAATATAGAATATTAGTGCTAAATATTAAGTAAGCAGGGTGGCTCAGTAGTAGAACATTAAGTTGTAGAGAAGTTTTCGGGTTGAAATAAGGCTGTGACAATTTAATCATTTACAGACGAGTGTGGATCTGGAGGTCATCATCGTTCATTCACCCAACTTCTATAAAGTGAGTACCTAAAATATAGATTAAAAATAAAATCTGACGGTTGAGTGTGATCTCTGACAAATCACCTACCTGCACAAACGTTGTCCTAGATACTGTACAGGCTCCACCACGTATTAGAACCCAAGACTCTTCATCGGTCGTATTGATGAAGATTTTGTTTTCGTAGGAAAAAATATTTCGTATTGGTTCAGGTAGGTAGGAATCAGGTTTTGATAAAGTCGTCTTTGGTGTTCGTTGTTGGTCGTCTTTGGTGGTGGTCTTTAGAATGTTTAAGTGGCAAGGAGTTCGTAACAAAGAAATCGATAACATTGGGTGACTTTGATATTGATGTAGGTCAATAAGCAGGTTCAGAAGGGAAAATAGTGGAAAGTTTTAATTCTTCTATGCATTTATTTAGGCTTTTCTCGAGAGTATTTGAAATTCGAAAGTATCCTTAGTATTAAAATAATCACCAGTTAAGAATGGTTTACCCATAGTTGAAACAGATTTTTCAATTCATTAATAGATATAACTTTGTTGGGAGTGATATAAACGGGAAAAATTGTTAGCTGATACTTTGAAGAAGTTAAGCAAATAGTGGTGATTTGAATTATATTCGTAGAAGTGGAAGGAACAAAGTGATGATTCAACGACTTATCTACAATGATTCCGGTACCTCCGAGTGATCCGAATGGCCTGTTCTAATACTTCGTATCCATGAATTTTGAATGTTTGTTTGTCTGTTAAATGAGTTTCAGTTACAAGTGCAATGTTTCTGTCGTGTTCTTTTAGGCAAGTTTCTAGTTCGTATTTTCGATGAAGGAGACCATTGGACTTACAAAAGAGTATTTTAAGAGAAGGTAATGGATTTTTAGCCATAAGAAGGATACAGAATGACAGAGGCAGTAAATTTAGCGAGAAGGTCAAGAATAGGAGATAAACAGGATTTGAGCTTAGACCGCAAAGATTCAATAGAAGATTTTATAATCGAAGAAATATCGAAAGATAAAGAAGTTAGATAGAAAGAAAGAGTGGAAGAATAACTCCCTGTTACCTTTGTGGCTGATTTTCTGCAGTTCTCTCCGACGAAGAAAATTGCTCAACCGGATTTAGGCATGATTCTTCTTGTTCATTTGTTAAGGATACCATTTTATTTACCGTAAAGGTATCAACAATATTTTTTGATCTGAGAAGAAGTCTCCTGGTTGACTAATATAGTTGACACGGGTTTTGCAATAGTCGTAGATTTATTGTTACGAAGATTTTTTTTTATTTTTAAAAACTGAGCATCCTTTGTAATTTGCAGGGTGAGCGCTGTTGCAGTTGGCGCAAGTGGCCGGAGTTTCTTTTGTCTGTGTGAAGATGTAGTTCTGCGCACCGGACCAAATTTCAAGTTTAATACATCTTGGTTTTTCAGATTTTTCTCTAAATCTATGAAAATTATAGGTGGTGGTATTTTCAACCTTGGATGCTGTGCATTGATAACATTTTTTACTTTGTATCCATGCTCTTCAAGCTCGATTTTTATGTCTTTTAGCTGTTTTGTATGATATAGAATTCGTATATCGATACAAAAAGGTTTTAATATTATACAAAAAGCTGATAAGTGTGGAATAAAGTGTTTTGAGCTTGTAATAACTTTATTGTATTGGGACAATCGTCTGGAGTTGAAGAGCAAATGGTTGTTTGGGTTATGCTCAAACGGCAGTAAAATCCACGAGGTCCGACTTCGGATGATAAGGCTTGACACAGTTCTTTATAATTTTTGACATTTTTTTAATGAATAGGAGGAGGCTTTGACGTTTCTCTTGATTATTATATGGGTAAGTAACATGTTGGGATACGGTTTCGAGTGACGATGTAGCTTTTTCTGCATTTGGTTGAAAAGTTAATTTATTGATAGAAATTTTAGTAGAGGGTATTGGGTTTTCTGCTTTAGAGTTCGTTATAAAAGCTGGGGCTCGTTTTTTAGTTGTTAATTTTCGGTTTTTGACTCTTGGTCACATTTTGCGTATCGAAACTTCTGCGGGTCAAATTCGTCAGTTTATTTCTTCCTATTCTACTAAATTATCTTATTTAGGACTAACCTATTTTCTGGGAGATAATACTTGTTTCCGGAAAAACTTTGCAAAGCAAAAGGCTAGCCTATGAGCACTTATTTTTTAATGTTTTTTCCTCTTCAAGTCATTTAATACTGCAGAAATGTTAGTTCAAATATCAATATAATTTTAAGTTGATTAGCTTTTTCTATCGATCATATGATTGAATCTACTAAACAATAATTTTTGTTGAACGGAGATAGTTGGGGGGGGTGTAGTCAAAAAAACGACAGTCAAAAAAGCACCCCCCAACTATCTCCGTTCTCCATTTTATCATCCAGTCATCTATTTTTCTCTCATACAATCATTTTTATAATATGATTTTAGATTATGTTTATGATTTTATTTTCGTGATTGGATTAATAATAAAGAAACTGTAAGGTGAATGGTGAGATAGTTTATAATGCTCTTAATAATCAAGTATGTTTAGTTATTCTTTTATTATTTCTATGTAATTATTATTAACTAATTAACTAATCGATAGAATGCAAATAAACTTAAATTGAAAAAATACTGTAACTGTTTGTGACTTTTTGTTTGATTATTATTTTCTTAAAATATATATGTATATTTTAATCAAGTAACGAAAATCTAGGTTGGTGACTATTCTGTTACTTTTTTTATTAATTCTATAATTGAACGTTCTTAGTTTTTAATCCATATCTTTTCTCTAATTTAATGTAAAGACGAAAGTCCAAGAGGATTTCGCTACATCTTCAAAATATCGAGAATCATAATCGAATTCTCATTCGGTACTGACTCATTAATCCAAGGTACTGACAAAATAAATTTGGTTGAGATTCATAAGAAAAAATATTATTTTTTTTATTAATTGAACATTAAGATTTATGAATTAATTAGTTCGAATCTTTCATTGTAAAGAAAATAATGAATATTTATAAAGAAAATAGTGAATTCGTAAGTAATTCTAGAAATGTGCATGACACGTTATTGAAATTTAATTTTTTTTTATCTCATTTTTATTTACATCCACCTGTCAATTACAAAAGATTGACAATCAGCAGATTGTCTGTCAGAACAAATAAAATAAAATGGCATGAGAGACATGCAAAATAACGGTACCCATCGGTACCTATCCCGTGGCCTGATTTAAATTCATATGATGGTAGGTCCTTGATCCACGATTTAAGATATAAACTGTAAGTTTTCTCCAGAGTGCAAGTTATATTATACAAAAGATTATTAATAAAAACTGTTTGTATGGAATCACCCAGATATACTTCTTACTTAATGTTCGACTTTCAGTAACATATATATTGCTATGTTATGTACTCATAAGAATATATTTTAAATATGTAGTTGATATTTGGGATGTCAGAATCTCATTTAGGATGAGTACTCAAATTGTTATTTATATACCTTAATCTTAATTGGGTTCCTTTTCAAAGGTCTGTTCTTGTGTTTACCAATTTACTCATCTATTATACCTTCAATATATTATTTATAAATAAATAGTGTATCTGGGGTATGTAAACATCAAAAGAATTACATTAAGGATAGTTTATTTATTCAATTTTAAACAAGATTAATGATTCAGATTTTGATATATAAAGAGGATTGCCATAAAATACATTACGGGAAATAAATTAAACTTATCTCTGAACAGGGGTAGATTGGGTTATACGTCGGTCTTCGCCTGGCCGCGTCCGGGTCTTCTGCTTCCTCACTCCTTGGGGTCTGTCTCCAGAGAGACCTCCTTGCTTCTCCGGGTTTGTGTCGAGAGTGCCTTTGTCAGTGGAGTTTGCTTGCCCCCCTTTTCTTCTTTCTCCCAGCCATCTTGACGTGGCTGTCCCCATAAGGGGACCAACAGGTCAGTTCTTTGTGCAAAACACATTCCCTTTCATGATTGCCACACGGCATCACTTTCATGGTGCCGACAATACAGAGCAATATATATATATATATATATATATATATATATATTATGTATAATACATACGGGTGTAGTAAATTCTGCCAAAACAGTATTTATCTACTTTTTCCGCTGAAAAATATTAATTTTAATGTATTTTACACTTAAGTAACATCAGATTAAAAGAATCAAAATTTGTCAATTTTAATTCTAATATATATATATATATATATATATATATATATATATATATATATATATATATATATATGTATATATATATAACTTATGAGCTTCGGCACAAAAACATAAAAAAAAAAGAGATATTGGGGAGAATAACACACACGTGAAGTCTAATTAAACACTGTTTTATTCAAGTTACATTCCTCTATTTATACTATTTACATTGTTGACATTCACTGTTTAGGATTAGTGTCTATACTGGTGTATGTCTTATCTTAACTCCCCCCTTCCAGTTTACGAACATTCTCGTAAACTCGAAAAACAGAAACAAAATATAAGTGTACAAAAGTAAAAAGAAAATTAAATACGATAGCTTCCAATCAAGAAATCTAGCACTTACAAAACAACAACAGAAAAGAAATCTTACGCTATGTACAAGAGCTCACTTAGCTTAACTTAACGTCATCAGCTTCTTCTGACCTACTATAACACACACTTACGAATACAAAGTAATAATAATACTAAGAGAAAAGAGAAAAAAAAAATGTCAGGCAACAGTAATCATACATATTTACAAGTTACTTGCTCCAGCTGGAATTTTCAGCTGCTCAATATGCACCGTTCGCCGTTTCCTGGGCTCCGCCAGACTCTGAACGGTGACCAGATTGTGCTCCCGGATCGCGATCACTTTGAATGGCCCCTCGTACCTGAGTACCTCCTTAGCGCGATTTGACACGATCCTTCTGTAAACGATATTACCTATCCTCAGATTTCCCACGATATCTTTCACTCCAAAATTATCCCGGGCTACTCTCTTACTCTTTTCTGAGACCATTCTTGCACGCGCTTTGCCCCATATTCGGTCAAGTTCTATTCTGTGCGCGACAAGGCGTTCCGCCATGTTGTCATCTATTATCGTACCGTTCCCGTCCCTACGGCGAGCCCGTAGACCAAAGAGGACCTCGAAAGGGGAGAATCCCGTACCCATGTGGATTGAGTGGTTGTACGCCGCCACAGCCCGAGGCATCGCCACATCAGCCTCCAACCCTTTATCCGCATGGAACACACGAAGATGTTCGCCCAGAGTACTGTGGAGCCGCTCGATCCCTCCCCGACTTTTGGGATGCCCGGATGTATTCCAATGCCAAACGACACTGCAATCCTTCATATCCTTCCGCAGTAGGGCGTTATCGAACTCTCTGCCGCAGTCCGAGGAAATCGCATCTGGCATCCCGTAACATTGGAACCACGTTCGGAGGGCGTCGCCGACTGCGGCCGCTGACTTCTCTTTCACCGGATGGGCCATGGCTATTTTGCTGAAAATGTCCACTATAGTAACCCACTTGAAGCCCCTCCACGTAAAGATGTCAATTTGGAGATCCGTTAGCGGCGCTATAGGTGTAGACGTCTCCACTTGCAGCCCTACCGGGGGATGGCGATCATACTTTGCGACATGGCAAATGGCTCAGTCCCTCACAATCTCTTCGACCGTTTTCCTCATCCCCACCCAGTAGTACCTCCGTTTCAGCGCTGCTACGGTTTCGTTAACCCCCGATGGTTAGTCTTCCCCTGGTGGTAAGCTAACGTGACCTCTTTTTGGTGGTCGACATCGCGGATCGTTTCTACCATAAGGCGACACCGAACAAACGACCTATCCAGACCTATCTTCTCGAGGCGCCACAAATTCCTGATTTTATCCCACACCGTCGCGTTCCCTACATACAGATAGTGGGTCTTCCCAACTTTAGACGCATCTTCCAAGACCCTGCATATTTGTTCCTCTTTGACTCCCGGCTGGGACCAGACAGTAACGATACTGTGCTTCGCATACCTAGAGAACTCCATTTTCAAAAGCCCCGTGGTCCTGGTTTTCCATATTATTTGTCGGGTTTTGTCGTTGTCTGGCCCGTCCAGTTCTTCTAGCTCTGGTGACCTCTCCTCCCCCGATCCAGCCTGGTCGGTGGAAACTTCACTATCCCGATTATCCGTCCCAAGTTCTCCTTCCCCATCTGGCGTCCATTCCCGGATAAACCTTTGCAGTTCCCCTGACGGTTCGCCCACCTCTGGTTCTATGGCGTTGATTTGGAGAGCGCGAGATAACCAGTCCGCCACCACGTTGTCTTTACCCGGCTTATAGACCACCTCCATGTTATACTGGCTGAGGATCTCTTTCCACCGCGTGACTCTCGCCGAAGACTCTTTTAAATTTCCAACCCACAGAAGGGGACGGTGGTCTGTGTGGACCTTAAACCTTTTCCCAAACACGTATGGCCGGAAGTGCTGTAGCGCCCAAACGATACCCAGCAATTCGCGCTCTAGCGCACTATACCGCGATTCCGCTTCCGTCAGCCTCCTACTCGCATATGCGATCGGTCTATCCCCCTTCTCGCTCTCCTGAGATAGTACGCTCCCCAACGCATACTCACTAGCGTCTGTCGTAATTGAGAACGGTTTGCTGAAGTCTGGGAATGCGAGAACCTGTTGAGTCTGCAATTGCTCCATGCATTTCCTAACCTTCGCTTCCATTTCCGGAGTAACCCGGATCGTCCGCCCCTTCTTGAGCAACTCGTTCAAGGAAACAAGGTTTTCGGCCATTTCTGGGACAAAACGGCGATAGTAATTGAGAGTTCCTAACAGCCTTCTGATTCCTTTCGCGTCCGTTGGGACAGCCATTTTAGCGATCGCCTCCACTTTCGTACTATCCGGACGCACTCCTTCCGCCAATATGGTGTGACCCAGGAAATTAATCTGTTTCCGCCCTAACACGGACTTTCCTCTGGAAAGCTTCAGCCCAAACTGCCTATATCCGCTGAAATACCCGTCGTAGGTCCTCAATATGCTGTGCCTCGGTTCTACTGAAAACAAGAAGGTCGTCCATGTACACTTGGCACATATTCTCATCCAGGCCACGCAGGAACTCATCCATTAGTTTCTGAAATGTGATGGGCGCGTTCTTTAATCCGAAGGGCATGCGCGTAAATTCATAGTGCCCCCTTTCAAATGTGAACGCCGTCTTGCACTGATCCCTGGGGTGCATGCGTATTTGATGGTATCCGGATTTCAGGTCCAACGTGCTAAAAATCGCCGCCCCACCTAACCTATCTAGGATATCATCCAACCTCGGAATGGGGTACTTTTCGTCCAGCGTGTTGTCATTCAGTTGTCTATAGTCAATCACGACCCTATATCGCTCCTGTGTCTCGCCCTTAACGGCCTTTTTCTTTACGGCCCATAAGGGGCTATTAAACGGTGATGTACTATCGACAATTATGCCCTGCCGCTTCAGCTCCGCTAATTCCACCCGGATATGTTCCTTCAAAACCTGCGGGTACCTTCTTTCCTTTACATACGTACTCTTCTCCGATTTCAGATGAATTTCGTGAAAGGTCTCCCCCGTCACGCTCAGTGGATCCCCCTCGCGAAAAAAAATATCTGCATATTCCTCCCTTATACCCGTCCTCCAATCCTTGCCCTGGGTGATTGCACCGACGCACCCCACACCCCTTGCCTCGTTTCCCATTGTTTTATAGACCTTCCTCCCTATTCTGATTACCCATTGGTCCTTTACATTACGAAGTCTCGCCCCTAATTTTCCGAGGACATCGCACCCCAAAATCCCCTCATAGTCACGCGGCATGGTCCCCACCACATGTAAAGTTGCTACTTCGCCCTGTTTGCCCCATCTATCCAACGCCAGGTCAATTTCCCCCTCTACCGTACAGGGACCACCCAAAGTGATCAACTTACAGAAGCACTTCCTAATTTCTGGTTCCCTATTTGCTTGAAATATAGTTTGTAAGCTATATCTACCCACTATACTACATGAACTACCTGTGTCCACAAGACACCTCCACCCCTTGCAAAACTCAATAATAGGCAACCTACCGCACTTTTTCACAATATTATTTACATAAAAATGGTTGCCCCGCCATTCACACCATCCTCATTCTCTCCTTACCTCATCGGTTCGTCGCCCTGCTCTCCGTTGCTTACTTCTTCCTCCGTGAGTTCCTCTGCCACCAGGTTCGCTACCCTCCGCCTCGGATCCTGAAGTCTCGGATGCTCTGGAAGATTCGGACGGTATTCTGCTCCTCCGCCATATTCTCTGTGCGTTGACCTCCATAGGTTCGCCCCGGTCCTGGTCTCTCCTCCTTATGTATGGACATTGCCTAGCCATATGTCCCTCGTTGTGGCACTCAAAACAGCGAGTGCGCGGGCATTGAGCCACCAAGTGCCCCGTCTTGCCACATTCGTGGCATCTCCTATCCTCTCTCCTCATGTTCTTCCTATCTCCGAATTGCCGCTTATCTCTAATCATCGGCTTCCTCCTAACGAAATCTCACTCTCTTCTTCTCTCCGGGTCTATTCTTGCTCGATTCCTACCTGCTTCATTCCTGCGGTAGGACACTTTGTTCCACCCTGGTTCGAACACCTCTTTCTCCTCCTCGTCACGGGCACTCGCATCCACCATTTCCTGAGCACATTCTACGAATGTCTTATCTCTGGGTAGACCATCCTTCTTTCCGGTATCTCTGGCCAGTTGAACTATGAGGACTGTAGTCATGAACAACATCCAGGCTTCAACCGAGCTGGTCTCCATCACTTCCCGCAATTTTTCATTTATCTTATTTAGTTTTGCGAGAAGTCCTGCTGCATATTGGCCGTTCGTCTGACCCGTTCTCTTCACCTCTCGAAACATTTGTAGCATGTCCTCCTCTGGGGCCCATCGCCCTCCTCCGTAGGCTTTTTTTAATCTCTCCTTAATCACCAGCCATGGAGTATCTTCGTCGGCTTGGATCAAGTTTAGGACATTCCTCCTAACCCAACGTGCTAGTGCCACTCGCAGCCTCCTCGCGTCGGTTCCTTCCAAAAGATCAGCCGCCTCCTGTGATTGTATGCTCCCCATGATTCCGTCTCCTCCTTTGATGAAGTGATTTAGCTCACCTACATCTCCATTGAACTTCTCTAGATCAGAGATCTCTCTCCTAATGTCTTGCGCATTAGCCTTCTTTAGTTTCATCTTTTCCAACTCGTTTGTCTCTTGCGCTATTCGGTTTGCTTCCTGTGCGGCTAAGTCCGCCCGCGCCATGGCTAGAGTTGTCGATGGATACGGCGGGAACTCGGGGTTTTCCTGTTCCGGCTGTGGTGGGTCTAAATTTAATGTTGCCGGCCTGAGAATACTTTGACCGTGTTCGTTCATGCTGGTACTTGTTGACATATAAAATTAAAAAAAAAAAAATACTTCGAATGTAATAAAGAAGAGAGAAAAAAAAAAAAACTTTATGAACTGTTTTTCTGTAAATTCACTATGAACTGTTAACGAATTCCCGGGTTTCGGCACCACTTATGAGCTTCGGCACAAAAACATTAAAAAAAAAAAAAGAGATATTGGGAGAATAACACACACGTGAAGTCTAATTAAACACTGTTTTATTCAAGTTACATTCCTCTATTTATACTATTTACATTGTTGACATTCACTGTTTAGGATTAGTGTCTATACTGGTGTATGTCTTATCTTAACTTATATATATATATATATATATATATATATATATATATATATATATATATATATACGCAATTGAATTTACTTCAGCCGGCACCAAATCCTGGCGTAGATAAGATAAAGAAGAAAAATGCGTGAACGATTTTTAGCGCATGGAAAAATACGAGCATAATTATTTGAACGTTATCAGTAAACAGTTAGGTCTTCCTTGACAAAGGAGAGGCATAAAGTAGGCCACTGGTGCCAGGTGAAGGTGCTCTCGTGTAAAAAATTAGATTCAGATAAAAATGTGCGGGCGTAAAGGCCATCTCTCTTGGGATGGGGCTGTTTAGAATAATCCCCTTCAGCTCAAGAGATGAAATGAATCTTCCCCTTTTTGGAGGGAAACCTCGGTGACATCCTGGGACAAATGTGCCCTTTGAAAAATTTTGGCGGAAAACAAATGAGGGTGGTCTGAGGACTTAAATCTTCTCGGAACAAATGCCGGGCATTAAGGCATCACCCGCAGCGACAATCCTTTCCTGGTTAATTGTCTATCTTGTGTTTGTCATTCTTAGCGCTCTCTCTCTGATAAAGGTTAGATTTATAACAGTTTTTTTTTCTGAGGATAATGGAAAACGGCATTCCATTGGTTTATCTACAATGATCATAATTACCATTACGAGTAATTATTAATAAATAATTACTAACGAAAAGATTTTTTTTTTTTAAACCGCATCATCAGATCTTCATCATGCACAGTCAACTTTTTTTTTTAAATCAATCTTAAAAATTTTAAAAATCACTTTCCTACACCTAAAAAAACCTGTGCCACTACAATCCGTGAACGGGGTTCAGTTCATGGTAGAGACTGTACTGTTTCATGGACAACGTTTGTACAGGGAGGTCATATATCACGCTCAATGGCCAGATTTTCCCCCCTTATTTTGGGTAACCACTTTATAGAGGCTGTGTGAGCCCCAGGATGGTCCTAGATCCCATATGATCCATCTCCGTTAACAAACTAAATAAAAATCTTGCCAGCAGCGAGAATTCATTCACCTAGTTATTACTAAATTACTGGCATCGATTAGGATTATGCTTCACAAAATACTGAATAGCCGATTCCACATCGACCGTGAACAAACTTCCACGGATTACTGCCCAAACCCAAGTCTATAAAATCAACCTTAAAGCAATCCTCTCATCTACGTCTAGGTCTTCCCCTTGGATTTTCACACAACAAAATAATTTTACAACCCCATCTAAAGCTTATGATGCTGATTTACATAAACTACACTTTATATTCGAATACCAAAGACGTCTTTTAATGTTTCCATCCATGTTCCACATCCATATAATACAGTTCGATAATAGTTTTTTAATTTTGGGGCTAAAGATGCAGGCAATGTAATGTGGGCCAGAAAAATATGATGCATTTCTTTCCTTCAAGCTCACCTTTTTTTTTCTCTAGAGTTTCTTTTTTTCTAGTTGCCTTAGGTATGAAGTACTTTAACGTCTTGGCATGTTCAATTTTTTCCCCTCCGATATATCACTAAAATCACCTTCGTTTCTGCTACAAACTATTTACTTCGTCTTATCTGAGTTATCTCAATTATTTATTTAGTCTTATTGTTTCCAATTCTTCACTCGTAATAACTAAACCGTCAACAAAACCTATATTCTATTATGTAATAATTCACTTAATAAGAAGGCTGTAAAATTTGCATATACCTTCAATGTGTTGTAATTGTAATTAAATAAAATAAAGCAGATTCAGGAAAAAAAAGAAAAAAAATACACTTAGTAATAATTATGTTTTGTGCACCTTGGGTTCATTTTATTATTAAATTCGTTCAAATATTATCTTATTAAGTATAATAAGATTTTCTATAAAAAAAAGTAGAAATTCAAATGTTCAAGACGCTTGAATCATATATTTTTAATAAATACACTGTTTTTATCATAAATTATAACTTTATTATTTTTTAAAGATCATTGCTTCAAAAAGTATTCGCCAGATCTCAATTGATAATCCTAACAAAATTGTGGAGTAATATGGCGTTGGTAAAAGCTATATGAAAAAAAACAAACATGTAAATTCTATTTTAATCAAAAGCGTTTTCCCATTCGACGGTTAATCAATTATTAATAATAATTATAATTATGGAAAATAAAAATAAATAATGATGCTATATTAAAGGCCTCTTTATAATACAAATAAGAATGAAAAGGAGAATCATGGGAAATTAAATTACTGGACGTTTCAACATAATGTTTTATGTTTTCTTTGTTGTTTGTTTGTTTATTTATTAAACGTCACTTCATGCTTTAATAATTTGGCTAATCGGACGAAAATTCTACTTTGCTAATCGGTTTTCTTTGTTCCTAATGAAATATCGAATGAAATGGAAGTTATTTTAAAATAATAACCAAAAAAAAAATATTCCTTTACAGTCAATGCAGGGTTTTCATGGACAACGGTTGAACTGAGAATTGTCCGTCGGAGATCATGCTCACCCGCCAGGTTTTGCCCTCATTGAGGGTACTAACTTTATTGAGGCTGGGTGAACCTCTAGAAGGTCTCAAGATCTCACAGAGGCCAACCTCCTCTATTTAAAGATCAAATAATTTATCTGTCACAGCCAGCTTTGAACACGGAACGCATTGCAAATCTGCACTCTACCCACTGAGATATCCCGAAACTAAGAAGAAAGAAACAAAATTAAAGCATCTAAATACATTATCTTTATGTATATAACACTGAATGCTTATTTATTCACGACGTTTAAAAATAATTGTATTAATCGTTAGCACTAATAGACAAAAATGTTGGTAATGTAATACTATCTATATTTTCGCAATTTCGTATTATGGTTTAATGTTAAATTTGGCTCGAACATGTTCGTTATAGAGCATGTTCCACATCGACTTATTAAATTCCTCAACCTCTCCCGAATAACGATTACATGACACAAACAGCCCGAGGTGGTGGGGATAAAATGATTGTGCTTTGTGTACAAAGGTAGCGGCTGCCTTTGGCAAACACCTTAACGACGTCGGCCCAGAAGGTGGATGTCTTTCTTACCTATTCATCTGGAGCCTTATTATTATTCCACATCGAACGCATAGCTTAGGACCTCTGGGACAACTTGTGGTTACAGGTTACAGGCACTCCTTGTTAAAGAAAATATAAAGATGATCTTTCTAGAGAATTTTTCTTGGAAATCCATGAACAAACTATATTCTGAATATTATTTTGTTAGTTGTTATAATTTTTAAATATTTTAGTTGAAAAGAAAAGATATGTCCAGGACCGGGACTCGGACCCAGGTCTCCCATGTTTCCGTCATGGTACTCTACCAACTGAGCCATCCTGGTTCGACTCTCGGTCAGGCACATCCTTTCTCTTCACTGATCCCATATCTCTTTGTTCTCGCAATTGGCGATGTATACAAATTTTAGTCCCAGTCCTGGACATATCTTTTCTTTTCAAATAAAAATATTTAAATATATTCTCAATAGTTGGTCATTAAACACATTGCTGTTCCAACTCATTCTGCAGATGATACATATCGTGTGTCGATTTAAAGCTCACTGAATATGAAATGTGAAATCCGTATATAAATTAATTAATAAAAGATTAGAAAAAAAAAAGTGTTTTAATTGAAACAATAACGAAGAAAAAACTAAATGTAAATGCATACTAATTGTCTTTATGCATTAATTAGAAAATCGTGAACGTTACTGAGGCCAGTTATCGTTTTAAGGCTTTAACTTATAATATATCATATAAAATTTCGTATCTTATTGAATAGTGAGCTTTTATTTTCTACTTACAATGACAAAAGCGTTTACATTCATTTAAAAAAATTACATGGATTGTGCAAGGTATATAATCGCAGGGTTACATCTCTCACTTGTGTTAGAAATTAAATGAATTCAAAATTTCCTAACCAATAATAAACAAAAATTTCATTTGAGTGAAATAAAAAAGAAATTTTTCATTCATAGAGCTCACCATACCAACTTCAGTACCGCAGCGATCCATGGCGATGGTTCCAGTGTTATATGAACATTAACATTTAAATGTGATTCGTAAATTTGAAACATTAAAAAGTAAGCTATATTATTAATAATATACGATGAAAAACATTTTATCGGAATAATACGCTTGCTCATGTAGTTGTAAATCATAAATCTTTGTAACGAAAGATAGTATAAAAAATAAATTGTATTATTTTGAGTATCAGTCGTTAGCTAATTTACAATAAAAAAAAAAGCAATGCTGCCCAAAATGTATAGGATATTTAGTAATGTTATAATATTTTTAATACATATAAATATTCAGTAATAGTAATTTGATTATAGTATATGATATTTAATTATATTGATTTAATCATATTACACGATATTTAAATCTTAATAAATTTTAAGTTTACTACCTTTTTTCTCGATAGCAGATGTCCTGACCTTCAGTTGGTTAATACTAAAATTATCAATTATTAGCAATTACAATATGTCAAGCTATACTAACCATTGAGAATAACAATAGTTTAATTATATAATACAAGGATATAAAATATTAGGTGGAATTTCGAAAAGACTCTTTTGAACAGTAGTCTTGTTTCAAAAAAAGAAGGTTTTACGATAAATAAGGCAGATTCCTGTTATTAGTTATTATGTTATATTCTCTATTTGTTTTTTTCAGTTTCTACAATATATTTTTCTTATATTGTATAAGATTACAATAATAATAATATATTCTTATATTGAATACAATAATAATAATAATTTATTCAAGAATTAGTTGAATAATTTATTCAACAAACTTATAAATAAAAGTGTGTTGAATAAATTATTGATGAGATAGTTATGTTATGTATCCTTTATGTACACTGCCGTACCGTGTTACAGCGGTGCGGTGCCCGGCCCCTCAGGTACCTCCTCAGGGGCGGCTGGTCGAGGATGAGAGCGGCGGAGAGTATGGCGTGGGCTCAGTCATCCAGTTCTCCTGCAGGCCTGGCCACACCCTCGTAGGCGAAGGCAGCATCGTCTGCACCGAGTCAGGGGTATGGTCACATCCACCGCCTCTATGTGAGTATATCTAATGTTTAGTTTAATCTGTAATTATAGTTATATGTGTCGACCCACCAGTACTCACTGCGTAAGATTTTCTTTATAAAGATGGATAAACCTGTAAAGCCTAGAGTATACAAAGGTGGGAAAGTCGTGTTCTTGTGTAGTTGAAAAATACGAGTACCTCGTGGCAAGAAACTTACTAAATCTGTTGTAAGTCGCTTCTCGGCTTTGAAGTAAGTTTTTGATCAAAACTAATTTGTGAGAAAACTTCATCGATTTTGTTAAGTTTCAGAACGCTCATACAAGTGTTGCAACATCAATATTAGTATTTTATATAATCATGTAAGTGCAGCTGTTAACATATTGCAGAGTTTATTTTTCATTTTGTCTATAACTTATTATAACAGTTTTATTTAAATTTTGCGTGAAAAGATGCGCTCCGGAATAATGAGGGTTGCTTCAGAATCAAATATTATTTTCTTAATAAATGAATAACGGAGCGGAGTGGCTCAGTGGTAGAGCACTGAGTTGCCATGCCGGAAATCCTGGTTCAAAACCCGCTGCAGGCCATGATTTTTATTTAGTCTGTTTGCAGCGGGAGATGGAACATATGGGATCTAGGACCCTCCTGGGTCCCACCCAGCCTATATTTATAGAATATTATAAAAATAGGGTACCCAAATAAGGGGGAAAAACTGGTGGTTGAGCGTGACCTACGACAAGTCACCTCCTTGCAGAACCGTTGTCCATGAAACACAATAGTCTCTACCATGTACTGAACCCCAGACCCTTCATGGGTTGTAGTGGTACAGGTTTTTTTTTTTAATAAATGAATATGTTTCCTATGGTTTACGCTCAGTATACGAATAGAATTTTTTTTTACCATATTTTATTTGTTGTGCAATCAGAATAGTTTTATTTATAACTAGTTTAAACAATAAAACAATTATAAGTTTAGATTCATAGAACGAGAGAAAGATCGTTGTAAATATATTATTATTATTTTTCAATAGGTTTAATAGTTCAGTTATTGCACCAATTGTGTATAAATTATGGATTAAGCATGGGCAATAACTGAACCCCCACCTCGTATTTTTCATTTCATTTCATTATATGATAGTCCTGTCATTAACATAATTTTGTAATTTATATTTTTTAAATTATTTAATGTGTTCTAAATCATTTTTTAATTGATTGTAATTTCTCTCGTTCATTAAAACATTTTTTTTTATTTCAATGTTTCTTTAATCTTTGTTTTTTTCTAATATCATTCTTTATTATTTTTAATAAACTAGAGCCAAAAGCTCAAAAAGAAATACTATTATTTATTATAATGCAATTGGGAAAAAACCACAATGCAAAGTTGAGTTGTATGTTGAACGTCTTGATGGTGGGGGGCTGTCTCATGTTTGGAACCTGTTTGGGCTGTTGATCGTTGGGATGTATTGCACCTTTTTCTTCAAGATGTGATCCACTTAATCCTTTTTTTGTTTTTGGTGTCTTGATAATGCCTGAATAGGCGAAACGTCGACCGGTAAGTGGGTGATTACTGGATTTGAAACATAAGGCTTTGCATTGTGGTTTTTTCCCAATTGCATTATAATTTATTATTTTTATTTTATTTTATTTCTCATAATTAATTTTTATTTTTTCATCTCATTTGCTCAAATGACCGACATTTGGAAAGGGGTTGGAGATTTACACCCGTTGGCTAGTTTTTTTTTTTTTTTACGCTGTCGCTCACCCCAACTCCTATCATCTATGAGTTCTTAAAATAAATGCATAGAAATTGATGGAATGGATAAACTTTATAAAAGAACATAGAAAAATAAGACAACCAGAATAATATTCACAATGTATAAAATTCCTGTGCAACTAGCACTGTACTTTTATTTAAATCTTTCATTTTATTCAGTATTATACACGCAAATATGAACAACTATCTTTTTTCAGTAATGAATCGAAGTAATTCTGTATTAACCATGTAATGTTTGAATGTCTGTATTAACCATTCTGTATGAAATGTAATGTAACCATGAGAAAACTTTTAGTTATAGCTGAATATCAAATACGTAGATATATTAAATAATAGATACTATGAATTGAGCTGTTATTTTAGTAAGTGGTATAAATCCACTTGTTCATGTTCGCGATATCTAAAGATTTCCATTTTAATAATACTAATTACATACTTTAAATAAATACATAATTACCTTAAAAATATAGGAAAATGTTATGATCACTTAGCACTTAGGAAATAGTGACGTTTAAAATTCTATACACCTTTTAATTTTTATTATGAAATAATAATCGTTCATCATCATAATGGAATTATGTGCTTCTGTTGGTAAAAGCGAATGCGAAGTTCAAAGATCAAAGGGGACAAAAAGAAGAAGGCTAACCACTAGTAAAAAAACAGAAGGTACGCCTATAATAACGAAAAATATTTACGACCTGTTTACCGACGATGAAGAGGATACATAATAGAAAACCCAGAACAAGCTCCAAAAATCAAAACTTGACTGGCTGCCTGCTTGCCAAAAGAACTGTAGAGGTAGGAAATATAATCGAGGATTTGAAATCACAAAACGTTGCAGCAATTAAAGCAACACAATTTATAAAGTCAACAGAAGACGGGGATCGAACTAAACTCACAATTTATGTAGTTACTCTTCAAAATATTGAAGTAATCAACACAATAAAAAAATGTAAAAAGAGTTAGCAAATGTCAAATAAGGTGGAAACGCTTTAGAAATACAAAAGAAGCAAATCAATGCAACAGATGTCAGTCTTTCATCCATATAGCTAAAAACTGCCACAGAACTCGAAAATGTTTAAAGTGCGTCCTAGATGATAAAACAAAAGACTGTATGAAGCAAGACGGTGAATTAACTTGCATCAATTGCAAACAAAAACACGCGGCAAATCATCCGGAGTGCCCCGTTCGGCTTAAGCAAATCGAAGCCAAAAGAAAAAGAAGCGTTTGGAGAACGGTTGATTAAAAAAAAAAATTCTACCAAAATATGAATATATGATATAATATAAGGCTCAAGAACATCCCTTTCAACCAGCTACGAAGGAAATTAAAGTTTTCTCTGCAGCTACAGAAAACAACGATAATTCAGGTACAGGGCAGTCCAGTTTTATAAAAGACCTTAAGGTCTTGTTCCAAACATTCAACGTACCCCATATTATAAAAACGATTAAAACAACAATAGGAAAATTAAAAGCATGTAGAGACCCCATAGAAAATATTAGTACCCTAGTTGAAAGATTCATGGAAATTTTCACTTAAGTTTGAAAAATAAATGTAAAATTTGATTTTTTTTTATTTGATTATTTTATTGAGTTGTACAATTGTAATACATACATCTAGTACAATTTCTATAAGAGTAAATAATACATGATAGGACATGTAGAGATACTACCCACTGGCAGCACTCTAATAAAGTTCTATAACAGAAGGTCCCGAGGCCATCTTCTCTTCAGACGCCTAGGAGGATTGTCCGGGATGAAATTGGATGCAAGGATGGAAACTAGTGGGTTTGGATGGGTTTGAACTTTATTGTGGAATGAAAGGTATCTGGAATAGGCTAAATCGGTAACATATGGAACGTTAAGGTCATTATGGATGGTTTTATTTGTGACAAAATAAGGAGCGTTTAGGATTTTGCGAAGGATTTTGGATTGCAAGGATTGGATACGAGAGGAATTCGATGGTTTGGTGGAGCCCCATAGTTCAATTCTATAAGTCCATATAGGCCTTATAACAGTCACATAAATAAGTCTTTTGTACTTGATCTGAAGCTTTGAGCGCTTATCTAGTATGTGTTGAAGTAGTCGGAAACGTCTAGCTGTTGTTTCTTGTGTTTGTTGACAAGTCTGTTTCTTGTCTTTTCAGTCTTGTGTGAGGGTTCCAAGTAAGACGCTTTTCTAAGTTGATCCCAGGTAGCGAATCTGTTCAACAGGGATAAGTGGAGTACTATTAAAGAATACAGTAGGACAGGAAGTCATGGGTTTTCGACGAAGGGTAAAGGTAATTTGATGGGACTTGCTGGGATTGATATTAATTCTCCAATTCCGACACCATTCTTCGAGGCTTGATAGGTGTAATTGAAGGGATTGGGATGCAATATATGGGTCGTTATTAGCTGATAACACACATGTGTCATCAGCATACGTGGAGATGAAGGTGTTAGGATGGGTTGGAATGTCAGCTGTATATACTGTGTAAAGGATAGGACCGAGGATGCTACCTTGAGGAACGCCAGCAGACTGGGAATAGAGGGATGAGTAGGAACCTTTATGACTTACTTTAAATGTTCTGCCGGTTAGAAAGGAGCGAATGATTAAAAAGTATGTAGGAGGAAGGAATAAATGTAAAATTATTTTTATGTTTTGGAATTGTAAGTCCATTGTAAAAAAAAACAAAAAAAAAAACAACAATTTAAAGAATTTTTAAAAAGTAATGGAATTGCTTAAATTACAACCGGGATGGCACAAAAACCTGGACTATTGCCTTCAACGCACTATAAAAATAAATGCACCGGATAAACCAACTCATTATCTCACTGACAATTGTAGGAAACCAAGAATTATTAGTACTATCCAAGTAGTCCTTAGTACTATCCTTATAGTACTATAAGGATATCCTCATATCCTAAGTACTACCCAAAAACATAATCACAACAAATCAAATTCTCTCAGTATCCGAACTAACCTCCGATCACAATCCTCTAGCGTACCAAATCAAATTCCAAAGTCAACATATTTCAAGTTATAGAACAGACACAATTACAAATAGACTGACTACACCTCTAAAAAAAAAAATAGAGAGATTCTACAATAAATGGAAAATCAAAATAAATCAGGATAAAACCCAAGCTATATTATTTACAAAGAGACGACCGGATAATATCCCCCAACTGAAGAACTTCTGTACCTTGGACAAGGCATATTAAATACGTAGGACTTAACATGGACAAAATATTAACTTTTACTTTCCACACAGAGCTCTGTGTACTATACATCCTTACTTTAATAGAAATTCTAAATTAAGCACAGATAATAAATTCTTATTATATAAAGCCTGGTTACGACCTACACTAACATACGCATGCCCAATATTTAGTTACATGCCTAAAACTAATCACAAATATTCCAAAACAAATGTCTTAGAATTGCTGGAAATTATGCATATGACACTAAAGTTAAAATTATGCATAAAGAATTAAGTATACCTTACACTAATATATTTATCAACGAACTATGAAAAAAATTCCTTTTTAAGTGTAAAAATAATAAAAAACCCACTTATATAAAATATTGAGAACTATACAAAAAATAGTACAAAGCGGTAACGAACTAAACATTTATTATTGTAGGATACCAATTTTTTTCAGTTCATTGTTATTGTTGTTGTTGTTGTTATTGTTGTTGGGAAACGTTTTAATTACGCACAAACATTTTATATAACAAGGATATTACCTTAAATATAAGTTGTATATATGTATATATGTTACTACGAGTGTAAAGTTACAATTTTTGTTTATTTTATTATTATTTTTGTTCTCTCTGTTGGAAGTTTTTTATACATTTTTTCTTTCATTGTAAATTATGATTCTCCGCAGATATATTTAAATTTGTACAATAATTTTTAATTTGAGACTGGTCTATTGGTGCAGCATTTTTATTTTGTGAATTGTAGCAAATTATACAAGAAATAAATAAAATTTAAAAAAATAATCAATAAAATCATTTAAAAGAATAAACGATTTTTTGGATCCAAAAGGACTTATACTTCTTTCAAAACTAACAGCTCAATTGTCATTGAACTGGTTCTATGAATGTAACATCACTACTACTAATGTCATCCATATTAACATGTGAAGCTGTTAAATGGAAGACAATATAATAAATGGTCCGTTTATGGTCACAGTAGCCGAGCTTATTAAGAACATACTCAAAATTTTCGTAGCATTCTTTCAAATGGAGTGTCCAACAGGCACAGAAGCATCTCGGTTACCATTGCGAAGAAGTACAGCTTTCAAACTCCTTTTTGATGAATCAAATAAGAAATTTTCTGATGAAATTTGTGAATTATCTAGGGGTAATAGAATTGTTTACTATTTTTTCCGTAATCAGCACAAACAATACTGTTAAACCCATTAGTTAAATATGCTACAATTTTTTCATCGCAGACCTGTGATGAAAAAAAAAAACTGTTATCAAAGTTGTTCCAGTTGTTAGTAACTATATGTTTTATTTATGACTTGTTTGTTAGTAGTCATCCCTAAATGTCGATTACTAAATATGTAGTCATAGAATTATGAGTACAGAAAGCTTACCCATCTTCATCTAATAATTAAAAAAATCCATCCGATTATTAAAAGGTTAATGAAATATTGACAATGGGAAACGTTTTAATTACGCACAAACATTTTATATAACAAGGATATTACCTTAAATACAATAGTTCATAAATATCACAACAGATTTGGTAAATGAAACAAATATATTCTTAGTTCATATTTTTCCAGTACAAAGAAGCGTTTTTTTTTATCTAATATCATTCTCATAAACTTTTCTTTCCTCTGCTTCCTCCTTTTTCAAGTATTATTTTATCCATATGTAAATATTTTTAACCTTTATAACCTCTTCTATAGAATAAGCCTTAAAAAACGTAACCTCCAAGTAATCCTTGTGAAATGCTTTGGTTACAGGTAGGGTCCACTGCGATTATCCAGGCGAGCCAGCTAATGGTAGAATAGTTCCCCTCAAGTTCACTTACGAGCCCGGAGACCGCCTGAAGGTGACCTGCCACATCGGATATGTAACAAGGCTTGAAGCGAAACCATTCTGCAAGAGCGACGGAACCTGGAGCCAGCCAGTTCCAGAGTGCAGGAACTACAAGGACATCTAAGGAAGAGCTGCGGCGAAGATCGGGGTGTGGGAGGGATCTGATGGCACGTCTGGCTGGGGGTAGTCCTCGATGCCGGCGTTGGGTGTGCGGGAGGTCAAGGCTGTTCGCTCCGGAGAGGAACAAGGCGTCTTGTAAATATGTAAATAGATCTTCAGAGAACAGGGTATAAGAGTGATTCTCAAATCGCAGTCAGTTTCTGTACTCATCTTGTGTAAATATCTTTCCAATGATCACATTAGGTGTTCTATATTATTAAAAAATATTTCTGTATGAATGTAAAACAGATCTTGCTAGATCGAAATGAATATTTTTGGAATCTTCATACATTTCTCACAAAAATGAGTTCTAACCATCCTTCATCTGAAACTTGAACTCAAAAATTTATATTTTTAAAATGAAATAATATTGTTGCTGGCAAGAAGAAAAAACATCCACGAACTCATAGTTAATCCGCTTGAGAAGTTTAAGGTTGTGATGTTTTTAAATGGCTTTTAATTTTAAAAGGCTTAGCTATAAACTTTATTCCCGGTTTATCTCACCTACTTTCCTTTATTAGATGAGTGGCAGCTTCAAAGATTTTTTTTAAATTTAATTAATACAGAAGGTTGTTTCTCTGTGTGTAGAGCACTGAGTTGTTCTGAAGGTCACGGCTGTGGCAGATAAATTATATAATATCGTAACTGCCATAAATGAACATAGTAAGATACGCAGATCCTCTTGAGGCTCACCCAGCATTAATGATAAAAATAGTGGTTAAGTGTGATATCACCTCTATGCACAACCGTTGGGTTAGAAGTAAACAAAATGGGAAAATGTCTGCTATTTGAGAATCACTCATATATCTGTACATATTTAGCCCCTTAATAGATGCTTCTTCAGCTTTGCCATAAGCGGGATTGTTTTCTATAATTTTCTTTAGTTTGTAGAACGTATATATACTTTAATAGAGGTCTAACTCGAACTCCCATATTACAAAGGTCCATTCAAAAAATACTAATTTTTATATTTTCCCTTATGCTTAGCCCTCAGTTAATCTTATTTAGCTTTTATTTAAAGGCGTTAATGTATACAAAGATCAAGAAAAGTTAATGAAAGTTTAATTAATAATAACGACGAATCCTGAAATAATAACAATAGTCATTACAAAATAAACTGTATGTTTAAGTTATATCTAAATGGCAAAATTATCATGACTAAAACTCAATGCAAATTTTAATTGAGATGCTTAGTAAAGGAATGATGGCTAATCGTCTGAAAATTTAGGATTGATAATTATCTTGAAAAAGCTTTTTATCATTTATTTTATTTATATATTTATTTAAAATTACTCTGCTGAGATAAATGTAAATAGAACAGATTTTCTGAGTTCTTTTGGAAAAATAGTCATTAAGCATATCTAAAATATTATAAGCTAATAACAAAATACAGAAAGAACAGGCATATTTTTTAACTTCAGGATATTGATGATTTAATTTAATTTTATTTTTTTTTAAATCTATGTAGGTACTTATTTATTACATATATTTTTTCTAAATTGAATTCACGTGTTTCAATTTTATTCACGGTTCTTATAAATAAACATTCCAGTACTTGACTTACAAAAAGCTCTATAACTCACTTAAATAGAACAATAACTACCTAGATGTATATTACATTTTGTATGCGACTATATACGTAGGTAGAAGTCAGTGAATATAAGGCATGTGAATAAGAGATGAGCTATAGCGCATAATCTCATCTCCGAGTGGTTTATTCAAGAAATACGGTGCAAGAATAATATTTCAGTAAAATGCCAATCATATATTCACGTAAAATCCAGTATCAATGTATATTAACTAATATTTTCAGAAAGGAGCCCAGATGTGAGACCAAACATGTAGTATTCGTATCTTTCAACATACTATCCATTTTTTAAAATTAATAAAATTGGCACAACATTTTAAAATATAAAAGGATTTAAAATTATTAGTTTTAAATTGGCAATGTTTGTAATATTATCTCAAGAAATATTGATGACGTTATACAGCAACAAGATAATGTGAATACATTTCATTGTAAATGAAGTATCAACGAAGATGAAAATCCTAAATGAAATAGTTGATTTCTATAGTTTCAACATTATATTTAATTAAATATGGATTTAATAATTATTATTTATCTCAATTTCTTATTTGAGAACGTTATAATCAATGAAAAAAATTCTTTCACAGTATAAAAAATAAATAAATAAAATATGTTCACATGATACCATTTCCTTCATGTTTCAATAACCATTTCTCGCCCCGAATTTAATTTATTATTGAATTTGTCTGTAAAATTGAAGGAGAAATTTAACTAATTATTTATTTAGTTTTAAATGAACATGCCATCAGATTCCTCAGCAACGATGTTTAATCACATCTTGATCGTGTTTTGTGGTTTGTAAGTTGGCTGAACTTCACAGATTTGTGGTTGATAATGTGTTATTTTATTTTTGACCATAAAATGAATATTATTTTTGTCATTGTAGAAGTGATTTTTAAAAATAAGTAATGTATGTACATAATTGAGTAGAAATAGAATTATAAGGTTTTCCATATTTCTCGTATCGGACTTCACGAATCATAAAATCCAATTTTCAAATTTTGAAAATCTGTGTTTTTTTTACCATCTGAATGTGTTTGTTATTAAATCAAATAGATATTTCATTCAATGTAATCACTATCACTATATGTTCATAATATTAATGACTGTATATGCATACAATTTAACTGTTGGATTATTCTTCATTAATATCGTTTTGTGTAAAATAAAAGACTATCTGGTTGATATTATATTTTTATAATAAAACTCATTAGGTTTGTTTTTTGACAACTTGATTGTAATTGTAATAAGTATATGTTAATCTAATAAATAATCTTTTATAAGCTATGAAAGCTGGTCAAATTGGTACTTTACCAATGATTTTATATTTCAATTGGTACAGAGTTTGTGCAAAGGATCCTAAAAATAATTGAAATAAAACGAAACCTAATCCACAGAAAGATTAAATAATGGTTGTAAAAGTTCATAAAAATGTGATCGCTTGTGTCATATGGAGACTCGAAAGTTGGCGGTCGCTGTAGCAGAATTAGCGTTATCCAGGGTGCACCACTTGGAGGCCTGCTATGTTACACTCCAAGAAGTTTATTAAAATGTAAATAAAATATTGTAAACATTTCAGGAATGTAATATAATTTTTAAAAATGGCCGTTTTTTAACCAAATACTTGTATTATTATTTCTTTGATCGATGATTCGACAAACCACACTCCGTGGCAAGTTTGCAAGTACTGGTGGACGGATTTGACTCAACAGCTTCCTTCAGAACCTCATCAATATCCATTTATGGTCGCCCGGAGCCCTTCTTCCTTTCCAACGTCGTATCTCCACTGCTAAATTTTTCAAACCAACGCCGCGCACTTCGCTAGTCAAGGACACCTTCCCCTTCATATTTAATAATTTCACGAGTTGCTTCAGTGGGTGTGAATTTTTTTTTCCAGTAATGTCTTAAAATTACGACAATTTCGTAGGACACTGTCATGTTTCTTCTTTGAAATAAATAACTAAACTGAGGCTTTTTTGAAGAAGTCCAGAGTTAGTAAACAAGATTAGAGAATGCTCTAAAGGGATTATTAAGTGTTGGTAAATAATAAATAGCATTATAATATTTACAGACTTTTGAACTCTTGGGCTTGATAAAACGGCCATTTTTTTTTTTTTATACATCCTATTATTACCCGATACCAAACAAAAGATAACTTATTGTTTATACTGCCATGTTTATGCTCTCTTCAGTTTAACTAGTGTCTTTTATGTTGTAATCTGTTATAATTTGAGATAATTGAATCACCAGTTTCTCCAGCGAAACTCTTATATATATATATATATATATATATATATATATATATATATATATATATATATATATATATATATTTAAAATATACCGTTGAAGTCCCGGACTCTGAGTAGTTGATATACTTAAAACGCTTTTAAGTTTTCATTTAAGCTTTTTAAGATTTTAAATTATCTTAAAAAGCTTAAAATTCAGGAAAAAATATTATTCTAACACCTTTATTGTTTTTTGAATAGGCAACTTTATAGGCACTCAAGGCTAATCAATCAATTACATTTTTCAATTATACGAAAAATATATATAACTAAATGTTGTCAATACTTGATGTGCAAAAAACTTCACAAACAATATGTTCCGGTACTGCAAAGGTATATTTGAATTAATCACTTTTATTCCTTGTCTTAATTTTCCAAAATTAAGCGTTAAAAATTAGTCTTGTTTTGTTCTGTATTGATGATGTATTGAGTTGAACGAGTTTCTTTTCTCCCACATTGTAAATTGAATCAACATTGATATAACTGTTATCACAACCTAATGGGATAACAAGGATAGCAGTGGAGAGTAAACTGCTGCTTCAGAAGTAATAAAGGGAAAAAAAGGGTATTTTAATTATCATGTTTTTCCTATTTTATTTCATTTTTAATAATAATAATACTATTAATTTAATAATCTGCACTTAAAACACAACAAACAATTTAGAGCTTATGCTACTAAACATAAGCGATTGAAAATATTAAACTAATGTAAATAAATAATCATGTTGTATTTTAATATATTTTTATTTTTAAGATAAATGCAACGAAAACAAAAGGTATTGGAAGTTCATTTCATTTCGAGAGGCCTGATCGATAAGTACCAGACGTACCCACCTTCGGCCATTTTGTTGAAAGATTGCCAACTAAGCTTTCTTCCTCACAGAATATTCTACCTTAAAGAACAGAATCCTACAATAAGAAAATCGGAATATCTTTTTATTCAGATTTAACACCTGATTATTGTATCAACATTCTTATTGAATAGCTCCCGAAAATTATCTATGTTAGAAATATATTTATAATAATAAATTATTAAAGTCAATAAGAGCTCGGCCAAGGCTACCTTTAACATGTATATAGCTATTATAATAAATTGTCTTACCTTGCTTTTTTAATGAAAAAACTGTAAAAAAAAGTTTAAAAAATACTTTGAAAACAAAAAATAAATATTAAAACTAATATATTATTACTAGAGTTTATTTTCTATAGAAGCCTCTCTAAAATTCATATATATTAGATCTCAATCCAGTCCAAAAAAAAAAAACCTCTGTATAGATTGTAAATATTACCAACTTTTGTATCAGACCCTTACCTTATTGTAAAATTACCTTCTTATTTCGTAATTTTAGTCAAATGTACTGTAGTGTTGATTTAGTTATATGTAAATACTGTATTATATATGAAATAATTAAATATGTTGTTGCCTCTGTAAGTATTTAATTTTCCTTGTTCCATCAATGAATCAAAATGCGATATAAAATCAAAAAGGCAGATCAAAATAGTGTATCTTATAATTTATCCAATGGAATAGTTCATACAATTCTTGTGCACGTTTTTTGTGAGATAATTTAAGGTTAGGACTTTAAAGGTAATAGAGGACTTAAATTTTAAATTAGTTATTCTTTTATTGTCATTTTTGTCATCATCATTCTGAATAAGAGATTGGATAATTAAGGATGATGAAAAAACATTCAACAAAAAGTAAATTATATAACCAAAACATTATTAGTGGGTTGAACATAACTAACGTATGTTTCATTTCATTCTCAGTCATTCTGAATATCTTAAAAACATACAGTGTAAGACATTTTATCAATTCTCAGAACTTTTTTGCTCCACAAGGCAAGCTCTATTTCTTAGAAAAGGGAACTGTTTTACGCCTGTTTTCCATTTACTGTTTCCGAATTATTTTTCCCATTTTCCTCATTCGTCGAAATCTGTTACCTTTTTCATTGTTGTAATTCCTTTTTTTTAATTCGTTGTTTTAACAATGTGTGTATGGTTCATTGCCTTATGCTTTGCATATTTCATTTCCTAATTTCTCAAAAATAATAAGCCAAAATTTGGAGCTGCGAAAAATCATATCTAGTTAGTGGCGTAGCACTTTCGTATTTTACAAGGCTGCCACTCAGAACTAACTATAATTATTGTTTAAACAAATTATGAGAAAAATGTGGAAGTAGAATGTGAGTTAGGAAGTGAAAAAATGTGAATTATAGATTAGAACATGGCTTTTGGAAGTGAAACAAATATATTTTTTAATGATGTAATGTAATGAACTTGATTCTAGTTTAATAAAATATTAATTTGTCTAAAAAAAAACATGTCGACTGTATTATTGAACTATATAAACAGAATTGCGTTTTATTCTAATGATATACATTTAATAGGAGCCTCCAATCATTAAAAAACGAACTAAAGAGCCTAATTCTTTTCGTACAAGAATAGAGTTATTAAGTCTCTACTATTAAAAAATTTAGTAAAAAAAAAACAGTGAGGAAGTTGAAATTCGAATTTTTTTTTTATTGTATCTACTGTAATTCGTTTAAGCATGATCAACAGCTTAGAATAAAAAACCTTCACCACTTACTATTGAAAATGAGAATCTAACGAAAGAGATGGAGTAAAACTAATGTTTTTATTAAGTAAGGGAATACACCTGCAGAACCGAACAAGCGATCGACTTAGCTTCTGACTGGCAATCTTGAACACTCATAGAAGCTATATCTTACCTTCCTTTCGAATTACACTCTCTATGGAAGAGTAAAGGGAGTGGAATAGTTCGTATTTTTTCCAATGACTAGAGCTGATATAAGAGGTTGAAGTCGAACGAAACGGACGATTTACACCAGTATAATAATATAATGGATAATATAATAGCGTCTTCCTCTGTAAGCATATTTTATAGTAATAATAATTTCGAAAGTCATTTAACTTATTTTATGGCGACTGTGAGAATAAATATTACATTAAACCTCCAGCCTACTTAAAACCTTAGGTATCCTAAAATACTTCTGAAAATTTTTAAAATATATTTAAATATTTTTCATAATATTATATATCTTTCATTTATTTCCTTTTCATTTCTCTCTCTGCTTGAGCCATTATCCTGTGTGTTCTAATCATTATAAACTACCCGGATTACTATTAAATATTCACCAATAATTTTAATTATATTGCCTTTCTACGTGAGAATACACCAAAGTAATTACTAATATCTGTGCAACGGCGCAAGTGGTAGACTACACCTGCAAGGTATTCCGGTCATCCGTCATTATCTACATTGTTCCTTATACCTGAGTGTAAGGTGAGTGTATCAGTGAGAAAGATTAAAGGGACTTTTTCTACAATAGCAACTAAATCCTAAGCAATGTTTTATCGCATTCTTATCTGATATTTCATTCTTACTGTTATAATTAAGTGTATATATGTATATCGTTATTATCAATTGGTAAAAACAATAAATACCATATTCAGGTATTCAACTACACCTATAGCTACTAAATCAAATGACTTTAGTTTATATAACAATTAATTTGAAAAAAATATCAATCATTCAACATTAAATGCAATTTCGTATTATTAAAAGTCTCAAAAACACTGGCTGTCTTTACTAATTAAAAAAAAAAAAAAACATATTATTTAAAAAGATTCCTTTTCATATTTTAAGTGAAAAATTGTTCAATTTATTTACACACCCTAGTCAGATAAAAAGAAAAGATTCATAATTGATTTACTTTTATCATAACTGTAAACAATTGAGAAATAGTTTGAACGGCTAAAATTCATTGGATCGTTGTGAAGATATTAGAGGAAAAACAAAAGAAAAAATATTTTAATTCCTTTTCCTACACTATATCTCTCTACATATTCTAAAAGTTGATTGGATAGATGAAATTCATTCTCACATTCAGGGAATATAAAAAGATAAAAAGCGAATGGAAAGTCAAAAAATATTCGCATTATTTGTCTTACTATTTACTCAAAATATTCACACAATCTTTTTAAGCACGGGACTGTATGTATGTAAGGAAGTAAATAAAATATATATATTTATATGTACCACTACAAATCATAAAGGATCTTGGATCCTGTACATCCTAGACTGCTCTGTTTCTAGGATAACGCATTGATGTAATAACGCTAGGTAAGCCACAGAAGGATCCGTAAATCCTATAATATCCATCCGTGCTGATAACACATTTTGATATATTATAATTTACGATGATGAGAATTTGCTTTGACCATCAATTATGTTTTAATTGAACATCAACAATGTTTTAACGAACCTAAAAGAAACATTAACAATGTTTTAATTGAACATCAATTAAATGTTTAAAAGAATATAATCATCAGTTTTAAAACTGATACATGGAATGCTTCTATGAGATCATAACAACAATAGAGGACTTTGCATTATAACAATCAATCATAATAATCAATTGCTACAAGCAATACAGTTCTTTTTTAAAAGTATACTTTTAATTAAGAGGCGTTGTTATTTAATGGTAATTAATAATTATAACATCCTTTATGTTATAACATACAAATAAATAGGTTTCTCTCTCATCAGTCTTTCAAGACGTGAAAATAATAATAAGTAAATATAATAATGAGAAAAATCTAATAGGTAGTAATTAAAATGAAAATGTGACAGTAATAATACAATAAAACTTAGAAATATAAAAATCACAATAAGTCCATTATGAGGAAGGAAATAAGAGCTATTTGTGGCTGATTTTACGTGACCCGAATCTATTCATAACAAGCTTTATTTCCATTCAAACCAAATATTTTTGAGCCTAGCTTCCATTACCGATATTCCTCTGAGCCTTGAACGATAAGAGAAGTCCCGAAACGTACAAACTTAAATATGTTACTACAGTACTACCAATGAGTACTTTCTCTACTTGGCCGATGTCATCCAATTATATATTGACAATAATATTTACTTCTTGTATTATTATATTACAGTTGTGAATTTCTATTAGTAAAATAAAAAGATACTATATTATTGCTAACTCGGATATCGGGATCGGGGTAGCTGAGTATGTAGAGTGCTTGTTTTAACTTTGCTTCTACAACAAAATATGTAATATGATATTTTTTTAAGTCTCCTACCCTTTTTAAAATATTTATACAAGGTGCTACAAATGAGTGGTAGAGGTAAGGTAAAAGGATGGGGCTACATATTCAGGATTATTTTTATCTTCACCATCTATCGTGCTGTGCACTATCAAGTTATCACAGCACAGGGCAAAGGAGACGCAGAATAGATATGTACAATTTACCACTGGAAAAAATAAAACAGGAGGAATGAAGATGAACTTTGAAAAAACAGAATGTTTAGGGACTGAGAAAGACGGATAATTGGATTGGATGATTGGAAATGAACGGTTCACAGATTAAAAAAATTACCAGCTTCAGATATTTAGGATCTGTCTTTCAAATAGATGGAACATCCGAAGGGTATGTAGCACGTTGAACCAGAGATGGAAGAAGAGATATTAGAATATTCAATCCTGTACTGTGGAGTAATATTATTCTTAAAAGACAAAAAAATGTATGGTATTTGTAATGCCTATAATTTTATATGGCTGTGAAACATGGAAGTTAAGAAAGGGGAGCCAATTACGGAGATGGCCTTCTGAAAAGGCGCAGGTGGAATATCAACGCGTGATAAGATACGCATTTCAATAGTCCGTCAGATAATGGTTACTCACAATACTATTTTTAACAAAATCATCAACGATTAGAGTGATTTGGGCACCTACTCAGGACGGGAGATAAAAGAATACAAAAAATGACCATGAACAGGTACTCGGAAGGAAGAAGAAGAGGCCGACCATGTTATTGGAAGAACCAAGTACAAAAGGAAATGGCGGGGTACGGTCTCAATAAAGAAGAAAAAATATTATTCTAAAATTTGGTTGGAGAAAACCTCAACAACTTTAGGGAAGCTTAGTAGTAGTAGCTATAAAGATATACAATTAATAACTGGCAATAAAAAACATTTGTAGTTCCAAAACAAGCTCTCATTGTTCGGCGACAGCAAGATTTCTGTTGCTACCAAGGAATTTCAGGAAGATTTTCTAATGCTATCACGGATTCAAAGAGTGGAAAAGTTTTATTCGGAGCCATTCCAAAAGGGTAGCTAAGATATTCTACCCTCCTTCCAGTAAATTGGTAAGGACTGGAGCATAAACGCTTAGCGACAGGGAACGACAATCGACAAGTAAGAAGAAACGGCAGATTCTGGAGGCAGCCCTTTGCCAAGTAATAAAACCAGCTGAACCCTCCCCCCTCGCCATTCCCCCTCTTCTGAGCTAGATCTCTTTTCCACTCTCTCTTATTCGCCGTCCCTTTTCATTAATTTTAATGGAATCAACTCCCATCCCCTCATTTCTGAACTCTCTCCCCTGTCCTCACTCCGCCTAGCGCACATTCATTCCACGTCTCCCCGCCTCTTCGTCAAGCCTATAGGGCATCGGAGCACGCACGAGCCTTTGAATTTTATTTCCGGTCGATGGAGGATGGCGTGTACATGCGTGTTCACAGCTCGACAATCTTCAAATGAACTTCTTTATTGCCTATTCAGGCGCGAAAATATCTTGTAGATTTTTTTTTCATTCTATGCTGATAGTGGATATATGATAAACTCACATCAGAGGGAGTATGACACAAAAAAGTGGCATATGGCATATGAACTATATTAAGACATGACTTGCAAAGATTAAAAAAATAAACCCTGAATCTGAAAACACCTTAAGTAAGTTGCATTTGAGGCTTGATAGTGCTGTGATACAGGTTGGATTGTGCATTATATACTTTTTCTTTTTCATTTTCTATTTTTGTCTTGATTATACCAAAAATAAACCTGTATTACTTCAACCCATTGTGGGTCTTGGTTTCAGTACGTGGTAGAGAATGTATTGTTACTTGGACAATGATTCTGCAGGTATGTGATTTGTCCTAAATCACTCTCAACCGACTCTTATTTCCCTCTTATATTGGTTACCCCCTTTGTAGAAACTTGATGAGCCCTGGAGGGTCCTAAATTTTATCCGGCCACTAACAGATTAAAAAAGTCTGCCATTGAGCGGGATTTGAACCAAGAACTTTCGCATCGGCAACTCAGTGCTTTATCTCATAGATCCAGAACCTGAATTCAGATCCCCTTTATTCTACCAGAATAGGTGAAAATTAGCAAGCATTTGTTTTCCTGTTGTTTAAGCTAACGAATAAAAATAATAATAATAAAATAAAATCTCTAAATGATATGCCAACGATCCTATTTTTTAAATAGTTGAAAAATTATATCAAGGCATTAATTATAAATAATTTTTAAATGTTGAATGCCCAAACGGGTTTACACATATTTCTATATAACAGAAAAATAAGATGAACCACTAATAAACGTTATACAAACTTTTATTGGTGGTAACAAATACAACAAAAATAAAATATAAAATTAAATTAAAAATCAATGTAAAGTATATTTACAATAAAAAAAAATAATGTTAACCAAGTATTATGAATAAATTCATATTGATTAAGGTATAAATAAATAACTTCAGTCCAAACAATATCAAACATTCATTTCATCTGTATAAGGATATCTCATTGATTAAATTAAAAAAAAAAAATATTGAATTTCAAACAGCATATCATTTTAAAATTAGCATTGAAAAAATTATAATTATAATAAACAATTTGTACCTTCTCAATGACGCTGATAAATGTTATTAATCAGCTACGGCATATGAGGTAATGTGTTTAGCCTCACCGTCTGCAGCTAACGATTTTACAAGCGAATGACTCCATCAATTTTCAAGATTGATGGCTCAAATTAATTAATTATTACCCTTTGTGATCATTTATTTGTGTTTCTAACCATTTCGAGTTCAAAATACTGAGGAAATTCTGTATTAAATTTGTGTAATCTGTCCGTTTAAGGGTTTGTAACATTTATTCCAACTTACTGAACTGTCATTTCTAAATTTTGACTACTCAAATCATATTTAAAAGAATATTAGACTTTTTTTTTGCATATCTATTTACAGAATTTAATATACTATCTACACATATAAAATGCTTTGTCCTGAAAGACTGACTGTCGGATCAACCTACAGCATAAACCTCTGATCGTAGAGACCTGAAATTTGGAGGGTGTGTTCTTTGTACGACATAGGCATCTGATAATAAAGGATTTTCCTAAATTCCAACCCCTAAGGGGGTGAAAAAAAATGTTTTTTTCATATAAGCAACTCTAAAGACGTTTCAGAAGTAATTCTCTTCTTCAAAAATAAATTTTCAGGTAACTAGCAATGCTTTCCCGTAGAATTGTTAATTTTCACTTTAGTACTAGGAAAGTTTTAATGATATAGGGTTGTTCTAAAACGTTCTTAATGTTTACAATAGGTTGTAATTTTTTTAACAAGCATTTATTACCTTCTCCTCAAGTATGTAACGGAATCTTTGAACTCGATTATCGGCCACTTTAAGACATCCAATGAAATCTAAACATTGCTCACTTCTTAAGGACCGATGAAAATACAATAATTTAATATACTTAACTCATTATACTGACAAGGATCTTCAGGATAGGCGATTTTTCATATCCTAAAACACGGATATGAGATATACTGGTCGAATTATTACTATGAATCCGTCGACTCAGTGATAAACACCGATGATACCATTCATTATCCGGTTGAGTCCTTGAATACACTGAAGCCTAACGGTCTCCCAACTCACTAAACATATTAAAATTGAGAGTTGGTGCGCCAATCACTGCGCAATATAAATACAACAAAATTATGCAATGCCACCAGATTGTAAGTGAAAACATTGCATTGCAATGTAATAGAAGCAACTATGCTGACCGGTTGTTCTCGAGGAGAGTCTGTATTTATTCCTAGGATTCCCCTAACACCATCAAATTGCACCTTCGAATTCAAGAGGTTGCAGTTTCCCATCAAAGTCTGCTTCGCAATAACTACAAACGAAGCTCATGGTCAAACTCTTGAGGTAGCGGGAATAGAGTTGAGGGAAAGCTGCTTCTGTCACGGCCAGTTGTATGTGGCATGCTCCAGAGTAAGCACACAGAGTTGCCTGATGATTCTAGCTCTCGAAGGAAAAACAAAAACTATTGTTTACAAAGAAATACTGCGGTAGGTGTGTAGTATTTCGATTTCGTTGTAATAACACATGTAGCTTTCACCAGATCAAATGTTCACAAAATATATCAAAATTTTATTTTATTTTCATGTTTATTTAACCTTTTAATCCCTATACTATAATAAAGATTGTTATATTTTATAAGTGTTTAAACATTTGAGCATAATAGTTTAAATGTTATAACAAAATTAATAACGTAAACAATCAATTAAAAATCCTATTAGAGCCATTTTCGACTTCTGCGTGGACGAAGTCGCGGGCAAAAGCTAGTATACATTATAAATTGCCAATTCTTGGGAATCTAATAAACCAGTTTAAATATTAAAATTATTTTTACAAAATTATTATAAAATTTTAGCTTTTAAGCTCGACTACCCTATTCGTCCTTGAGTGCAGAATTTATTCATCATCATAGATATCTCCCGTGTGGTGGGACAAGGCCTGCCGCAACATCAACTGCCAGTCATTCCAGTTCATTGCTGCTGCTCTCCAGTTACGGATCTGTAGGAAGGGCCGAGCGTCTTCAGCCACACCATCTGCCCATCGGAGCCTCAGTCTTCCAACCCTTCTGCTTTCAAGCCCTTTATCTTCAAGAAGTTTTTTAGGGACCTCATCTGTTCTCATACGTGCACTTAATTTTATAAGAAACAGAAAAGATACCGTGCAGGATTTACTGACATATTTATATTTATACATTAATCATCAGTGAAGTTAGCACCTATGAATACTAAAACACGTAGTAATAGATGAGTAACTTTTTTTACTACATATGTTACATTTTTTGGGGGACAGTACTGACTAATGAGTATTTATAAACCTATAAAATATTTCAACAAAAAAACAAGCAATTATAAATTATTTTTTATCTTATAAATCTAAATCACTGAAAAGCGAATTGAATTTTGAACGGATGAACCGTAAATGGTAACATCCATCTGTAGGACGGGATAGGTTAACCATTTTCCCTCTAGACGGCGTAAATATTAGGTTGAAACCTCCATCTCCCAGCTTTGCTTCAGTTGATCCATTACCATGATTGTGTTTTCCTACTACCTTTGATGATAGTTTCGTGCTTCACTATAAATTTGCAATTTGAAGATAAATGTCACCACTTTTGGGACGGATATTACTCTAAAGGTGCGTAATTGCTCCATCTCTTAGGCTAATATTATTGTAAATGTCTATAATGATATTCGCCCATAAGACGGATATTACTTCAAATGTTTGTATTTTTTTCCGCCTGACAGTCGGATGTTACTATAAACGTTTGCCTTTATGTTCGCACTTCTAATCAAATAATACTCCAACAGTATATTTTTTTTTACCAATTAGGCTATTTGCTTTTTAGTTTACAATTCCGATTTTTTACAGCTAAAATGTCTAAAAAAAACCCAAACATACCTCCAAATGTGTCTGAAAGAACGAAACAAATCATTCAGCTTTGCATGGATGATATAGCAGAAAGTGACGCTGAAAATGGTTCTGAATAGTCATATTTAGGCAGTGACCACTGTTTTTCTCCAGATCATGACAGCGATCCTGAAATTGATTTCGAGGACCTCTCCATTAGTAGTAGCAGTGATACTAGCGGCTATGATGAAACGCCACAACTGCCTGAAGCTCCCAACAACCATCGATCTACTTCGGTAAAAAAAAATATGTTTTTCTTGGAATTCAGAAGCTCCTATTAAGAGTTCAAAAACACCACAAAGGAATATTATTGAAATCAAATTGACAGCTATTAAAGGCCCTGCCTTAAAATTCAGTAATCCGAAAGTTGAAGATGTGTTCAGATTATTTTTTACAAAGGACATTCTTCAAGAAATCGTGGACAACACCAACAAAAAATTAGAAGAGCTAAGAACTCCAGATTCTTCTTCTTACAGAAAAACTGTACCACTACAACCCGTGAACGGTTCTGTGGTTCAGTACGTGGTAGAGACTGTTTCATGGACAACGGTTCTGGAAGGAGGTGACTACTTCTAGGTCACGCTCAACCTCCAGATTTTCCCCCTTTTTTTGAGTACCCTATTTTATAGAGGCTAGGTGGGCCCCAGGAGGGTCCTAGATCCTATATGGTCCATCTTCCGCTGCAAACAGACTAAACAAAATGTCATGGCATACAGCGGGATTTGAACCAGGATTTCCGGCGTGGCAACACAGTGCTCTACCACTGAGCCAATCCGCTCCCTTCTTCATCTTATAGAAACATAAACTTGGACGAAATTGAAGCTTTGCTAGGCCTTTTAATTTTCACTTTTTGTAACTGATACTACTGGTCGTCCTATTTTTCGTGGAATCATGTCTCTAAAACAATGCGAAACTTTGTTATTAGCTTTGCGGTTTGAGAGCTTGCACTAGGAGTGAAAGGCTAAAAACAGACCCTGCAGCAGTCATTTTCAATATATTTATTTCTAACTGCCAGGTGGTCTATTCAATAGGAGCCCATGCATGTATTGACGAAACACTGATACCATTTCGGAGAAGGTGCCCGTTCCGCATTTATATGCCGAATAAACCTTCAAAATACGGTATCAAATCGATATGTTTGACGGACGCCCACTAGTCATACCTATTAAATGCCTATATCTAAGTCTGTAAAGATAGCGATGGGAAAAGAGGCGATATAATAAAAAAAAGGTATTGAAACCAATTCAGGCTGTGATTCAAGTTGCTAAGCCAATCATCCATACAAATAGGAACGTAACAGCTGATAACTGGATCTAAGAAAATTTGTAACATTGTTTTTCTTTTAATTGATTTCGAACCATGTATATATCACTAAATCTTCAAATATTATTTTATTTCAGTTTTAAATGTTAACAATTCCTCCTTGGCCCAATCATTTATACAGTTCATACAGCTGACATCCCAACTCATCCAAATACTATCCTTACCACATATGTTGATGATACATGTGTATTATCAGTCAACACGAATCTAGTTATTGCATCACAAAGCCTTCAATCCCATATCACTGATCTTGAAGAATGATGTCAAAACAGGACAATTATAATAAATTCTCAAAAATCGCATCAAATCACTTTTACTTTACGTCGTAAGCCAATGACTTCCTGCCCTTCAGTATCCTTTAATAATACCCCACTAGATCCGATACTTAGATCCTGGAACGATTAACCTGGAATCCTCATACAAAGCTGAAAAAACAAGAAACCACTCGTCGTTTCAGACTACTTCAACACTTACTCGACAAACGCTCTATGCTCCCAATCATCTGCAAAAGACTCATCTACATGACCATCACACGACCTATTTGGACTTACGGAGTAGAGCTTTGGGGCTCCACTAAGCCATCGAATTCCTCTCGTATTCAATCCTTACAATCCAAAACCGTACGTAATATTCCTCAATACTCCTGATTTTGTAAAGAATAAAGTCATCCATAATGACCTTAATGTCCCATTTGTTGCTGATTTGGCCCGAACCCGGGATCTATCCTTTCATAACTAACTTCATTCCCACTCAAACCCTCTAGTTTCCAACCTAGCTTCCTCTTCAATTCCCGATAATCCTCCTAGCCGTCTGAAAAGAAGATGACCATATGACCTTCTAAATTGAACTTTTATTTGAGTACTATCAGTGGGTAGTTTCACTACTTGTCATTCTCATGTCATTATGTATCACTTATCCTATTTACTTGTTGTAATATTGTAATACAGTTGTAAATATCATTAAATAAATTTTTAAAAAAACGTTAACAAATTCTAACTATATTCTTATTTTGTATTCTTATTCTTATTCGTATTTTCGTTTGTGTTATAGTATATTGTCATCTCTTATTTTCGATTATATTATTGATATTGTTAACCTTATTGCTATTGTCATATTTTACTAAATAAAGCTTTAGAAAAATAAAATTTAAACAAGATTTTTTACTAGTCTTTTATACCCTAAATACAGAAGAAAAAAAAACTTAGTCTCATAGACGGATGTTACTGGGATTGTGTTGGAGAGATGTTACCATTAACGGGTTAAGAGACTGTATGTTTGGTCTTGTATCTTTTAAGCAATAATGACCCTCACATTTGTTTATTATTTCTTTTAGCACTTATTACGTCATAAAAACTGTTTAGTTATAATATGCACGAGATAGCCAATAGCATATAAATTCTCTTATACCTAATTTAATTTATATAAACAATTTTTTTTACTTCTACTCCTACACATTATTTTTACTCTAAGTGTTGTGTTTTTTATAAACCATCCCAAGAAAAGGATATATATATTACTCCCTGAGGCTAATCTAAAAATAAAAAATGGTAATTATTTTCAATATTATAACATGAAAAAACTTTTCATTACTCATGCAGTATATATATTTCTTTTCCATCAAGAAATAAAGTAAAAAGATCTTTGGATGTAGGAAATCCAATAGGAGAGAAAAGAATATTCTAGCGTAATTTCCTCGAAGGGACTGAAAGGGAAACGGCGAGCAAAGGGAAGAGATTCCAAGACAGTGACCAAAGGCTTTTAATAAATTCCATGTCTGATTTCAAAATGAAAAATTCCATATGTTAATTTATTTTCATGGCCTTAATTTACATTAATTAATTATTTTGTGCCAATTTAAAAAGAAATCATGGACCTTAAACACAGAATTTCAAGAGGAATTGAAATTTGATTAATATAATTTCAAATGAATGAAATTTGACAAATAAAATAATTATATTTCGGAAAATTTATCATGCAACATAAATAATCTATGAACTAAATTATTTCTCATATATCTAACCGAATGATCTATGAACTTCGGTGAAAATGTGAAAAACTTATATGTGAAAATTTTCAATATGTATCAATGGTGTTTCTAATAAAGCTCATTAGATGAAGGATGCCATTTGAAGGGGTTAAAGTAAATTTAAAGAAATTTGATTTTCCGCTGAGGTGGTGCAGAGAAGGTATATGCTATATTTATATAAATGATACACTGAAATTCAGACAGGTTCGTTTTATAATTTATATCCATGATTAGTTGACCGACTATAATAAAACAACTGATTTACTTACAGCTCTACATATGAATTTACACGTGCTTGCCTTTAATTTTATTCTGTAATTCAACGTAGATATATAGGAAATCGTATGGATAAAGTGATTAGTAACCTGTAAAAATATAACTTTACATTGTTTTACTTTGAATGCAAATATGTTATTTAAAAGTTGGAAAATTCCAATTGAATTTTTATGGACGTTCTGGTCTTTCTCTACTGGCTACCATACTGTATGCCTCTTTGCCTTCGAAAAAACGAATAAAATAGCACAATTTATTAACTTGAAATGCTAGTGAACTAAGTAATGAATTAATACTTCATATAGAATAATTCATTCAATATATATATATATATATATATATATATATATGTGTGTAAAATAATTTATGAGCATTGGAGTGATAATGTAGGCTTTGGTGTAACCTACCGCTGATAGTGAAGGATAAGTAATGTAGCACATGTTCTATTAAGATTGAGTCTTTTATATTTTTTTATATATGATTTTCACTTCATTTAATTCTGATATTCTAATGAAATATCATCAATTCAGTTTATTCAGGTATTATTATTTTTTCTAATTGTATTTCTAGTTTAATTTTTGTTATTTGTTACTGATTTTTTGTTTTGTTTAATAAAATTTCAGACATTGGACTGTTTAAACTTTGATTACCTTTTATATATAGAATACAGAATTACATAAACTGAATTTTTGAGCACAATGATGAAGGTAACATTTCACATTGTTAATGAACAAGGAGTAAAGAAGGTGAAAAGTATTAAGAAAGTAGAAGAAGATATTAAGTATGTTTTTCCTTCTGAATTTCAAAATGAACAGCAGCATGTAAGTTTATTTAATAATAGTATTATAAAGAACAGTACCAGTTCTCTTAAGAAAGAAAAGGGTTTCAGGAATATTACTATTACCTTAGATGCCACATTAAAACCTCTATATCTAGATATTGAGGGAAACTTTGTTTTTAAACATACATATTTAGATGAAGAGATACTCTCTGGGACTGATACACCACAAGAGACATCTAATTTATTATCAATTATTCAACAATTGCAAAAAGAATTGAGGGAAAGCAAACGATTACCAAAACATGAAGCAGAAAAAAAATTTAACATAGAAAAATTTAATGGTAAAGGTGATGCGGTTGGTTGGCTCGAGAAATACTGTAGTGAATGTGATCGGTTTGGCTTATCTAATGATGATAAAGTAGAGGTTATGAGAGTGTTTTTAACTGATTCAGCTGTAGAGTGGTACTTGTCTAGTATGAAAAAAGGAATACAGGACTGGAACATATTGGTACAATCATTTAAATCTGTTTTTGGCATAAAAAATTGGGCATATGTAAGGTATGCCATCCAATATAAATATATAAATGGGAATTTAGTAGATTATTTGCTTACTAAGCAGAGATTACTGTTAGATATAGAGAAAGATATGACCCATGTTAGCTTAATAAATTTGATGGTCATAGGACTACCGTTATATGTACAAAATAAATTAAAGAAAACAGACATAATAACTATAGATCACTTGTTTCAAGAAGTTGCTAATTTGGACATTGCTCAGGTACCCTCTAGACCACGATTTAAACAAAAGTTAAATAAAACAGATAATGTAGATATAAACCATAGCAAACAGCACATATTTTCAACTAGAAAAATCACAAAAACTCCTTGCACTATTTGTAAACAATTAAATTATCCTAACAGATTTCATCCAGAAATATTTTGTAGAAATAAAGATAGAATTAAAGCTGAGAAAAGTGTAAACATTAGTGATAAAGATAAAGATGAAAATGAAATGTATCAAATTATGAATGTTCATGAAGATGAGGCATGACTATCTAGTTTGAAGGACAGAATACCAAAGAAATTAATTAAAATTTATGTAAATATAACAGATACAGTTTTTGAAGCACTATACGATTCTGGTTCAACTATTTCGTTAATCCACAAAGATGTTATTGATAGCTTATAAATTACATTGATAAAAAAATCTGATGTATTGAATTCTTTATCTGGTCATATTTTAGGAGCCGGAAGGGCAAAGTTGAGATTAAAAATAGGAAAGATTCAACAAGTTATGGAATTTCATGTTATTGACAGTCATACATTTAAATATAAAATGTTACTAGGATTAGATGCTATACGAACTTTTAAGCTAATCCAAGATGAAAATTTGAATATTATGCAGAGAATACAAAAAAGTAATAGTTTAAAAAGAATCGATAAACAAAGAAATTATGATACAGTTAGATGGGCTATGGATATGGTACCTAGAGAGAGTTCTGCATTAGTTAAAATAAAGAGAAATGATTTTATTAAGAATTTTGTAAATGTATGTGAAGGTGAGGATTATCACTTCAATAAAGAAGAACAAAGAGAAATAACTAAATTAGTAGAAGATAATATAGATTGTTTTGCGGTTAATAAATATGATGTTGGAAAAATGGATGCAGGCACTGCACATATTAAGCTAACAGTTGAAAAATATATCTCTCTAACACCTTATAGATGCTCATTACCCGATAGGCTAGAAATTGAGAAACAAGTTTTAGAATTATTAAACGCAGGCCTGGTATCAGAGTCAAGTTCCCCTTTTGCAGCTCCAGTTACGCTTGCATATAAAAAAGGAGAAGGTAAAACAAGGCTATGTGTAGATTTTCGACAACTAAATAAATTAGTGGTCCCAGAGGCTCAACCATTCCCACGTATTGAGGATATGTTAGTCAAATGCTATGATTGCTCATATTTTAGTGTATTAGATATAAACTCTGCATTTTGGTCTATACCAGTTGAAATTGAAGATAGAGAAAAACTAGCTTTTGTTACTGAAACAGGTCATTATCAGTTTAATGTTCTCCCGTTCGGTTTTAAAAATTCACCAGCAATTTTTCAAAGAATTCTAGCAAACATAATAAGAAGAAATGGTTTGAGTGCATTTACTATGAATTTTATTGATGATATATTATTATTTTCACACTCTTTTGAAGAACATCTGAGGCATCTAAATGAATTCTTCAAGGCTGTAAAGAAAGAAAAATTTAAATTGAAATTAACCAAATGTAAGTTTGCACAGAAATCGGTGAAATATCTAGGTATCTAGGTCATATAATAGAAAAGAATAGAATAGTACCGTTAACAGATAATTTACAAGCAATTAAGCACTTCCCAGTACCAACTAAAAAGAAGAATGTAAGACAATTCTTAGGTAAAATAAATTTTTATCACAAATTTATAGAAGACTGCTCTAAAAGACTTAGACCTTTGTTTGATTTATTAAAAAAAGATACAGATTTTATATGGACGGAAGAGTGCCAACAATGTTTTGATAGAATAAAACTTTACATGTGTTCCCCACCAGTTCTAGCAATTTTCAATCCAACCAAGATTTATATATATACAGATGCAAGCGGTGAGGGACTGGGAGCAATTTTAAAACAAGAAGCTGAAGATGGTTTTTTACATCCAGTATTTTATTTTTCCAAGAAACTAACTGATGGTCAAAGAAAGAAGGCACCAATATATTTAGAATGTTTGGCAATTAAAGAAGCCATTGTATTTTGGCAACATTTATTAATAGGAAGAGAATTTACAGTAGTATCTGATCACAAGCCATTGGAAAATTTGAAAGTAAAGTCCAGACTTGATGAAGCTTTAGGAAATCTCATTTTATACCTGACACAATATAATTTTAATATTATATATCAACAAGGAAAAAAAAATATAGAGGCGGATGCATTATCTCGCAATCCGATGCTTGCAACCTTTGAAACAGAGGATAAAATCAGAGTTACAAACGTTGTTTATTTACAAGAAATAAAACACGACCAACTGACTCATGAAGAAGAATTAAGATCAAATAAAAGGATTAGAACAGATTATGGCATAATATACAAATTAAAAAATGGTAAAAAGAAAATATTCATTTCAGAAATTTTAGCAGCTGAATTAATAGATAGAATACATAAAAAATTTGGGCATTTTGGTTCGAAAAAAATGATTGATACTATTAAGCAATTTTATTACTTCAAGTATATGGATAAAAAGATAATGGAATATTGTGATAAATGCATTATTTGTATAAAGAACAAAGCACGAACCAAAAGAAGAATGGGTCTCTTATCGAATTTAGGAATTAATGAGCATAGATACAGTGGGAGGTTTCTCCAAATCAAAAAAAAAAAATATTTGCATATTTTGATTGATCATTTTTCTAGGTATTGCTGGTTCAGAATTTCTTCTTCACAGAATTCAAATGACTTTAAAGAATTAATTAAAAAAGTATTACGACGGAATTCCATACAAACTATTTTAGCTGATAGATAGCCCGCTATCGATTCACATCAATTAAAAAATTTCTTAAAGGAAGAAAATGTAGCTTTGATTTTTACAGCGTCTGACTGCCCTTGGTCAAATGGAACGATTGAACGTCTAAACCAAACTCTAGTGAACAACATTAGATGTGCGATAAACACACCTGGTGAACGTCGCCAATGACATAGTATCGCTGCAGAAGTGATAGATACTTATAATGAAACTCTGCATTCGGTGACGGGTTTTGTACCATCATATTTATTATATGGTGAGGACAGAAATATTTGCCCTTTAGATCTTTGTGAACGTGATTTACAAGAAGACAGAAAAACAGCATATGAAAAATCAGTAAGAAATTTTAAGAAGAACAAACTTCGGACTGATCAAAATAAGAAGCCTAAAGATTTAAATATTGGAGATACAGTGTTTGTAGATGTTGGTAATAAATTAAATAGGGAAAAATTAGATGAACTTAGGAGTGGACCATTTACAATTGTAGAAAAAATTTCTCTATTAATGTATAAATTAGATTCTAATAGAAAAACAGATTTATCAAATGTTTTTCATAAAAATAAGTTAGTAATTGCTAAGTGAAATTCAGATCTATGCTTTATATAAAAAAAAAAAAAGAAAGAAAAAGTGATTAATTCTGTTGCAGCCTTTCATCATATCTTTTATTTTTTTACAAAAAAAAATAAATGTTTCAAAGTGGGGGAATGTAAAATAATTTATGAGCATTGGAGTGATAATGTAGGCTTTGGTGTAACCTACCGCTGATAGTGAAGGATAAGTAATGTAGCACATGTTCTATTAAGATTGAGTCTTTTATATTTTTTTATATATGATTTTCACTTCATTTAATTCTGATATTCTAATGAAATATCATCAATTCAGTTTATTCAGGTATTATTATTTTTTCTAATTGTATTTCTAGTTTAATTTTTGTTATTTGTTACTGATTTTTTGTTTTGTTTAATAAAATTTCAGACATTGGACTGTTTAAACTTTGATTACCTTTTATATATAGAATACAGAATTACATAGATATATATATATATTATGTTATATTATTTATATATATATATATATATATATATATATATATATATATATATATATATATATAGAATGAATTATTCTGAAGAGTCATTCTTCATACACGTAAAATGGTCTCTTCGTATAACTTAACATAACATTAATCTTATAATATTTCTAGCTACTTAATATACTTGTGATGAAAATAACTGAATTGTTTCTTCGATGATTGTATGGATCTATGCGAAAGGATTTTAATTAAATTACTCCATTCTCAATTTATTGTTTTATTTTATTGTTCTTTCATTTATTTTCATAGTTTGGTATATTTCAAAAAAACAATGTTGAAAAAGCCTATATTTGGAAGATACATACTTATATGTTCCATAAAAACTATCCCAAAATGGTTTGGTGCCACTTGAGCAACTGTTTTTGAACGTAGTACGTTTGTGAAGTCATCTTTACATTAAATGTGAAGAACATACTCTTCCTCAAGAACATGAATGTTCTACTCTCCATAATCCTAAATGATTTAAAATCTCTTATTGATGATAATTGTTGACCTATGATAATTTATGTTGAAGAAATTGGTCCGGGTAGAGGTCACTGAATGAAATTCTCAAGTAATTTCAGAAGGTATTTATTGTTAGCCAACGTTTCGACCTACGTTGTAGGTCTTCTTCAGGGCTATATGCAGAATACAGACAATTTAAGAAAGCGGTATGAATATATTAAAACATTTTAAATATAGATAAACTAAAAGAAGGTGAATACAGGCAAAAAATTGATAATTATGTGTAATAATGATGATAAAAATTGATAAAGGTGTACAGTAAAGTAATAATTAATAAGTACGTGATAATACAATCAGGCTATATTGGACTAATTAACAGGCTAATAACAGGCTATATTGGAATTATGATATATATTGATGAATATTTAGGGTGGTATATAGATAACTAAAACAAATAAACGCCTTACAGTAATAGTGAGCTTGGAAGTAGTGATAATAACGGTAAATTGAGTATAGTACTGTTTTAGGTTTTGAGGGAAAGAAATTAAAATGAAATGGAGGAGGGAGGGTGAGTAAATAGTGCAAAACATAAGTTACCTGTGGGGGTGGGACGGGGGGGTGGGTCCTCTCTGGCTATGAAACACTGACTGATATAATTGAGAAGGAAGGGTGGTCCCCCACCCTTACTAAGTGTAAAAAAAATTTCTCAGAATATAAAAGCCGTTACAATGGCTATAAGTAACGTATAAAGGGAAAGAAGCAAATAGTGTAGAAGCCTCATATAAAGACTTGAAAATCCATACACACACACTCACATACACATACTCGTATGTATATATATATATATATATATATATATATACACAAACACACACATACACACACACACACAGACATATACGCACAAAAGACAACAGATGTAGATACACTCACAAAACATACATACTTATACACATACATATAATATTGGCACGCTGAGAGGGGGGGAAGGAGAAAGTCATTAGGAAGCGGGGGTGGTTAGTTATTTTGTATTAGGTCTAGTATGTGTCTGTAAACTATTGGTAGGTTATTTTTGTCAGTCTTTATGTTTAACGGATTTTTTTCTAGGTTAATGTATAATGATTCTGTAATTAGTCTTTTGGTATAATTAGGAACCGTGGCGAGAACAGAGGATTGGTCGAAGTTAAAGGTGTGGTTAAGGGTTAAGGCATGTTCTGATAATTTGGAAGCAGATATGTTCCGGGTAGATATAGAGGTCTTATGTTGTGATAGTCGTCTGTAAAAGTGGTTTTTTGTTTCCCCAATGTAGGAGGAGGTACAGTTTGGGGCAGAGCAGGGGATGCGGTAAACAATGTTGGAGAGATTTTTAATGGGGATCGGGTCTTTTAAATATGTGAATAGTTGGGATAATTTGTGATATGGCTTAAAACCAAGGCGAAGGTTGGGAAAGGTAAGATTTAAGATTTTTTTGGATATTGTCAGACAGACCAGAAATATAAGGAAAAGATCGGTATATGAAGGAACTGGGGTTCGGTACTGTTGGGTACGGGGAGGGGTAAATTACATTACTAGGGTGTTTAAGGGGGTCTAGTAGTTTATTGGTAATGTGGGCTGGGAAGTTATTAGAGAGTAGTATGTTTTGGATTCGTAGGATGTTGGTTGGTCGAAATTGGGTGTCTGATAGGGATAAACACCGGTGAATAAGGTTTTTTGCTGTATTGATCTTCTGGTGGTAAGGATGCTGTGAGAAAAAATTGAGGAGTCTGCCGGAATATGTGGGTTTGGTGTACCAATCAAAGGACAAGGAGCTATCATTATTTCTTATAATGAGGAGGTCAAGAAAGGGGAGGGTGTGATTGGTTTCAGTTTCTATGGTAAATTTGAGACGGGGATGGTAGGAGTTAAAGGCTACTAGTATTTCAGGGATTTTTTCAGGATTGAGAACTAAAAGGAGGTCATCGACATATTTCTTGATGAGGAAGATGTCATGGGGGAATAGAGGGATGATGGAGTCAAGAAGGTCATTAAGAATGATGTTAGAAATGTCTGGAGCAAGACAATTACCCATGGCCAGACCTGAGATTTGATTGTAAAATTTACCATGGAAACTAAGATATCCGGATTTACAACACAGTGTAAGGGATTCAAGGTAGGAAGTGAGGCAAAGAGTGGTGTGGGGTTGGATGATATTCCAGTTTTTTTTCTATAATGCTGAGGGCTTTGTCAATGGGGATATTGGTGAATAGATTAGTGGCATCAAGGGAAGCTAAAATGAATTGGTCAGGAATGTGAACGGAAAGTAATTCTTGCTTTAGATGAAAGGAATTAGTAATGTCATAGGTGTTGTTATGGCTGAGGGTTTGAAGAGAAGGAAGAAGAAATTTGCTAAGTTTGCTAGATGGAGAGTTTATGTTAGAAATAATGGGGCGGAGTGGATATCTTGGTTTGTGGATTTTGGGTAATCCATATAAACGAGGAGATATGGAGTTACAAGAGATAAGATTGTAATATGTATGTTTATTGATTTGTCGGGTTCTATGAAGGTCCTTTAGGTGATGGTTGAATTTAGTCATGAGAGAGAGGGTGGGATCACGGGGGATGGGTGTATATGTTGTCGTGTCAGATAAGAGGGAATAAGAGGGGGGAATTTTTTCTCTTCCCTCAAATCTAAATTTCCCCATTGTAATAAGAATCTTAATCTATTTTGTTACTTACATAAACGCCTTACTATTAAAATAGAACAACGAACCTTCCTCCTAAAATGCCGAACTAATTCCCTTTTTCCGAAATCAATTGAGAATTCCCTCAAAAACATCCACATATGCCAACCCTTTCAATATAGATTTTACCGGTTCTCTTTTCTATTCAAGAAAACTTTACTTAATCTAAAAATTAAAGAAATTTTTCAACAGATAGATTCCATCCATACTCAAATTTCTTCTCTCAAGACAACCCTTTCTACCCTTATCGGTGATAGTTACATCAACACCCTCATTTCTTTCATTAACAATTTCTGTACATCTATAAAAAAACACAAAAAACAGTCCCTCATATCTAAATTTAAAGACCTCTATATAACATCAACAGCCAAAAAAATTTACCCCACAGGTAACGAAAAATGGGTCCACAATATATCATCTACCGCCAACAAGTATAGGATCCTAATCTTAGGCCCAAATTTTTCCACTCCTTCTTCCAACTCCACCAAACTCATCCCCAACCTCATCACAGACCTAGAACACATATACAGAGATGACAGTTTTACAGTCCCGGACAATGAGAAAGAAGTATCCCGTGTCCGCATCACCAATTTAATCACCAATCACTTACAACGCTCCCAAAAACAGCCCCCTCCTCTTTCCCCCTCATTTTTTAAAGACATTGCAACCACTCGCACATTCCTCAGATCAAACCCACAACTTACAGTTACCAAAGCAGACAAAGCCAACGTGACTGTAATAATGGACACTGATGACTATACTTTTTTCAGTATACTAGACCCCCTTAAACACCCTAGTAATGTAATTTACCCCTCCCCGTACCCAACAGTACCGAACCCCAGTTCCTTCATATACCGATCTTTTCCTTACATTCCTGGTCTGTCTGACAATATCCAAAAAATCTTAAATCTTACCTTTCCCAACCTTCGCCTTGGTTTTAAGCCATATCACAAATTATCCCAACTATTCACATATTTAAAAGACCCGATCCCCATTAAAAATCTCTCCAACATTGTTTACCGCATCCCCTGCTCTGCCCCAAACTGTACCTCCTCCTACATTGGGGAAACAAAAAACCACTTTTACAGACGACTATCACAACATAAGACCTCTATATCTACCCGGAACATATCTGCTTCCAAATTATCAGAACATGCCTTAACCCTTAACCACACCTTTAACTTCGACCAATCCTCTGTTCTCGCCACGGTTCCTAATTATACCAAAAGACTAATTACAGAATCATTATACATTAACCTAGAAAAAAATCCGTTAAACATAAAGACTGACAAAAATAACCTACTAATAGTTTACAGACACATACTAGACCTAATACAAAATAACTAACCACCCCCGCTTCCTAATGACTTTCTCCTTCCCCCCTCTCAGCGTGCCAATATTATATGTATGTGTATAAGTATGTATGTTTTGTGCGTGTATCTACATCTGTTGTCTTTTGTGCGTATATGTCTGTGTGTGTGTGTGTATGTGTGTGTTTGTGTATATATATACATACGAGTATGTGTATGTGAGTGTGTGTGTATGGATTTTCAAGTCTTTATATGAGGCTTCTACACTATTTGCTTCTTTCCCTTTATACGTTACTTATAGCCATTGTAACGGCTTTTATATTCTGAGAATTTTTTTTTACACTTAGTAAGGGTGGGGAACCACCCTTCCTTCTCAATTATATCAGTCAGTGTTTCATAGCCAGAGAGGACCCACCCCCCCGTCCCACCCCCACAGGTAACTTATGTTTTGCACTATTTACTCACCCTCCCTCCTCCATTTCATTTTAATTTCTTTCCCTCAAAACCTAAAACAGTACTATACTCAATTTACCATTATTATCACTACTTCCAAGCTCACAAGGTGTAGAAATAAGCGGTGACCAACAAGTTCAGGAAGCGGTATAACAATAGACTAGCCTCCGGGTAGGGGGTTTTAATTCTATTAACTGTAAACACGCTCACCCGGAATTAAACAGAAATTAGAACTCACAGTAAATAAATACCGAACTAAACATACCGCCCACCCAAAATTGATAGCAATTTTGTAATTAGGTGAAATGAAACTTTAGAACAGAAGAAGCGAACTTGCAATGGAAAAATATGTACAAAAAAAAAAATAAAAAGTAACTTTAGTTTATTGGAAGGGGTATCAATTTATTGGTAGGCCATGTAATAGAACCGGAGGTGGTTCGTAGTTGCCCCTAAATGTGCGCATCTGTATTAGTTGACGAAGTCCTGGTATCCAATATTTTCGTTGAATGAACGCCTGTATTAGGCGAGGGCCTCCGTGAATTGTGCTTTGATGATACCAGCCACAAATGAGGGTTGCTACATGCGATATCTTATGCAAAATGAGTGGGTGCTTTGCATCATACGTGAGATCTGAATGCCTTAGCCTACCGCCCACCCTGAGAAAACCCAGCTTGTCTATAAAAGGTGATACCGGTTTAATAGCTTGAGACATTTGTTCAGGGGACTTAGTCTTAAGATCAGTATGGAAGTATTGTTCCTGGGATAGGCGGACACATAAATTCATGCTGCCTCGGAGTTCTGAAACAGACAGTACACCGGATTTACGATGAGATTTTGCGGTGCGGCAGTTGTTTACGAAGCGGAGGACATAGGCGAAGACGTTTTTGAGGCGTTGGAGCGATGAAAAGGAGCTGATGGTGATAACAAGATAGTTCGGTTCGGTGGTGGCTAACATCACGGTAGTCTCAGCTTTGATTTCAGGAATTTCCTCCAGCTGATCAAAGCCAGAATCTGGCCATCTGTTTAGAGGTAGTTGCAAGAATGGTGGTCCTTCCCACCACTGTGAAAACTGTATCAGAGTGCGAGGCATCATACCTCGGGATCCGCAATCAGCTGGATTATCTTGACTGGAACAGTGGCCCCACAGGTCAGGTGGAGTGATCTCTACAATGGCGGTTACCCTATTGGCGATGAAGGTTTTAATCGGTGTGGCGGAGTGTGGATCCAGCAGAGAGCGACTGTGGAGTCCGTAAATAAATGCGTTGCTGTGAGGCTAATGGCGGTACGGAACTCTTCGAGTGACTCAATAAGGCGGGCTAACAGCAAACATGCGCAGAGTTCCAATCTGGGAATAGTAAGGCTCGGTTTAAGGGGAGCAACTCTACTTTTAGCCTTAATTAAATGAACCTTGGTGTTATCACCAGACCGTTCTAACAGGTACACCACCGCGCAGTACCCTTTCTCAGAAGCGTCGCCAAAGCCGATTAGATAAAATTGCGGTTTTTCGAGCGTTTTGACTAGACGAGGGATTTGGATGTCCGAGAGTGCGGGAAGTTCTTGCAAAAATGATTCCCAGACCTTGTGGTGCTCTGCTGACAAGGGACTGTCCCAATCTTGCTCAGCCTTCCACAACAACTGCATGAATCTCTTCGCCCATAAAATAATGGGGGTTAACCAACCCATAGGGTCAAACAACCTCGCTATGACAGATAGGACGTGTCGTTTGTTAGTAGGACCCGTAGTCTTGGAGATGGCATAAGAAAATAAGTCCTTTTGTGGTAGCCATTGGAGACCGAGAATTTTCAGTGTACAGCAATCTTCTTGACGTATGGTTAGCGCTAGTTCCCGGTGTTCAGATGGAATTGAAGTTAGCACCGTATTGCTGTTGCTAGCCCATTTGCGCAGGAGGAATTTAGCAGCACCTAACAATTGCTCCAGCTGATGACGCAATATAAGAGCCTCCTCTTCTTTATCGACTCCTCCTACTATGTCATCCATATAAGTTTGATGAAGAAGTGCGTGCGCTGCGAGCGGCCATTTTCCACCTTCGTCGTCAACTAGTTGTTTCATGACGCGTTGCGCGAGGAACGGAGATGTAGAGAGACCATATGTGACAGTGTTGAGCTCAAACTCTCTCACGGGTTCGGCAGTAGAAGCACGCCAAAATATGTGTTGAAAACAGCGATCCTTTTCGTCGATTAAGATTCCTCTGTACATCATCATAACGTCGGCGCAAACGGCAACACGGTAGAGTCGGAAACTAGAAATGATGTTCGTCAAATCTCGCTGAAGCTTCGGCCCGGTATATAAGCGATCATTCAATGATAATCCAAGAGAATCCTTGGCCGAAGCGTCGAAAACTACGCGGAGCTTTGTGGTGGAGCTGGTACCTTTTACCACAGCATGATGTGGGATGACATATGGCGAGGGTTGGCAAGCTAAATTCATGTGCGACATGTCCAAATACTCCTGGAGGAAGGCGTTATATTGAAGTTCCAAATTTGTCCGCTTGAGCCTGCTCTCCATTTTCAGGAGTCGTTTATGAGCGGTTTCGCGGTTATTTCCTAGCATTTGAGCCTTGGTGTTTCTAAAAGGGAGAGAAACTACATATTCGCCAGAGGGTGTTCTGCGGTGGGTGTTTATAAAATGTAGCTCACATAATTCGTCTTCCGGGTTCTGCGGTGCTAAAGAAGCGACCTCTTCAGTCTTCCAGAAACGTTGAAGTGCAATATCAAGTGGCGCGGTGCAACCAAAAAGCGTTACTACCCTATTTTCTACTGGTTCTGTAATTTTCCCCAATAAAATCCACCCCAAAGGAAGTTTTCACTGCTGAAGGATTACCCCTGATGACTGAATTATTTTCCTCGGAAATGATTTCGGGATAGTGATCCGCACCTAAAAGAAAATCTATTTTCTCTTTAACGTGGAAAGCCGGGTCGGCCAATAACATTGAGGAAAATTGATTTCTAAGTTCATTTGAAAGCGTCGTAACCGGTAACTCTGCACAAATTTCATTGAGAACAACAGCTTCTGCGGAAACAGAGTTGTATTGAGTGTGCCTAGGGGTCAAAGTGCAAGAAACCATCTTTGTCTTGCTAGCCGTAGCATGGTTACCGATGCCTGTGATGTTTAGTGGGCAATTCTGGAGCTTTAAATTTAATCGTTGGGCCATTTCCCTCGTTATGCACGACACCTGAGAGCCAGGATCCACAACGAGGCGTATAGGAAACTTCCTACCATCCGAAGCTGTAAGAAAGGCCTCTGCTGTACCCAGCAATACTGTGGAGTACGCAGTACTAGCCGGGAAAGTACGGGCACTGCAGGATAGAGCTTGCGTAGGAGGCGGATTTTCAAGTGATTCCCTAGGTGGAGCTGTGAAAGTAGAGCGGTGTAAAAGTGAATGATGTTTCGAAGATCCACACGAGATGCATTTACCTTTAGAGTTACATTTTGATAACATGTGGTTTCCTAGGCAATTGAAGCATTTTCTCAAATTTTTTACTGTCTCCCAGCGGGCATCTACATTTTGTTTCGAAAATGTTTTACAATGAGGTAGCTTATGTGAAGCTGAACAAAGCGGGCATACAATATGAGCGGTGGAACATTCGGTGGAAGCAGATTTATTTGGCGGGGAAGAAGAAGTTCGGTCATAATGCGGTTTAGTCGTGATCAGAGCGGTTTTTCGCGGGAAGTTTGCACGTTGGTTAGGATTAAACTCGTTCCTACCTGGAGAACTCAGTTCGAGAATTTTGCAACGTTCAGTTAGAAAATCCGAGAAATGCTTATATGTTGGATACTGAACCCCTGAATGCTTGGCTTCGAATAATTTATTGCTTTCCGAATCCAGGCAACGAAGACCGAAATGAAGCAGAAGTGTATCAGACAAGTCCGGTAGATTCAAGGCCTTGAGTGCAGCAACATTTGTCAGGAAAACGTCAGATAACCTTTGCAAATTTTGAAGATTTTCTTGGAAAAGCGGTTTAAAATTCGTAATTTTTTCCAAGTAAAAATTCGCCAATAATCGGTTGTTTTGGTACCGATCAACTAAAGTTTCAAATGCAATTTGATAATTATCATCGGACAAATGAATTGATTCGATTAGTTTCAAAGGTGGGCCTCTCAAAAATGAGCGTAAATAGTAAATTTTTTCAGATGAGGCTATTTGTCGATTTTCATGAATAAGGGACCGAAACAGACAGTAAAAATTGGGCCACTCTTGAAGATCGCCGGAAAATATTTGTAAATTGATTTTTGGAAGTTTCGTTTGCCCTATATCCGGTTTCTCATATTTCGTAGACAGGCTAGTACCAGTAGCTGGCTTAGCATACTGCGATGCTACCGCCTTTGCTGAATAATATAACTCGTCGCAGGCTTTAGAACTAGCGGCCGTGTCGAAATTTTCGGGAGATTCTGTTTTAGAAGCAATTTCCATAATTTGATCCTGAATTTCATCAAAGGATTTATAATCCATATCAATTTGTTCCATTCGGGATAAAAAAGTGGGACAGTTTTCCTTGGTAAGCATTTTCGATAAGTCATAAGCTGTTTGAATTTTGTGAAAGTATTTTTCCCTCTTTTTAATTAAAAGTTTAATCTTATCCTCCGACATATTGAAATAAATTTAAATTAAATTGAGACAACAAAATTGAACAGAAAACTACTCAGAAAAACAAAACAAAAAAACAAAACAAAGTTTAACCTTTAATCAAATTTAAATTTTAACTAATAAAATTTTACTATCTTCTGAAGAGAAAAAATGAGTTTGATCAATTGTATCAATTTTATATAAAATTGCAGTTCGCTTCTTTCCGAAACTGAATGAAGTCGTGAATAGTGGGAGAAGCAGCGCGAGGTGGGGGTAGACAAGGCAGAAGCAGGCTGCTCTCTCACCAGCGACGTCGGGGCTCATGCAACGTATCAAATTTTAAATAAAAAATACATTTTTTTTTCCTTTTTTTTTTTTTTAATGCTCCGAATTGAGAAAATAATTAATCAATTTTCTTAATTAATTAATCCGGCCCCCGCAGAAACATAAATATATGTGTGAAACGCGGTTGAAAAGTTAGAGAAAAATAAAATAAAATAAATGATAAAATTAAAAACAAAACAAATTACAGTAAATTAAAAACAAAAATATTTAACCTGGAATACGACGCTACCCGGTAAATCGTCCTCGGACAGTATGGCAATAAGGTAAGGACATAATCAGGCAAGGAAATGGAAAAAACTGACTCACCGAATCTTGCCGGACACTCCTCTCCTCACTGACGTCTCGTAGGTTTGAGCTCACCGCGGTGGCGTACGTCCAATGCCGGTCCTCTCAATTAGGTCATCAAAAAATAGGAAGTGGCGGTGTAAAATAATAGGAATAATCAAAGGAGCGGTGTAGAAATAAGCGGTGACCAACAGGTTCAGGAAGCGGTATAACAATAGACTAGCCTCCGGGTAGGGGGTTTTAATTCTATTAACTGTAAACACGCTCACCCGGAATTAAACAGAAATTAGAACTCACAGTAAATAAATACCGAACTAAACAGGCACGTAATTAATAATGTAAAGCCCATGGACAACCTATATTTTATTAATCACTGAGCATTATTGCTAAAATTATTTCAATTTTAGAAAATGTAAAAAGTGTAATATTATATTACTGGTAAGTGGAACCGCAAATTTATAAATTTAATTTTAAAAGTATGTATTGTGATTTAAATAAACTACAATTAAAAAAATTAATAAATAAATTGATTTTTAAAAGTTCTTAAATAATTCATATCAAAAGAAAAAATATTCCGGTACCGGGAATCGAACCCGAGCCTCCTGGGTGAAAGCCAGGTATCCTAGCCACTAGACCATACCGGACATGTGTGGAGACTCTACATATATATTCTTTTTTAACAGCTTCCTATACGTTATATAAAATCAGTGAATTAAATTGATTAATTACTTATTTAATTTTTTAAAAATGCCATAATGTGGTTACATAGTTTTGCTAACTTGCTCAAGGCTTTAGATAAGGAACTTAATTTCACAAAACAAAAAAAATTCAAATTCAAGTTATTTTGGAGAGGACAAAAAAATGTAAAAAAACATAATAAATATCAATTTTTTTCCCGTAACCCATTGAACCGTAACGGAATTGTTATGATGATCATTTTTTTTAATTGTCCAATTAAAAAATCAAGGTCTTTCTTTATACAGAAATATACATTTACTGCCTGGATCAAACATGCTAAGAGTGCCCTCAATGCTAAGTTTCTGCATCAACGCTTGCTGGGAAATCAAATGGTACATTTTCAAAAGAAGAGCACAGCTACAATATGTGCCAAATGGTATTTTTAGAATATTCTCAATTAAATATTTATTATCACTATTACAGTAAATGCTATCGTCTAGAATCACAGAAGCTTCAAAAACTAATTTTGAAACTATCACATTGAGGATTTGAAAATAAATGATAAAGACCAAGTTAGATTTTCATTAATTAAGAAATAATGGGCACAGTGTTGTGCTTTTGACTTTTTAAAAAAATAGAATTTCTTCTTAATGCCTTTCGTGCCATTGTATTTTATTTTACTGTCAGCCACGCTGCTGGTTGTCATTGGTTTATTTTAAGGTGTGGATGTAAATATAAAGAGAAGAAAAACAAAGTAGAACAAAAATCTATTTAAAAAATTTGAAATTTTTCTTTCATTCATTTCGATTCATTTTCGGACGATTGAACGAACAAAAAGCATTTGTACTCTACGGGCCTGAATTGTATTTTACCAGATAGTGTTTAGTATACAAACCTGTTCTTAATCAGTATGTGTTAGTTAACTAGTAATAGGGTATGTAATGTAACTTAATAGGGTATGTGTTAGGGTTTCAAACTTTTTACATGTTATTTTTTATGGATTTAAGTAAATCTGATAGCAGAAATATTATTTTCAACACATACATTTATAAATTGTATTAAGTTTTCATTATTCAAGCTTAGTCGCAGCTCTGAAATTTCAAGTGTTACTAGGCTAAAGAAATTCAAATTTGGTGTTTATTTATTTATTTTATTTTGAGCAAATTCGTGGGGAAAAAAATACGAATTTACCGAGGGATGGTATGTAGCATGTGATCTATATTCATTTAAGTATTTAATTATTGTTGTTTACAATAATTAACATATTCTGTTCCATCTCTTATCTATTTGATCATTACTTTATATTAGATACTCAATGTTTCTAATTGTATTGTTTACCAACTAATTATCTGATACGTAAACAGTAGATACTATGTATTAGTTTGTGGTGATCTGTATGAATTATTATAAAATTATTAAAGATTTATTGTGAACTTTTAACTTATAAGAATTATTATAGATTTAATCATTGACAATTGTAACATTGACCTGCGATGTTTTTAATGTTGGATCTACGAATGTTTATTAAATAACGACTTGACATTGGTCGGACGAAGTCAAGGAGAGGAGAGGGGGTAATTTTGGCTTATAACAGCGCCTTTTAATTCGCTCACTCTCATCTCAGATCTCAGCTAGCCAGGTGCCCTACTGACCTCTCTCTCCAGACCATTGTTCAGGCTTGTATCAGACATACTTATTTGATGTATGAATATTATTTGCATGTGTATGTATATATATGTATAATTTGAAAATATATTTTATTTTTGGGTCCCTTATTTTTTGTAACTGGCTTATTGCTTCTCCTATTTTCGGTCCACGAACCTTTTGAGCCCATTTAATATTTTCAGGGAGAAGGTCCATTACAAATTGGTAGCAGAGCGTGGTTCTTGAAAAAATTAAATAACGTGGTGTTTAATATAAATTAAATTGTGGTGATTAAAATTTGTGAAAATTAATTTTTGTGGGTAATATTTTAAATAATTAATAAGATGGAGGAACTTTCAAAAAAATTAGACGAGATCCAGCAAGTCAATGGGGGGTTGCGTGAGGAGAATCAAAAATTGGTAGGTCAAAATGTTGAATTAAATAGGCGATTAGCCGCATTAGAATTGAGGAACACGAAATTTGAGAAAATGTTAGAAATATTAAATAAATCGATGGTACCCCAAATCGTCGGTAATGAATCTTGTGACTCGGGCGAAATAAATATTAATATAACTGAGAGAGAGGATAAGAATAATAATAATGAATTAAAAGAAAACGATACAAGCCTAATAAACACTACTATAAAATCGCCCAATAATTTAGATAAAGTTAAATTTAACGAAGAGAATTGCTCGTCAAATATTAGTTTGAAAGATAAAGATACGACCTATACAGCTTAAAAGTAATCCCATACGAGTCAATACTAGGAATCAGTTAACTGCGTTTTAACATAATAAGCCTAAGTTTTATGAGTCCCGTCGACGAAATAAAAATAACTTAAATAAAATTGATAAAAACGTATTTTACGGAATGAATTATAAAAATTATAAAAATAAAAGAAATTATGATAATAATTATAATCATCAATTCGGACTAAATAAGGTTAATAATAAAAATTATATCAATGGGCATTATAAGAATTATAACAATGGAAATTATTATAAATATAACTAAGGGCATAATAATAAAAATTATATTAAAGGGCATTATAAAAATTGTAACGACGGTCGTAATATAAATAAAAAGACTAATCGCAATTATAATATGGGGCATAATAATAATCACTATAATAATAAGAAGGGACGTCTTAAAAATAGTTATAATAATAATAGGAATAAGTGAAAAGAAAAAATTTATAAATTCTTGGCGGACGTAAATCTAAAGCGGCGCCCCCCCCCCTTCTCACGTAAAATTAAAATGCCCGATAAACTAATCACGGCGATTCCTACGGCGAATAATATTTGTAATTAATCTTCCTCTAAGAAATTTAAAAAGGAATATGAACCGGGCCTAATTAATGTTTATGTTATGTATTAATAATAAAGATTTTTGTCGTCGTAAATTATGAAAAATATAAATTAATATTTAATGGGACTATAAATATAAAAATAATAATAATAAAAAATTTATCGTCGATTATAAAAGAATTAAATTAATGTTTAAAGGGACTATATATATAATAATAATAAAAAAATTTATCGTCGATTATAAAAGCATTTTATTATATTTAATTATATATTATATTATAATTAATGTTTAATGGGACTATAAATATAATAATAATAATAAAATTTATCGTCGATTATGAGAGCTAATTAATGATTACGCTAGAGAATTTAACTAATATTTGAATGGGACTCTATTAATAATAAATAAAAAAAAATTTGTCGTCGTGTAACTATTAATAAAGATTTTGAAATTTAATTAATATTATAATAAAAATAAAATGTCGTCGTTAACTTTTGATAGAGAATTTGAATGTTTATATGGGGCTCGATTAATAATAGATAACACAAGGGAACAAATTTTTATTAATTTTTTGTTGCATGGAGTTTTAGGCCTGTTGTTTACTAATTAGAGGTTGGTGATTACAAATCTAGCCTCAGTTTTTCTCCAGCACCTTTTGTTTTTGGCAAACAGCTGATAGACATATATTTGTACTAGTCACATTCAAACTTCAATTCAACTGAGTTGTTTAGTGAAAAAGTTTGTGCTCTTGTGTTAAATAACAATGTCCAAGTTAAGAAATATCTGTAGAAACGATCCAAACTATTTCTGTAACATTTGTGGTGAATATACATTCAAAAATTGTAGGCTAAGTGTGTCAGAGTTTATAACACAGGTATATTTTGATTACTTTGGATTCGCTTTGGACATCCGTGACAAGTACTGGATCCCTCATATGGTATGTAAAACATGTGTTGAGTCTTTGAGATTATGGGCAAATAAGAAAAGACCCCATTTTAAGTATCAAACACCAATGATTTGGCGGGAACCTAATAATCATCAAGATGATTGTTATTTTTGTGTGATTGATATTAATGGAATTAATAAAAATAACCGGTCGAAATGGTCTTATCCAAACTTGTTATCTGTTACTCGACCAGTCTTGTTCTCTGGCGATGCACCAGTACCCCAAGCTTCTTCATCTGTACAAAATGATCATGATATAGAAAAACAAAACTATTCTTCAAGTGATGAAAGTCGGACAAGTGATTCTTACCCTGATTTTACTTCTGAGTCCCAGCTCTTTAATCAGGAAGACCTCAATGCATTAATCAGAGATCTTGGTCTTTCTAAAAAGACATCGGAGATTCTAGCTTCTCGATTAAAGCAAAGAAATCTTTTAACCCCAGAAACAAGAATTTCATACTATCGTAACCGAGAGGCAGAATTGCTGTCATTCTTTTCTAAAGATGACGACTTTGCTTTTTGTTCAGATGTTCCTGGTTTATTGAAAGCAATGGGAGTACAGAAGTATGATCCAAATGAATGGCGTTTATTTATTGACTCCTCTAAACGTAGCCTGAAATGTGTACTTATGCATAACGGCAATAAGCTGGGTTCGATACCGATTGCACATTCAACTACAGTCAAAGAAGAATATGCTACTGTAGCTTCTGTAATGGATAGAATCAAATACAACGAACAAAAGTGGTTGATAAGTGTTGATCTAAAAATGGTGAATTTTCTTCTTGGACAACAAGGTGGATATACAAAATATCCATGTTTTATTTGTTTATGGGACAGCAGAGCTAGGTCTGAGCACTGGATTAGAAAAGATTGGCCTTCCAGGCAATCTATGGTTCCGGGACAACTGAATGTAATAAATGAGCCCCTTGTGCCCACGGATCGAATAATACTGCCACCTTTGCATATCAAACTAGGGCTCATGAAACAATTTGTCAAAGCTTTGAACAAGGGTGGTGATTGCTATAAATACATCTCTAAGAAGTTCTTTAATTTGAGCCAAGAAAAAATTAAAAATGGAATTTTTGATGGTCCCCAAATAAGAAGGTTGATAAAGGATGAAAACTTTATTAGTTACATGACTGATATTGAAAAAAATGCCTGGAATGAATTCGTTTGGACTGCTCAAAATTTTCTGGGAAACAAAAAGGAAGAAAGCTATGCGGAGCATATTGAACTAATGTTGTTACACTTCCAGCAGCTTGGTTGTAATATGAGCATCAAAGTACACTTCCTCCACAGCCATTTGGACCGTTTCCCTGAAAATCTTGGTGATCTGAGTGAAGAACAAGGGGGACGGTTCCATCAGGACATTCGAACTATGGAGGAACGTTACCAAGGTCACTGGAATGCTCACATGATGGCGGACTATTGTTGGAGCATTAAAAACAGCCCCCGTGAACCGAATCAAGCCAGAAAATCTTACAAAAGAAAATTTTTTGATATGTAGTGGTAATTTTTTTAATAGTTTTCTTAATAAAAAATATTTTCATCTTAAAAAACAGTTTATAATTATAACCCCAAAAGTAAAGCTGATACAAACAAACTGACTTCAGATCTTAAATCAGCACCTCGAGGAAGTAGAATATTAGTCAAAATATTTCATGCAACAAAAATGTTGTTCCCTTGTGTAATATATATTATCGTCGTTAACAATGGATAAAAATAATTAATATTTTTATGGGACTCTATTAATAATAAAAAATAAGTTGTCTTCGTTTAACTATTACAAAAATTTTGAAAAATAATTAATATTTAAATGGGACTGCATTAATAATAAAAAATGAGTTATCGTCGTTAAGTATTGATAATAATTAAGATTTATATGGGACGCTATTAATAATAAAAAATTTTTGTCTTCGTAAATTATGAATGATTATGAAAAATAATTGATATTTATAAGGGACTATAATAATAATGAAAAATAAATTGTCGTCGTTAACTATTGATAATGATTAAGATTTATATGGGACTATATTAATAATAGAAATATAAAAAACTTTTGTCGTCGTTTAGCTATTGAGAAAAATTTTGAAAATTAATTAATATTTAAATGGGACTATATTAATAATAAAAAATAAGCGTCGTCGTTGTGTATTGATAAATATAGTGAAAATAATTAATGTTTATATGGATTATATTAATAATAAAAATATCAAAAAATTGTGTCGTCGTTAAATATTGAGGAAGATTATAAAAAAATTACCTAATGTATTAATTGTTGTATAAATTAAAAAATAAACGATTGAGAATTGAAAGTATTACTACGGATTAATAATAATATTATTGTGTTGTGAATTATATTATAAATATTCGGTCCCCATTTGAGTCCCAAGATTGATCACGTCCCTTGGTTGATTATTGACCATTGAGTCAGATGGATTTGATATTAAAGTAGATGAGTCCATATGTGTCCCGATTGTGTCCCAAAATTAAGGTCCCAAATTAAAGGTCCCAATTTGAGAGTAATGTTGAATTTGCCCGTGTGTCCCAATTATAGAGGATTATGATTGATAGGAAATATATATATATATATATACATATTTTTTTTGACTTGAGAAAAAGGAAATTTTAAGAAAAAATTAAATAAGTAAATTTATAGTAATTAAAAAAAAATCTCATACAAGTCTGAGTCCCTTGTATGTCCCAATGTTGCCCTGAGAGAGCAAATATATTTGTAAAATAAAATGAAGGATGTTGACACTTTAGTGAAAGTGAATCCTATCTGTAGAGAGATAAGAGATAATCTTGAACTTGGCTAACTATTGTTGTTTTGTATCTTATGAAATAAATACTGTAATAGAGGTTAAATATCTTGAATTTGAAATTGATTCTGTTTTTTAAGTTTCAGATTTTTTTAAATATATATATATATATATTGATATATATGATATTGTAAGAAGATGATACAAGATGAGATACTTCATTTGGGTTTAATTTGAGAGAAGTATTTTATATTTTTTTTTTTATTTGTAACCTTGATTTATTTTATTGATCATCTATATATATATATATATATATATATATATATATATATATATATATATATATATATATATATATAATTGATTTTGTTTAAAGAAATAATATGTTATCTTGTATATATTTTGTATGAAAGGAATTTGTGATTTATGTCTGTAAAGTGTTGTAAATCTGTTATGGGCAACGAAGAAAACAAAAATAATAATGGCCAAGTTTCTTCGAAATATTATATTGGAGTATTTTATGGATATGTTATATATGATATTATTAGTGTGAATATATGAATTATGATTATGTTTGGTATAGAAAAATTGAAGTAATTGCTTGATATTATGATTAAACGTTAATTAATTGATTGAGATATGATATTATGATTATGTACAATTTATGATTATGTTTTGATATAGGAAAGAATTTAATTAATTGATTAATATTATAATTATGATGATTATGTACAATGTAATTGAAGATGTTGGCAGGCATCTTATGTTGTCAAATGATAGAAATTATCAAAGTTTAATTTACAGATAGACAACATTGTTCGAGCTATGTTGCAGAGTACACTGAAAAAAGACTCGTGCGGAATCACGGTAAACTACATTTTGATTCTCGATCTTGTTTGTTTATTCATTTAACGTCACTTTATGCTGCTATGGCTAATCGGACGATGCTACAGTGGGAGCTCGAAATTTTGCCTATCCAGGTTTAATTAGGATAGGGGTTTTTAACAAGTACCTGACATCGTACAGGCTCGGGACCCCCGTTTAACGTCCCTTCCGAAGGACGGCGTAACTAAGGATTTTTTACTCCCTTAAAAAAATCCTAGGGCCACCTGCCGGGCTACGAACCCGCGTGATTCTCGATCTTCAATCATCAATCCAGAGATAATCCAGAGATCTTGCAGGAACGTCTCAAGAAAAGAAAAACGGTGAGCCAGAAAACGTCGAGACTGGACTTCAGGGACCACCACTTCACATCAAGAAGACACAAGTATTTGTAAATTATTTAGTATTTGTATAAATTCAATAATTAATATGGGGATAGTTAAAATAAGTTTTATTTTTACTAATTGATAAATGTAGAAAATTGTAAAAAAAAATTTTTAAGATATTGATTGAAAATTAATATGAGAATCATTAAAAACAAAAAAGAAAGAAAGAGAAAATAAATAAAACTGAAGTTTTTTTTTACATGTATTTAAGTTGATTTTCGGCTTTGCCAAAAGCAAGATCAACTTATATAGATGTTTTTTTGTTTCAGTAGTTAAAAAAAAAATATAATAAAATAAAATATTAATTAATAAAGAATAAAAGGGACTGAATTATATAATAAATTGAAGTTTTGAATTATGTATTATTGAATTGAATTTATGGATATTTGGAATTTAGAATGAATTGAATTGTCTACGAATATTGATTAAAATGTGGTAATTGGATACTTTATTTTTTGAGAGTTGAAAAAGTTTGAAATTTTTTTTGGAAAATTAAATTGAATATGATGAATATTTTGAATTTGAAATTATTTGAGTTGTATAGAAGTATTGGTATATAAAGTATATATTACAGAGGGATCTTGAATTGTAAAGAAAAATTTTGATGATGGATTTTAATTCAGTAATTGATTCATATGCGTCTTCGTGTTAAAATGTGCAAGTGGTCTCTAGATTTAAGATACTTTTAGTACTATTAATTTAGAATAATTTGTGTTTGTATTGGGTGATATGTATATATAAATCAAATAATAATTAGAAATCACCACATATTACACCCCCACACATTCTATTTTATGGGCAGAAATTTTGATGGTTAGTTTCCATAAATTAAGGGTCCCACATTTTACTCAGATGTGCTTCTTCCTGCATTTTGATGATTAATATGACCTTGGGTCCCTTCAGTGGCGTGGAAAGGATATGTGGAGTATTTGTGTCTTTCCTTCAGATGGCACGGGCTAACTGAATGAATGGCAGTCCCATTCATGAGGTTAATCCTGTTGGCCTGATCCTGTCGGAGGATGGTGCTGGTCTATGGATCTGGTGGCCATTTTCCATACCCTTCCTGGGGTAGGCGTGAGACACAATTCCACCCTCATCCATCCTCAACATTGACACACATTGACGACATGGTAAAGATTTTTGTGTTGGGATAATATATATATACCCATACCTGGATACCCACGCTCCTCTCAAATCCATAACCTTCCGCCACCCTCCTGCTCCTTGGATGTGTCAAAAAATTAAAGACCTGCAAAGGAAACGTGATGCTGCTCGTAGACGCTTTAGACGCACTAGGCTTACCGATGACTACCAAGCGTTCAGGGCTCTTCGCAATTTGACACAATCTACAATCAGACAAACAAAATCCAAATACTTCCACGAAGCCCTTTCCACTGCTCCCGATCCTAAATCTAAATGGCAACTCCTACGAAAGCTCGCCCTTTGCAATCCAACATCCTCTAGAGCCTTCCCCGCTTCTCCTGACGAAATGAACTCATATTTTTTGTCTGCCTCAATTAACTCATCAAAATCCCCCTCCTCCGTCTTTTCATCAACGCCATCTTTCAACCCCGACAATTTCTATTTCTCAGACATATCACCTACAGACATTATTTCCTCCGTTCTTAAATCCCGCTCCAGTTCTACCGGATTAGATGAGATACCCGTCAAACTACTCAAATTATGCCTCATTGATATCCTACCTGTCCTACTTTTCATATATAACTTCTCACTACAAAAAGCAGTATTCCCGACTTCCTGGAAAAAATCCCTAGTCCATCCTATTAATAAAACCCCAACCCCATTATCTCCCAAGGACTACCGGCCAATCTCCATACTTTCCAACCTTTCCAAACCTCTCGAAAGAATAGTCCAGTCTCAAATATCAAATTTTCTCGAACAGTCCAAACTCCTCGTTCCGCTTCAATCAGGCTTTCGCCCTGGTTTTTCCACTCAATCTGCCCGTACCAAAATCACCAATGACATATATAAAGCCATGGACAACAGACAAATAACCGTGCTAATCCTCCTAGACTTTTCTAAAGCTTTCGATTCCTTAGACCATTCTATCCTTTTCTCCAAACTAAAGTCATTGTCTTTTTCCTACAGTTCTATTCTATGGTTCCAATCCTTCCTCTCTGATAGGTCCCAAGCGGTCTCTATGCCCAACCAACCCCTTTCCTGTTTCCGTACTCTATCCTCAGGTGTGGCTCAGGGCTCAAGCATCTCTCCTCTCCTTTTCAACTGTTACATCAATGATCTTCCTAAATCTGTTCACCACTGTTCCTACCATCTGTATGCTGACGACTTCCAAATCTATTTATCCTTTCCTCCATCCGGGCTTTCATATGCGTTCGCCAGTATTCAGCAAGACCTAGATCGAATCAGTACCTGGGCAAAGCTGAACAAACTGGAACTGAACGCAATGAAAACCCAGGCCATCGTTCTAGGTTCCAACTCTCTCCTTGCAACTATCCCCACCCTTCCAACATTAATCCTAAACGACCACCCCATCAGTTTCAGCTCCTCCGTTAAAAACCTAGGCATTACCATCGACCAAAACCTTTCCTGGAAACCACATGTCACCCAAATATCCCGACGAATAATTAGTTCCCTAAAATTATTCCATCGTTCTCGGCATCTCCTTACTCAACCTACTCGGAAGCTGCTCGTATCATCCCTCATCTTCCCCCACTTCGACTACTGTAGTGTGGTATACGGGGGCCTCTCGAAAATGCTTGAGAGCCGCTTAAAAAGAATAATGAACTGCGCTTTAAGATTTGTCCTTGGTACTCCGAGGCGATCCCGGGTGTCACATCACTATGATGAGTTAAAGTGGCTCTTCCCTCCCATCAGTAGACAATATTTCCTTAGCGTTTTTCTATACCAATCCATCAACTCGCAACACCCTTCATATATCTATAGTCTCCTCCCATTCAAATCCTCTGTCCAGCTGCACAAAACAAGATCTCGCCTTTCCGATTTCTACATTCCTTCCCACAGAACTAAGGCATTCGAGCGCTCCTTCCTCGCCCGCTCCACCACTGTTTGGAATTCAATCCCTCCTTTCATCCGCCATTCCTCTTCACTAGCTTCATTCAAATCCCTGCTTTTCCATCATCTCTTGGCATCTCAAAAAGTCGCTCTCCAAGCAGGTCAAAGGTATGCTTGAATATAACAGTATTGTAAACTCGATCCCGCTACCCTTGTTTTGTTTATTTTTCCTACATCAACGATGATACCGACTTTTTAAATATATTATCGCATACTATGCCAATCAATTATTTTAGTTAGTAATTTCGTCATCAACTACTGTATTAATATTATTAATCATTATTTTGGTAATATAAATATATTTATTTTTTACAATTAGTTAAAAAGCAGTCAAGTTCGTTGTATTTTACTTATTTTTTTTTCTTATCTATTTCTATTTTTACAATGTTTTTGTTCACACTTGATTATTTCATGATTTGTGTTATTATGTAGCCTTCTGGCCAGATGAATGTTATGTTTTTTTAATTTGTCCATTATTGTTATTCTAAAGGGACTTGGTCCCAGAATAAAGTTTATTTTCTATTCTATTCTATTCTATATACATATTTTTGGTGTGTGTGTCTACCATAGATACAGAACTTATAGCATATAGACAAGACAATTTGCACATCGAATTTTGGTTGCTGTCCAACTTAGCTTTGTTTGCATAGCATATGTTCTATCAAAAATTGAAGTCATCAATTTTTTTTCTCAAGAGGGGGGGTAATGTGGTGATCTATATGAATTATTATTAAATTATTAAAGATTTATTGTGAACTTTTAACTTATAAGAATTATTATAGATTTAAGCATTGACAATTGTAACATTGACCTGCGATGTTTTTAATGTTGGATCTACGAATGTTTATTAAATAACGACTTGTCATTGGTCGGACGAAGTCAGGGAGAGGAGAGGGGGTAATTTTGGCTTATAACAGCGCCTTTTAATTCGCTCACTCTCATCTCAGATCTCAGCTAGCCAGGTGCCCTACTGACCTCTCTCTTCAGACCATTGCTCAGGCTTGTATCAGACATAATTATTTGATGTATGAATATTATTTGCATGTGTATGTATATATATGTATAATTTGAAAATATATTTTATTTTTGGGTCCCTTATTTTTTGTAACTGGCTTATTGCTTCTCCTATTTTCGGTCCACGAACCTTTTGAGCTCATTTAATATTTTCAGGGAGAAGGGCCATTACAAGTTGAATTAAAAAAAATATTCCGGTACCGGGAATCGAACCCGGGCCTCCTGGATGAGAGCCAGGTATCCTAGCCACTAGACCATACCGGAAGATGATTTCAAAATACCTTATTAAAAGTTATGTAATTATAATATTTAAAATAACGTATTCACCTAAGGGATATTTATTTAATAATATTTTAATCAACGAGCTGTTTCAGATAGAAAGAACTACTATTGTAAGAAGAATTAACAGTAGCACCAGCATAGGTCCAATACAATAGAGTACTGGGGAAAGATGAAAACTCATGCAAAGAAGAAATGATATCGAAGGTAGATACTAAGTGCCCAAATTGCTGTAAAAAAAAAATTATTAGATACCTTACTTGCTGAAATGTACTTTGTGGATCAACTTAAATATCATATTCACGTACACAACAAAATAAAATCGAATATCTTATATATAAAATATCCGAATATCTATATAAAAATCTTCAAAACAGAACTATTTAAAAATAATCACCATAAAAATACAATCGAATAAGCTTCTATAAATTGAATATCAATCAAAACAATTAACTAGTCCCTAGTGATAACAATGTTGTTTTTCTCTCCGTTAAAAAAGTTATTTGAAACTTGTCAAACAATATAAAAAAAATTATTTTATTTTATTTTTTATTAATTGTTATAATTTTAAATATTTGTATTTTGAAGAGAAAATATATGTCCAGGGCCGGGATTCGAACCCGGGTCTCCCATGTTTCCGTCATGGTGCTCTGCCACCTGAGATATCTTGGTTCGCACCTCGGTCAGACAAATCCATTATCTTCACTGATCCCACATGACTTATGTCATCAAGATCCTAATAAAAAGTAAAGTTGAATGAACATTCTTCCCCTTGTACACATCGCAAATCGTGAGAACACGAGGATATGGGATCAGTTAATCTCCATTCTTATTAATGTAAGGTAAAAGTATAGAAAAAAAATTATGGTCAGTTAATTTAATTAGAATAGGGATCTTTGGCGAGTACCTGACAATGCAAGGGCTTGGAACCCTCCGTCATTAACATTCCAAATTAAATCATACCCATCATTTATTATTTTGTACCCTCCAATTGTTTTCCAATAGAACAATACCCTTATTGTTTTCGTCTAATTTTTGTTACCAGCACTTCCATTTTCGAAACTTAAACTTGATACCTATAAATAAGCTTTCACTAGTTGATTAGTCATAATATACAATTTTTACACAGTTAGCAATTTTTACAGGGTTAATTGTCAAAGAAATTTCTAGCATTTCACAATTATTAACATTTTTTATTTTTTTAATTTGGCTTTTCCTAAAGAACACACTTAGTGCAGTTAGTGACTTTAAAAAAAAAAAATGAAATAGTCACACTCAATAAGTATCATCACACTTTAGTAAATATTATTGCTATAAAAATACATTCATCCCATATAAACGAAGACAAAAAAATATGCACGAAAGCAACAGATAATTTAAAAAAATAACTTCTTCTTTCGCATCACCCTTGTGGTTCCTTTCAGCGTAGGGGAGCGTTTAACCAGGACTGCCACTCTTCCCTGTTCCTCTAGCTAGGTTCGTTGCCTGGCGGATATTTTTGCTTCTTTTCCTGCCCAAACGCTCGACATATTCCAGATAGGACATTCTAGGGCGTCCTCGTGGTCTTCTACCTTCAGAGACGTAGTCCATTAAAAAATAACAAAAATAAAAATAAAATTATCATATAATGATAAGTGAGCTAATTTATATTAGAAATTACAATCAATGTCAAATAATTATTATTATTATAAAATTCACTCCATATAAAAACATGTTATAAGAAAAAAGTAGGAATGAACAAAGTGACTAAAATGAATTTTTTAAAAATTAAAACGATAATAATATTAATATATGAAAGTAAGTTATTATAATGCAATTGGGAAAAACCACAATGCAAAGCCTTATGTTTCAAAAATACACCCACTTACCAGTCAACGTTTCGCCTATTCAGGCATTATCAAGACACCAAAAACAAAAAAGGGGGTTATGTGAATCACATCTCGAAGAAAAAGATGCAATGCATCCCAACGGTCAACAGCCCAAACAGGCTTCAAACAAACATTTGAAACATAAGGCTTTGCATTGTGGTTTTTCCCAATTGCATTATAATAAATAATAGTGTTTCTTTTTGAGTTTTTGGCTCTATTTTAGTGAAAGTAAGTTATCTTAGATATAATCAGTTTTATTATTTTATTTTATTTTTGGTTGAATCTGAATAGACGAATGTAGCTAATCTTGAATTTGATAGTAACTTTTGATATTTTTAACTTCTTATCTATTAATTATGACTCTAAAAAAAATTCCTAAATTTAGATGACATTGTTTTCAGTAAGTATGAAACGACGGGATTCAATTCAGGCTGAGAGAAACTGACGTCAGGAGTCAGCTATTTTGTTAATCTGGGTCCTGTTGCCTTTGCAGGAACAAACAAGCTTTGTTTCCACTAACAAAGGCCCTTAATTAACAAAATTTAGACCCACGCTTCTTTTTCAAGTTGTTTAAAAATCACCACAATACACCTACTTTACAACATAACGCTTCATTAGTATAATGTTAAAGAAATTTTCTTTGCACTAAATTCATAAATATTTTGTTTATCTGCTAACAACAGATCAACTAAAAACAATATTAGCATTTTAAAAAAATTAAAAAAGTTTCCAAAAACCAAAGTTTCGTTCATATGTTTTTTATGATAAAAGCAAAACTAAAATATAAGCTTGAAGATAAATAGAAATAATAAACTCATTAAGTAAATTTATTAAACATATAAATGCATGTGAATTTCATTGTTAATTAATTTCTGTATTTAAATTCCGCTTGGTATTCCATTTATTCTGGTTTTAATATATAATTAATCTTATTTTCTATACGGTAAGAAATTAAGTCAATTATCTAAAATTTATTATGGCCAAATAAATAATATTATATGACATTAATATTAAATAATAAGTAAATTAATTTAATTTACTGGGGGACCTGCTTGCAAAAATTAATACCCACCAATCATCTCCGGTATGGTCTAGTGGCTAGGATACCTGGCTTTCACCCAGGAGGCTCGGGTTCGATTCCCGGTACCGGAATATTTTTTTCTGATTTAAGTGGATTATTTTTATTTTAATCATGTATAAATTATTTTTTATTAATTAATAATGTTTATAATTAATTGAAAAAAACAATTTTTTAATAAAATAAAAATTGCATCAATATATAACAATATAAATAAAAAAATATAATTAAAAAAGAGAATTAAATAAAAAGAAGAAAATTAAATCAAAACATTTATTAAGTATCAACTATAAATATCTATATGGAAGTCTTCAATTTCAATATTAATAACAATAATCTGATATAAAAGCACAATCAATTTATTTTTATTTATGAAAATATTTATTTTATTTTTATTATCATACTAGCATTTGCCCACGGCTTCGCTCGCGTGGAATTTGGTCTGCCACATAAAGTATGGTGAAATAATATCTTAAATAAATAATTTAATTTTCTTTTTAAATATAAGTTACTCGTACATCCAAAATTTCAGACGTCTAACTTCAAAACTGACGGAGTCTATACAATCGTTGAACCCCTATTATATTAAAGGAGAAACCCTTGGGGGTGGAATTAGCCGAATTTCCTTGTTAAATTATGCAAAGAACCTATCTGCAAATTTCAAGATGCTAAGTTCCTGATTTGCCTTTAATTATGTAATATAATAAATTCTCCACAGTAGCTGAAAAACTGTAAGGGAGGGCACGTGTCCCCCCCCCATATATCCGCGCTTGCTATAGCCTATGTATTATTCTGGTGTATAACCTATATTACTGTACAGCTTCATCCAAATCCACCAAGTAGTTTGTGCGTGAAAGAGAGACAAACATACTAACTTTCACCTTTATAATATTAGTAAGATTAGTAGGATATCAAATCAAATAGTTTCAGTCATGTTCTTTCTGTTATCTTAACAACTATGATCATGAGATTTGCTTTTCAATATGTCCTATGATGGATTTTCCACAGTACCTAAAAAATAGTCGGGGGGGGGGGCACATGCCCCTGTTCGCCCCCCTCTAAATCCGCGCTTGCTATAGCCTATGTGTTATTCTGATGTATAACCTATATTACTCTCAAGTTTCATCCAAATCTGTCCAGTAGTTTTTGCGTGAAAGAGAGACAAACATACAAACTTTCACATTCATAATATTAGTAAGATTTCTAAAAATAAATGTTTTTAATATTCATGCGTGAGAAGCCCAATTACATTTCATTTAATAATGAATACTAATTTACTAATATACAATGCAAATATATTTCATTCAAAAACCTGGAGCATGTACAAACTTGCTGTAAAGCAACGAATTATGTCATTTCTTATGTACCGAGTACATAATATTAACAATCAGGGTTTGTATCTAACAACATAATTTTTACTTTCTTTAAGTTTGTTGAATCTTGATAGATTTTTATGGTATCCTTATGGTTTTTGCTTTTAGTCAAGGAAAGATAAAAATGCATGTATTCGTTAATTTTTTAAATAGAAAGTAATGAAGAAGTATCAAAAATCAATCTTTATCAAATCTTTAAATAGCGCATACGGATTCGAAAGTAAATTAATTTATGTGTTTTAAAAACGTTCCTCAATATAATCCAATTTTTTTAAAGTTTTCAATCCATTCTTTTCCAATCATTAAAAAATTAAATGACGTATCAGGTACATTTTTTTCTAATAATTTTCATGTATAAAACAAACTCTATTATTTAAGATTAATTACGGATAAAATATCAGAAATTAATTAATTTTATTTACTGATTTCTTCTTAGGGGAGGTTTTCAAAAGAAGGTGGAAAATACAATATGTGTCAAATGAAATTTGTATAATTTCTTAAATAAATATTTTTATTATTATTTACTGATTTCATTGGGACCAGCTAAAAAAATTAAATAATCATCAAATATCTCCGGTATGGTCTAGTGGCTAGGATACTTGGCTTTCACCCAGGAGGCACGGGTTCGATTCCCGGTACTGGAAATTATTTTATTTTTTTGTAAATTAATATTTTTTCTATTTGTTTGAAAGTTTAATATAAAAATATGTGTATATTTCAAAAAGAAGCATTACTAAATGAGCTTCCTGGACACTAAAAACAGAATTTATTAGGATTAATTACACAATAAAAACAAGCAATTCCAATCCAATAAAGAAAATTAAAACAAAATTTCAAAATTATGCTATCCAGCACTCCTACATGTGTAGTAACCTTCAGTTATATTTTAGAGTCGCCGTAACACATTTAATAATAATAATTATTATTATTAGTCGCAAAGCTCCTAAAGTGGAAGACGCTAAGTAAAGATGGTTCACGTTTGGAGCTTTTTTTCTTCTTATTTGCCCACCAGGTTTTCATTCTTTGCGAGGATTCAGGTTTTCTTTTTTCACTCCATTTTGTTCCAGTTCTCGGCCGTTTCGTCTTTGGCTTAACCTCCCATTTTTCACTTTAAGTTTAAAGTTGTTTCTTGTTTTCATGTCTTCATAACGAGATTGGCTAATTCCAAGCCTTTCTCAATATTTTGGACCCATTCCCTTCCATTAAAAAGGGATGCTACGTATATTACTATTCTTTTTGTAAGTCTGTGATCGGGAAGCCGCATTATGTAGGCATACAGGTACGAAGTATTTTCCTCACGTCTATCTCTATGTCTATATTCTTCAATTTTAGATGCTCTCTGTAATCTATACCCTTCTTTGATCGATCTTGGTCCCAGAATTTTCCTAATTACTTTCCTTTCCTCTTTCTTGAGATTTTCTTTATTGAGCTTTCTGCAATCTGTCATGCTGTGAATATTTTTCAAAAATGATTTCTCATAGATATATAAATGCGGTACTCCATTTAATAATAATAATAATAATATAATTTCAAATTACAGATTATTAGACATGCATTTATGTTTATGTCCATATTGATTTTATTATTGCTGTAAACCATGATGGTTTATAAATTGGAGTTTATGAACCACTCTCTCCTACTTTAATAAAATAAATGTTTCTGAAATTAAGGCAAGAGTGATATGAATAAATATTGCTTCAGACATAAATGTACAAAGTTACTGTAATGCAATGAATTGTATTATTTCCTAGGACCAAGTTCATAATATTACCAATGATTCCTGGAATTTAATAATATTGGGTCGTTTTCATACGGTTTAATCATATTGGGAATCTTGACACAATTTCAAAATAACGTATTAAAAACAGCCTGCATTGGTCAATCGGAAAGGACCTATACTCTTATGCCGCAACGCCTGACATCATGTTTCATGACAGACAATGAAGAAACTAAACGAGCTGAGTTACTAAATCCTCCGACCGAATTCTATTTGTTCAGAAAATAGGCTGACTTTATTCGAGATAAAATGTTGGAAAATAATTCTCAAATAAAAAACGAATTCTCAAACTTTGTTTCGTAATGAAACCATGATTTTTTTTTCCAGATCTAGTGTCGAAAATTTGATAAAACGTTGCGGAAAATGTAACGTATAGAAAATTTAGATAAATATTTTGAATAAAAATGTTTGGATTTCATAAAGTTGTTTACTGAATTCCTTTGAAAACGAACATTACATATGAAACTACCCGATATTTATTTACCTCTATTAAATTTGTCAAAATCTTCGATTAAAGTTTCCCCTATCCGGTACTTTTCAATCTCCGAATGAAGGTATTTTCGCTTTAAGTGAAGGGAAAATTAAAAAACGACATATTCAATCAATCATTTTTTATGATTAATAGCTGAAAAGTAATAAAGAAGTAAGAAAAATCAATCCCTATCAAGTGATACTGTTAGTTGCATAGTTTTATAGGGCACTATAAAAAACTAAAACTGTAACACTAGTTATACCAAAAGAGGATTAACAGTTGATAAAGGAAGGAGGGGGGGAGAGGAGGGAAATATTGCTTTTCCTCTGCATTTCATGCTCTGCCAGTCACCCTCTTATTTTTTTTTTCTGATCCACGTCTCCTCTTCAGCTAAGAATAATTGAATCCAATCATTTTTGAGATGTTTTTTGTTCATTTTTTTGACGGCTGGCGTAAAATGGGTCTGAATTCATCCGAATAGGTTTTAATTTTTTGTCTTGTAAATTACGCTAGAGTAAAAAAAAATCCCTTTTAATAAAAGGGAAGGGATATTTACTTAGAAACTGAATTCAAAATTGTTTTCTTATACCTCATCGTTTATTAAAGAAGTAAATTGCGCATACGCAAGCTTTTAATTCCCTACGTGTTAGATCGTCACAAAAAAACTATATTATATAATATTGATTAAGTTTTTTATAGTCAACTGTCTTGAAGCTGTATGAAACAAACTTATTTCAATCCAGTCTTAAAATTTTAACTTATACTTCATTTATTTTGTATAATTTACACAAATCATGTCTCATTGCTGAATCAGCCTCATTATATCTGTTAGAGAATGAGCGGTAACAGAAATTAAGTGCGTATATGCTCAGAGCTTTTGGCTTAGTACTTACAGGTAGTTTATATAAAGACTCCACCTTTGGTTAGAAGATTGCGGCAACTATGATAGAGTTTTAGGATAAAAATTGAACGTGGATAGATGTAGAAAATATGATTCCAGAAGAGGGACTGGTAAAAAATACATTACAGAAGATTAATGCGTTGATATTTTAGGTAAAGGTAAGGGAAGCTATTAATGGGTCTCAGAAGGGATTTGGAACCCTTGGCACTAGTCTGAACCTTAGCGTTTCGCCTTAATCCATATATGTCAGCCGATGATCTGATCAAGATCTTCTTGAATCATCATTTATAATTCTGAAGGAGAAAATGATAAATATATATTTGGGAATCATCGACATAAGATTGAAGTGGTGAATGGGGGTAATAAATTATGATTATTGTTAATATACGAGTAGTATGGATGTTGTTAATATACGAGGAGGTGAAAAAATTAACATTGATTAAGTATGGTACATTGATAAAGGTAGGACTGAAACAAAAAAATAGAACTATTGGAAAATTAAAGGATTTTAATTTGGAAAACAGAGGGGAATGGTTAATGGAATCAAAGGTTTTCAAGAAATCAAGGTGTACGAATATAAATATGATACTCTAAAAATAAGAGTACTGCATACACAAGTTACGGATTTAAATCAATTTTTGCTCCCCAAACTATTTCCGTTCAGACTAAATCCTCGACACACAAGGCAGAAAAGTATCTTGGAAAAAAGTCAATATTTGAAATTTTGGAGTTATCCTCTATTGGTACCAAACGCCTTATTTATAACATTACTCTTATTTTTACATATTACCTTAAACACCGTTTTATGGAATATTTTTTTATTATGGATTTTTTTATTTTTAAAAATGTTATTTTTCTTATTATATTTTCAGTAATAATTACATTTTTTTTTTTAAAAATCCGACATTGCTTAAATCTGGCACATGGTTCAAGGTCAATAATAAGTCTTCACACACCGTTTTAAAAATATGGCATTATTTTTATAGATAGTTTCCTTCCTTAATTCCCTCCATTTGAAAACAGGACATGGAATCTAACACGCCTTATTCTTTATGAAAAGTTTTTGGTCTACCGTTAATGATGTAATCCGAAAATACCAAACCCTAATAAGATGGCTTAAGCTGGATAAGAATTGTTATTATTAAATTACAAAAAAGGGGGAAAACTAAACAAGTTAACAAGGGAGCGTTGAATGGAGCTGATGAAGTGGCTACAAGAGAGTTGGTAGCTAAGGCCGGGGGAATACAATCATGTGACTCCTTGAAAGGCTACTTGTTAAGAGAGATTTTTAATGGGGCACCCCTCCGCTGAGGATTCGCCGCCCCCACGGTCCCCGGGTAATTGAATCACAGCCCAGCAGCTTCCCGATGTCAGGAGTCTAGGGGAGGTTAGTCTTCATATCGGCCCTGAGCATGAGCTTATAACTATATCATACAAAATCAACTTCTGTATAAGCTCACGAAGTGAATCCATTCAGGTGTTATATTCACCCACAATCTATAGGGCCGTTTCATTTGAAATGTTTTTTTTCAAAAGAAAGATTATTTAGTAAAACAACTTTATGAAATCAAAACATTTTTATTCAAAATATTTACCTATAATATTATAAATTGATAACGTGTTATCCATTTTCCAATCCGAAAAAAAAATGGGTTTTGTAATGAAATAAAGTCTCAAAATTATTTTTTGACTTGAAAATCATATTAAAAAATTGTATCCTTTAGGATATTGTCCCGATTTCTGAACAGATGGTGATAAGCTGTATAAGTAATGGTTGGATATAAGTCTAGCGAATAAAGAGGGTGTGTGAGGACTTCGTATCCCAGCTCGTTTAGTTTCTTCACTGACTGTCCTGAAACATGACGTCTGGCGTTGTCGTGTATGAATGTAGGTCCCTTCCGATTGCTCAATTCAGGTTGTTTTTTAATGACATATTGTCGCATTAAGTCAATTTTCCTGCATTACGATGGGAAAATTTCTCAAACCAATAAGTACATTCGTTACAACACGGTTCTCCGAACGCGGCAGTGTTTCTTGTAGCTTACGCTACTAAGCGTCCAGGTTTAAACACTAAAAAAAAAATTGCATACTAAAGAGTGCTCGTTAAATTTTAGTGATAGTGAATATATCAAAAAAGAAATGTTTAATAACAATTTTTCACGATTTGTTAAACGTAAATGTAGCAAACAACATAACTGTACTATTTCCAATTTGAATTTTAGAAATAATAAAAAAAAAATCGTATTAAACGATCCAGCTTGCAAATATGTTTGCATCCCTTAATTCGTATTCAAATTTAATCATCCCTGTGAAATCTGTTTAAATCAATCATCTGATTGTCTATTACTTGATAAAGCAAATAATTACATAGCGAAGATAAATCATAAAACAAGAAATTAATCTTTATCATTTAAATCAACAAATAAACCAATATTTTAAGGAACATAATTCCTTTCCTTATTTTATAGGTCTTGTGTAATTTTTTTACTCGTTAAAAATAAATATCAAGTGAAAATTAAAAACGATAGAGAAAAATGGCTGACTTGACCAGGTGCTACGGTGGTTAGCACAGCTGCCTCAGCCGAACACAAAAGATCCCTCCAGACCGTTACTCAATAGTAGTCCTATAATACCCGGTATTATAGTATAAGAGTACTGTACTAGTTTCGTATCGTAAGTTCAATCTTAAAAAGTCGTTTCATTTTAAAAATATAAAATGTATTTTAAACTAAAATGTGTAATTTGTGTACAATATCATATTTAGATATTTTTTTTTCAAATATACTTTTAATTAATAGATTTCTTTTTTTTTCTTCATATTCTCCTATTAAGTTTATACCTATATATTACCATTTTATATCATTTGAAATAATATATTACATTGCATGTAAAAGTTTATTTCGCTTCCTTTTCTTACTGGATATTCAAAGATCATTGGTAGCAAATTAATAAAGGAAGATTAAAATTTCAATTTTAAGCCCTACAATTTTAAAAATTTTACAGAGCTCGTCCATATCTTTAGTTTCATTTATACATTTAGATATCAAATTTAATATTAATATCTCATTAACAAAGAATGAAAGATGTTCGTTATAGAATAAAATATGATGATCATAATTAAAAAATACATTTTTTATCAGTAATATGAGAAGATAAATAGGAAATGCATAGGTATAAAGAATACGTTATCTCAAAAAGATTTAAATGAATAAAACAAATGTAGTTTAAATAAATACATACTAAAAATATCGCTATATGTATGGAAAAATGTATGATATATTGAATAAATAAATAAAATCATACCCTCAAACTGTCCTCCAGCGAGTTGAAGGAATATTGTCCGCTTGCTAATTCAGTCGAGTAACGCCATTTAGTTTGCAAATGTTGAGAAAATTCACTTAATCTGGCCTGAGCTTGTGGTTCCTAATTAAAATGACTACAGTAATAGCTTCAAATCCTTAGCCACCTGATGCACTTAAACTCTCTAAATCGATTCACTTACCGCCACATATAGAGGTTCAATATTCGCTCACAATGGATAACTGTTGCCTAAAACGATTATTTTGAAATTAAAATATTTTCTCTATAAGCATTTCTTTGAAAATAACACTTTTTTTTAGCTCTATAGACTATATGAAACACAGTCTTGGAAGCCATGTTGGCCATAGAATTTATTAAATAAAGAAGCAGAATACAGAGTGGCGAAAGCTTAAAGATTCTGTCATCATCAAGTAATAACAAATGAAAAAAAAAGTGAATCTTGAAACATAAGATAAAAAAAAAGAATGTGACAGTAGAGGACTGAAAAAATTTCTCAGTAATGATGTGGTTTATGACCAAGAGGACTGAGTTTGTAATATGCATTGGGACTTTACTTTACATTTAAATTGGGACTTTACTTTCTAGTGGTCAGTATTGTAAACTTTCTTAACCTTCCTTCCTCTATTATATGTAGATATACGACCTCTGAAATATTGTAAGATAAGAGAGATAGAGTCTTATATATAAAATATATATAAATATATAAACTGTGGGGGTTATGTATAATTATGGAGGACAGTAGACTTGTTGTGACTTAACTCGTAGCGACAAAATGCGGAACTGATACCTACTTTTAATGCAAACGATAGATTTTTAGGGGTACAATTTTCTTCTTTGCAACCCATTACAAAATAATTTAAATAATTTTGGATATTTAAGGTGTTTCCTAAATTTGTTTGGCCGAATTTACAGTTTTTATAAAATGTATTCATTTAATCTATTTTATGCAGTAGTAATTTAAATTACTACTGCATAAAATACACTCTAGTGTCAAATAAAGGAAATAATATCGTTTACTGATGGCGAAAAAAAAGCGATGTAAAACGAAAAAATGAAATAGGGCATTAAAGCATTGATTGCTCTTGAAATAATAATAAGAAAAATATTTACAGGAAACTGACAGAGCCGTTGGTAAAGCAGTAATGCCCACTCAAGAAATGATGCTGATCCCTTTTACACCTCTTAAAAGCACTAAGTCTAAAAGAGCGATCCTTATTTCTGTTTTATCAAATCCCATCGTTGAGTGGGTCCTGACTTTTATAACAGTCCAGAACCTTTTTTTTTTCTCTCCAGTCCGTTATTAAAAGGTTTTTCATTAAAGAACTACGGTAACTCTAAAATTAACAATTCAGACAGCGAAGTGTAATTCAGGGTTATAGTGTTTCAGTGTACAATGAAGGAAAAAATAACTTACCCTCCAACCATGCTATCCATTACTCAACTAAAACTGGTGTGGAAAGTCCCACTTTCCCCCACTAGTGAGGGAAACCCACTTTCCCTCACTAGTGAGGAAAAGGAACAGCGACGTAGATCGAATTTGACAGTCAGCACTCTGTTATTTTAAATCTTAGATTATAATATTATTCATTTTATAGTCCTAAAATGTTAAAATAAATAATTTTTATTATATTTTTGTATCTGTTATCAGAATATTATTTCCCAAATAATAATAATAAATAAATGTTTCAATGAGTAAACCGTCCTAGAGTTATAATTTGCATGGTTAGTAATAGAAAATTGTAAAGTTTCACCTTTAATTTCTTAATTTCTTTTTTAAATGGTTGCAGGAAAAATATAATATTTAACACGTGAGAAAAGTGATTGTAACACCCTTGTTTAATTACCACACTCGCCTTCCGTTTGTGTGGTAAAATTCACTCGTGTGTAATAAAGTGGCACTTTCCTCACTTGTCATATAAATAACTACTCTTTTATTTGGTACTTTCAAGTTTACTTTAGAGAAAAAGCGTAAAGAAGAGAAAAGAGAAAATGTTTTGAGATGACTACAGTCCAAAAAATATAAGTTTATTCATTTAACGATGATAAGTTTATTCAATGATGTTATAGCTATCCGGACGATGCTACAGTTGGAGTCCTAATTTTTTTCAACGAAAAAGTCGAAAAAACACATATTCGTTCTTACTATGAGATAGTATTGTAATATCAGCATTTACCCCTATCAGCTCTCTTAGTATCATTTATCACTCACTGTCAGCAAATTTTAACGTGAAATAAATAACCGATATAATTTATTTTTCCCAGATATAAAATTGCCACATAAAACTATAAACCCAATAAAAAACATAATAAACACCAAAAAAGATAAAATACCACTCTTAGATAATATAAATGTAGTATATAACATTGACTGCAAAAATTGTGATAAACAATATATAGGACATACCAGTACACATCTAAAAAATAGATTCCATCATCACAGAAATAATCTGAAACCAAATTCAAAGACAAACACTGCACTATCAGCCCACTGCAAAAAAAGAATCACACACATTTAATTTTGAAAAACCACACATTTTACACAGAGAAAAAAATAAGATAAAAAGGAGATTTTTAGAAGCCTTATACATCAATGACAAAATAGATAATGTGGTAAATGATAGAAAGGAATCGAACGAAATAAGTAAATTGTACTCATCAGTGATTTTAAAGTTAAAAATGAAATAAATAAATATAGAAGTCTACAATCCGGCCCGGAGGACCAATAAATGTGGCGGCCGTCTGCCTTTCACATATTAAAAGGTTGAGCACGAACCGTCAAATAAATGTTTTGTTAAAATGGCTGGATAGTGCAATGGGCTCTTCTTGGAAAAAAAATAATGAGATGTATATAAAATAAAAAATAACTAAATGTTTATTGCTTATTCAAAATAAATTATGTCTTGTGAGAAACCAAAAATGAAAATAATAATATCTCACACACATGCTAATGACAAAAAAACAATACTAATGATCATAAATTGCTACAAAAAAAAAAACATCATAATAATTGCAATAAAATAAAAAAGACATAACAAAATAAAAATATTCTATACAAAAAAATGTTAATAAAAATTAAATGTATTTATAAAAAAGTAATAATAATCATAAAACCGTTAACAGTAGTTATTGCGTCCAGACAAAATTACATCGCTACCAGAATCGCATCGAGTGTTCCTACGCGGAAAGATGCTTCAATGCTGAAATGCGGACACGGTCCCAATATTATTCCACTGTGGACACTGAGGACGTAACGGCAGAACTGAAGAGAACTCTGCACCGTGTGTTAATCCCGTCTGGCGGTGCGAGTTGCCGTAATAAATAAGCAATTCTGTGTACGCATCGGCTGCTCACCTCGTATATAAACAAACTTGATATACTTTATACCTATTAATTTATACACTATTTACAAATTTATGAGTAAACATATTTAAATAAAAATAAAAATAGACTTATAAGGAAATCGAATCAAAAATGACTAAATAAGTCAACACGTATTTTTAAACAAAGAAAAACATTTTTTGACAAAAAAAAGTTTTTTACCCATTAGAATGAATGATTCAAAAATAACTTATACAATTTAAAAATCTCAAACCATAATTATAAAATTTTAAAACATTCTGGCTTTGTGGCCTCAACATCCCGCCCACCAAAATTTAGTTAAATTTTACTTTAATCTGCGTCGTTGATGGGCGTTAGTGCGACGAGTTTGGCTACTGGCCTTTTGTAGAGACCTGTGGAGGTGCGGATAGTGGCTACTCGCACGATTCCATCCTTGCCAAGGTGAGTTTCGGCCACTCGAGCTAATGGCCATGAGTTCAGGGGTGAGCCTGGCTCCTTGACGATGACCAGATCACCGATATTGAGATTGGGACGATCCTTCGTCCATTTTTTTTCTTTGCTGCAATTGATTCAGGTACTCCATCCGCCATCTCGACCAAAAGTGTTGAGCCTTTTGCTGAACGATCTTCCAACGTTGCAGGATGCTTTCATTGTCCGGGAGTTGTTCCTCTGGGATAGCGATGAGTGGCCTCCCAATCAAAAAATGACCCGGTGTCAAGCAATCCACACTGGTTGGATCAGATCCTTGAGGGGCTAAGGGTCTAGAGTTTAAGACTCCCTCTATGCGACAAAATAACGTTGCAAGCTCTTCGAAAGTAAGGGGGGTTTCCCCTATAACTTTGTGTAATATCGTCTTGCAAGATTTTATGCCAGCCTCCCATAGACCGCCAAAATGAGGTGCTGAGGGCGGATTGAAGGACCATTGAATCCCCTGCGGAACTGAGTGTTGGGTGATTTTCTCTTGGGCCTCAGAGGATCGTAACAGGAGCATCAGGTCTCTGAGTCGATTGGCCGTTCCGACAAAATTAGTGCCGCAGTCAGAGTGCATATGAGATGGTTTTCCTCTTCTGGCTACGAAGCGCTGAAATACCGCTAAGAAGGCGTCAGTAGAGCATTTTGAGACAACTTCTAAATGCACGGCCTTTGTGCTCATACATACGAAGAGGCATAGATATGCCTTTCCTAGGGATGCTTTTCTTCGCTGTGATTCCTTGATGAAGAATGGTCCGCCAAAATCAACTCCCACATGAGCAAACACTTGACCTTTTTCAAGCCGACATGATGGCAGATTGCCCATAATGGGAACTTGGGGTGAATGAGTGGCCTTATAGCATGTAATGCAATTAAAAACCCGTCGACGAATCAATCCTCTGGCTCCTATAATCCAGTATTTTTGCTGCAATATGTTTTGAAGTGAGGTTGGTCCTAAATGCATGTATATTATGTGGTAGTGATCAACAAGTAATTTTGCGAGGTGGCAACTCGCTGGTAGAAGGTATGGATGCTTGGCATCATAAGGTAGTGGTGAATTCTGAAGGCGACCGCCCACCCTGACCAAGCCCTCTCCGTCAATGAACGGCAGCAGGGAGCGGATGGCGTTATTATTGGATATTTTACCACGATCTTTTAAAAACTGGTCCTGTGTCAGTTTCAGAAGTAGTTTAGCGGCTCTGTTGTATTCAGGTACCGAAATCGTACCATGTGAAGTAGTTCGGTGCCGAAGTTTATCCACAAAGCGTAGTGTATAGGCTGTGGCGCGTACAAGCTTAGGATGAGAACTGAAGCGCTCCATCCAATCAATGAGGTTTGAGCTATCTGTGGTAGTCAACGTTGTACTACATTTTTTCTTTATTTCAGGCAGGTTCTCGGAGACTGCTGTGGTGAAGTAGGGCCAGTTGTCTTCTTTTGTTGAGAGCCATACGGGACCCGCCCACCATAATGGATGGTGGATGAGTTCTGAAGGTAAAATTCCGCGGCAGCTGCAATCTGCCGGATTTTCTTCGGAGCGGACATAATTCCATTGACTCCTTTCTGTCAGTTCCAATATCTCAACAACTCTGTGGGCTACGAAAGTGTTGAGTTTTTCAGGTGGAAGAGAAAGCCAACCCAATACGACTTGAGAGTCTGTGAAGAATTTGGATGTATTGATATCCAATTTGCTCATGAGAGGCTTGCAGGTTTGAAAGAGACGACTCAGTAACAGTGCCCCGGAGAGTTCTAGACGAGGTATAGTCATTGGCTTGACTGGGGCTAGTTTTGTCTTAGCCTTAAGTAACGATATTTGGCAGCCATTTGAAGTGACCGCGCGCAAGTATAGAACCGCTGAATAACCTCGTTCGGATGCATCGCTATATCCAACTATCGTGTATGACACCGGAATTCCTGTAGCGAAGTGACGAGAAATCTTGACTTGACTTAGCAGGTGGAGTTGATCAAGGAGTATATTCCATTTGTTACAAATTGTAGTTGGGCCGATGTCATCCCAATCTACCTTGGATTTCCACATCTCTTGCAATATTATCTTAGCGTAGAAAATTACGGGTGCAAGATATCCTAGGGGGTCATAAACCCTCGCGATGGACGACAATATTGCTCTTTTCGTGGGATTTCTTGGCGGCGTCTGAATCTCATAAGAAAATATGTCCTCCTTAGGATCCCATTGGATGCCTAACAGTTTGATACGAGAGTCTTCGTCATCAGACAGGCTAATACGTGAGTCGTTTACATCACATTCGCTTAATGTGTTAATCAGTTCTGGGCAGTTGGTTGACCATTTGCTAAGCTGAAATCCGGCTTTGCTCAGCAACGCTACTAAGTCTTCTTTTAGTTGTATGAGCTGGGGCACTGTCTGAGCACCAGTTGCAATGTCATCGACATAAATGTCCTGCAACAGGGCAACAGCAGCCAGAGGGTATGAGGCACCCTCATCGATAACGAGCTGTTTGATTGCCCGTTGTGCCAGAAATGCTGATGCCTTTTCTCCATAGGTGACCGTACATAATTCATACTCCTGTGTGTTGTCGTTCGGACTGAATCTCCAAAATATATGCTGGAATTTTCTGTCATCTGGGTTCAGTAGAATTTGCCGATACATTTTTACAATGTCTGCTGTAAATACAAATTGGTGTATTCGAAAGTTTGAAATGATGTCCCCTATGTCTAATTGTAGTTTGGGTCCGGCATACATGTGATCATTCAGAGACCCTGAATTTGTACCACAGGAGGCATCAAAGACGACCCGCAATTTTCTTGTGCCGTTTTGCGTTCTTACCACGGCATGGTGTGGTATTGTGTATGCTGAGGTGCCAGCGGGGGCGAGTCTCATGTGTCCCAATGCTAAGTATTCTTTCATGAAATCGTGGTACTCGGCCTTTAACAGCGGGTCCTTTTCGAGTTTGAACTCCAGATTCCTGAGACGACTTAGAGCTTGTTGTTTAGGATTGGTTAAAGTATCGACTGATTTTTTCAAAGGAAGAGATACGACATAACGACCTGAGGTTAGCCTGTAGTGAGTGGATAAAAAATGGTTCTCACACGCCATTTCATCTTCTGACACAATGGGCCGCTTTGGAACCTCTTCTAGCCTCCAGAATCTCGACATGACCTCTTGCATCTCTTCCGTTGACTCCGCTATGAGGCTGGATGTGCCCTTGGGTACAGAATGGCTTTTAGAAGGGCCTCCAACTATAAATCCAAAAATCGTTGGTAGCAGTTTGGGAGCATCCTGGGATATGTTGATCGGACGACCCGTTATTATTTCATAATAAAGATCTGCCCCTAGCAGGAATTCTACAGAATTAGGTTTCCAAAATTCTTCATCGGCCAGAACATACGATTTGTACAGACTTCGAGTAGAGGTAGGAATTACGCTATGAGGAAGATTTCCGGTAATGCGAGAGACGACTATTGCTTCAGTGCAAAGGTGGGATGTAGCTTCAGGTGCCAATCTTGAACGGAGGTTGCAACTTAATTTTCCTTTCATACCCGTGAGTGGTGCATGGCCTATACCGGAAATATCTTGCGTAGATGCTTCTAACCTTAGACCTAATCTCCTCGTGCAGCTTTCCAATATGAAGGAGTGTTGGCTACCACTATCGGTGACGGCACGGACCTTTTGAAAAATACCATTAGCGTCCTGAATTTCAATCACCACTGTCCCTAGCAAAACCTCGCCCTGGTGACATTGGCTGCCCAGTACTACACCACTCGTACTGATGGGTGCAGGGGAAGCAGATGTGTTTGTCTCTTCCTGTCGTTGCCCGTCATGTAGCCAACTATGATGAAATTTGCCACAGATTTGGCATCTTCTGTGGGAGGTGCATTTATTTTTCGTGTGACTATCTGACAAGCAATTAGTACAGCCCGTCCATCCTTTCAGAAGTACAAGTCTTTCTGCTGGGGAGGCTTTGCGAAATCGTTCACATTTCCACAAGGTATGACGATATCCGCACACATGACATCGGTTGATTTGGAAATTTGAATTTTCTCCGGGAGCATGAGTATCAGTATAGAGTGCATGGCAGGCTCCATGTTTATCGGCAAGTAAAGAAGTCTTCATGCCCTTATTAGATGGTCTTTGCCTACTATTGAGGTAATTTATTGAGCTGTTGTTATTGTTGTGGTGTGTTTCTTCGGATGTTAATTCCAAGGATCTCCATTCGACTTTGAGAAAATCAATTAAATTTTGATGTGTGGGAAATTCAATGTTACTGTGCTGTTTTTCGAAAGCTCTCCTGGTTTCTGAGTCTAGGCATCTTAGGAGAAGAAAGAATAATATGAAATTATCGGCGTTAGGGATATTTAACTGCTTGAATGAATCTATACTTTCACCGACAGTAGTGAGCAAGTGCTTTAGACCACTTGCAGAGGGTCTGCTCTGGAACGGTTTATATTCTAATAAGGTTTTAAGATAACCGCTGGCTAGTCTCCGCTTGTCGTTGTAGTGGTCGTTGAGCAGCTTCCAAGCTTGGGGATAGTTGGCTTCTTGCAGCTCAACTCCTTTAATTAACGTGAGTGCAGGGCCTTTCAGGCAGGAGATTAAAAAGATAAATTTTTCAATATCCGAAATTGAATCCTCATCATGGATTAGTGACCGATAGGTGTCCCGAAACAATGGCCAATCCCCTTGATTTCCGTTGAAGGAAGGTAAATTTATTTGAGGAAGCCTGGCTCGGACTGTTCGAGAATCATTTAGTGCGCTAAGGTTTGAATTCTGTGCCGTTGTAGCATTGATCGCTGATGGTGTAGGGTTCATATGATGTTCATAAATAGCGCAGGATTCATAATAATAACGCTCTATTGCTTGGCGTAGCGATTTATCAGTTTGTGCTGGAAAGGCGTCCGTTACTCCCCATGCAGCCATAAGCTCTATGATTTTATCCCAGGCGGCATTAAATGAATCAAAGTAGGGTTTGAGCTCCTTGTACATACCCTTAAATAAAAATAACTGTGAATTGTCCGTAGCAATTAAGCGTCCTTGTTCGGTAATGGACTTTATCCTGTGCCCTGCGCTTTGTAATTTCGTTTGTAGGGGCGTAATTTTGGCCAGCTTATCAGCGCTTAAGTTTTCCATGTTGTATCTTATAAACAATGGAATAATTCTACGATGAAAAAAAGGACAAAAAGCAACGTTAAATTGTAAAATAAAGTAATTTGGGGAACGAGATGTTGAAAAAACAAGTTTAAGGCCCCTATAAATTTTTTCTGCAAAGAAAAAATATTATTTTTTCTTTGCTGCAATTGATTCAGGTACTCCATCCGCCATCTCGACCAAAAGTGTTGAGCCTTTTGCTGAACGATCTTCCAACGTTGCAGGATGCCTTCCTTGTCCGGGAGTTGTTCCTCTGGGATAGTGATGAGTGGCCTCCCAATCAAAAAATGACCCGGTGTCAAGCAATCCACACTGGTTGGATCAGATCCTTGAGGGGCTAAGGGTCTAGAGTTTAAGACTCCCTCTATGCGACAAAATAACGTTGCAAGCTCTTCGAAAGTAAGGGGGGTTTCCCCTATAACTTTGTGTAATATCGTCTTGCAAGATTTTATGCCGGCCTCCCATAGACCGCCAAAATGAGGTGCTGAGGGCGGATTGAAGGACCATTGAATCCCCTGCGGGACTAAGTGTCGGGTGATTTTCTCTTGGGCCTCAGAGGATCGTAACAAGAGCATCAGGTCTCTGAGTCGATTGGCCGTTCCGACAAAATTAGTGCCGCAGTCAGAGTGCATATGAGATGGTTTTCCTCTTCTGGCTACGAAGCGCTGAAATGCCGCTAAGAAGGCGTCAGTTGATTGTTCATTGTTTATAAGATACAACATGGAAAACTTAAGCGCTGATAAGCTGGCCAAAATTACGCCCCTACAAACGAAGTTACAAAGCGTAGGGCACAGGATAAAGTCCATTACCGAACAAGGACGCTTAATTGCTACGGACAATGCACAGTTATTTTTATTTAAGGGTATGTACAAGGAGCTCAAACCCTACTTTGATTCATTTAATGCCGCCTGGGATAACATCATAGAGCTTATGGCTGCATGGGGAGTAACCGACGCCTTTCCAGCACAAACTGATAAATCGCTACGCCAAGCAATCGAGCGTTATTATTATGAATCCTGCGCTATTTATGAACATCATATGAACCCTACACCATCAGCGATCAATGCTACAACGGCACAGAATTCAAATATTAGCGCGCTAAATGATTCTCGAACAGTCCGAGCCAGGCTTCCTCAAATAAATTTACCTTCCTTCAACGGAAATCAAGGGGATTGGCCATTGTTTCGGGACACCTATCGGTCACTAATCCATGATGAGGATTCAATTTCGGATATTGAAAAATTTATCTTTTTAATCTCCTGCCTGAAAGGCCCTGCACTCACGTTAATTAAAGGAGTTGAGCTGCAAGAAGCCAACTATCCCCAAGCTTGGAAGCTGCTCAACGACCACTACAATGACAAGCGGAGACTAGCCAGCGGTTATCTTAAAACCTTATTAGAATATAAACCGTTCCAGAGCAGACCCTCTGCAAGTGGTCTAAAGCACTTGCTCACTACTGTCGGCGAAAGTATAGATTCATTCAAGCATTTAAATATCCCTAACGCCGATAATTTCATATTGTTCTTTCTTCTCCTAAGATGCCTAGACTCAGAAACCAGGAGAGCTTTCGAAAAACAGCACAGTAACATTGAATTTCCCACACATCAAGATTTAATTAATTTTCTCAAAGTCGAATGGAGATCCTTGGAATTAACATCCGAAGAAACACACCACGACAATAACAACAGCTCAATAAATTACCCCAATAGTAGGCAAAGACCATCTAATAAGGGCATGAAAACCTCGTTACTTGCCGACAAACATGGAGCCTGCCACGCACTCCATACTGATACTCATGCTCCCGGTGAAAATATAAATTTTCAAATCAACCGATGTCATGTGTGTGGATATCGTCATGCCTTGTGGAAATGTGAACGATTTCGCAAAGCTTCCCCAGCAGAAAGACTTGTACTTGTGAAAGGATGGACGGGCTGCACTAATTGCTTGTCAGATAGTCACACGAAAAATAAATGCACCTCCCACAGAAGATGCAAATTCTGTGGCAAATTTCACCATAGTTGGCTACATGACGGGCAACGACAGGAAGAGACAAGCACATCTGCTTCCCCTGCACCCATCAGTACGAGTGGTGTAGTACTGGGCAGCCAATCTCACCATGGCGAGGTTTTGCTAGGGACAGCGGTGATTGAAATTCAGGACGCTAATGGTATTTTTCAAAAGGTCCGTGCCGTCACCGATAGTGGTAGCCAACACTCCTTCATATTGGAAAGCTGCACGAGGAGATTAGGTCTAAGGTTAGAAGCATCTACGCAAGATATTTCCGGTATAGGCCATGCACCACTCACGGGTATGAGAGGAAAATTGAGTTGCAACCTCCGTTCAAGATTGGCACCTGAAGCTACATCCCACTTTTGCACTGAAGCAATAGTCGTCTCTCGCATTACCGGAAATCTTCCTCATAGCGTAATTCCTACCTCTACTCGAAGTCTGTACAAATCGTATGTTCTGGCCGACGAGGAATTTTGGAAACCTAATTATGTAGAATTCCTGCTAGGGGCAGATCTTTATTATGAAATAATAACGGGTCGTCCGATCATCGTATCCCAGGATGCTCCCAAACTGTTACCAACGATTTTCGGATTCATAGTTGGAGGCCCTTCTAAAAGCCATTCTGTACCCAAGAGCACATTCAGCCTCATAACGCAGTCAACGGAAGAGACACAAGAGGTTATGTCAAAATTCTGGGCGCTAGAAGAGGTTCCCAAGCGGCCCATTGAGTCAGAAGATGAAATGGCGTGTGAGAACCATTTTTTATCCACTCACTACAGGCTAACCTCAGGTCGTTATGTCGTATCTCTTCCTTTGAAAAAATCAGTCGATCCTTTAACCAATCCTAAACGACAAGCTCTAAGTCGTCTCAGGAATCTGGAGTTCAAACTCGAAAAGGACCCGCTGTTAAAGGCCGAGTACCACGATTTCATGAAAGAATACTTAGCATTGGGACACATGAGACTTGCCCCCGCTGGCACCTCAGCATACACAATACCACACCATGCCGTGGTAAAAACGCAAAACGGCACAAGAAAATTGCGGGTCGTCTTTGATGCCTCCTGTGGTACAAATTCAGGGTCTCTGAATGACCATATGTATGCCGGACCCAAACTACAATTAGACATAGGGGACATCATTTCAAACTTTCGAATACACCAATTTGTATTTACAGCAGACATTGTAAAAATGTATCGGCAAATTCTACTGAACCCAGATGACAGAAAATTCCAGCATATATTTTGGAGGTTCAGTCCGAACGACAACACACAGGAGTATGAATTATGTACGGTCACCTATGGAGAAAAGGCATCAGCATTTCTGGCACAACGGGCAATCAAGCAGCTCGTTATCGATGAGGGTGCCTCATACCCTCTGGCTGCTGTTGCCCTATTGCAGGACATTTATGTCGATGACATTGCAACTGGTGCTCAGACAGTGCCCCAGCTCATACAACTAAAAGAAGAATTAGTAGCGTTGCTGAGCAAAGCCGGATTTCAGCTTAGCAAATGGTCAACCAACTGCCCAGAACTGATTAACACATTAAGCCTAAACAGAAAGCGCTGAAAGTGCTGAAAAAACCTTACAAGTGTATTTTTATTTAATTTAAATATGTTTACTCTTGAATTTGTACATAGTGTATAAATTAATATGTATAAAATATATCCAGTTTGTTTATGTACGAGCTGAGCGGCCGATGCGTAAACAGAATTGCTTATTTATTACGGCAACTCGCACCGCCAGACGGGATTAACGCACAGTGCAGAGTTCTCCAGTGCTGCAGTTACGTTCACAGTGAACACAGTGTAATAATATCGGGACCGTGTCCTCACTTCTTCACCATCTCACCAGTATCTTCCGCGTAGGAACAATCAATACGATTCTGGTCGTGATGAACTGCAAACGGTTTTTATCATTATTATTATTTTATAAATACATTTAATTTTTATTAACATTTTTTTTTGTATGGAATATTTTTATTTGGTTATGTCTTTTTTATTTTATTGCAATTATTATGTTTTTTTTGCAATTTATGATCATTAGCATTGTTTGTATTTTTTTGTCATTAGTATGTGTGTGAGATATTATTATTTTCATTTTTGGTTTTCTCACAAGACATAATTTATTTTGAATAAGCAATAAAAATTTAGTTATTTTTTTATTTTATATAAATCTCATTATTTTATTTCCATGAAGAGCCCATTGCACTATCCAGCCACTTTAACACAACATTTATTTGACGGTTCGTGCTCAACCTTTTAATTTGCTAAAGGCAGACGGCCGCCACATTTATTGGTCCTCCGGGGTCGGATCGTGCAATTTGGCTTTTTTAACGTCATAAAATTTTTATTTTACATAGATTGTTGTTATATTATAATATTATCATATTATAATGGTATTATGATGGTATTATCATTATAAATTCGATTTTTAAAATTATTCTATATTATAATATTGTATCTTATATTATTATTTAATATTTTTTCTTTGCAGAAAATATTTATAGGGGCCTCAAACTTGTTTTTTCAACATCTCGTTCCCCAAATTACTTTATTTTACAATTTAACGTCACTTTTTTGTCTTTTTTTCATCGTAGAATTATTCCATTGTTTATAAGATACAACATGGAAAACTTAAGCGCTGATAAGCTGGCCAAAATTACGCCCCTACAAACGAAGTTACAAAGCGTAGGGCACAGGATTAAGTCCATTACCGAACAAGGACGCTTAGTTGCTACGGACAATTCACAGTTATTTTTATTTAAGGGTATGTACAAGGAGCTCAAACCCTACTTTGATTCATCATTCACCGATACATTTTTACAATGTCTGCTGTAAATACAAATTGGTGTATTCGAAAGTTTGAAATGATGTCCCCTATGTCTAATTGTAGTTTGGGTCCGGCATACATGTGGTCATTCAGAGACCCTGAATTTGTACCACAGGAGGCATCAAAGACGACCCGCAATTTTCTTGTGCCGTTTTGCGTTTTTACCACGGCATGGTGTGGTATTGTGTATGCTGAGGTGCCAGCGGGGGCGAGTCTCATGTGTCCCAATGCTAAGTATTCTTTCATGAAATCGTGGTACTCAGCCTTTAACAGCGGGTCCTTTTCGAGTTTGAACTCCAGATTCCTGAGACGACTTAGAGCTTGTCGTTTAGGATTGGTTAAAGTATCGACTGATTTTTTCAAAGGAAGAGATACGACATAACGACCTGAGGTTAGCCTGTAGTGAGTGGATAAAAAATGGTTCTCACACGCCATTTCATCTTCTGACTCAATGGGCCGCTTGGGAACCTCTTCTAGCGCCCAGAATTTTGACATAACCTCTTGTGTCTCTTCCGTTGACTGCGTTATGAGGCTGAATGTGCCCTTTGGTACAGAATGGCTTTTAGAAGGGCCTCCAACTATAAATCCGAAAATCGTTGGAAGCAGTTTGGGAGCATCCTGGGATATGTTGATCGGACGACCCGTTATTATTTCATAATAAAGATCTGCCCCTAGCAGGAATTCTACAGAATTAGGTTTCCAAAACTCCTCGTCGGCCAGAACATATGATTTGTACAGACTTCGAGTAGAGGTAGGAATTACGCTATGAGGAAGATTTCCAGTAATACGAGAGACGACTATTGCTTCAGTGCAAAGGTGGGATGTAGCTTCAGGTGCCAATCTTGAACGGAGGTTGCAACTCAATTTTCCTTTCATACCCGTGAGTGGTGCATGGCCTATACCGGAAATATCTTGCGTAGATGCTTCTAACCTTAGACCTAATCTCCTCGTGCAGCTTTCCAATATGAAGGAGTGTTGGCTACCACTATCGGTGACGGCACGGACCTTTTGAAAAATACCATTAGCGTCCTGAATTTCAATCACCGCTGTCCCTAGCAAAACCTCGCCATGGTGAGATTGGCTGCCCAGTACTACGCCACTCGTACTGATGGGTGCAGGGGAAGCAGATGTGCTTGTCTCTTCCTGTCGTTGCCCGTCATGTAGCCAACTATGGTGAAATTTGCCACAGAATTTGCATCTTCTGTGGGAGGTGCATTTATTTTTCGTGTGACTATCTGACAAGCAATTAGTGCAGCCCGTCCATCCTTTCACAAGTACAAGTCTTTCTGCTGGGGAAGCTTTGCGAAATCGTTCACATTTCCACAAGGCATGACGATATCCACACACATGACATCGGTTGATTTGAAAATTTATATTTTCACCGGGAGCATGAGTATCAGTATGGAGTGCGTGGCAGGCTCCATGTTTGTCGGCAAGTAACGAGGTTTTCATGCCCTTATTAGATGGTCTTTGCCTACTATTGGGGTAATTTATTGAGCTGTTGTTATTGTTGTGGTGTGTTTCTTCGGATGTTAATTCCAAGGATCTCCATTCGACTTTGAGAAAATTAATTAAATCTTGATGTGTGGGAAATTCAATGTTACTGTGCTGTTTTTCGAAAGCTCTCCTGGTTTCTGAGTCTAGGCATCTTAGGAGAAGAAAGAATAATATGAAATTATCGGCGTTAAGGATATTTAACTGCTTGAATGAATCTATACTTTCACCGACAGTAGTGAGCAAGTGCTTTAGACCACTTGCAGAGGGTCTGCTCTGGAACGGTTTATATTCTAATAAGGTTTTAAGATAACCGCTGGCTAGTCTCCGCTTGTCATTGTAGTGGTCGTTGAGCAGCTTCCAAGCTTGGGGATAGTTGGCTTCTTGCAGCTCAACTCCTTTAATTAACGTGAGTGCAGGGCCTTTCAGGCAGGAGATTAAAAAGATAAATTTTTCAATATCCGAAATTGAATCCTCATCATGGATTAGTGACCGATAGGTGTCCCGAAACAATGGCCAATCTCCTTGATTTCCATTGAAGGAAGGTAAATTTATTTGAGGAAGCCTGGCTCGGACTGTTAGAGAGTCATTTAGCGCGCTAATGTTTGAATTCTGTGCCGTTGTAGCATTGATCGCTGATGGTGTAGGGTTCATATGATGTTCATAAATAGCGCAGGATTCATAATAATAACGCTCTATTGCTTGGCGTAGCGATTTATCAGTTTGTGCTGGAAAGGCGTCCGTTACTCCCCATGCAGCCATAAGCTCTATGATGTTATCCCAGGCGGCATTAAATGAATCAAAGTAGGGTTTGAGCTCCTTGTACATACCCTTAAATAAAAATAACTGTGAATTGTCCGTAGCAACTAAGCGTCCTTGTTCGGTAATGGACTTAATCCTGTGCCCTACGCTTTGTAACTTCGTTTGTAGGGGCGTAATTTTGGCCAGCTTATCAGCGCTTAAGTTTTCCATGTTGTATCTTATAAACAATGGAATAATTCTACGATGAAAAAAAGACAAAAAAGTGACGTTAAATTGTAAAATAAAGTAATTTGGGGAACGAGATGTTGAAAAAACAAGTTTGAGGCCCCTATAAATATTTTCTGCAAAGAAAAAATATTAAATAATAATATAAGATACAATATTATAATATAGAATAATTTTAAAAATCGAATTTATAATGATAATACCATCATAATACCATTATAATATGATAATATTATAATATAACAACAATCTATGTAAAATAAAAATTTTATGACGTTAAAAAAGCCAAATTGCACGATCCGACCCCGGAGGACCAATAAATGTGGCGGCCGTCTGCCTTTAGCAAATTAAAAGGTTGAGCACGAACCGTCAAATAAATGTTGTGTTAAAGTGGCTGGATAGTGCAATGGGCTCTTCATGGAAATAAAATAATGAGATTTATATAAAATAAAAAAATAACTAAATTTTTATTGCTTATTCAAAATAAATTATGTCTTGTGAGAAAACCAAAAATGAAAATAATAATATCTCACACACATACTAATGACAAAAAAATACAAACAATGCTAATGATCATAAATTGCAAAAAAAACATAATAATTGCAATAAAATAAAAAAGACATAACCAAATAAAAATATTCCATACAAAAAAAAATGTTAATAAAAATTAAATGTATTTATAAAATAATAATAATGATAAAAACCGTTTGCAGTTCATCACGACCAGAATCGTATTGATTGTTCCTACGCGGAAGATACTGGTGAGATGGTGAAGAAGTGAGGACACGGTCCCGATATTATTACACTGTGTTCACTGTGAACGTAACTGCAGCACTGGAGAACTCTGCACTGTGCGTTAATCCCGTCTGGCGGTGCGAGTTGCCGTAATAAATAAGCAATTCTGTTTACGCATCGGCCGCTCAGCTCGTACATAAACAAACTGGATATATTTTATACATATTAATTTATACACTATGTACAAATTCAAGAGTAAACATATTTAAATTAAATAAAAATACACTTGTAAGGTTTTTTACTCATTAGAATGAATGATTCAAAAATAATTTATACAATTTAAAAATCTCAAACCATAATTATAAAATTTTAAAACATTCTGGCTTTGTGGCCTCAACACTTATTATACAACACAGATAACATAACCTGTCTCAAGAACTTCATAACATTGTTTTTTTCCAAATTTTTAATATTCATACAATTAACATTTTAAAATAAATATAAAATAAATAAAAGATAGAAAATAGATCAATATAGATTACAAATTACTAATTTATATTATTTGACCATTCATGATACCTATATATTTTAAGGAGAAAACAAATTAAAATATTATTTTAATATAAATTATCATAACAGTCCAAAGTGCAATTCATAAATATTAATAATGATCATGGAGTACATTGTAAACTCTAAGTATTATAAGAAAAATTTTAAATTATTTGACAATCTACTAAAAGGTATCTATGCTTTTTATCCAGTATTTTAGGACATGTTGTTTTATATAATTATGTATTTATTTGTATTATTCTTTATATTTAGGTTAAAAATGTAAATATTTAAAAAATATATTTAAATTAAATAAAAAACGGGACTTATAAGAGATATAAATTGAAAATGACTGAAGAATGTTGAAACGTATTTAAATAAAGAAAAAATGTTTGACTGGAAAAGGTTTTTTTTACTTACTTGAATGAATGACTATAAAAGATGTACTCCAGTAACATAAACAAGAGAATTAAAAAAAAAAAAAGGATGAAAATTTAATAATTGAAGTACTAATTTAAATTCCAATAAAAGTTTTTAATTTTTGAAGTAAATGGATAAGGTTTTACTAAACGGAATGTCAGTTTTATGTAATAATAACTTCATTACAATAATAGCAACAATAATAACTTATATAATCATGGAAACCTATTTAAGTTGGCAAGCTGAAAGATAAAAATACCGGTTCATGACACGGACCCAAATTGCAGAATATCATTAAATTATTGAAGTTCAACAATTCTTGGACCCTGTGGGATCTACCGATCCTCCTTGGGCTCACCCAACCTCCTGCACGACCATTGCCCTAGAAATGGTAGAGTCACAACCATATACAAACCCTACATCTGTTGTAGAGGCAAAGGTTTTCCATTAATATTACAAACATCCAGTCATACGGTTAAAAAAAAATTAAACTAATCATTATTTATCACACATCACACATTCCTAGAATTGAGAAGACTTTATCTAGGACATTCACACTCCTAAGACCTACCTAAAAAAGATGGTTGGATTAGTACCAATCCTACATCACTTGCCCGAAATACTCCCCACTGCAGTACAAGTCACTAACTCTCCACTAAATATTAGTTATCGAGACAATGATTAAGCCATTAAGGACAGAGGAACAAGATATGATTACAAGGTCCCTAACCGTAACGTAAATCTCCTGTTAACTGCCGACTTACGAGCGCTGCTAATGGTTGTACCACTACACCGCCTCCCTCTCCGCCCCTCGGCTACGCTGAGTTTCCTAAGCTGTTATAAATCTTAAGTCCGATAAACGCTCGTCCATCAGACGATCCGATCATCCGGTTTCGTAAATACGAGCCCAATCCTTGACAGTTGCGATTTTCTCCTCCAGATTCTCCAACTTTGCTATTATGTTTGAAACTTGGCTTAGACTTTGAATTAATACAATAAATAACTTGGTTATGCCTGTTTCTGTTATTCTGCTTTTATTCCTTCATAAGTAATGATTAGAGTAACTAAGATAATAATAAAAATAATTATTGAGAGCAAATACTCATGAATTTCAAACAGTTTTTGGAAATATTTATACTGTATGTCTATGAATGCTCAATCGATTTTTTAAGATTTATTTTGTTTTACTAGTTGAAGACCCAGCGTTATCTCCAAAAATGTTAATTGTTAATATCATTTTTATCGAATCCTCGTATAGGGATTCATAATACGATATCCAACAGCTTTCTGTAATCTATTCTGTTGTTATATTGTCTCCTGGATACCTGATTTTTTTTACCATTTCAATGTGACCTACCTCCTTGTTTGCAGAGAAAGGAATTTTGGTCCTTGTTTGTCATAAATTCAGTCATAGCTTTGCATCTGTAGACCAAATTATTTATTCCATTGAATCAGCTCGCTGTGTAATGTTTATAATTAAAATAACACTACTTCTTCAAGTGAATCCCAAACTTAAGTGAGCGAAATATACTGCTCAACGTGATTGTTGAATAAAGAAATTAAGTACCTCGTTTTTTGACTCCGCTACAGTAAAAGTTTCTTGATATCTGAGTGGAATATCTAAAAGGCAAGAGAATAACAAATTCAGGGGCAAACTGCCCGCGAGGGCTAAGTTAATTCACAGCTTAATCTGGAGGAGGCTAAGGAACCCGGGGACTTTTTAAACACGCACTGGCACAGGAATATATTGCCCTCTTCTAAATCTGCTATCTAAATTACTGTCTGTAGCTGTTCTCAGTCTGCAAATGTTTATTTTTTTTTTTTTTGTATCACGACAGTTTTAAATTAGTTCTTTCTGTCCTAGCATCCACCCGCTTGGATATTCAGAGGTTGGCAGAACTCTCACTAACAGATATAAGCTTTATATAACAAATTTTAAATCTCTATGTGAATATTAAAACATTAAAAACATTATTTTAGGTTTCCACGGCCACTATTATTAAAAAAGACTTTGTTGATTTCTTCTGGTTTAGACCGTGTTGATAAATTTTTCGCCAACATTTTGCCAGCCATGCTGCTGACTTTTTCAAGGCTGAAATTAGAATGAGGATGATCTTTTTTTTTTCTCCCCCCTAGATTTTTATTTTCAATTATTTTACAACTACATTTAAACATTTAATAACTTAATAGCTTCTATCGCATGCGAAGACAGCGCTGATCCCATATGTTAAAGGCACCACAGAGAAAATATCCAAAACACTAAAGAAGTTTAAAATTAAAACCATAAACACCACGGACAGGAAGTTATGTCAAGTTCTAGCGAACGCGAAGGACGACATGGGACTCAGGACACTAGGGATTTATAGCATTCCGTGCTCCTGTGGAAAGGCATATATTGGACAAACCGGTAGGCTTATCTCCACTGGACTCACAGAACACATAAAAAGTGTCAATAAGATGGACGGTAAGATGTCAGCCATGACAGATCATGCCATAGAATTCGATAACGTCAGAGTGGTTAAGAAATGTAGCAAAGCCACGGAAAGTAAAATTATAGAAGCCATTGAAATAATTAAACAACCGGATAACTTCAACAGGGAAGACGGTTACAAATTGAGTAAGTCTGGCTCCCCAAAATAATAGAGAACATGAACAAAAAACAGACTAACCAAGAAGAGCTAAACAAATCAAAAGGCAATCAACCTAAGCCCGAACAATCAGAATCCAGCGAATCGTGTTCATGGAAAAGTAGACTCCGTCCCAGAACACGAAGGAACCCGATCGATTAACGACGGGACCCGACAATTGACTAATGAACCCGAGTGGGTATATAAGGCCGAGAGCGCACGGATCATCCTCATGTCCCTCCCCGTTTTGTATTGTACAGAGTCACCGGCATTGCCGGTTCGAGAATAAACCGCCTTCAGCGGGCTCAGTGCATTTGTAATGCCTTAAAATACAGAAAGGTAAGAAAAGGCTTTTGTTTATATAGAAGCTATTAAGTTATTAAATGTTTAAGTGTAGTTGTAAAATAATTGAAAATAAAAATCTAGGGGGGAGAAAAAAAAAGATCATTCTCATTTCATCCCTGAAGAAGTCAGCAGCATGGCTGGCGAAACGTTGGCGAAAAATGTATCAACACGATCTGAACTAATTTAAATAAATACTTGAGCCAAACATTTTTTTTTTTTAATTTAGTTACTGAAATTTACAGCTGTATTATAACAGTACAACAAGTTAATAATAATTTAGACAAAATTAAAAGAGATACTGTAGATAAAATACCTATAGATAGTTCTCAAATAACAAACTCAACTTATAAGATCAAGAAACATTTTCTTTTCAAGGATTATCGGAAATTGATAAGAAGCTAGCTATGAACCTAATGAGTATTAGTGATGGACTGGAATAAAGTTTTTCATAAAAAGATTTACATCCAGTTCGGGCGAATCATCAACAATTGGGGTAGTAGGGTCCTTATGAATGACTTTATTTCTAACAAAGTAAAGGAATTGGAAAGGATAGGAATTCGACGGCTTAGCGGAGCTATTCAGAGCTTTTCAGCCAAATGATTTAAAACAATTAAATAAATAAATCTTGCAGCATCAGTTCAAGTAATCCTACTCCCAATCCTTTCAAATAATGTCTTACTAAAGACACTCCTCAAACGAATCCTACTCATAATAGAATTTCAGTCTTTCTTCTGATCAGTAACAGATTGGCAGCCTTATCCTTTTTAACAACGACTTGTACTTTTGACCTTATTTCCACAGCTCTTAAATGCAAACAGTAGGTATTCTTTGTGTAGATTTCTGGACAAATCACTGAGAATGGCACAAGGAATCGTTATTCGAGTATAATACCCATTTAGCCTAGTCTCTACATGCTGTCCTCCGATTCTGAAGAAGCGGATAGATAAGTAATAAATGTTTCTTTCGAGTTACTGTTATACATATTTTTCTGAAGATTATCTAATTGAAGGCTATGTTTCAATGCAAATATTTTTCTTACTAAAGCATCTTTTGACTCATCCTTTACATTTTATTTTCTGATTACATTCCTCTTCTTCCAGATAAGTTTATTCAACACTTCATTTCACACTCCTGAGCCTTTAGCTAGTTTAATACAAATAAAATAACTATAATATTAACATTTCGCATTCATACTCCGGTGTAGTGTGACTTTCTACAATATGTTTCTGAAACCTAAAGTCTCAAAGTAAGAGGTCCAACTAGACTTTCTGGCGCTCAAACTCCTTCGAAAAGTATTCAATGCTTCATAGACCCAATATCATGACTATGATATCTTATTCTTAGACCTAATTCCGAATTTAAATAGAATCATTAAATTAAACTATTTTGCTGTACAAAGCATTATTTGTTGTTCCGACCATGAAAAAGGTTTTGATGGTTTATTATTCACCTAGTGTAAAACAATATGATACTTTTGATCAGTTTCAATCTTTTGATAGTTTCAATCAGATCCTACTTTGAAGCTATAGTGGTAACTCTGAACCTCCATATTGGCTTTCAATAACAGTATCATGACTGAGGATAATGCTGGGTTTTCCAAGATTCCTCATTAGAAGGGATTAAGTGGCTTGGGGTTAAGTAGACTGTCAGTAAATACTGTAGATATAAGTATTTCTATGTTTAAAATGTATTTTTAAAGTTTTATTTAAGTTAATTTGATTCTTATTTATTATTTTGATATTATTGACTTTTTTTATTTAATTCCCTTAAAAATTATTTGGAATAATATTGATTAATATTACTATTTTTCTTGACACAAAATGTAATAATAAATTCATAAAAAAATATTTAAACAAAAAATAAACACTATTGCTAATAGTATTCATTAAACAATAATTCTAACTGTTAATGAATAAGTAATGTTTAGCAAGAATTATTTTTTCCTCTGTTTTACCAGAAAACAGCAAATAAATTTCAGGACCTGATGGTTTATTCACGTAGTGTAAAACAATAAGATGCCCTGGGATAAAGCCAGCATCCTCTGTACTTTATGGTCATCGAATGGAAGAAATATTAACAGGCAGAGGTCAATTTAGTGGTGATGGATATCCTACAGCCTACCTAGGCTGTAGTTAACAGTTATTATTATTAACAGTTAGAATTATTGTTTAATGAATACTATTAGCAATAGTGTTTATTTTTTGTTTAAATATTTTTTTATGAATTTATTATTACATTTTGTGTCAAGAAAAATAGTAATATTAATCAATATTATTCCAAATAATTTTTAAGGGAATTAAATAAAAAAAGTCAATAATATCAAAATAATAAATAAGAATCAAATTAACTTAAATAAAACTTTAAAAATACATTTTAAACATAGAAATACTTATATCTACAGTATTTACTGACAGTCTACTGAATTAGGTGGAATGAATTAGGTGGAATGAATTTCATAACAAACTTATAGAAGTGGTTATTATTTATCAACGGTCAGTACAAAATGTAATTTTGGTTTATCGACATATAATTATTTTTATATAACTGTTGGTATTATTATTATTATTATTACAGACATAGATTTAAGATAAGATTTAAAAGACATAGAAAGCACATTTCAACATTTCATAACATTTCGTTTCAAATAATTATAAGTCTTTCAATATTAGTAGAGATCGGAGTAAATAAATATAAGATAGGAATATCATTTAAATTAACTAATTTATAAAAATAAAATAGAATAAAATGAATAATAAAATATTTAAAAAAAATAAGATGGCCTCGTGACCTTCTTAGTGGAAATTTATGTTTGAGTACTACCAAAAGTCTTTACATACATACTTGTCTGTAGCCGCTATGTATCATTCCTGCCATTTACTTGTTGTATTGATGTAATACAGTTTTAAATTTCAATGAATAAATAAATAAAATAGAAATGATTAAAATATTTAATGTAATTAACAAATATAATTTCAGTAAACTACGGGAGTGATTTAATCTGTACTTATAGCCTTATCCGAGTACATATTCTGTTTATAGATCGATGTTTGGGACATACTACCCGCATAAGATTAAAGCTTTATGCATTTATTACACCTAAGAAACTTTTTTTAAAAATAGAAAGATATCAAAACTTCATCATACAATCCAAATCAGTCAACTAACCAAATAACGCAGTAAACAATTAAGAATACAATTTGGTCCTTAAGGTAATAAACAAAATCTGTTGTATAATTACAAACATAGGTAAATTGTAAATAAATAATTGTAACGTCGTTGTCATTTTTTATAATGTTATCTGTTTTAGCTGTAACATATTAGTTATGGTTATGTAATAGATTTTGTGTTCACAACCATTCATTCGTACTTCCCTTGAATAAGTCAATTACACTCCGGTCCCGTTTTGCGCCGAAACGCTTTAAAACGTTTATGTCGTTACGCGAAGTAGTTTTAGACGGGAGTACACGACCGGAATTTTAAAAGTACATAAAGGGGGGAGGGAGGCTCTGCGCTCCCCTCCCACTGACAAAACAGACCTGAATTACAATTTTTCGCTTTTCCATGGTAAAGTGGTCCTGTATGCAGGACTCCCTATTCTTCATTAGGGGATTTTCCTACCCTTAACCTTAATGTGTTATGGCTGCGTCGTTCATTTCCGTCCATTTACCCATAACATCCAACCCTTATGTAACATTGAACAGAATAAAATTCAAAGTGCTTAAAAAAATCTTCCATCATTTATCCATTGCAATACTGCCTGCTTTATAAATTTCCTTTTCAAGAACCAGGAATGAAATTCACCTTGATAGAAAACAAAGTTCGTTTTGTGTACTAAAATGAATTAATAAGAGCAGAGGGGCGCGGTTGAACTGGCAATAGCTTAGAGCAAATTAAATTCTTTAATAGTGATTACGTGCATTGCAGATCTTCTTCAGGGCTGGATAGAAATGATAATATATAGAAATTATCTATTGGAGTAAACAAGATACAAAAATAGGAATAATTTTGTAACAAACTGAATAAAAAGAAAAGTAGACAAATTAAATATTAATTTAGATTAAGAAATTATATTGTTAAGGCTCTCATCTGTGTTCGAGGAGTGCTTACTAAATATTTCCCAGGCCCAGCTGTGGTAATAATACCGGATATTACTTAGGGTTTTTCCAATTCCTTCCCGAGATTAATCAAACAATTGATTAATTGACATTTTATTTCAAAAATGCTCTGCCAATTTTATCCGTAAGGGGTAGCACATCCCGGACACGGGGTTAAAACTGTTTATGTTAGTTTGACTGAAAATTTTTATACCCGTTCGTTTTCCCTCTTAAGTCGGAGTTGAGAACTGGTACTGCCGGCGAGCAGAGTCGTGGTCCGACCGGAAGCAAGGTCTAGTCTCTATTTTTCTGTAGCCTGACTAGATTTGGGTTGTAGCCAGATGGTAGCTCAGTTGTTGATAGAGCCAATTAAATATTTTCTATTTCTTTTGCACGTTTTGATCATGAAATTAATTTATACTGCAAATTAGCGTTATTATTTGTATTAGTCATTATCTTGTTGATGGTGAATCTTTATCTGTTTATTTCTTCATCTATCTTTATCTTGGTGAATCTATAGTTGTCACTTTTATTAATCATTATTATATTGACGGTGAATGTTTTGTTTAAAATTGTAGTTATTATTTTAGTAATGCCTTATGGATTATTCTTAATATTGATAGTATTGATAAAATAAAATAAAAGTTCAATCTAATAAATCACAGTTAAAATGAAGGATGGCAGTAATGCAAATAATGAACATGTGTTAAAACGTCGGTTTCTAATAAATAGTTTATCAATATTTCGACGGTCCCTACGTTCAAAGCGACAAGTCAAAAAGTGAGGTCCGATACTACAATATCTGATAATATAATTCATATTATATCAGTACTTTGACAAATGAATAAATTAATAACCATCTTACCAGTATCATTATTATTGCAATTATAAATAAATATATTAAAATTAAATACGTACCGCCCCTTTTTTAGATTAAAAGTTCCATTTCAAAACAAAATTAAAATTATTAACAATTTTTAGTTTAATTTTTAAATTGTGTGTAACTGCCATAATTTAATTTGGTAACTTTAAAAAACTATAGTCTTCTATATTAGCCAACTTCTAGAGCCTCTGGTTATAATTAGATTAAAATTATAATGCATTTTTAAGAGCGAATCATCGAATAATACATTTAATTGGACGAAAAAAATTATATTTTGGAACTGACTATGTATGATGTAAAATGCAAAATATAACAATATCAAAAATAAAATTTATTAATGAGTAAAAAAATGTATTAATGAGTAAACTGATGCAAAATACAACGGATAAAAATTCCTAACAAAAACAATTATTTTTACTCATAATCTGGTGAAATAAAATTATTTATATTATTACTACTGAATAATCCAGAACTATTGGCAGTATCAGGATAAACAATTTATATCCTATATTTTTTTTTCTTAAGAATCAAATGAATACTCTTATATGTATATGGGAGTACACCTCTTGGAGAGTAAGTTTCTTAATTATGAAAATGGATGGTGTTTAAAAATTCAGGTGTTTACTTATCGATTCCACTTAAAGTTCTTTTATGTTCTGATTTTCAAGTTAGTTCAATTAAAAATCTGACTTTTCCAGTTATATTTCATGACTACGGTTAAATTTATAAGACAAAAATTATTATTACATTATTTTTTCACGACCACAATAGAGAGATTTAGTATGAATCAAAATTGGTGTATCATTATAACAATAATATTCGGTAAGCTATATAAAACTGAGTCTGGTCAGTGTGATTGACAATCCATCATGAATTGGAAATTAGTTTTATCATTAGCTACATTGTGTTTTATCTTCTAAGGCAGCCTTTGTTAAAAGAAATTGAACTTTAAGAAGTTATGGACCCCTTTCTTTTCAGCCAAAAGAATGTTGATAAAGTTGTTTGCAAACAAATTCCTGGGCAGTGCCGATGGATCATTGGAATTGGACTACAAACCACTCAAACTTTTCTCTTTACAGACTAAGAACAGGCTAAAGGGATGATATAGATTTGGACTGAATGAAAAGAGCTTATTGGACTCCCTCCAAATTGGCTATTTTGTCCTTTAATATTTTCCATTTCCATTAAAAGGGACCCAAAATGGAAGGATGTCTTTCAAAAGAGATACGTTCTGTCAATCAAAATAAAGACTAAATCTTCTTGTGAAATCAGTCGTGTGTAATCTTGCTGATATGAAGCACAAAAGAAAAATATCAAAGACAAAATTGTAAAGCAGAAATAGGAAGAATGATTTAAGGGATGTAAGCAGCTATCTCCAATGACTTTCTACTCCAACTTTATCCTAGAATCGATTTAAAAAACAACAACTTATTTTCTTATTTATTTGTATTTTTTTTCAATTTCTAAATATGTGATTATTTTGTTTTTATTTCCTAATTTATAAATTAAATTTTAAACAAATTTTCAATATTGAATAAATAATTATCATATTTATAAATAATAATAAATATTTATAAACATAAAAAAATAAGTTAAATATCGTCGCTGTCAAAACAGCAGCATATAACTTTTTATGAAAATTAGTTAGTAACGGTAACGCATTCTACAGGTTGAATTACACACTAAGGAAGGCAGGTATTAATAACTTAAGGTCAGCAACGTGGCAGAGTATGATTTTTTGATACTTCTCTTCAATAGTTCTGAAAAAAAATTGCCAAGTCTACAGTCGGCGCGGGGTTAAAAAAAGGTGTATCATGGAAAATTAAATTTAAATTTAAAAATGATTAAACTTTAATTCAGTAAAGTTTGTTTCTACATTAAGCCTTATATAGAATAGTCAAGTCTTCCACGAGTCTCAAGTCATGGATAGCGTATAATTATTTTTCCATGATACACTTTTTTTAACCTTTTTTTCATTGTATCGAATTAAATTTGTATACAAGAAATTTTGTATTTTATTTATTTATTGAGAATTCCCCAAAGTTGAGGTTTTCTCCAACCATTTTTAACTTAGAATAATATTTTAACTTAGAATAATATTTTTTTTCCGGGTCTTCCTGCCAAGTACACCTTCGTCATTGAAATGTATCCTGCAATGTCTTCCTGAACTTAATTATTAATAGAGAAAATAATTGGCATGTGTGAGTAGTTTATTTATTTTTTAAAATAACATTATAATTAATGAAAAACCTTGTATGTGATACAGGAGCACAGTTAGTATCTCAACAATGCACATCGAGTAGTCTCTAAAGCAAACAGAGTCGGTTACTTAACAAGCCTTCGGAAGAACTTAAATCTAGAAAAGAAAAATCTTCTAGGAGGTAGAATTTTATATTCTGTTTAAACAGAGAAATGTTTAAGTAAATCTTATTATCTCTACCATTCTCTTCCGTTAAAAAATTCATGGAATAGAGATATTATACTTAACTTCCGGAAACTTGTCTAGTAAAAAAAATTATCTCCAGAGATTGCAAAGCATAATTTATTGTTATATAGACAGACTTTGGAATTTTGCCTTTTTTAATCCGATAATGAGCTTTATATCGGAAAAGTTTTATAATAAATATTGCTATCCCATGAAGGACTGTTGGTGCACATGGGCCGGTCCATTGAGCTCATCAGCTCCTGACGGTTTCCCATGACCAGTCACCATCGGCTTTAGTTTGAAGTGTAAATTCCGACAGCCGTCAGTTCTCTTGATTGGGAACTAATGCTACCAAGGCTTCGGCTATTAGGCTTCTGTCTGTGCCTCATATCTGCCTCCTGTTTATGTCTGATCTGTCTAATGATGAATTATGTATACAGTCGAGCACATTATGCGTGCACTTATCCTTCAAGTGATCTAAGTGAGTAGTATATGAGACAAGAAACTTCCACAAAAAATGGAAATCAATTATCATAAAAGCATATGTTTGTTTTCTTATTAGGTTCAACTAGGTAGCAGATATCGACAACCCTGACATGTATATGTAGATCTCATCCATACAATGGCACAATATAACCTGCGAGGCTAAGTATGGTAATATTCCTGATATCAAAAGTAAATAAGATGGAGCCTTATGATTTCTTATTCATTTTTAGAATATTTTTCTTGTAGTTGTTGGTATGAAATTAAGTTTTCTTCAAATACATAACGATAAATTAGGTTCATATCAATACAAATCCTATGTAATATGATTCATATCCCTCCACTAGATATAAAATAAACTTCCTCATCTATTCCTCAAAAATGAAGTTCATATGATGAAATGAAAATCACATTCACCACGGTATTTCTTTATTTATTTACATTTATTCACATTATCTGAAAGCTTTCAGAATCAAAAGTGGATAACGTATAAATAAATTTGGGGGTTATCTGTTTTGATCCTGAGCGTCGCATAAATAAAATACCGAGAGTACCACTCCTAAGTTTGTTAAGAATATTTTTCTACTTCCTATGATGAGAGCACCTAATTCTCATTAACTGTAAGCTAAATAAGGTAATAAACGGATATTTATATAAAAGTGGAAATATTTCAAAAGATCGAAAATCCAACAATGTTATTCGATACTCAAAAATTTAAAACCGAAACTTAAGCACGAGATGTTAATATTAATTGTATTTCCAAAAGTTGTGCATCTGATAACTCTATAACTTAAATAAATTATTGCGAGTACATATTCACAAACACTGAAATGTATTATCAGATCCAGGAATATATCAATCTAAATTTATCTTTTTAACCCTATTGATAAAATACATAATACTAATATTAATCATTCTTATAATTTATATCTGATATTGGTGATAATTTTAATCGGAACTTTTGTAAATTAACTTCTAATAAAATGTTACTAAAGTTCGAGTGAAACACTTCGTGCTTGGATCATCGGTGATCTAGTGGTTAGAATAATAACCTATTATGCCCAAGATCATGGGTTCGCAGCCCAGCAGGTGGCCTTAGGACTTTTTAAAGGGAGTAAAAAAATCCGTGGTTATACCTTCAGAAGGGGAGTAAAAAGTGGATCCGGGACCCACTGCGATGTCAGATACTCGTTGAAAATAGCTATCTTAATTAAATCTGGATAGGTAAAATTTAGGATTCCCGCTATAGCATTGTCTGATTAACCACAGCAGCATAAAATTACGTTAAATGAATAAACAAAAAATATTCCGTACTTAAGCATTTGAATAGAATTCATAATTATAGTTATACGTAAGATGTTGTCTGTGTTATTTATTAATATATTTTTTATGGATCAATTATTTTGTTCCGAATTTATTAATTAACTACCTCCCCCCAAAAAAATAATACTAAAGACAAGTATCTTTATAAAATACACCTTGGCACATTATTTATTTGTTATTTTTTTTAATAATAAAAATTGGTTAACAACTGAAAGGACGATATTTAATAAAGCGTGTTGGTTTTACTCTCGTGTTAACTGATTTTGTTTACAAGGCTTGCCCCAAACTGTTTATTTACACAAAACGAATAAGCGTTGGGGAGTGGATGTAAAACCACAGTGCGTTCGCACCCCGAGTAATTAATTATCGGTCCCCTCTTCAATATTATTACTTCTTTTTTTTATTTGATCTAAACATTCATTGTTATTCATTTCATGTTAACATTGGAAGTGTTTGGTGGGAACATGGGGGGAAAAAAATAAATATATATATATATATATATATATATATATATATATATATATATATATATATATATATATATATATATATATATATTTGAGCGGTAATAGGAAACGAGCAGCTAAGTGTGTAGAGCTTAGGAGTAAGTCCCAGTTACAAAACCAGCTGTGACAGCAAAAATATTCATTCTATTACCAACTGCTGATCGATTCTGTTCGTTCTGTATTGAATTTGGTTAGCCCAGCCTTTACAAAGTCAGTGCCTTTGATTGGGTGAAAAACCTGCACTTGAGAGTGAACTCAGCCTAATCACGCTGCTCGACCGTTGGCTTAGGAACTATAAGGTTTCTACCAAGTACAGAGACTCTTCATGGGTAGTATTAGTGCTAACAACTATAAAAAAGTACTCTGAGAGAGTTGATTTTATAAAAAAAAAAAATAATAATAATAAAAAAACTACATACACTAACTCGATCTATTTCCCGATTGTTAGACATTGCCTTACAATATATTTCTTAAGAATATCGATTTAACACACGGTGTGCAATCGATTTCCGAAGCAATAAGACGGCCTGCACACCGTGTGTACAATAACAATAATGTGGAATTATCAGTTATTCTGAGTAAACCGGTCGTCGAAATAAGATTTTTCTTGAACTAATGAAATCTGTAAAGTTTTGGCGTTGGTTTTAATGTGTACCAAAAAATCTAAAAACTTATTTTTTTATTTTAAAAAATTTTCTTTGCATTTTATTCTGCTCTTTATTATTAAATACCTAATTTTACGATTTTATATTATCTAACTATTCTTGAAATAAATGTTTATAAAATTTTTAATGATGTATTTTCATTTTACCTTAGGTTGCACACAGTGTTCAATCCGCTCCTCGCAATCAAAATTTCTCCGTGGAGCGAGCTGCAAACCCGGTGTGCAATAATCTCATTTATGTGAATTCACTTACGAATTGGGTGTTTTTCATAGTAAACATGTTTTTTTATTAAAAATGAACAATATAAAGAAAAAATTTTCAGTCTACATTATTATTGTAAAATTGTATAGAATTTTTCTGAAAATATCGATTAATAAATCGACTATATAAATTTATCAACTATAACAAGTCAGTAGGTATATTTATATTCTTATTTTAAAAAGAATGAAGCTCATTTATAATATAACAGTGCTATAATTTATTAAATAATACGTTATTCAGGATTATAACGTTCCTTGGTACTTTTGAGGTTTAATAAAATGGAGGCATTAGGTGGCAGAGTAATGAAAAGGGTATATTTACAGAGAGCATTGCCTGGAGGAGATGACAGGGCCAATGCTCGATATTGCTCCCTCTCTCTCTTCACTTTCTCGTCCTTTATAATTTCCTTTATTTATATATTTAGTAGCTTATTTTTAGTTTAAAAAGCTATTTCGAAATAATCAACTTTTATCAAATCCAGTTATCAAGTTTTACGTTCGGAAAATATCTTGGGCAGTATAAATATTAATATAAGACCACTACAAAGGAATATTATATGTATAACTATTGGACACTAAACATGATTAACATTATCTCTTGCGTCATTGTTACATAACTTATTTTTCTATGCATCAGAATTGTTATCTTATTTTCAATGATAAACATGTGATATTATTATTATTTAATAAATACTTCTGTACACTTCTACAGTGATGTATTAATTAAATAAAAAGTATTTAGTGACTTTTTCTTTTCTACCCCACTATTTATTTAATATCTATAACTACATATCTATGGCACCTGTGCATGGCTAAGTCGAATTTTGTGAATTTCAAGCTATCTACTTAGAATCGTAATTTTTCTGAACTTATTTTAAGTTCAAGATTAGAGTATCAGCCCACGATTCACAAAGGAATATCCTTCATTGCAATGAACGGAACAATTAGGGTGTTAGACACAAGGAAAGAGAAAAAAATTACGATTCTAAATAGATAACTTGAAATTCACAAAATTCGACTTAGCGCACTATGCACAGGTGCCACAGATATATACAACTATTTTTTTTTCAGATCTTTTAAAATTTTATTTACAATATATATATATATATATATATATACACACACAAATTTACAATAAATACTTACAAATACTTCTATATTCTTTCGGTATATACAACAATTAAAGATGTAATCTAATTATATTAGATAGAAGTATATTTGAAATATGTAAAGCGGGATGGAACGTAATGGACACACCACACTTCAAGCATAATTCCAAGAATTATTTCTCTTAGAATTATTTTTCAATTTTCTATTTTCTAGCAAGCCTGAAATATTCCACATTTTCGTATTTTTTATCATTCTATCCACTGGATTCTGACATAAAAACTCCTTCAATAACTTAAAAATTGTTGATTTCATAATTGAACAATTCAAGTAACTTAAGTCTTCCCAAGCCTACCTGCTAGCTTCTGTCTTCGCAGCCTCGGACTGCCTGGCCACTGTCCTTCACGCCTAATGTTATTATATTTGAATAATTAACACATTCTTGGAGGTAATTCTCTTGCAACCATTCTCTCTTTATAAGAATCACCCGATGAGCTTAGTTTTCAGACTCCTTATTCACACTTGAGTAGTTCACTTCTCTGGCGGGAGATCTTTGGCAGAAGGAAGCCTATTCCAATATCTATACAAATGAATACTCCTAGGAGAAATAATCTCTTGTTAGTTACAAATATACATGATTATACTAAATACAAATATACTAAACGAAATCCTATTTCATTACAGGCCATTGAGACATAGTAATGTTCGGGACAACTATTCCATTGGTTAATGTTAAGCAGTGACGTTATTAAACATAAATTTGTAGGCCTGCACGGGCTGGCAACCGGTGCAACTCTAGTCCGAGATTAATTTCCTTCTGGTTAACGTGTTCCCGCTAAAATGATTTGTTCATATAACGCGCGGGAATTTTCAATCCCGCTGAAAATAATTTCATTTCCTGGCCAACCTGAAAATGTAGCGACCGCGGTTGGAGAGGGCTCTTTCTTATTCAGTCGGTCGACCCTCCTCCTTCCGGCTGGCGATTGCTTCCCGGGCTATTTCATTACAGCGCCATTATTATTATTTATTTACATTAGAAAGGACCAATTTAACAAATATACATATATATATATATATATATATATATATATATATATATATATATATATATATATATATATATATATATATATATATACATTCTACTATATACATATATGTGTGTGTTTCGTAGAATGATGATCAAAATCGAACATCTTTGATATAAGTCTTTTCTTGGTCTACTTTCTCGCAAACCTGGTTCTTTTTTCCTCTCAGTCGCATCACTCTTTTTTTCTACGAAAAGGTTTTGCCAAGAGCTGCAGGAAACTTGGCAAACTCAGAAACAATTCAAGTAACTTAAGTCTTCCCAAGCCTACCTGCTATCTTCAGTCTTCCCAGCCGCGGACTGCCTGGACACTGTCCTTCACGCCTAATGTTATTATATTTGAACAATTAATACATTCTTGGAGGTAATTTTATCGCAACCCTTCTCTCTTTAAAAGAATAACCCTATGGGCCTAGTTTTCAGACTTCTTATTCTCACTTGAATAGTTCACTTCTCTGACGGGAGATCTATGGCAGAAGGAAACCTATTCCAATATCTATACAAATATACTTTTCCTATATACGTTCCCGCCTTCATCTAGACTCTAGTAATTTCAAGTACTCGCTTGCATCCTTTCTGCAGTAACCACCTACCTTTTAGTGATCCTTGGGATTTACGGTTCCAAATAATTTGCCAATTTTGTTTAAATTTAATGGCAGATTACATCTATCCAGAGTAGGTTACAATCATAATTGTCTTCTTATTTTAGATATTTTTATTCTAGGAGTGCAAAATTTAGAAACCATTATAATTATTTGGAGATCAATTTACCATAGATCGCAAGATTATATTTTTTCTTTTTAAATTTTTTTAATGCATTTCGGTTCGAAATATGTAAGGTGGTTGGTTATATACTGGTAATATATTGCTGGTAGCCATTACCAGCCTGGTGGAATAAAGCAGTAAAGTATAAGATTTTAAAGAGCCGGGCTCTCTTCCGCTTAATGCAGAGGTTAATGATCCGCGGTTCTTAACGACGCTGGGGGCGGTCCGGCCAAGAAGCTGCGTAGGAACTTGCACCCTATTAAACTAAACGGATGTAATAATCCCTCTACTTACTAAGCCACTCGCAACTTAGCCAAGCCCTGTAGGACTTAACACTAATAGTCTGTCGGCCCTTGTATAAGTGGCTAATATTATCTCCAATCTAATTTTTAAATTGGTGTTTACATAATTTAATGTTATTACATTAAATGTCAATATACAATGTACTTATTGTACTTATTACATGTACAATAAGTACATGAGATGACATATGATGAAATGATTGGTTTATCTTCATCATATAAAAAAAAAGTCTGTACCACTACAATCCATAAAGGTTTTTATGTTGTGCGGTTATGCAGAGATGTACTATGCTTAAGATTACCTAAGCTCAACCACCAAATTTTCCTCCACATCAGGATCCATCCGTGACTGTAAACTGATTAAATAATTTAACTGAATCTCTGAATATCTTGAAGGCCTCTACTCCTCTTGCCTCCATAGCCCTTGTATCCTTTTTGAATAAGTATATCAACACTTGTTAAGCTCCATTGCTACCTGCCTATGTGACCCAGATTTAATAATCACCACTTCCAAAACCCAACATTATCCATGCATTGCATAACACAATTTATTGCCTTAAATAATCAAAATACTATACAAATTAACATGATCAATATACTACTAGAAATTAAACATTCTTTAAATATATTTATCAACATATCGTTCATTGTTATCATACTTTCAGTTACTACTGATAGGGAGAGGAGGGAAATAGCTACCGAATATTTAAAGAACAATAACAAATAATCTGGAGTGAATAAAATATATAAAATCAAACGTTTTGAAAATAGGAAAAGTTGAACAGTTGGCTATCACGGGTTTTTTCAATTTCCCAATTTTCGAGGGGTAAGTCTGTTATATTTGCATGTATTGGCAATGAAATCAGTTTTCATCCTATTCATTTCCACTGGCATCTTCATAATCACTTGTGACTATCACCTGGTCATTAGCAAATTGTAGGTTGTAAAGGTATACATTACACCTATTCCCCTACGCTTCCTCTTCCAAGTTCTTAGGACCTCTTCAACATATAGGTCGAATAACAGTGGAGATAGAGGACATCCCTGTTTGAGACCTTTAGTTATAGACATGTAGTCTATCAGTCCATTCCTCAGCCTTATCCTAGCTTTGGCCCCATTAAATAAGCTTTTGATGGCTCTTATTAAATGTTTCTTATTTCCATGTTTTCCAGTGACTCCACTAGTTTGCAAAATGGGACCTGATGACATGATCTATGAAAATCATGTGCATCTCTCTATTGCAAGCTTACTTTTTTTTAATCAGCTGCGTGAGGGTAAATATTTGGTCAATACATGGCCTAGTCTGAAAACCAGCCTGTTCTTTCCCACAACATTCTCACAGTAGCCTAGCGCTTAATATACGGCCATAAAGCCGACTGATACTGCTAGTAACTGTGATCCCTCTGTAATTGGAGCATTTCTTGTTACGCCCCTTCTTGAAAATGGGCATTATGGATTCTTCAGTCCATTCATCTGGCATAGTTCCACTTTTTATGCGCGTTGTCCTAAGATCAGCCATGTAGTTTTAAGTTCCAGTGGTCCATATAAGTTCGATAGGAATATTACCTGGACCTGGAGATCGTCCCTTTTAGTGACTCCTCCATCTCTTTAACAGATATCGGTTCAATATCGTTTATTCAATAATAAATCCAGGCCGTTCCTCGGTAAATAATCCAGAAAAGTATTTGATCCAGTCGTTCAGTGTAAGAAAGTGAACTGAATTTGTTCGTTTTGGATTTTTTATGGACTTTAATACCTTCCAGGCTTCCTTTGGTTTCTGACCATGCATGCAGTTGTTTATTAGTGTGCACTTTCCTTCCCATTATTCATTTATCGCTGTAGATAGAGTTTTATACTGTTTTGAGTGACGATGAAAGTTATATTTTGAAAATGACCAATTTCGGTCAAAACGTATATAAAGAATAGATGAAATCAAATGAATTTTGGACTAAACTTTTTTGTGTTTTTATACATCCAAGGAAAAATTAGTTTATCCTTTAATTAATTGGACAAATCCATAAATTCATGTCTGCCACTAAAAAATAAAATTAAGAATAAATAAAAAGTATGATACTTCTATAACGATTAGGATCAAATCTCAAAAAAATTAAAATGAAAAAAAATCTATTAAGTTGACAACACCTTTACGAAAAATCCTTTAAAAAAAATAAGAAGCTATATCGGTCTTGATTACTTAATTATCATTTATTTCACTACTATAAATAAACTTACAATATCCGCTGAATAGTCAGAAATATTATTAATATAAGTAAGGACATTAGTATTTTTTTCATTGTTTCGGCGTACTCGTATCCACTCTTCGTGCACTTCCTTTTTTAAATATCATTTATTCTTTGACTCTAAGCCAGTTTTCTCTCCTCTGTTCTCCTCTGATGTCAAGTTAGTACCGTTAAGTAGATACTTCGACAGGAGTAAGTGTGCCCTTTCCAACTTGGTACAATGTTAAAAGTAATATTTTAATTTTATGAGGCAATTTACAAGAAGAATTCAGTGAAAAATGATGTTAAATAATTGAATATAATTCGCATTTACAGATAGATATATACAAAAGGTAATATTCAAACTTAACTCTTAGAGAACATGACAGCACTTATTTTATTATTCAAGCAGCTTTCGGCCGAGTCTGACACCCCGAGTTGCTTTACAAACTCCAGTCAATTCCTACCTCCTACATACTTTCTCATTATCCAATCCTTCTCTCTCTCCAACAGGTCATTCACAGTAAATCATAATAGTGTCTACTCATCCCTCTTTCCCCAATCTGCGGGTTTCCACAAGGCAGTATCCTCGGCCCAATCCTCTACACAGTATATACAACTAACATCCCAACTGATCCTAATACTATCCTTACCACGTGTGCGGATGATACATGTCTATTATGAGTCAACACTGATCCAGTTATAGCATCCAATACTCTCCACTGACCTTGAAAAATGGTGTCAAAACTGGAGGATTAAAATAAATTTCCACAATCCCATCAAATCACCTTTACCCTCAGTCGTACACCAACGACTTCCTGTCCTCCTGTATCATTTAATATCATCCCACTGATTCCAGTAAAACTGGTCCAGTACTTAGGAGTACACCTTGACAAACACTTAACATGGAATCCTCATACTAGACTAAAATGACAAGAAACAGCTCGACTTCAACGTTTGCCAGACAAAGGCTCTAAGCTCCCAATTAATTAAAAAAGACTCATATACATGATAATCATTAGACTAATCTGGACTTACGGAGTAGAGCTTTGGCGCTTCACTAAACCATCGAATTCCTCTCGTATTCTATCCTTACAATCCAAAATCCTTCGTAAAATCATCACTGCTCCTTACTTTGTTACAAACAAAGTAATCCATAATGACCTCAACACACCATTTATTGCTGATTTGATTCGAACCCGATATCAATCTTTTCATGGCAAACTTCGTTTCCATTCAAACCCACTAGTTTCAAACCTAGCAACCTCTTCAATTTCTGATAATCCACCGAGGCGTCTGAAAAGAAGATGGGCTTGTGGTCTAATAAGTTGAACTCGTTATTTCAGTACTACCACTAGGTAGTTTATCTACTTGCCTTTATCTCTGGCATAATTTATCTTTGATTATATTTACTTGATGTATTCAATATACAGTCGTAAATTTCAATAAACACATTTAAAATAAAAATATTCAAGAACACAAAAAAAAAGTGGAAAAAAAAAAGCTGGAGGAATCATCTCTATTTGAAAATATCAATTTATGTTAGGAACACACGGTGGGTAATAGGTGACTAATGATTTTTTAATATAATAATCTAATATATATTATAAAATTCTCTGTTAGTACGTAAATATACAGTTTTCTTTATCACCACCAACCCCAATCAACTTCTTTTTGGGGTGGTAAATACCCCTTGGTCTCCAGGTGGTAGTAAGGGAGTTTGGTCGCGGTGGGTGGAAGTAGGTGGCGAAAATGTGAAATAAGTATTATAAATGCGAAAGTTTGTATGTCTGTCTCTCTTTCACGCAAAAACTATTGAACGGATTTGGATGAAACTTTACAGTAGATAGGTGATACATCAGAATTAAACATAGGCTACAGCAAGGGCGTATTTAGGGGGGAGGGCACGGGGGCACGTTCCCCCCTAAATACGTCCCCCAAACAGTTTTTTAATCCATTATAGTACATAATTAAAGGCAAATCTAATCATCTTTTCCTACTAACATTATATATGTGTAAGATTTAGGGGAGGAGCACGGGGGCACGTGCCAGATAGTTTTTTGTGTACTGTGGAGAATCCATTATAGCACATAATTAAAGGCAAATCAGGAACTTAGTATTTTTAAATTTGCAGATAGGTTCTCAAGGATTTCCCCTTTAATATAATAGAGGTTCAAAGATTGTATGGAATCCGTCATTTTTGAAGTTAGACATCTGAAATTTTGGATGTACGAGTAACTTATAGTTAAAAAAAATGTTAAATTATTTATAAAATGATCGGTCAAGAAACTTCATGTTGCATACCAAATTCCACGCGAGCGAAGCCGTGGGCAAAAGCTAGTAATGCTAAATAATTAATTATGTAAACAGTGATAACATTACATATAAATATAAACGTTGAATATTAATACCTATACAATGGTCCTTATATGTTTTATAGTATGTTATTTTACAACTTAGAGCACGTACGTCCTCTAGCAACCGGGAGTCGAGATAACTGAGAGAAAGATAAGGAGTAATTTTCCTCTATTTTGTGCTAAACAGAAAGAATTCATTATAGTCAGTTGTAACACAATAGGACTAAAGTTATTATTCAGTATAGTAAAAATATATATTATACTTTATAATTTCGAGGGAAAACGCTTCAAAATTATAGTGCAATGGTTTACCATTTATGTGGAAGAAAGTGGTCCGGGTAGAGGTCACAATGAATTTCTCGTAGAATTGGAGAAAAACTTAATTGATTACCCAACGTTTCGACCTACTTTGTAGGTCTTCTTCAGGGCTATAAGCAAAATACAGACAATAAAAGAATAAAAATGGTACAGATATATTAAATATAAATAAACAAAAGTAAGGTGAATACTGGCAATAAAAATGATAAAGATGTACAGCAAGGTAAATATTAAGGTTAAAATGTATGAGTTTATACTATAAACAACGAAGTGCCAAATCCACCACTGGATTCGTCCTCCAATATGAGCACGGGTGTAATTGGTTATGTAAAAATACATCATGAAGGATAAAATAATAATAAAACAGAAAGTGTTGAAAAGTAAAAAAAATAAGGTAATACAGATAAGAAATAAAAACTGAATATAAAATAGGAATGTGAAATGATAAAAATGATATGGGTAAATGTAGAAAATGAAATAAAAATTGTAGGTAATAAAAAAGTAAGAAATAATAATAAAAAGAAACAATAATATAAGAAGTAATAAAAATTGTAAAATTATAAAAATCTAGAAACCAAATTATATAAAATAAAATAAAAATGAAAAAAAAAATATTTTAGAAAATACAACATTAATAATAATGGATAAAAATACTTTATACATGTGTAAAGAATATTAATTGCATAAAAAAAAATGTAAGAAGAGACTTTATATAAGTGTAAATAATATCAATTGCATAAAAGAAAATAAGTATGTTTTAAGTAAAGTAAGTGATAATACAATTAGGCTATAATGGACTAAAATACATATAAAAAAAGGCAAGGATATGTGGAAGAGTAAAGATTTACCATTTAATCTGAACACAAATATATATTCTGTGCCTTTGAGAGTTGGGCTCCAACGACTCTTCTGGAAGACCAGCTACGTCAGAGACGAATCTAAAAAAATAAATCGGCCAAGTTGTCACTAATAGCTAACAGTGTTGAAATAGATTAGATAAAAATTGATTCTTTCCTAAAAAAAGAGAAAAACAATTGAATAAATTGAACTGTGGAGATTGAACTGTATTTAACTGTGGAACTGTTGTGACTTATAAATACACAAAAGAACTTAAAAAACAACGTATTTGCGCGTGTATGGGTCTCAGCTAATGAGAGGATATATATATATTGAAAAGAACAATACATATATTGGTCTGATTAGTTTTTTTTTTATTAGTTTTTCATTTATTAATAGTGACCTTTAAACAGAAAACTATTTCCTATTGCCTACTACAATAATTATTTTAATTATTTAAACAATAATAAACAAATAATAACAATATGAAAATGAATGTTTATATTATTATATTTACAAAAAAGAGGTGATATTAAAATACAAGGAAAATGTTGTTTTCTTTTACAAAATATTTATTGTTTTATTTACGATTAAAATAAATTCTCTTTTAGTAAAACAAACTATCTAGCCTTAACAGGATTAATAAGAAACTGAAATTTAATATATACTCTTTTTTTTCGAATTTGAAGTCTTCAACAATTTGTTTTTCCTATGAAAAAATATCTGTTTCGATACTCAAATTCGTTAATCAAATGATACTACAGCCTCGAAATGAGGTCTCCAAAAGAAAAATAGATTTTATTTTTATTTTATAAAATCGATTATAAATAAGTGAGCCTCTGTAATCTGGTGATCTTACATTCTTCAGTAAATAGAATATAAGCCTACTACTAGTGGATTCAATTGGTGAAGGAATGCTGTTACATTACTAACGTAAAGCTCTGTCTGCCCTTAAAATTCTACGGACTCACTTCGCCCCCGCCCTCCAGAAAGCCCTGAAGATGGGCTACATCTTAGGCCGAAACGATGGCACCATAAAATAAATCTTTCAAGACTTTATTTTGAGTTCTTTGACTGTACCACCGGTCCAAGTCAATCCATTATTAGAATTATCCAGTCGACTGTTTTTCACACAAATCAAGTAGAGATTTCGTTATGAATTGCTACGATCCAATATTGTGTAGTTTAACTACTTTTATGAAAAAATCAAGTTTTCTATCCCCTGCTTGTGCGTTTTGCCATCTTGAAAAACCGCTTAGAAAAAACACAGTTTCGTATACATTTTCAGTGCATTTAAGCAAAAAATGTGACATGGCAGGTTTAGGAAATATATAAAGTAATTATTTTTGTTCAGTATTGTATATTTTTTGCTCTAGTTAAAAATACTATAATATATTATAAAGTATCGCAGAACTAGGATACCCCTTCGGATAAGAAGCAGGTATCCTGCGACAAGGCCTCGAAGACGATTAACATCCGAGGCAAGGAGTAGGAGCTAACGGCTGAGGAAAGTTGTTCATTACGAAGTATAAAGAGGTTTGATTAGGTGTGGGCTCGGAGAGCGCCCTTTGTTTGTGCTCCTCAAAAGCCCTCTATAGAGCCATTATGTCTTCCCAGGCGCTAAGATGGCTCTTTACTCAGATCATTTCGAGTCTTTCTTCAACCCAAGTCCTAACACATTCAGATGGCTTTTTGTCCTCGACAATGGAAGCCTCTTGCTCCGATTTTTCTCCCCTCTTCTTCCTTATCCTGCCTCATTATGTCTATGAATTGACTTGGTCTATAGTAGCAACTTTTTCTTTATTCTTTTAAATTTTGTATTAAATAATAAGTTGTATCTTAGTATAAATAACAAGTCTCCTTTTGATCCATTATAGATACAATTTGAAGTTTATCTAAATATTTAATTTAATACAGCCAAACCATTTATTCATATTTGTCACCCTCTTTATTGAAACAGTTATGAATGTGTTATCTTGCCTCATAACTCTATCTTGCCATCACACTGTGGAACAAAATAATGTTCTCTCCGAGATAAATTATTTTATGTTTTCAAGGTCGTTGTATCGGGGAAATATATTTATAAAATTCAAGAATAAACAATTTTAAAATATTGGAGGAAACTGTATTTGTGTATGCTTTTTTATTTTACGCCAAATTTATTCAGTTATAAAAAATTTTAATTTAATTTAAAGGCGCAACAACACGTGGACACGTCCAGGCCTCCTCAATCATTAACCGCCAGAACTCCCTGTTGAGTGCTGCCATCCAGTTGTGGACTCCCAAGTTCCTCTCGTCTTCTGTCACACAATCAATCCACCGCAGTCGCGGTCGGCCGACTCTTCTCCGCCTATGTTATCCTGGCCGACTGTCATCCTGGCCACATGTCCAGCCCATCTTAGTCGAGATCGTTTAATGACATTAACCACATTAGGCTCATCAAAGAGATCATGTATTTCTTCGTTTTTTCTTTGTCTCCATCTTTCATCAATAGAGACCGGCCCCTATATATATCGGAGGATCCTGCGTTCGAATACAAGAAAATTTCGGTTTGCATCCTTCGCCATTGCCCATGTTTCCGCTCCGTATGTAAGCACTGGGCGAATCAGGGTCTTATATAGGATGATTTTAGTTTTTCTTGTAATCACCCTATTTACTAGATGTTATCTCAGACCAAAATAGCAGCGGTTGGCGGAAAATTTTCGTTTCCTGGTTTCTACCCTAAAGGCGTTAGTGTACGTTAATTCTGAGACCCCCTCAAATAGGTAAATTCGAAGTCCACCTCATCTCCAGGATTCCAGCATATCTTGGGTGTTTTTCAGCTACCATGTACTTGATCTTATCTTGTTTAACTACTAGACCAAGTTTCCTCGCTGCTTCTGCTAAGCAAAGAAACGCTCCTTTAACTGCCTGCTGCTTCCTATAATGTCAATATCATCTGCACATGCAAGGAGCTGTACCGATCTGTTTATTATGGTTCCCGAGAGCAGGGTTAAATAACAGACAGGAAAGTGCATCACCCTGACGTACTCCTCTTCTAGATGGGAAGCCATCGCTTCGCTTGTTTTGGACCTGAATAACACATTCAAGGTTGGTCACAGTCATTTTTATTAGAATTATGAGGCTGGTGGGGATGAATTCTATCAACGCTCAGTAAAGACTATCCCTATCATCGCTATCATAGGCCACCATTAAGTCGAGGAATAGGTGATGAGTAGTGATTTGAAATTAGCGCCCCCTTTCCAATATTGTCCTTGGGCAGAACAACTGATCCGTTGTAGATTTGCCTCTCCTGATTCCGCTTTTTAGCCCGGTAGGGACCTATTTCTCTTTCTGCGGAAGGAAGCAAGCGTTGGTAGAGAATATTTTATAGCACTTTATAAGCATAACAGCAATTATAAGCATGATTATAAGAAGGGATATCTCTCTATAATTCAGAGAGGTCTCCCTTTTTAAATGTGTGACACACTAGCGTTTTTCTCCATTCCTCGGGATAGTTTTCTTAATCCAAATGTCCATGATGAGATTGTGAAGAGCCTTTTCTAGACTTTCTCCGCCATTCTTCAGAAGTTCTGCAGGTAAGTCTTATATTCCTGGCGCTTTGTGATTCTTGAGCTTCTCTATAGCATCAGAGACCTCTTCATCAACCGGTGGTTCAATATCCTCTGGCAGTGTCTCTTAGTTATAATCATACACTTCTTCCAGAAATTAATACGATTACATCTATATAAATAATCGTTTATAACATTTAAAAAAAAATAATTTTAAAAGAGAATAAAATATTTACCACACTAAGAACATTTTTTTGTTATCCATAACTAGCAGAAATCATGATCCGACTGAAAAATTAAAAATATACCTACTTATGTCATCGTTCATAAATAGTACCTTAAATTAAACAATTTGCTTTAACCATGATATTCCTTCGTTTTTAGAACAAATGTCCTTTTCATTTGATGAATACATTTCGTTACTGAATACCAATGTACCTTCTATAAATAAATTCTTTCAAAGATTCACAAGTATTAAACTTTTATTTTATAGTTTATTAATGTTATAGTAATGCTAAGAAATTATATATCAATTACAAAAAAAAAAAATTAACTTGGGTTTCAATCCAATATTAAGTTTGTAACATAGTTAATTCGACTTTTAATAATAATTCACAAAATTAATTATCTATCTTAATATATTATCTACTAATAATTTAAAAAGCACTACCAGTATTTTGCAATCTATTTGAATGAGTAACTAAATGAAGATACTGAGTTTCATATAACTTAAAATTGTTACAGAATAGCTCACCATTATTAAAAATAATGTTATACCTATAACCATAAATTGTCATTTGTAATATCTTTTGTAGTATATATAAGCTAAAATACATAACATTATATCCATGGGAAATATAAACAAAAAAATAAATCGATCAGAAATTTAAAGCATTAATATATATTAATATGCCTCAACGTGTGAAAAAATGCTGCATTGCAAATATAACCTATACAATTACAACCCGTAAAGAGTCTTGGATTAAGATTGTTTAGACTATATGTTTCTAAGACTGGTTGTACAGAGAGGAGATTTGTCCTAGATCACGCTTAGCCACTAAGTTATCTCCCAATCAAGAGTATCCACTTTGTAGAGGCTTCGTGTTGAAACAATCCCTCCCTTAATCACATTCTGTTCCAGAAACCGATACATTCAAACGTCCATTCCTTATCTAGTATTAATATTGAAACAAAAAAAGGAATTAGCGCTCCTAAGAAATATAAACATTAAAATAATGAGCAAATCGGTTCATATGTTAATAGGTTCATAGGTTCATTACGTATGAGGTAAAACAGTTATAGAAAAAAAAAAAATAGACTTTTGTAATGAAAGAGATGATATTAATTGAATCCCAAAAGTTTGATAAATAAAATATTTAAAATATAAAATGATTCATCAATTGATATAAGAATATATTGGAGAATTATGTGGAAAAATAGCCATGAATTGATTTCTTTGAAGCTAAAGGTTCTAGTTTTATATTGTAGCATGCAACTTCCTAGGTTTGCATATTACCCAAGGGTCTATGCTGTCACTGGTATATTATGTATCTTATGATATACGGTGGAAACTGCAGTTGCCACTCTACTTTGGAGGGGTATACCGAGGACGCCATCTACAGTAGTTGACTGGACGCAAAGAGAGCTCTAAAGCAGGCAGAGGTGGACTGTGAGGAAATAACTAAAAACCTAAATGAATTTAATATTACAGTTAATCCCAAGTATTATTATGTATTATTCTCTCCTTCAAAAAGGAACAAGCACCCTCTACCTAAGGTTTATAGAGTAGTAGGCTGTGAAAATAACCCATCCAATAGGCACTGACGTTGTCTCAACACTGCAACAGAAAAATCAGGTCGATAAGGACCAAGTGTTACAGAATTAACCACCTGTTAACCTCACCAAACTTATCACGACCCCTCAAATTACCGATATATAAAGCTTTCATTAGACCCGCTCTTATTTATGGATCGCCTATGCTTTGTAATATCTCGCCCTCGACTACAAAAAGGCTCCAACTGTTTCAGAACAGTATACTGAGACGTATAGTAAGGCACACTCCACTAAAAAGAACAAAAACTGATATAAAACAAGATACTCTCCGACTACCGACGGTAACTGACTTAGGTATATCAAATTACTCGATAGCCTCCAGTACTGTACTAACCCACTATTTAACAACTTCGCTCCGACAGGACGACCTTTGCGCTGGCAAAAACTTGGACTGAGAAACAAACTAACAAACTCCAAATCAAAAAGAACTAGTGAGCCCCATCACTAGAGTCTTATAGCCATTAACCAATAGAATTTCAGCTTATTCCTATCCTCATCCCTCTCTTATAATGCACATACTGCAGAACTGGAGATCCTCTCATTCCTAAATATGTAATAAAATGTAATAGAATGTAATGATTTAAAAAATAAATAAAACTAAGCTAAGATAGGTAAAAAGAAATTTCAAGCCAAGGGCCACTTAGCCACTTATGTACAACGAGAATGACACGATTCCACTTCCTTCATACAACTAACTTTTGGAAAGATTTCGACATTACTACATATTTATTGGGGTTCCAAATATACCTTAGTAGTAACTATCAAAAATAAATAACAGCAGTTTTCTATCATAATTAAATTAGTAAATATTAATTGTACTTTAATAAATACTAATTGGAAACAGATTAAATCTTGGTTCTATTTCGGTTGAAAATGGATGAAAAATCAACGAACCCTTGATTCACCACTAGTGAAGTTCATTTGTTGTGTTACCTAACTTTAAGTTACTGCTGAACAGTTGCTGTTACTTCATCATTTTAAGTACAGTGCTGCCCAATTACTTTATTATTTTGTGATTTAACTGAGTGATTTAAGCCATACCCATACAAATAAAAAAAGGTGATTGCTGGTGATATTCCTCTTAAGATGTCTTGTTTAAGCTGAGCGCAGGCACTCCCGCAGCAGGACAAAGCTCCTCGGACATAAGGTAGCTTAAATAACTCGGGACCCTAAAAGGTTCGGACCCTTTGATGGCGGCCCTCGCTCAAACACTATTACCCCTTCAGGAACAAATGGTCGGATTTGAGCCCTCTATAAACATCCGCGTCGTTCAAATCCCTGTAGGGCTCTGGCAAAAGTGCTGGTGTTCCCACAATTCTACAACAAAAATATCCGATGTCTGCTAGCTTGAGCTTTGCTCATCAAATATAGCTGTAAACACACACTATTGATCATTTGATAATTGAAAATTAATAGAAAGATTCTTTTGCATAATGTCATTCTCGTTAAGAAGATAAAGGTTTAAGATGAACTTTATATACAGCACTGAAGTATCTTTTATGTTATTTCTGTGGCAATAGGATTCTGGAGGAATCTGGCAACAGTTCTTATAATTATATCGATATATCTATATATTGAAATAAATATATCGTAATAAGACACTCTATTAAATTTCCTCCTGCAATGTTTTGAATCCATTCATCAAGTATTTCTTCTGGTAGACTGAAAATGTCCTTCCGTAATTCAGTATTAATAGTTTTCGGGTCCCGTGGTAGAGTCTATTCTTCCAGTGAGCCATAATTAGAGTAGAGGTAGAGTCTATTGTTTGGAAGCCATAATTTTCATAACTTGAATCCATCTCCTGTGTTGAAGTGTTCGGGGTGCTTCACTATTTCTATTGTAGCTTCTATTATCTTTCTTTCCGTCGTATCAATACATTTTTAACTAATCTACTTTTGTAAAGCTCAGTGGTTAATTAGTTTAGGGGTAGAATGGTTAGTAACTTTTTGGTATAACTTTTAGACCTGGTTTAGGTGATATAAAGGACATGTAGAATATAATGGAACTTCGGCAAAGGATGACATTCAATGTAGAACGGTAGTTCATTACAAAGGGAGCTGGGTACAATCGAAGCATTAACAATTGAGCATGCGGTATTGAAATGTGTTCAGGGCTCAATTTCACGGAAATACGTCAACTATCGTTGTAAAAGTTAATACAAAATATACCATTACATGCATTATTTAAACATTTTTTTATATTTTGTGTTATTAGAACTTGAGGATTATTCCAATTTTTTCTTATAATTATAATATTATGAGCGTAGCCTATTTTCATTCGTCGTCCTGGGATTGATATATAGTTGAACTTTGCCTCTTCAGCCCATAAAGGGTATTTGGTTCGGTATACAGTCCCTACTGTATGTACCATTATTAAGCTCAAGTTTCTGCAAGAGGTGAATTGGCAGAGATCAACTGCTAGGATTTCCCTCACATGAATGAACACACTTTATAAAAACTGAGCGAGTCCCATGATCCCAGATTCCACGGGACCAAGCTATATGTAAATGATGAATTTGGTAGAAGTCGTTATTATATTTATAAGGAAGAGAGCTATTAATGGTTATCATCACCCTCACAATTAAACAATATACACACTTAAAACTTGCACATATACAAAACTTATACATATATGCATACTTACATTAAACTTATTATATACTAATTACTGCTTATATAAACTTGCACAGTGAGTAAAATATTATTACGTAGTAAATGTGGCATTAATGCATAATAAATATATTATTATTAGAATTATTAAGATATTATTAGTAAAATATTAAACACGCCAATACTAGGAAGATAAATACATATATAAACTTTGTAACGAGTATTCTTTTGTTTGCTAAATTCGTCCGTCAGGTGTCTCTACCAATCTGACCTCACTTAACTGAGGACCGTCATTCCATACGGATGTGTATAAGTGGGTTATATGGCCAAGTAATTGCCAAATTTAACTGTTTTTACCTTATCGTATCTTTGCGGCTCAGCGTTGGTGGTGTTACGTTGATGTTACAATATATATTATGGTTATGTTTTTGGAGTTGGCATTATGTTACCGTTGATGTATAATATAAGAATACAAAATTTTTCTTTGGACAATAGTTCTTAAATCAATTTGGACCTTGGACCGGAAAACCCCGCAACCTGGTCACAAATATTATGGCGCTCGAATACAGGGACTGCAAAAGAAAAATCTACAGATAAGTTATTAGTTGAAGATTTAATTATTATATTAACATTTTTTTGAAATAGTGAAGTTAACTGATAATAGTTTTATAATAATAGTAACAGGATAATTTTTCCAAACAATACTTTAATATTTTTTTTTATGTTTAAATATAATTTTCGTATTAATCGAAGGTACTAAATTTCTGTTGACGGAAGCAAAAGGTTTGTCTTAGACGCAATTTTGGAAATGTAAAGATAATTATTTTTAATTTATAATTTTGTATCAACAACAAAAAATTAAGAATTTTTACTTAAGGTCGTAGAACGACTTAGTTTTGTTTAACACATGTTTTGAAAATTAAAATCTACTAATATATGATTTTATTTTGTATTTTTACCGTTAGTTTAAATAGTTGAATTGAACATATGTTAGATTAGCAAGTAAGCATTAAGTTCACCTAGAGACAACAGCTGTTGTTTGTTTCTATTTAGCATTATCTTGTGTTTCCTTTTAAAGGGAAAATATTTGTTTATCTATGGCTGACATATGAAAAATTATATATTAAGTTTGTAAAGGACGCTTACCGATTTAATTTAATTTGTTAGTTTTAATATAATTTTATTAATTTAATTTTCAGTATTTTACGACCTTTAAAGGTTCTGTTGGTATTTTTTTCAACATTTACTTTCTTTGGCTTTTTTTTGTAACTTTGGGTAACGTCTTGATTTATTGTCACAATGGGTGATCCAGTCGTTCTAGTGTCAGAGAGGGAGGATATTTTTGCCGCAGTTCAATCCATTTTCACAAAATCCAAATCTTTGAGTACCGATTCAGCATCCGCTTTTAAACCCGCTTATGACCGCTTACTCAAAAATGAAATCCGATTTGAAGAAATTCAATCAAAAATTCGGATATTTAATGCAAGTATAAAGAACAAAAGTGAAAAACTCGAGACAACAGAAGTACAAAATTCATTTAACGATTTAGTTGATATTACTAAAGCGAATTATAACAAAGTGGTGCAATCTACCTGCCCTCCTGAGAATAAACCTGTGGTTGTCCATTCTCATTCTATTCCTCAGGAGCTACCGAAAATTGACTTACCGATATTCACAGGGAAATTAGAGGACTGGAATGGATTCTATTCCCTATTTGATTCTATGGTCCATAGGGAAGAATCTCTATTGACCATTAGGAAATTTTACTATCTACGAAGTAGCTTACGCGATGAAGCTCTGTCGCTTATCTCGGGCTTCGCATTAGACGAAGCTAATTATCCGCTCGCTTACGACGCATTGGTCTCTCGCTATCAAAATAAAAGGCGACTAGCCAGATTTTATATCAAGAAGGTGATGGATTTTACCCCTTTAAACAATTCTTCAGCGTCTAATTTGCAGAGATTTTTATCTGAGCATGAAAATAATTTTTCTGCGTTATCGGCTTTAGGCATTGAAGACATGGGGGATTTCATTAAACTTCATTTAGCTCTTAATAATTTAGACCCAGGGACTAGAAAAGCATTCGAAGAACGAATAAAATCAGCAGATATTCCCTCTTATAAGGATTTGATTAATTTCGTCACCGAACGAACTAGAGTATATGAGATGATGGCTCAAGAAAGCCGATCAGAAAGGCCTATTATAGAAAAATCCCGCTCTGCGAATTCCACTAAACGATATAACAAATCCAATTCCGGAAAAGAACAAATATCTCCGGGAATTTTTACTGTTTCGCCATTGGAAAAACAAACCGATGTTGCTGCTAACACAACGAATCACGATCCTCAATTCGACCAGTTCGAAATTCAGGCAGTTGGCTCTAAGAAACAGGTATTCTCTCCGACTGATGTACAATCAAGAAATAGTACCGAATCGATTCTCTACGAGAAAACGTGTCTAAAAGGCTCAAAACCGGCTCTACCAGCTAAGAAATTAATTTGCTGGAATTGTGGTGGACCGCACGTATATTCGAGATGTCCGCTACCACGAAAGTTGTTCTGTTACCGTTGTGGTAACCCAGGAGTTTCCATTCACGCATGTCCTAAATGTACTCCGGGAAATGTGCAAGGGAATCGGAAGTGAGGGTCATTCCTATTCCCATGGTTTCAGCTGACCCACCAAGTACCGATTTACCTATTACCGTGCCTTATCGTTTACCTTTTTGTACCGCTAAATCTGATATCGTTTCTCCTTGTGTCGTATCGAATTCTCCCGAAAGTTCTACCGTATCTTGTTATATTTTACCGTTTCCTAAACAGCACTATATTGATTTCCGAATAGGGAAACCTAACAAAGGGGGCCTGTCCTACTTGGCCCTGTTTGACCCTGGTTCCACTACCTCATTTGTTGGACCAGAAGGGGTTGAGATTCTCCTTAAATTGGGATATGAAGTTGAGAAAATTCCCGAATTTAATATTTGTGTCGCTAATGGAAGCTCTGGTATTGTTGATGAAAGATTCTCCATTTCAATTACCGTCGGGTACCGGTCATATGACACGAAGCTTTACGTTTTAACCAAGCTTCCATTTATGTTTCTTTTAGGGTTAGATTTTATCGTTAACACAAATATGAGTACTAATCATCGTGAAGCGACATGGTGGTTTCAAGATGACCCCGACCATAAGTTCTCGTTTCGTCAAGATGTTCAATTAGTAGAAGTGGAAACATCAAAAATATGCGGCATTAGTTCACTTGATCCCTCAGAAAGGGTGGATCTGGATAGAATAGTCAGTGAAGGTTTGCGAATTCTCCAAGATTCTCCAGGATTAACGACGCGCATTAGCCATTAGGTAGATGTTCAGGATGCCCAACCTATCAAGCAGCGCTCCTACCATTACTCACCCAAAGTACTTGAGGCAATGCACCAGGAGTTAGATCGAATGTTGGATGAAGACTTAGTGGAGCCTTGCCAATCTCCATGGTCTTCCCCGGTAGTCATGGTTCGTAAGGGATCAGGTTATCGTTTTTGTATAGACTTTCTTAAGGTTAATGAAGTCACTTGTAAAGATTGCTATCCTATGCCTAATATGACATCTCTCTTGGACGGACTTCGACAGGCTAGATATCTCTCCAAGTTTGACCTCAAGCAAGCATTTTTGCAAGTGCCCCTTGCCGACGAAACTAGTAAAGACATTACTGCGTTTACAGTTCCTGGCAGAGGACTATTCAGGTTTAAAGTTATGCCCTTTGGGCTGACGAATTCACCTGCTACCTTTCAGAGGTTAGCCGATGCAATATTTGGACCCGAACTTTACCCTTACGTGGTAGTTTTTCTTGATGATATTTTGGTTTGCACACCAACTTTCAAACTGCATTTGGATATGCTAATGGAAATGTTCAGTCGACTTAAAGCCTCAGGTTTGCGTATCAACCCGGAAAAATGTGAATTTGGTTGTAATGAAGTTAGGTACTTGGGCTATCTGGTTAATAGTGATGGCTTGAGTGTAGATCCAGATAAGGTTGGTTCCGTTACTTCGATTCCTCCTCCCACCAACGCTGGGCAGCTCAGAAGATTCCTTGGAATGGCAGGATGGTATCGCCGTTTTATTAAAGACTTCTCCACAGTTGTCTCTCCGCTAACAGCTTTGCTTAAGCGTAACGCTAAATGGATCTGGTCAGAAGAGCAGGACGCCTCTTTCAATGCTCTCAAGTCAGCACTGACTGAAGCACCAATATTAGCTAGGCCAGACTTTAAACAGCCTTTTCAATTACAGACTGACGCCAGTGATACAGGTCTTGGAGCGGTCTTGACTCAAATACAAGACGGCGAAGAAAGAGTCATCGCTTTTTGTTCTCGTACCTTAAGTTCAGCTGAAAGGAATTATACCGTAACCGAAAAGGAATGCCTCGCAGTTCTGTTTGGTATCGAGAAGAATAGGCATTACTTGGAAGGTTATCCATTCACTGTAATAACTGACCACGCCAGTCTGAAGTGGTTACTGAACTTGAAAAACCCTTCAGGTCGTTTGGCTAGATGGGCTCTTCGCTTGCAGCCTTACAACTACAAGGTGGAATATCGAAAGGGGAAACTCAACACAGTGGCCGATGCCCTATCACGAATTGCTGCAATCACAGTATTGTCTACCAGTTCCGATCCTAATTCTACTACCGATTCTGTTTCGACTTCAGGAACTTTCATAGCGACCGACGAATGGTATAATCAGAAATTTTATCGAGTCCAGAAGTCCCCAGAACTCCACCCTGGATGGTCGATAAAAGATGGACAGCTATTATACCATCGAAAGAATCCTTTGAAGGGAGAGCTAGAAGACCCCAGTGAGGAATGGAAAGTTGTCGTTCCTAGACATTTAAGGGGAGCAGTAATATATGAAAATCATGATCTACCGCAGTCAGGCCACCTGGGGATAGATAAAACTGTTTCTAGGGTTAGTAGACTATATTATTGGCCTGGATTGTACCGAGATATAAGCCAGTATGTGAGGCAGTGTGAGTTATGCCAGAAGGTCAAACCCAATAACACGCCACCTCGTGGGTTAATGTTCCCTCGCTATAACAAGCAGCCGTGGGAAATGGTGTCAGTTGACATTATGGGTCCTTATCCTAGGAGTTCTAGAGGCAATGTATATCTACTAGTGTTTGTAGATTTATTTAGTAGATGGGTGGAATTATGTCCCATCAGAAAAGCTACCTCTTCGGTTATTGTAAATAAATTGAAATCCCGCATAATATACAGATATGGCGCACCGCATAAAGTAATTTCCGACAATGCGAAGAACTTCGTCAGTAATCTTGTAACTGAAGTGGCTAAGGAGTTTGGAATCAAGAGAGAAACTACTCCTCTTTACCATTCACAGGCAAATCCGACAGAACGAGCGAATCGGAATATCAAGCAACTTATCGTAGCGTACCTAGGGACGAAAAACTAGGAGAGATCCAGTTTGCCTTAAATTCCGCCGTTCAAGATTCGACCAAGTTCAGTCCTGCCTTCTTAAATTTTGGTAGAGAACTGAGGCCTCTACATCAAGCTAACGACGATGATATCCTAGTGGCTGGCACAGACGAACATGCTGCTTGGGCCGCTAAAGTGGGCAGACTGCCTGAAGTTCATCATATAGCCGAGGAAAACTCTCTGAAGGCAAGTCTAAATCAGAGCAGTCGTTATAACTTGAGGCGCCGAAAAGATCGTTTCCAACCGGGGGACCAAGTCTTAAAGATGAGGTTTCAGCTATCGTCGGCAGCTGATAAACTCGCTGCTAAACTGAACCCCAAATATGAAGGCCCTTTTACGGTTGTTTCCGTTACGGGTGGTGGATCCTGTAAACTGAGAGATGAAGATGGAAAGATAATAGGCTTATGGCATCCCTCAAAACTTAAATTATTTTATCCAACCCGACGGACTTAATCGCTGGAGGGGAGTGTGTAACGAGTATTCTTTTGTTTGCTAAATTCGTCCGTCAGGTGTCTCTACCAATCTGACCTCACTTAACTGAGGACCGTCATTCCATACGGATGTGTATAAGTGGGTTATATGGCCAAGTAATTGCCAAATTTAACTGTTTTTACCTTATCGTATCTTTGCGGCTCAGCGTTGGTGGTGTTACGTTGATGTTACAATATATATTATGGTTATGTTTTTGGAGTTGGCATTATGTTACCGTTGATGTATAATATAAGAATACAACATTTTTCTTTGGACAATAGTTTTTAAATCAATTTGGACCTTGGACCGGAAAACCCCGCAACCTGGTCACAACTTAGGTAATTGTGTCTTAACGCAGCCATGGTTACTTTTCCCTACTTGTTCGCATGCGCGAGCAGTTACATTTTGTAACGGTTACATTTCTAACAGCTGATTTGTTCTATGTTTCATCTTGCTTACTGTGTCTTGATTATTGCTGATTTATTGTTTCTTATTGTTTGTTATTTGTTCGTTATTTGTTCTTTATTCTTTGTTATTGTTTGTCATAGATTTTTCTTTGTTATTATTTTATGGGATTCAGAAAAGACAATTGGTTCGAGAACAGCAGAATCCCATTTTGTTCAGCGGTACGGTTTATATATTGCTGGTGTGAGGAATTGAATTTTCCCATTTTACATAATTTTTCATTACTTTTATTTCTTAATTCTTAATTGTTTGAAATTATTTTTTTTTTACATAATTTTTAATAATTGCGATTTTTCATTACTTTTATTTCTTAATTGTTCACAATTTATTATTATTATTTTCCATTTGTCAATAAATTCTTTTGATTTGTAATTGTTCATCATTTTTCAACCCCAATAAATAGAAGGTAACTGTTAGAAATGTAACCGTTACAAAATGTAACTCCTCGCGCATTCGAACAAGCAGGGAAAAGTAACCAGGCCTGCGCTAAGACACAAGTACCTAAACTTATTTATATTTTATTACGTACTTACATTTATATTTATTATATTTAAACATAGATATAATATACATATGTACATATTTATATTTATATTTCTTATAAGCTTATCTGGTACTCTACGAAGAGTGAGTGATAGTTTCAGCCGTTAGAAAAATACTAACTGCAAAGCCAAGAGTTAACTGTTGTTTCATGTAATACTTTTCTTAGACATGGCAAGATAAAAAAAATCATAAGTAAAACGATTTTATATATGTATAGTATGTTATTTATTTTATATTACATGCGTAATGCAGACCAAGTTTTAATAAGGTCCTAAGTTGCCATAGGAAAGAGTTCCCAACGAGATTTCGCCTCTGATCCAATTATAGATAAAATAAATACTCAAGAGGTTCGGGTACAGCTTGCAAAGTAAAATGAAATATTAATATAACAAACATGGTCTAGAACTTTTATATGTATTCTTTTCTTCCGAAAATTGTATGAACTCTTAAAATTAAAGTCATTTGTGCATAAGTGGTCTTAATAATCCAATGTAATTAATATGCCTTTAATTTTAATTAGATTAGTTAAACGGTATTTAAATTAATACATTTAAGCAGTTTGTTAAACTACAGATTCAAAGAAAAATCATCCCACCTATGACAGAAACCAATGTTTCAGCTTTTTGGATAAATAACTTTAATGTAAATGAAGTTCGAGTAAACCGAAACCGGTTGCTACTTATGTACCTCAGTAAATTCTCAAAGGATGATTGAGCATTTATGAGCCACCAAAAATTGTTTTACAAAAGTTGTAATGAACCAAACAAAAGTTGTTGCTCTATGGAAGACCTAAATATCTCAGCATAATTGCCTGTTGTCAATGAATATATGGCATATAGCAAAAGAGGAATTCAGTAGGGTACACTGTGTACGGTTGTGCCAGGGTACGGTAGTGACAGTCGTTATAACCGCGAAACTATAAGGAATATGGCGAAGAGTATACGGGAAGAGACGCGGGGCGTGCAAGACTGAATGCGTTCCCTAGGATTGCGTAAGTCAGCGCGCGAAATCAACCTAAGCAGGAGCCTACATTTCTTTTTTTTGCTTTAGATGCCTATATAACGCTTGCGGAAGACCGAACGAGCGCAAGCTGATATTAATAATTATAAAAAAGCTTATGAAGAAGTTAAACGTGGAACTTCTTTACGGAGAGCTGCAGTAATGTATCAAATTAATCGTTGTCACGACACCTTCGTAAACATGATGAAGCTGGTGCAAATCACGATGGCAGCAAAATCGGCATGGGCTATGTTGCCCATAATAAAGTTTTTTCTATGGAGCAAGAACAGCAGCTATCAAAGTAGCGCACATGCTGCGCGGACATACATTTAGGTCTTTCTGCAAAATAGATAGCATTTGACCTGACAACTAAGTGCAACTAAAGTGACCTGCTACTTGGGATGAGAATCATATGGCTGATGAGGAATGGTTCCGTTCATTCAAGAATAGAAACCCGTCTCGGTCTGTACGCGTAGCACAGGCTACAAGCCTTTCAAGAACTACAAGTTTTAAAAAAACAAAGGTGAAAGCTTTTTATGATAATATGGAAACTGTTTATGACAGACACACATATGAGCCACAGGATATATACAATGTTGATGAGACAGGTGTTACTACAGTGCCTTATTAATTAATGTCAGATTTTAGTTCACTTGCTATATGAATGTTAACTTTGTTTAGAAGAAGTTTATGTTTTGTTATGGTACCTATTTCTATTAATAAAAGTAACTATAAACCATTTTGCAGTATGTTTATGCCTGTCACTACCGACCCCAACCCTTGTCACAACCGTCCTTGGGGTGTGGTCGGTTGTGACACTTTAATTTTTTTTTTTAATTTCATCCTATGATTAATGAAGCGTCTTTGAGGACAATATATTAGTATTTTTACGCAGACAAATAGACAAATTACAATTCGTGTTACTTTTTTCCCAGCTAATTTATAAGTTAACAGAATTATTGGGGAACAAACCAACATTGTCGCAACTGTACCCAGTCTGATGGATGAGTTTAGTGCCTAACAATTCGTCTATTAACCATGAATACTTAACTACGCTAACTGTAAAATAGAAATACATTTAAAATACAATATTTTTTTTTATTTGTTGTTATTATTGTGTAAACGTCGTATCTGCAAAGTGAAGAGCCTGTGGGGAATTATCCATAGTACACAAGAGTACAAACACAATGGATTACTGTTTAATACACTAAATACATATAATAGGTTAACACGCACACGAGGCTGATATGATAATGATTCTACCAAACCTCGACATTTGACTAAGGTCTTCCGATACTTCTCCCTGTTTATCTCTATTTACAGCTGACTCTTGCCTGACTTTTAGACTCGACTGCTCTTTTGAGCTAGATACTAACTCGTGATTTGTCCTTTCTGTTTCTTGGTTTAACGGAGACTTACATGAACTGATGCCAGTTGGCAAAGGTATTTCTTCAGGATGATGACTAAAATGCAATTGACTTGGACGAATTTGATTTACATGAACTTTCCTAACCACCTCATTGACTTTGACAAGATAGACTAAATGACTTAATTTTGCACAAATTCTACCTGGTATCCATAATTTTGCATTAGGATGTCGTAAATTGACTAACACTTTCTCATTTACTTCAAATGACTGACTAAGAACAACTTGTTGACATTTCGATTTAGGCTTATCACTTGTATACGCCTTTTGAGTTGTAATTTTTATTTTTGACTGAGTAGTTTTCAATGTTGAATTTTTATTAACACTTTGCATTGGATTAAGTGTAGACAAAGATGTACGTGGTGTATAATTTAACATTGCTGACATAGGTGATATACCTGTAACTGACGATGGTACTGATCTATACTTATATAAAGTAGATGATAAAATTTTGGAAATACCTTTGTTTCTTGACCAATTTTTAACTAAAAGGCACTTGAATGTCTGCACCGCACGTTCAGCCAATCCATTTGATTCTGGATTATACGGAGGGCTAAAAATATGGTTAATTGACACATGTTGACAAAACATTTCAAACATCTTTGAATTAAATGGAGGCCCATTATCTGATACTAACAACTTAGGTAATGAGAATCTAGAGATTACGTCTTGCAATTTAGATATTACCGAATTTGTATCCGTTGATGACAACACAAAGCATTCAATCCACTATAATGAGAAAATTCTTCCCCTTAAAATGAAATAAATCTATATGAACTCTGTCCCATGGCAAAGCTGCACGTTTCCAAGTACAACGCACCTTTTTATACCTATCACTCTGATTTTGCTGACATTTGAGACATGATTTTACTGACCGTTCTATGTCTTGATCCATATTTTTCCAATATACGTATGACCTAGCAAACATTTTTGATCTGACTATTCCAATATGAGATTCATGAATTATCTTTAAAATATTATTTATTAACGACGCTGGAATAACAACTCTATCTCCAAACATAAGGCAACCTTGATTAACTGACAAATGATTGCGAATTGCAAAGTAAGATTTAATTGACTCATCCGTTTGATTCTTCCAGTTAGACTCAACACACGATATAACTTTACTTAAAATGCTATCTGCTTTGGTATGCTCTGCGACCGTGCCATGCGAAATTAAAGGGGAAGACAAATACAAATAATTACAATCAAAATCTGGCACTGGATTTTGACTTGGAAGACGAGACATTACATCTGCCTGAGGGATATTTTTTCCTTTTTTTACGACCATGGTATAATACGCTGATAATATAATCGACCATCTAATCAATCTCGATTGAGCTTGTACCGGAAGAGATTTCGTTTCTGACAACAAAGACCTAAGTGCTTCATGATCGGTGTACAAAGTAAAATGTCGACCATACAAAAACTGATGAAATTTTTTGATTCCATACACTATTGCTAATGCCTCCTTATGTAACTGACTATAATTACGTTGTGCAGAATTTAATGTAGCTGATTCAAATGCTAGAGGTTGCTCCACCCCATTTACATTGTGGCTTAAAACTGCACCTACTCCATATTGTGAAGCATCGACTGATAAACTCAACGGTTTTGTAGGATCAAATAACACTAAACGCGACTTTTCTGACAGAGCACATTTACTTTTTGCGAATGCAAGTTCACATTCAGCCGACCATATGAACGGTTCCTCTTTCTTTAACAGATTATATAAAGGTTGCAATAAATCTAGACACATAGGAATGAAATTTCTATAAAATGACAACATTGATAAATACGAATTAAGTTGAGTAACGTTAACTGGAACAGGACAATTTAATATTTTAATTATCTTTTGTTTAGAGGGATGTTTACCAGCTGCTGAAATTCTAAATCCCAAAAAATCCAATGACTCGACTAAAAATTGACTTTTGCCAATATTTATTTTTACATTATATTCTTCTAACCTAGATAAGACTAACATTAAAGTATTCTGACACTCTTCTCGAGTTGATCCTCCAAGCAATATATCATCCAGATACACTGAGCAGTTTTTTATACCATCCAGTATATGCTCCATAACCATCTGGAATATTGCCGGACTTGACGCTAATCCAAACACTAATCTATTGTAAGCAAAAAGACCATGAATGGTATTAATTGTAAGCAAATGTCTACTACCTTCACTAACTTCCAATTGCAAGTAAGCATTGGTAAGATCTAGACAACAGAAATATTTACAACCAGTAAAATTATTAAAGAAATCATCTATCCTAGGCAATGGATATTGATTAATTTCTATCTGCAGATTAACCGACTTCTTCAGGCCCACACATAAACGAATATTCCCATCCTTTTTTGGTACGACTACAATTGGGGAAGCCCACTGGCTTGACTCGACTCTAGAAATTATTCCGGAAGACTCTAATTTTTCCAATTCCTTTTTTACTTGATCTCTTAATGCATAGGGAACAGTATACGCTTTTTGAAAGACTGGACATACATTTTGTTATAATTTTATATCCACTTTGAAACCTTTAATGGGGGCATCACTATTTTTTTTTGCAAACACTCTAGGAAATTTTTGTTCTAAATTTCTAATAGATATTGACAACGACTTTTCCCTTGATCTAATTTCACCCTCTCCCAAAGATTCAACTTGACTCATAGACTCCAGTCTTGATTCAACATTCAAAATGTCCCATTTCCAGCTAGGATTCATCACATCTAACCAAGACCTTCCAATAATTGCAGGACAAGACAAATTATACACAACAATAAGCGGCAAATAAAAAAACTCATCATGATACCATACCTCGGCCTGAAAATACCCCTTAACCTTCAGACTATTTCCATCGGCAGCTGACAGTTTCCCTAAGAAAGGCCTCAGACTCGTGCTAGAGAAATATTTTGTATACATATTCCATGAGATAAGACTAGCCCCAGATCCAGTATCTAAAAGAAAATTCAAATCAATCATGTTTACAGTTAATAATACATATTTACCTTCCTGACTTAAATGACCCCCAAACCAATGGTTATTTAGATTTTTGGTGTGAAATATGGACATCACAGAACCAAAATTTCTTCCTTCTTGATGACTTCCTTGACTGGTGACCGCTGACTTTCCTTGGTGACAGACTTGACTGGTGTGGCCCGATTTACCACATTTGAAACAGTTCCATTTCTTCGCTGGACACGCTTCCACAGGATGCTTGATGGTACACATATGACATCTCTTGTAGACCTGATGAGTAGACTGACCGTAAGACTGACGAGATCTTTTATCTGCACTATTTGAAAACGTTGTTGACGGTTTTATGAATTTTTTGTGGTAATAATTTACATTGTGAACAGACGAATTTGACATCACTTGTTGTGAACGCTCTATTGTTTCGAATTCCGAGACTAGTTTGACTGTAGCCTCCCAGGTGAGATCATCCGGTTGCGCCAATAATTTGTTCAACAAAACCTGATTAGTAATACCTGATATTAGGCGATCTCTCAACACTTGCTCCAAAAATTCTCCAAACTCACATGACGCTGACAAATTTCTGAGCACCATTACATATTCTGTGAGGGATTCCGCCGGGTCCTGATTCCTGGAGTAGAATTTAAATCGGTTAGTTATCAGACAATGCTTCGGCGCATAATAACCTTGAAGACACTTGACACAGGCCTCATAAGATACCTGTTTTAAAGATTTTGGAAATAAGCCATCCTTCATAATTTTAAAAATGTCCGTGGGTAGAACGACTCCTAGGTAGTCCACTTTCTGTTCTTCCGGAACTTTCGTCAACCGAAAGTACATATCCAGCTTTTCAATGAACGGCATTAGGTCCTCCGAATTTTTGCAACGTAGGACATTTAACATTAATTGGTGACCGCTTCAAAGCGTCGGTGACCTCTTTATCAATCGACCCGACCGTATTTCCTTTTTCTGTAGACTGTTCACCTTTCATTTTAACAAAATTTGACTTATATTATTATTTAAAATTTTAATTACCCTTTTGTGGAAAATGTCCGTGATTTAACCTAAATTGTAGACGCAACGATGTGATTCTGTTCAATGTGCCATGTGGCTCCTTAACCTCAAGTTGAAAAAAATCCGACCCTCGTCGCCAAATATTGTGTAAACGTCGTATCTGCAAAGTGAAGAGCCTGTGGGGAATTATCCATAGTACACAAGAGTACAAACACAATGGATTACTGTTTAATACACTAAATACATATAATAGGTTAACAAGCACACGAGGCACAACAATCTCCGTCATAGGTTATAGACTCACCGCTCGATCTCCCCTCCACCTGGAATCGATTACCACCTACACAACAGTTATGTGTTACAATTTACACTTGTTTATTAATAACAAGTGCAATTAAAAACTTTTTTAATATATTTGAAATTAATTCATAATAACTTTGGTTCCTAGAGCATTTAAAGGACTTCATTTTATTTGTTTTATAAATTAAAATACTTTAGTGTAAAGTTTATATCTATAAAAATATGGGCTCAAAGTTATTTTTATTTTTATTTCTTATAATGCATTATTTTTATAAGTAATATAAGTCCATTTGGTGCTATAAAAAAATCGTAGATTCTATCAAATAATTTTAATGATTATTATTTAAATTTTAAAGGTGTAAAGCGTTAAAAACACCAATCAAAAAGATTAACACATATCTGTGGAAGAATGAATGGTCCGGGTGGAGGTCAAAAAATTTCTATTAAGTTGGGAGAACTGTTTATTACAGAGCCAACGTTCTGGCCCACATTGCTGGTCTTCTTCAGGGCTGTCGAAGGGTGGTGGTGGTGGTCAATATATATTTATTTATTTATGTGGATATATATGTATAAGGTCAACTATTATTATTTAAGACTACTAGATTACCTACCGCAATACAGCTCATATCTATTATGTTACTGGTCGTTGTAACATCAAACATGCAATTTGAAGTTTTATTTACTCTCTCGAACTAGTTTAGCAAAAAGTATTAATGATAGTTGAATGCTATCTTATAGAAATAAAAAAATCAAATTCCATCTGGCATTTATTCTTGTGGTAATATATTTTCAATTAATATAAATTCATCTCTGAGGTATGCATAAGCATGATGATTCAGGAGATTATGATAACGCAATAAAGATCCGTATAATAGGAGCAGTATTTCAAAGAAAACAACCACCGTTTATATAACAGATGAAAAAAGCTCAACCTTCTGACTTTTAATATCTGATATTAATCTCTCGTATTTGGTATATCTGTTTGCTTCGTAAACACATTCTTTACAGAGATGTGTATCAAGTCAGGAAATTATATTGGTAGAGCGTATAGGATTGTTTCCACCAGCTATAATTATTTGAACCGATCTCTCTTGAGCCCAAGCTTCAACACGTACCCTAAATAGCGTGTTGAACGCGGACTGGCTCCGTGATTACAACCGCAAACAGGTACGACATGGCGGTGATGAACGAGGCGACTAGACCCTGCAAAGGGAAACTCGGGAATTAAACCGAATTTTCCTGGTTTTCATTAGAGTTTAATCTAGCATTGAACCGCTTCTCGACCACCTTGAAATTACTTCCGACTCACTTGATGATTAATGATGCGTGGTGTTAAATATTCACAGTTGATTAGCAAAACACGGATTTGTTGCTGATGGAATTGATTAAGTTTTTCTCGGGCGTATAACATTCTACGAAATATATTTGGGAGACTGAAGAAACTATTCGGGCTAAAAGTAGAATTGCTGCACTTCATCTTATCTAGCAGCAACAGAAAGCAGAACTCCCGAAGAAACGACTAGAAGTCGAAAGGAATTGAAACTGAAAGAAAAACCTCGTACTGCTGGCAACAGCACAAAATTATAAACATTACAAAAAAGGATTCCAAAATTCTTGATTAATGGCGGATTAAGAATGTGAGATATTCTAAGATAATAGTAATATATGTAATAATTGTTTGCTAATTAGTATGTCAAAAATAGTCAAATAATGGGAAAAAAATAATGACTAATATTTAAAATATGATACACTACAGTATTTTGAGATAATAATGTATAAATTATTCAAATTGTATGTTGACCTTTTATTCCATTATCTAAATGAAGGCGACAATAAAAACTAGTAGTTTCGAAATAGATATCATAGAGGAGGAACGAAAAGGAAAAAATTAGTGCTATTGAGAAAGGAAAAGACAGCCCTGTTGTTTCTTGAGTTTGTTAGGCTTTATAACATTATAATTTGTTTGTCTTAAAGTAAACGTGCTCGGATAAAACATTATGTAATGAGATTAAAACCGAATTAATTACAAATTATTAGGATTCTTACACTTCTTTGGCACACTCCTGCCAGTGTACTCAGCACAGCCCATTCAATTTACGTCATTGTTTTACATATACCCATCGTATCTATGTACTTCAACCAATATATAACCAAATTCATAAGATCATACGACACAGATTTCACCGGATATCCTCATTTGAAATATGTATATCTGCAAATGTACACCGTTCGGTAATACCATGCTCACGTAGCTCGGACTATATACTTCAGTATATATATATATATATATATATATATATATATATATATATATATATATATATATATATATATATATATATATATCTGTTATTTTTAATAAAATAAAATGTGGAGAATGAGAAAAAAAAACAGACAGCACATTTTCACCATCGCACCACTCTTCTTTTACAATTCGGTTCTGCGCTATTTTTTACAAATTTTTCCTTTACTACGAGATCCGCTGAGCTCGCATCATCAAGGCATCACTCTCAGGGGGAAGCGCCGAAAAGGAGGGGCGTTCCAAAGGTTTTTTCATATGTTTATCTGAATCTGAAGAAACTGCTCCATACGGGTATAATTTGTTGTAATTAAAATAAATAAATTAAAATAAATGTTGGGCCATCATTTTAATCACATTAACTTTTTATATTTTTATTTGGTTCATTGGCTAGGATATCATGCTAGTATTTCTAGTAGATGTGTTCTACAGCTGAGATAACCATGTGTAATGTTCCTAAATTTTTCATTAATTTATATATAACTTCATAATGTTTTCCTTTTAAACGGAAACGTTGTAGTTTGAAAAACGAAGAATATAAAATTCTTCTTGAAACACCCTATTTTGGGCTGGAGATTTTTAAAGAAATAGAAATCTTATGTCCCCCTTTAATTACGAATGTTTTTCTCTATCCCCTGCTAAGCTGTAGATTATCCACTATTAGGGAAGCTTCTATTTTTATTGAGCCTTAATCGTGGGTCAATTCTCAGTGTCTCGGTGATGTTGCTACAGATGAGGATTCCATCAGAACTATTGGAATCGTGATTGAACTTTTGGTCTTATTTGCATATAAAATGTTGGTACTTGTATATTTGACTATAAAATTATCTCTTACATTATAAATTTAGTTCTTCTAATGAAGATGAGTTCTTGTCATTTGTTTCTAGTCAATAAAATTAACGTTTTTTTTTCTCATGTTACATACCGAATTAGTAACATATTTAATTTGAATGGTTTGATTGATATCTTCCTAAACAACAAAAAACAAGGTTTGTAAAAAAGATATTCAATCGTCCGATTTATACATTTCAGTGTTGGCCTATTTTGGATGTTTTTGTTCCATTTAAAGTCTGCTATCACCTCTTTGAAATTGTTTCAACTTACAGAAACCTTATACACCTAAACTATTACCCTTAAATGTGATTTGTTTATTTTAAACATCTAAAATCAGTACTAACTTCTAATAAGCTGGTAACAGTATAAGTGTCCCTTCCCGTTTTGATTGTATAAAGCCAGCAGCGGCTTTGTGCCTGTTTTGCAGAACCCACCTTCAGCGGACTCAGATATTTCAATTCCTTGACATACCTTTGGGTTATAGAAGACTGTCGATCTTTGGATGTACATATTAGATTGTTCTAATGTCTTGTAATTGTAATTTAATGAAAATAAAGGAGGTTCAGAGAAAAAAATGAGGAAAAAAGGGATTTGAACCGAGGCCCTACAGCATGGCACCGCAGCGCTTTATCACTGAGCCACTCCGCTCCTCAATTCTATTTCGCATTTAATACTTCGTGTATCAGGAACATTTTTTTTATATATATGCCCGAATTCGTGTGTTTATATGAGGAATATCTAGAACTTGTTCCCAGCGGTAGGTACTTTGGTTGAACGAATCTAGTAGTGTGACCTGAAGCTTGAGCTGGGTTTGGATCATTACCTGACACCGAGTGGACTGCCTTCCCCCAGGACTGTGATGGATGAACTGTCCTCGTCTTTTGTTCGTATTCTACAGCTGAAACAAAACACGGCTCAGAATAATTAGCCCGTGGTTCCGACTACCTATACCAAGGCTTTCATTAAAACAAAAGTCCAAAGACTTATTTTTTTCCAGATACACCCTTACCAAGTAATTGGTAAATCGATCTGGTTTAATGAAATCCGATCGATTTAGATATATATAGATAAGATTGAATAAATAATAATACAATGTATGTAGTTGTAATTTAATCTACTTAAAACAAACAAATCTCAAGAAGAAGAAAGAGAAACTTTTTTTTTGTATAGTATTGGATTGTTTCACATGAACTGTAAGTTCTCATTGGAAAAATAATTTAGTAAAACAACTTTATGAAATCAAAACATTTTTATTTTAAATATTTACCCTTGTTTTCGTTTTCCCTACGCGTTATCAAATTTACAATCCTAGAAAAGAAAAAATCAGGGTTTTGTGATGAAATAAAGTCTGAAAATACCTTTTTGACTTTAGAAATTTGAAAATCAGTTCCAAAACTTTTACTCTTAAGGAAGTTATCCAAATTTCTTTTTTCTTTTTTTTTTATACCGTTTATTTGCCAGATCGGCTATTCCTAGCCTATATTACATATTACATGGTTTTGTTTTAAATAATGAATTTTACACTTTAACAAAAAGTAAAAGAGTGGGTTTCGTCCCAAGCAAGAGACCCCCTAACTGTACATTATACATTATTTGCAAGAGAGGGTATACATATATAATAGTTTATTTTTCTTATAAAATAATTATAATGTAATAACAAACAAAACTATAAAATAAACTATAGTACCATAAAACGGAAAACTATAAGGAGACAGGATTACATTACAATTTGTTAAAATGATTGGTGAGAAAGATAATAAAGTTCGCATCAGAATATTTTACAAGAGTCTCGGTTTTAATCTTGGGGATGAAATAGGTTCGCCTATGTTGAATGCTACAGCTCCTTTGACTGCTGGTAATCCGGTCCTAAATCTGGTGTAACGCTTTTTAATGAATTTTTCAATCGCCTCTAGTTTTAGCTCTCAGTGTAGTTGACTGTTTCGTACAAACTAAGGCGCGTTTACTGCGATTCGTAGGATTTTATTTTGGAAAGTTTGTAATTTTTTTCGCTTAGTTGTTGAAATTGCACCCCACACTCCACAACCGTACGTTAGTAGAGGTCTAAGAATGGTTTTATAAATTAATAAGGCTGGTTCTAGTTTTAATCTATATTTTATATTTACTACCGGATAAAGTAGAGCTAATCGTGCGTAGGCCTGTGTTAATTTGGTGTTGATACCTGTGGAAAAGAATACATTGGACAAACGGGTAGGCTGATATCCACAAGACTTAATGAACATATTAAAAGTGTGAAAAAAATGGATAGCAAAATATCAGCTTTGGCGGAACACTTTACCACCACGAATCATATCATAGAATTTGAAAAAATTAAAGTGGTTCAGAAATGCAACAATAACACAGAAAGGAGGATACTGGAAGCCATTGAAATAGTCAAGCGTCCGGAAAACTTCAACAGGGAAGACGGGTACAGATTAAGCAAACTATGGCTTCCTAATATACCAATAAAGGAAAAGAAAAAACAACAAGTCACTCAAGAAGAATCAAAAAAAAAAAACCTAATTCCAGCCAAGCAGAGCCCGAAAAAACAGAAACAACTCAATCACAGTCATGGAAGAGCAGACTCCGACCACGAACACGAAAGAACCCGATGGACTAGCGGAAAAACCCGACGAACTACGAGTGGACCCGAGTGAACCCGAACGAACCCGAGCGACGGCTATATAAAGCCGCGAGTTGCCGGAGCGTCTTCATTCTCGATCCAGCCTTGAAGAAGCTAGCAGTATGTCTGGCGAAACGTTGGCGAAGAAAATTTTATTGATAATTATTTGCATTATGTAAATAAATTGGCGGTATTATCACTATAACAGGCTTAACCGTATTGCTACGGGTATTAGTAACGGTGTTTATGTTGGAAGTAGGATTATTTCGGTCATCAAAATAGATTTCTTTTAGTAATTGAAATTTGTTACTTACATTAGTTGGTGAGATTTCTACATAGTATTTACCCATTTTTTTAGCAGGGGATAGGTTTAGAGGAGAGCCTTCGAAATTTCGTTTCTTGGAGGAAGAATCGTCTGTAAACTCGTCATCTGGTTTAGAATCATTGGTCTGAGAAAAGGATGGCGAAACGCCTACCTCATCGTCCCTCATAATAAATTATGATCCTATTAGCCAATAAGGGAAAAAAACATAAATAAAATAAACAAAAATAGTTATGAAGAGTTGGTAAAATGTACTTAGTTCTTCACGTCACAGTATAAACGCACTCTATCAAAGTCAGAGGGCAACTGACCAAATTTCTGAAAAGATTAAAATCTGTTGGAGATCAGTTCGGTGAATTAGGTGAGTGTGGGAGCACCTTGTAACCCAGATCGTTGTCTCTTTCTCTGTACTTCATGAAACATGAAGTCTGGCGTTTTTGTGTAACAGTATAGGTTGTTTCTGATATGCAAGTTGTTTTTAATTAGTTTTGTGCCTTATGTCAATATCCCTGCAGTACGATGTGCATGTGATGGTTTCACATCTGGGTAGAATACGAAATGAATTATTCCTGCTATACCATCACATAGAAACTAACAATTTTTTTGGATGCTAATTTGGTTTTGGTAATGGTGAATGGTCCGGCCGTAACAACATCTGTTCACGAACGCTTTGGTAGTGTTCCTTGCACCTCTGCCGAATGTCCAAGTTCAAACTCATAAAAGAAACTACACCAAAATTTCTTGCTGCCATGAACATATTTGATGGCATACTAAATAATGACCGTTCAATTTTAGTCGTAGTATATATTATAAAAAAAGAGAAAGGATTAATAACATATCGTTACAATCTGTAAAGATAAATTTAGCAAACAAAAATTGAAGTCCACTAATTCCACTTTGAATTTTAGTAATAATAAAAACAGGTATTTCTATGTATTCTTATTCCACTAAGAGTTGATTCTTAAATAAAATTCTAAGTCAAATAGAATGTTGTATATTTCTATTCCATTGTAAAACTACCTCGGTTTTAAGTTCAAATAAAAACACTCTTTGGATTGTAGAAGTTTTATTTTTAAAAATCCCACAATTAAATTTCCTACTTTATTGAGGCTAGGTTAGCCCCCTGAGGGTTCCCAAATCCCACGGAGTCGATAGCAAACAAAATAAATAACATAACTGTAATACACCATCTAAAAATTGAGATCTAGAGGTTAAGCGATCGAACACCCAACGTTCTGAATTTACCGCTACCTTTAGAAATTTTATATAGACCATACAATCTAAAAAAAAGCTAATCAGAGTAATAAAATGATACTTAAGAGAAAGAAAAAAAAAACAATGGTATATAAAAATCTTTTCCCAACCACTGATTTAAATTTAATTAATCCAACATTTTTACAAAGGTTTTGTAACGACACTTTTACTAAGCTACTTATGATATTTGGAAACAGTGGAGTCAGTTGTAGCAGAAGGTCTAATAGTAAGCAATTTCTGTTTCAATTGAGAATTTTTCTTCGTAATAATAATGGAAATTGCTATTTTATTTTCCTTATTACATAAAGAAAAAAAACCTCTTAGAGAACAGAAGTTTATTCTTTCTGTATTTTAAAACAGAAATAGCCAAGCGAAGGAAATGGAATTTCTCGCCACGTCCTGAACAAACTTTTTGTATTAGGTTCTCAATCAGAAACGTTTATTCTGAAAACTGAAATAGGGTTAAATTGAAAAATAAAGAGATACTAGATCTAGAGACAGGGAAACCTGGAAATTTCTATTTCAATTTGGAACAGAAGGGCCGTCTCGTATTACTTATCAGTTGTTGAAGTCGTCACCAATTGGTTTAAAATAAAAGCTTCCAGATCCACGATTCTCAAGAATATTTTATTTAGAGGTTGTAAATATTTTTATGAAACATGTAGTTTTTGACGATTAGATAAATTTATATTATGGTTACCTATTGCCTGTAAATATCCTCAATTTTTTTCTGATTCAGGCGAATACTCTATTTTAAGTAATCGATATTTAAAAAATAGCGACTTTAATATATTTTTAAACCTAGTTTTTGTATTTATTGTAAATATGGTTAACATAGTAACGAAAAAAAAATGCAATATTTCAAGTCAGAAACGTGCATGTATGTATAATATGTATTAATGTAACGTAAAAATATATGTTAATGGCAATAACCATTCCTAAATCAGTCTAAATGGTTACACTATAGAAATGGAAGAGGAAACACTGACTCCCATAGGCGGTTTTTTAAGACACGGATATGGTTAATGCAGGAGCGGTGTGCGTAGGCCCCTGAAAATTTGAAAGCTGTCCCAAATTAGTTCCGCTATCCGATTTTTTTTTATCATTTTGTAAAGAAACCCCGACTTAAAAGGCTCTCCTTCCTGAAACAGGTTCTCCTTTAACGTTAAATTCATAAAGAGATTGCCTTTAGGGGGCTCGGATTTTACAGCTACGGCGAACTTTTTGGGTTGTTTTTCTAAAAGAAATGCAGATTCATATTATTAATTTTAAAGTGATTAGTGTGAAGAGTGATTCATAAGTATTAAATTAACTAATTGTGAAAACTTAAAAAACAGAAGATGTAGGACTGTCTCAGTCCGACCCGGAAACCGTCACAATAACATTCTATTAGGATTCTGGTTTATATAATCATTAGGTAGACTAGAACCCCTTCATGCACTCCTTACAGAAATTGAGAGTTATAAATTAAGCTTTGCAGCAATCCAAGAATTTTATTGGTGAGGTAAAGACCCTCTCAAAAAATAATTCACTAGCTGTATTCGTGTACATCCGCCATTTGAGTTGCCTTTGTTGAGAGGGAGTGTGCTCTGCAACTCGTCATGTATTTTGAACCTATTTCACACAGGTTATCCGAAATGTGGATTAAGGGAAAATTCTTCAAATATACTGTTTAGTCGCGGACCTGGACTGCCTGCCAGATGGAACGGACAGATCATTGCCTCTAAAATCGAAAAATGTACTGTACCGCCAAAACCAAGGAGAGGGGGAGCGACGCTATTGAGTCACTTCACTAGCTGTTAAATCACCGAGCGGAGCAGTTATACCACCATCGCATTCGCACCATTCGCAGCTACGACCATCGCACACTCCACTTTCAAGCCGCTCTTCATATGAGAACGTCCAGAGGTCTTGAAGTTTGTTACTCGCCAGAAGCTATGCTGAGATGATGATAATTGAGTATACATCACACAAATTGTAAGTCACCTTTCATTACCATAAGGCCTCAAATTGTCAACTATTGACAGTTCAAGTTAATTCATGATATCATACTCATTGCTCCTTCATGCCGTGATCACTGGCGAAGATAATAATAATTCGCACATCTTCGCGCCTTATTGAACTCTTCAGTATAACGTTCATTTTGTTGTTTATATCTTTGGCCATTATGCTAACATGGAGCATTTCTGTTATTCTTAATTATCGCTCCCATTCATGTTAATCATTTTTTTCTTTTTTTTTTGTCTAAGATTTATTTGTTCATTAGATCGCTAAGTTACATGTTTAGTTTTAAGTTATTTTGTAGACGCTATTATTAATTTGTATCTTTTACATGTATATTAATAGTATTTAAGAAAATCTCGCATGTTATTTAAATTAATAAATCAAACGCTTTGTTAATATCTGAGCTTTCATTAAATTCCCGTGGTACTTCCATTTGCTTCTATCAAAATTTATTCAGTCTAATCACGCCTTAACAAATACATTTATTAACTGTTATGCTCTAACTGAAGTGGCTGAAAATGACGAAAAATGTCAATTTTGTGAGGACCTCGGAAGAGTCATTGATACTTGCCCGTCGCATGATGTCAAAATAATAATAGGAGATTTGAATACACAAGTAGGAGAGAACCTGTACACTATACCACAATCGGTTCTTACAGTATACACCAGGATAGCAATGAAAATGGGCAACGGTCTATAGCTTTGCTATAGCCAATCATGGGCAGTATCCTCTTATCTGGAAAGAAAATCTACAATGCAACCTCAAGACCTTGCTATGTTCTTGTGGTCAATCAAAGAAATCATATTATAATTATCCCAAACCCATTGATAGAACAAATGAGCACGACTTTCATGCCTGAGAACTAAGAAGAGACTAAAAATAACCTGGATGAGGGATCTATTACAGTAGGAAATTAAATCAAGCCACTGGAGAAGTACGTTAGGTACTGTTCTTCTTCATGCCACTCTGTATTATTTTAATGTCAGCCAATCAGCTGATTTTAAATTATTTGTATTTGATAGATGTAGATAGAAATATAAAGAGAACAAAAATATATTTTGATTACCTCATGCCATTAAAGCCAGGTCATGAAGGTTGGGTCTTAAAGAGGAGCAAACATGGACACGGATCATTACCATAAGTATGGTCAGATTTAAAGTATCGATACCCTTTACCAGATCCTTTCGTGGACAATCAAAAAGATACAATAAATTCCGGGAATGTCGCCGAAAGTTTGTTTAACATTAATTGATTGAATCCCAAAAATCGCTAACACTTATATGATAAAAAACAAAATAGAGGCCCATATCCAAACCCAAAGTCTTATGGAGTATAAATCCTTTCTATCTCTGAGGGAAAATATTGAAGTGACATCCAGGGAAACTTATCTTTCAATACAAACATCTTGAAGAGGTATGTAAGCTATCACCGTTACTTGCAGGCCTCGGCAGTCGATGGTTTCTTGAGGGCTCTCCCAGTGTGCACTCTGGGTCGTGTAGTGGTGCTCTATTGCATCTTTAGGCCTTGTAGTGGAACCATTATCCTTTATCTTAAACCAGTATTGACGTTAATGCACATTTCGGTGCAACCAAATTATCATAATATGCTCATACTGAATATTAAAACTGAATAAATATATTTGTTGTATGACATTATTGTGCATAAATGAAATAATCAATGTTGGTAGAAGGTTTATGCTCGTGCCAGTGAACGTTTTTGTGATCAGTCTAGCCTTAGAAATATATATATTTATTGCTTAGGATAATATGACAACTTTGTCATTAAAATCCATTAAATGGAACTTCTACTCAATGATTTTAAAATTTTGCTGAAAAATTGCTCTAACGATTTTTATGAAACAAATTTGAAAGCTTTCATAACTTGAAGTGCATCTCTGGTAGCGTTATGAAAAAGTATGAATTTGAACATTATGGCAAAATAATTCTTTTATAAAAGTGCATTATATAAATAACTCATTCTTAATCTCTTGATCAAGATACCTATGCAAAATAAATATGTACAGTCAACGACTATATTTTATGCGTGTCTTATAAATATCAATTTATATTTCTTCTGTCATATGAAGCTTCAACCAACCTCTTATAACTTTAAGGTGCTAGGTTCTTATAATTAACAGTCTATTTACGTGAAGCCGTTTAATTGAACCCGTGCTTACAAATAACGATTTATAAAACATAGAGAGTTACACCACAACAGTTCTTCACTCGGCTACCAAAACAACACAGCTGTTGGGGACAAATTACTCATCGGAATCCACTGTAATATAAATAAATGAAAACTGTACGATAATGAACTAGAAAAGAAATATTAATTAATGAACGGGTACGTAAAAAATATAGAATGAAATAAAAGAAATGAAGGAGAGGCATTGGCAAATCCCCTTCACACAAACCTATTTGTTCCACCCAGCTGTTTGTAACCTTCAATATCATTATCGCTATCACCGCACTCCCGTCACATAACCATTACTATTTAGTCATATTTAGAAAATTAAACAAATGAATACATTTGGTTCAAACAGTAATTCTCAAACACTAGGATGTTTAGCCTGGAAATTTATTTAAAAAACAGGTGCTCATAAAAACTGATTGAAATAATTAAACAAAATAATAAGAACCTAAGTATAACATGTTATGACAGATAATTTTTTATAATAATGTTGGTTGGTCACAAATTTTTATAAAAAGACTAGCGTTATTCATACCTAATACATGTTGTTTTTGAGATTAAAGCTGAAGCCCCATTGAATAAGAGGTTAACTCGAATTTTTCTAAAAATGGATTAATTGCACTAAAGAAGCAGAATCGTGTTTACCGTAGCCTTTGGCTTGAAATTTAGTTATAATTTAAATAATAAATCTGTTTCAAGCGAAGGCTTAAAGAGACTGTCATAAAATAATGAGTATAATTAACTCATTTTCTACAATTTTCGACTTGTCGAATCGAACACTTATTCACCAAAGCTGCAGAAATATTTGATCTGCAATGGAAACAGCTGGAGATGGTAAATCAAAAAATAGGATTAACAAACAGATATACGTTGACGACTAGGTTAAGCTTTCTCTCACCTTTGAGATATTGTGGCGGTTAGATGTGAACCCATAATAAATTTGGAAAAGTTAAAACTTCACCTCCTTTTAATTAACTAAAGTCTTCCTACGGTATCAGTCCGAAAAGAAAAAATCAAAAATAACGTAAACAATAATTCCTTAGGAAAAATATAAAAAAAAAAATTATATACACTTCTTCCCCTTTTGATTTCGTCCTCAAATCAATGACCAATAAAGGGAAATATGGCAATACCCCTGGTGATAACGGAACAGAAGGTGGTGTCGTGACCATCACCGATAATATACGTTTATTTTTCCAATGACTGGAAATGGATCCTGAGCAGGAAGATGAAAGGCACTGAAGGGGAGATCCCTTCGGAGGGCGCTGGCAATTGCATTGGCTCGAGATGGAGGCGCACGCTACGATAACGAAGAGCAAGTCGTGAGCTCACTCTTAACACCCGACCAATATCGCACCTTCTCCATCTCTTCTTATCCCAATATCTCCCATAATGTTTACATCCTTTGATGTTAATACTAAATTATTTCATAGCAGGGGAGAGAGTTGTCGTTTGCAAACTATCTGTAGTATCAAATAAAAAACAATGTCTACAATAGTGAATCTAATATTCCTTTAAACCACAACCGAGCAAGTATTAGAGATGAATAAAAAACCGTCCACTACAATCCATGAAAGGTCTTGGGTTCAGTGCGTGGAAGGGACGGGTGCTGTTACTAAAACAACGGTTGTTCAGGAAGCTATTTGTCCAAGATCACGATCGACCGTGTCTTCACTCAATTAAAGAAACCTTTTTTTTAGCTGGGTGAACCCGAGGACAGCAGGTAGATCCCACGGAGTCCTTTATAAGGACTGTATACTGTATATGGCCACGTTTAACACACCTGTTCCCGTCAGATCACCGAAGTTAAGCAACATCGGGCGTGGTTAGCACTTGGATGGGTGACCGCCTGGGAAAACAAGCGGTAACCATCTGGGAAAATCCGCGTGCTGTTGGCATTTGACTTAGCAGTTAAACAAATAAATACATAGCTGGCTGTTTGGATGGAAATATCCAATGCCATAAATTGAAAAAAAAAAAAACCGAGGACAGCATGTAGATCCCACAGAGTCCATAATAAGGACTGTATATTTAAGAAAATAAGTATTTAATATAATTTCTATTGAGGTTTTTTTTCCCTCAATAGATTATATATGGTACTACATTTCTTCTCTGTACTAATTAATTCACAAATGCTAGTGGTGACTGACAACCAGTGAATGTGTTTACAACTAACTAATTAATACAACCTAGAGGAATGAGGAACAAATCAGCTCCTTGGTCAATCAAGGTCTCACACCCAGCTCCTTTTCAACCTTTTACGAATGATGTCAGTTATGGCTTTCCCGGCCATTACCTGAACTATTAGGATAGTCTTGAACTTGTGGAATCTTTTGTCATATGTCCCTATGTGATTACTGAATGTTCGCATGTTAAAGTCCTTTTAAAATCAATTTTCATTAACAAAACACGTTCCACTAAAACCCACAAAGGTTATTGGGTTCAGAACACGACAGGGACTATATTATTTCAAGAGTATCGATGTCCATTAAGCGAAAAATTGAGTAAAATATTTACCCCAATTGATTCTCTTTTAGTAATCTTATTTATTTTACTTTTAATTTGTTACAAAAGAAAAGAAGGTTATCGGCATGGTAAACTCCGTACTGTGGAGCCAACCGAGATATCGTTAAAGCGAAAACGACAATGCACATAATTGGGACCAAGCGGCAGCAGTGGTCATCTGAGAAGAACGGGTCCTTAGAGACATTGCCAAAATTTATACCTGAGGTGGGACGAAAAAGAGGAAACTAGGCTGCAAGGAGTTTAAGAGGTGATGGCAGCAAGAGGCTTGGCGGAGGGAGATTGGGAGGAGGGAGACTACTGGCGATTCGGTTTCGGCCAAGGTTGATAAAGCCAGAAAAAAAAATTGTTTTACATATTCATGTTTTTTTTTGTTTGGAATTTTCCCTCTCAAATCTAATAAGAAGGTCTGGTTTCTTTTGTTCAATAAGTTGACTTTTTTCACGCATTTAGGGCCAAAAGATAGTGAAGATAAAGCTCCGATTTGATGTCTAATAATAATTACTTAAACAGTGGTAAACTATTGATTATATGTCGACGTCTCCACCTACGTTGCAGGTCTTCTTCAGGGCTTATAATATAATTGGCTATATGTTAGAAATTGTATATATCTAAGAAAACAAAGCTCCTAAGCAGAAGCCGATGCAGGGCATTAAATTTATGTAAAATCTGTTTCTAAGAAACAGAGGCACTAAAAAAAAAATCATGACTAATGTTTCGTTTATTTAAAATTAGTTTAAACAACTCATTTTAATGAAATAAACAAGATTGGTTGGAATTGGCAGGAGCGGTTTGGCTACAATGGACAAGTTCGTTCCCGGATCAAAGGAGAATATTCCCTCCGCTAGGCTCAAAGCTTCCCCACCTTCCTTCTCTGTAATTTTGGCAATTTTCATCAGGGGTAACCTCCTCGCGATCTGCTTGAAGCTCGAAAAAGGTTGCTTTCGTATATCCGTAGTATTTCTGACAGAACTTTCATATCCTTAATCTGATAGTTCTAAAAATACTTTTTAAAAATTGTTGTTTGAACAAAAATGACACTAAAGCTAACAATAAAACTGCTAAAAAATAAATAATCTGGATTTGATTATTTATTATAATTATACGAAGGTTTAATTTACAAGAAAACCTTGCACTATTATTTTTTAAATTTTTTTATCACATTGACTGATCGCAAAGTTATTAAGAAGAAGACGGTTTGGTTGGAAGTAAAGAAGGATATAAAATAGTCCTAATCATTTAATAAATTCCTTCGTTTTGACTCCCATGGGAGCTAATAAACTACAAAAATGCAATAATGAAGGAGCAATAAAAATAAAAAATGTGTGAAAACCTTCATATGGACATAAAGGAAACAGAAAACGTAAGTAATTAATAATATATTGATTGCGTATATATATTTTGTTTATTAGGGTTAAAGGAAATAAAGAGGATTCTTAAATATAGTAATGATGAAAAATCATAGTTCATTTTTATGGATTTCAATTTAATTTTAGATTTTAAAAAAAGGTCGAAAAAGTAAATAAATTATTAACTTATTATAATAAATTATTAAATTTTATAATTAATAAATTATTAAAAGACATAAATGGAAAAATTTCAAACAAAAAGCCTCGAGTCACTACATTAAAAACGGGAAACCTTTCAATATTAAGGAATCTTTGGGACAAAAAGAGAATAATAGCAAAGGAAATAAATAAATAAAACACCATAACCTCAAACTGCAGCAAGGCACCAACCGGAAATAACATCCCACCACCTTCAAGACAGTGCATGATGCATGATTCTAGTGCACTGAATGATTTGGAAGGTTTGGCATGGCTAATCGGACGATGCTACATTGAGACCTCTAAATTTTGCATATCCAGGTTTAATTAGGATAGGGATTTTTAACGAGTACCTGAAAACTCGGGACCCCCGTTTAACGTACCTTCCGATCGACGGTATAACCAAGGGTTTTCTACTATTTTCTGTTTTTAATACAGAGGCTTAAGGCATTTTGTTTTGAACTTCATGTCTTACAAGTATTTTACATCTCTTTTTGACTTTTGATTCTCTGTTTTAAAATATTTACCTTAATCGATTCTATTTTTCTATTATATTCGTTTTACCATTATTTGTTCATATTCTTGTATCTCATTATCAATAGAAGCGGGAGCGATAGATAAAAACAGTGAATGAAATGATTCATGAAAAAAAGTATCATTTCAATTTTTCACACCGATGATAAAAATAAAATTATTTGTCTTTGAACTACTCGAGTAATACCATACATATAATTAGTAAAAATATCAAGAATGCGTAATGTAAATTTTATTATTTAAATAATAGCATGCTAGATCGATATTACAATCTAATGTATTTAACCAAAAGCCATGATGCCAGCCCCAAATCTACCTCAGGAATACCAAAGCTTATTAGTTCCAGTGGAATATGCTGGCCTTAGACAGCTGCTATCTTTCCTCCTCACTTGATCCGTTCTATAAGCCACACCCTTCCTTCTATACACATATTTCTTCAATGGTTTCGTCATTATACTTCAGCCATATCTTTAACATATTCTCCTCTCTTCAATTTAATTCAACAAAAAGCATGGATTATCTCACTGTAATAAATATTTAGTGCATCGTTATTATATTATTTTAAATTTCATTAAATTTTTCATAAAAATTTCATTTTTTTGTAGTCAATTTCATGTTAATGAAGTCGATATTCCACTTTAACAAAGACCTGAATACATTATAAATTGGTTTGAGATAAATGGTGCTGTGCTTAGCATCTTGGTAGCTTCACATTTAACTCTTTGACTCTTGCAACTAATTATTGAGATATACTCGTAAAGTTCTTCCTGATACATTGCTTAATTGTAACACAAAGTTAATTAAACTTGTGTGTATGGTTGTAGCGGTATATATTTCTATACATATGAGAAAGAAAATAACTTTTTTATATTTTTTTTAAATTATTGGTCAACTATTTTATTTTTAAATATTTTTATTTTAAAGAGAAAAGATAGGCCCTCAGCCGGGATTCGAACCCGGATCCTCTGTCCTCACGGAGACACAGGATCCGGGTTCGAATTCCGGTCGAGGTCATATCTTTTCTCTTTAAAATAGGTTTTTTATAGTCTGTTTTTAGAAATGTTATCGACCGGATACATTATTAAAAAACTTGGAGGAATTCACTAGAGATAATTTTTTTACCCCTAAAATGATGAATACCTTACTCACCAAAATAAAAGCCATTATTTCGCAGTAATGTAACTCATCCGTCTGCACTTGAGTTTTGTGGACATTGAAATATTTACGAAAAATTATTATTCTGATTTTATATTCTCGTATTTCGGAATGGTGGGGCATCCCTATTGAGAGGTCGGACAAAACACTGACAACTTCCGCATTATTCCATTGATTTTATTCTGGTGGCTGATTTCAATTTACCGCAACATCTGTACAACAGATGTACCGAATAAAATTTCAGTGGCAGTGGAGGACGAAATTAAAATTCAAAATAACTTAATTTTATAATTACAACAGCTACAAAGCAATTCCTGTTTTATAACAAAATGATAATTATTTCATTCCTGGCTTCAATTGTTTACAATCCTATTTTAAGAATATGTAATATATAAATTATGTATTCTCTTTTTTTAAAGAGTATATTTCATTTCAAGTCAAAACGTTCATGTATTTTTTTTATCGATCATGTTGAAATATGATACTATAAATAAATGGGATCGACTAAACCAATAATACGATTTAGTTAATGTTAATAAAATAAGATAAGACAATCTGTACCCTTTGAAAAAAAAACAGAAGGTTTAATCATAATATCTGTTGAGAGGACTAAATAGATCTAAGTGAGAAGCTGTCAAAGAAAATTGACAAGTATACTAATAGCTTCAAAGACATTTAAAGAGAAAAAAATATTGGCCTCTCTGAAAAATTCCTAATTCAATTTCGGAGCTGTAAATATAAAAACAGTAAAAGGATCCCAGAAAGGATTAAATTAAATTAAAGTTATTTTTTTTTTTTTTAATGCCAGCACACTCCATCTAAAATATCTTATTTACAATTAGAGGAGACTAACATCTCCCAGGATCGAGGAAAGTGGAAGACGGGGAAAGAAGGATAAATGAGAGAAATTTTAGAAGAGAGTCTAATTAATTGGGCTTACGTTCTCGGAGGTAATTGAGGTTACTCTAGCTAGGGCATACACAACTTGGTACATTTGTGAACATTGAAGTAAATTATTCATTAATTGTTATGAATAATTTTGCATAACTATCTAGAATAATTACTTAATGCCTTTCCAGTATGAATAAAAATTCACAGTATTTTGATATACTTGAGACATAGTAATATCATACACAGTTCTGTTCACTACTAAATCTTTAACTTCTAAATCTTTAATCTTGCTACTTTTTTATTATATTATTTTTTACTTCTTAAACAGTAAATTGAGCAAAATAAGCTCAATCTTGATATGTATGTTCCAGGAATAGGTCAAATTTAATCAGTATTTAAGTTTTCTGGGTGAAAATTCAATAATACCAATATTGGCTCATCATGTCAAGAATTAGAAAATAGGGTTACATTAACAGGGCTAAAATCAGAGGAACGAATCATACTGCAAGAGCCCAAAAATTGTGGAAGGCATCATATCAATCAGATAATAACTTAAAGACCAAAATGTAAATGTACGAAAGCATCGGGAGCTATGTTTATGAACTCCATTAAAAAATGACCGTCAAAGATGTGGCTTTAATGAGTTCTCAAATGACTTACTCAAACAATAACAAGAGTCGTACAAGAATGTGGTCGAACGTAATAACCTTTCAATTTTCAAAGTCGAGGATGGAAATAGAATGGCAAATAAATCACAATCACAATGGCAAGAAGATATCTACATTTTGAGATGATCCTTAATAGAGTACAATGGATAATTATGACTATCAACGTTGTTTGATAACAACAGGAACCATATTGAAAGCTAGATTTTAGATTCCGCTGAATGAGGCCGTGGAATCTAATCTGGCCGTGCCAACATAATGAAACCTACAATATTATACCCTCAATATTGATACTTGTATGTTGATCCTCAATTTGAGATATTGTAATACCCTATATATTAATATTGTATTGTTTTATTTCCGTGAGCAGATGAATGAAAATAGATGTTCAAATTTCCATTGTAATTTACAGAAAGAGAAATAAGAAATAATCACGAATGTTATTGGACCAGAAGACCAACTGAAATTCACGAATTTCAAGAGAAAGCAAAAAAAGTATCAAGTAATGCACTCCTCTTTCTAGTTTCCAATAGTGCATATGATAGTATTAAAACCTTTATGAAGTTATGATTACCCTCAAAGTTAATCATTATGCTCTAATGACATTGAATGAAACCAATTGTGTTACCCGAATGTGGGGGATCTCCCTCCTGATTTGAATACTGGGGGTCTAAGGTAAGGGGTTGACTTACCATTTCTGGAGAATAATAGTAAGTATGTGAGATGAATCAACAATCTATGAAACTCAGGAGATAGGCGAATTTCAGAAATCAGACTATTTCATCTGTCTGACAACAAATGATTCTAATCCAACACTTTAGATATTTCAGTAGTTTCGCTTTAAGTATATTTCATTTCATAAAAAATTAGAGAAGCCACTGTTAATATAAAATATTTGTTATGTCAACTTAAAGAGGAGGCTTTCTATCGGTTGACAAAATATAAACTCATAGCGCTGAATAGAAAGAGCTCCATAGGCATCTCACCTGCGAATTATGGTTGAGTAATAAAATATAATAAATTTAAAACTGTGCTGATATTTGTGATTTAATTTATAACCCAATAAAGGTGGTTTTGAATTATCTTATCTTGTGTAATGTCCATTGGAATGAGTTTTATTGCTATATTAATAAAATATTTTTGATAAGAAAAATCTGTATATCTAAGAATATGATATTTTGTGATGTGTTGGAATTTATGCAGATCTTTTCTAGCGAATTATAATTAATTAATAGGACAAACATTTTTTTTTTTTAATTCTAAACGTTTCTTTCAAGATGCCGGACTACAGACAAGAAAGAGGAGGGAAAAAGTTACCAAGACGATATTTACATAGAAATTATTCAATTTTTTTAAACAGGATTGATATCTCTAATGCAGTAAAGGGCCAAGTAACTAGTAAAGTTAGGAAAATTGTCAATTTAGAGAATTATAGTTGACCAAATTTTACTCTTATTGTGGCTTAATGCAGTCAGAAATTCTACATCTTTTTTAAGATTGATTTTTCTCTTTCAGCGCTTATTTCTAGGGGGCTGGCAAAGACATTGTCATACAAGGTTTGGTAATACACATAAAAAATGTGTCATTTCGGATAAGGATTTGTAAAAATACAAATATAATGTAGCAGTAATCAAAATAGTCTATTATTATTATTATAAAATAGTGGATTGATCATTCCCTACATTTTTTCAATCAAATTCAATTTTTTTATTTTTTTATTTTATTTTTTTTAAATAGAAAATATAGGCCCTCGACCGGCACTCAAAAAAAAAACTCAAAAAAATTACAAATAATTATAAAAAAAAAATTCAATTTTAATTTGAGACAGTACAGTCCTTTCCTTGTGCTGAGTCCAATAGCCTTCAAGGGCTGTATGGTATTGTACATGTTAATAATATTTGACACTTCGAATGGGTAGTTTCTCTACTTGCCTTTTTCTCATGCCGTCATATATCTTTCGGCGACATCCCACAGACGCGAGAAACACTACTTGCTACATATGTGAACGATACTGTCATACTTTCGACCAGTACTAATCCGAACATAGCTTCTCAGAACCTACTTACAGACACACTTAAATTATTTACCAAAATTGGCGTATTAATATTCACGCTTAGACATTCAGACTGTCCCCACTGACACTTTATAATACACCATTGCCCAGACAAACACAAAAAAAAAAAAATGCTTGGGCTTTACAATAGAGAGAAGACTTAGAAATCACACGTAACTAATTTGAAGAAAAATTTAATCACCGACTCTCACTAATAAGACGACTACACAAAAATAAACTATCACAAACAAACAAAATTATAATATATACAACATGCTACTTAAACCAATATGGATCTATGCCTCGCAAGTGTGGGCATGCAAAAAATCCCTCTTAAAGACCATTCAAATTTTCAATCTAAATTCCTTCGTTACGTTACACACTGCCCCTTTTACGAGTATATTACTAATAAACCATTAGTAGATCTCAACATACCACTAGTGAATGAAGAAATCAAGAAAAACTACAAAAAGTTTCATGACTCACTTGCTGGACATCTAAACTTACTGGTAAAATCATTATTGACATACACATTACCACAAAAATCCGACAAGGAGAATGAAACGTCTCTGGAGCAGACGCGTGCCTCTTCGCTACACGTCTACAGCTAATGTTCTGAGTTAAATTGCTCTTTAATATATTTAAATTTACTTTCATCAGAGGGTAAGTCATTATAATGTATAATGTTTAGAGTAGTAAATTTCAATTTTTTTTTTTTTATTGAATGATAATTGTTGACCTTGATAATATATGTGGAAGAAATTGGTCCGGGTAGAGGTCACTGAATGAATTTCAAATTACACGAGAAATTCATTCAGTGACCTATACCCGGACCAATTTCTTCCACATTTTTTTTTATGTTTTGACACTATTTTTTAAATTAATTTTGTATATTTTTTAATTAGTTTATCTGTATAATTTGTTTAATATTCAGATGTAAATGATAAATTATTGGTTCCTAATGGTGTCCTTGATACTGCCTCAATTCCTACTTTAGCAGCGTAAATCGAAACAACGAATGCTTAATAGTTCTTGCGCGGAGTTTGAGTACCCTAAAGGGTAAATAAGCGATCAGTCTGTTGCAATAAAAAACTAATAACGATATTGATAATACAAGATCATAATGAACTATGAACTACAATGAACCCAAACGTTTCAAGTACAATTTACTCTGACGACGGTCCCATTATTAATATCAACATTAGAAATTTTAGTATTAGACGATAGGTAGTTTATCCCATATGTGCAATAGCATGAATTAAAATACTCAGGCGATGGTCATTGCGGTCACAATAGGCTACTCACAATCTAGTAGGCCTTGACGTTCTCCCACCTAGGAGGCATTGAGCTGTTTACTTACGCCAAGACGAGAGGAGACGAGCACTTTCCACTGCATCCTGCCGTCATTAGCAACTAGACGCCCCCGAGTGAATGATAGATTGGAGGTAACGATTCTCAGGAAGAGAACGCGACCAAACATTAAGTTCCTTCTCACTAAAATCTTATGCATCTTCTGACCAATGATCGTCATAGCTGAGTTCGCCGAATGCCACAACTTTAGAAATCAAAGACAGTCGAACAAATTCGCCATGTTGCCCGGGCATAGTTCAGACCAGATTATTAGTGCACATAGACTATTGCAAAACAGATTATTACTGTTGGGTTTTCTGGTGTTTTTTTTTTTGTTTCTTGTATATAATTATATTCATAGTGTTCTTTTCTCTTTGTTTTCTATTCTTTTTCTTCTTTCAACTTTAGTTTAAGATTCATTTGTATTCTCTGACCTAGTTATAAGTCGTATATGTTATTGTGCATTAGTGGTAATAAACCCTTGTTTCAGCACCTGGAGTAGTTTGTTGAAAATTTCCCTATACTGATCATAAACATTTTTTTTATTATTCTAGTCAAGGTAAGAACACCATGAATGATGACCATGAATGATGAGGAAAATCTTGAAGAATCAGTATATTTTAATTCTTCTTTAAAATAATAAATCTACAAGAAGAAATGTTTTATGACGATTTAAAGAAATATAGATTGGTTCTACAACGCCTATCCTCATTTTCAGAGCATTTTTCGATTCTTTGGCAAAGAGGTTTCCATTATTGGAGAAAGAGGAGAAACCATTGTGGAGGACCAAACCGTTTATCCTTGGATGGAGGAAGAGAGCCGGTGACAGGACCAAACAAGCAAGGTCCTTCAGTGACTGAGTCTTTTTTGTCGTAGGGTTACAATAGCCCTCATAGGGGCCCGTTCTGTTTCTGATACCTATTGACTCCGTCCTACCGCTCCACATCGCTACATGTTCCATACAGGCACGTGCCTCTTCGCTACACGCCTCCAGCAAATGTCCTGAGTTTAATTGCTCTTTAATATATTTATATTTACAGTCATCAGAGGGTAAGCCATAATAATGTATAATGTTTACATATAGTTGTGGATAAATCCAACATTCGACGCTTCAAAATTGTCATTTTAAATAAAAGGATCCTTATCACCAATTCAAAATCAGTCTGTTGAATTTAGGTTTAAATGTAGGAAACTAATTGTCATGACTAAATTTAAAATTTTCTTCATTTGTTTTTATTGAGTGTCTTACATCAAGAAGTAAGAGTTATGATCTATAAAAGATTATTCTCTGTTAATGGACGTAATTTAATATTTTATGGGCGTACGTTTTTTAGATTAACGCTGTATTTTTAACTTATGATGAAATTATATTTTTACCTAGACCTTTTCAAATTTTGTGGCATTCGACTAATGTGTATAATATTAATCTTCTTTTAGTGCTATCATCTTTGGAATAAAACCCTCCTGATTTTTCAGACCGCTACACAAAACAGGTCTATCAATGTCATTTCCATCGTTTGAGGTTTTACAAGCAGTAGTGGTGCTTGCGACCTGGACCTCTCTTTCTTTCGATCTTGGCCTGTATGATCACACTATCACTGTAGTAGACGATACTTATCATTTTCCATCAGACGACCAAAGCGTGTCAATTCAGTTCTTTTGATGTTTTCCTAGGAGGCATGGTTTCATTTCTGGCCTAGTGGACACGATATCATCACTTCTCTGAGGCTCTAATCATTTACTTGAAGCACCCGTGCCATTAATCTGCATCCGAATCTGCAAGTTTAGAGTTAACGGTACTTCTTGCCTTCTCTAAACAATACCCGTTTCTTTTGAGGGATCCCAGTCATCATTCATGATACATCCTAATTAAGTAATTCTATCGGATTGGAGATTGGAGGATGGAAGAAAAACCGGATTGGAGTAAAAACTTTGTACCAACTGATACAGATCTGCAGAGACTGTGATTATTGAAACCATTATATTGAAACCCCTCCACGGTTGATATGGCACAGAGAGGAAGATAAATAAAATGAAGAAGATCGCCAGTAATCAAATATGTAATTTAATGACATTCTAAAAATGGCTAAGCAATAAATATAGGAAAAGCTGAACAGACCGGTTGCCAAAGGAAAAAAATCTCCAGTAAATGTGGTAATAATATAGAGCGAAATTAACCTTTCGGCCATTTTAAAAATATTTATATTTCCCTGTTCTATGGTCTTTTTTAATTCCTTAATCAATTAAATGTATTGTGAGTTCGTAGCATTTACTTATTACATTACATTAATTTCAGTACCTGAAATTCTGTTATAATACTTTTGAACCATATTTATGCGGAGAAAGATAAAAAAGGGGTGGCAAAATTAAGTTTTCTTGAAAAAAATCTAGTTCTAACTCTGAACTAGATGTAATTCGTCTCGTAAATAACTCTGAAACACAAGTAATTCGAAGTATATAAGAACCCTTTCAGTGGGATCACATTCTAGTCTCTTTTTAACTGAACACATACAATAGCGATATCTGACTGAACCAATTAAAAGGAAAAAGCTGAAGAACTAGTCATGATAGAGAGAAACAGCAGAAATGTTATTTTGGCTGTAAAATATTTCTTTATCGTTGAGCAGTGATGAGTGGATGCAAATTGGGACCGGTCAATGTTAAATTAATAATGGATCAGAGAAGAAGTTATACTTCAAATTCTATGTGTATTCCTGATAGAGGATCAGAAATCCCTCTTCATATTGGTTCCATTTGACGAAAATGTGGCTGAATATCAATTCTCTTACTATATGTGACACTTGACACGTGGACCACTATCGCATTTTCGGATGGCTCTCAAACTCATCTCATTTCCATAGTCGGTTTGACAGTAACATCCACTAAATGATTCAGGGACAAGACATTCACTGTTAAGGCTGTCCGGCGAGATGAAATTTGCATTGCTCCAGGCTGATCAATATTTCTCCATTCTTACAAATTATATTTCCTAGGAACTATGGGTATCTGATGATATGAGGCAAACACTTCTGTGATTTTCATACTCTGATTTGCATTTCTTACCCTTTAATTCACCTTTGAATTTATGAAAACCTTAAAAGTAAAATTACAGTTTTCATCCTTGAAGTTCCTTTAACAACCTAATGGCGACTTACTTTTTTATAATCTAGAGTCCTTTACCTTGACTGCAATCATCCACTCCTTTAATACAAGTACATAATATATCGATCATTGTGTTCAAATGTAACTTCATTATAATGCTTGTTTCATTTTTTTCTGTTTCCGAGAGATAAATGTTCGTGCTTGGAAATCAAGTAATAATAGTATTACCTAAACCACTGACATAAATTTAAAACTTTAGCGTCGTGCTTGAAAGATGCCAAACAAAATATCAAAGGAACGATTAAGAAAAAAATATAGAATTTAATTATAATAAAAACATTAGCATTCCCGAAATGTCACTAAATATTGTTCATAAATTTCCATTCACGGCCTACCGTTCAACCTTTCTAAGTTTTGTATTGAATGATAATTGTTGACCTTGATAATATATGTGGAAGAAAGTGGTCTGGGTAGAGGTCACAATGAATTTTCGTAGAATTTGAGAAAAACTTTATTTATTAGCCATCGTTTCGACCTACTTTGTAGGTCTTCTTCAAGGCTGTGGGAGGGGGAGGAACTGGGGGGTAGGTCCTCACTGGCTTGAAACACAGACTGATTGTTCAAAACCAAGAAATCCAATATTTGTTTATGCCTGGCACACTTCATCTCGTCAATAATAAGAGTCCAAAGTCATGAATCCACAGAATTGACTAAATCAATTGCTTCGTTTTTTCATCAAAGCTTCGTTTCAACATTACAAAATTATAAAATGTTACTAATTTTATATGAATCAATTGTTGAATATCGATAATATATGTACTCATAGGTTTTTTTTCCAATTAAAAAAAATCTTCTGATAATCTAAGTGTATCAATTATTTTTTTTAAAAATGCATGACGGATTTTTCCTCATTTTGAAACTTTCAAGATATGGGAATGGCTTGTATCCGGACTAAAATTTTATATATTTCATAGATGCATCTCTCCCATCAATAATAAGATGCCTTATAGCCTGCACACTCGAGTACATCATTGTTTTTTTTTAATTTTAGAATACTTATTTTCGAGAAAAGTTTTTTTTTTATGAATGGTAGAAACACCCTTATTTTTTGTATTTTATAGTTCTTTTCGACCAATTCAAATGTTAGAAACCATGCAGACGACTCTGAAAGGAAAATTAAAACAACATTGGCTAACTATTCCTCTAAAATTTCTGATAAATGGCGGGAAAATCAAAGCAGCGTTTCGATTAGTACAAGCTAGGACAAAAGTTAGAAATCTGAAATATGGGATTGAAATACGAAAAACAATACTTAAAAATGGTAATCTAACATTTGCTTAAGTCTGACACACTTTACAGCTTGAGGGTTAGGGCCCAAAGTAATCATAGCAATAGAATAAATCAGTGGAACTCAAGGTATTGTTACGGTCAGAGAGAGAAAAGCGGGCAGAAGGGATTAACGTCTTAAGCCCGTCAGTGGGAGAGATTAATACTGGATTAGGACATCTCGAAGATACCAGAACGGCCTCCCCCCACGTCCGTGTATCTAGAACATTCGACCTTGATATAAATACCATTCGCTTCCGCCCATTCCATCCCATCCGCCATTCGTCAGAGAGTAAACCAGGCAGTGTGATGATCTAGTAATAAGTGTAGCAGTAAACTGTGACAGTTTGTGAGTGTAAAAAACTGTTTCTGTTTGTTAATGTGTGTTAGTTTGTTATATTTGGAGATTCTTACGGCCGGTGGACTCTAATTAGTGCAGTGTAAGTGTTAATTTGTAGTTATAAGCTCAAGCGTAATTTTATTGTATTTGTACTAATTTATATAAATAGTTAAACTACTTCGTAGTAGCAATATCTATAATATTTAGTAATTAAATAGGCCTAGGTTATAATAAATATTTAGAATATTGTTATTGTACATTTATATTAGTTTAATAATTTAATTGTTTGTAAATTCATTGTATCCTTTTATTCAATTTGTTAATATATATTAGTATCTTGAATTTAGGAGTAGTTTATTCATTTTACACCCAGTAGCCCATAACAGTATCATTTCAACCTCAAAAATTTATTGTTTAACTACTTTTATCGAACCAAACGTTGAATATGGACATTAATTGTACTGGTAAGTGATATTTTTTCGAAATAAAAAAGTCGTACTTATGATAATCTAACTATATTAATTTTTTTTTTAATTGGCCGAAGAATTTTTCCTTATTTTGAAACCTTGAAGTGATGAAAATGCCGTTTACCCAAATAAAAATGATTTTTGCAAGCAAGTCTTCCAATATATTACATATCTTATCTAGCATTTATTTATCATGAAACAACTTTAATTATTTTTTTTATTAAAAATTTTTGGATGGATGAATGACTAGTGGTAGAATATATATATATATATATATATATATATATATATATATATATATATATAAGACACACACACACACACATATTTTAAAAATAATTATAGTTTATTTTTGGTTTTTAATTTCTTAAATTATTTCGTTGTAGTTTTGTTTTCCATAAAACTTGTCTATATGTGAATATTAATAGTTTCCTTTCTTTATAATTATTGTTATAATATTTACATTTTTCTTTCGTTTAATTCGCTATTGCGAGCTAACTCCTAATTTATATTCATTAATTTTTTTATTTTAATTTATTAATTAAATTGTGATTGTAATCTAATCTAAGACATTACAGTTTACATTTTATTTACCGTATATGCGGTTAATTACCAGAATAAATGCGGATTTTTATCAATATAATTATTATATATTGTCTTAGTTATGCATTGTCTTTATTTTAATTTTTCTAATTATTATCCTACCAATACCTCTTAAATTCAGTTGGTAATCAATTAAAAACCATTTTTTAATAATTACTATACTTTATTTTTCGGCTTTTATGCATTTCTTTCGACTAATTTTGTCCAGCTAGCTCCTACTAATCGAAACACTGTGTGATATGGGCGCAAGACACCCTCATCACAGACCATAAGACCCTGATCTCGATTTTCGATCTACAAAAGACCTTGCCAACTCTCTCTGCAACCTGGATATTTAATTATGCACATTTTTTATCGGGCTTTAATTATACGATACAATATCGGAAGTTACAACGCCACAGTAACGCTGACTATTTATCACGGTTCCCAAATGAATATGTGAATAAAACCGCTTTAGATCAATTCATCATTTTTTTACTGAATCAGATTGAAACGAGTCATATACGTTTATAATAATAAACATTTCGCCTTCTTACCCAACTGATAACAGCACCTAATTCCACAGGAAGTTCAGCATATAGATTAATGTTTGAAAGGGACATAAGAACAAAGTTCAATGTTTTATTAAAAAACCCATCCACAAAAGTTAGTCATACGCCAACGGAGTTGAAAGATGATAAAAATAAATAAAAAGATTTCAACATTTTAAATCCGGAGATCGTGTTCAAGTGAGAAATTACGAAGATCGTGGGGAGAAGTGGAGTTTTGGAACAGTGACCGCAAGAAAATGCAACCTGCATTATGATATTAAGACCGACCGAGGTGAAGTTAGGAGGCGGTATGCGGATCAGAAGCTACCTCCAGAATTAAAGGGGGAGGACTGACGTGTTTGTCAGATGTTATTATTAAAACATATGATTTTGTGTTTATATATATATATATATATATATATATATATATATATATATATATATATATATATACAAAGATAAAAATAACTAGTGAGACTTTGTTATTTTCAACTGGTTTAGTTGCATCCTCCTCTGACTTGTTTTCACGCCCCCCAGATTGGGAGCTGCTGCCCTACATAGACCTGGCATCACCAGCAAAACCTTCACTCCATTGAAACGAGGCCATCCTATGCCTACATTGTACTGCCTCCATAACTATTTACAGGACAAGTAATAATAACAATAGTTAAATAAATAAATAGTAATAATAACAATCGTTAAATTACGCTTCGCCAAAACGATATGAAACCTAATTTGAAAATCAACAAGAAGAATCACTGTTCTTACGCGACTCATAACTGATCTTCCTGCCCCTTGTATTGTTTTTGGAGGCTTAAAAGAGCCTGAGCATACTTGAAGCACATCTCCCACTAGAAGAAACATCACAAGACGAATTATTGATACCAGTGGCTTCCTTATACCACATATTTTTTATTTAGATCTCGAACCTACATCTGCAATAGATTTGACTTTCATCTAATCAAACCTTAATACAGAGTCTGTAACGTTTGCAGCAAAAAAAAAAAAAGCACTTATACAAAGGTCTGACCATTTCCCATTATTACTGCGCTCCAACCCGGAACTTTCCAAAATCAAAAGATGGATTCTTGAAAAAACTATTTGTAAAGAAGTAGGTGAAAAACAATTTTACAGTGTAGACGAAATAATTCAAAACTTCAAGCTTAACATAATATAGAATCAGGCTTTCAAGTATTACTGCAAACAAAAGGAAATAACAAAACAAACTACCATCAAGAAAAAAACACCATTGTTTGATCAAGAACAAATTTTCCTCTCTAGATTTTCTGTAAACAATTTCTTAAAAATAATTTTGTGAAACATCTAAAGAATAGTTAATAATCACTATTCAGGAACTCAGATACTAAAACATCAAAATGTAATTTGATTCGATCCACAAACAATAGCGAAAACCCCTGTGCATCTTTTTCCATGCATTTCAACAGATAATAAACCTTATCAAGATGAAAAACTATTGTACAATTTTATGTTCGGATTTAGTATAGTAACCTCAGGGATTTATTATATTTTAGATTAAATTTAGGAGTACAATATAAAAAAATAAAATACGAAATAAAAAATTAAAATTAAAACGTGGTTTGTTACCGAAATAAATATAACAAATTATTTTTTCGAATTCTGCGTTGATTTGTAAATCCATGACAGTTTAAATATAAATATATATATATATATATATATATATATATATATATATATATATATATTTATATATATACATATACACATATATATATATATATATATATATATATATATATATATATATATATATATATATATACGTATACACACACACACACACACACACGCACACCAATCATACTAATTGATAGCATTGGACCAATTTTATTCTATAATTTAAATGTACATTTAATTTACTTATCGTATTATTTCATACAGTTTTTGTTTTTTGTTTTATTTTATTTTAAAATATGTACAAATTTTAAAACATTGGTGGGATAATCCCTTACAATGAAAATGAGTTCACATTACAACGGTTACTGATTAATATGTTTTTGTTGTTGGTAAAATTGAAATAAATGTATACATTCTGTTATGATCTTAAAAAGAGAAACTCTGCACAATTTGCGAAGCATAAGGCTTATTCCATATCGAGTGCAGTTGACAATGTATATCATCTTCTATGATATCATGTTCCGATCCGGGCACAACAATCCATTGCAGATTGCAACGCCATCCCAATCAGAATTCGACACATGTTCTTGCTTCGAATTCCGGGGAATTCGTGGATCACTGGAATATCAGTTGACAACCGGAAGAGAGAGATATCCTATACCGCTCCACGAACCCCTTAATTTTCTCGATGTGTAAAATACATTGTTTTAATAATAAAAAATAATGTTGAGAGATTTTAAAATATTTTGTAAAAACTTTTCAATATAAGTAACAGTTCACTGACAGAGCCGACATAATTAGCCATTGAGGCCGATTCTTCGGAGCCATATCTTTATAATATTAAACTTAATAAATATTTGTTTTTCTTAACATTCCACAAACCGACAAAATTTTTATACAGTTCAATGCTATGAAGTAATAAATATATAGCCCAACTTAATAAACACATTCATTTGCGATTTTGTTATTTAGTTTTTTTTTCTTTAATATTGTAAGCTGATATATAGTAAGAGCTGAGTGTATAATAAATCTGACATAATTTATGACTGTTTAATATGAGTTATGGCAGAATAGGAGATGGCTGAAGTCAGTTGCGATATATTTGATAAGTTGCACGGGCTGGTGGGAATATGCCCTGTCTGGCAGGTAGGCCATTTTCTCCACCTTCCTTCTTGCCAAATAATAACAATCTTTTTTATTGTTTATTGTATCATCTGAAACGCAAATCAGATCATATAACTTTATGCATGACAAGCATTAAAATTTAATGTTTTAAATGGTTAAAAAGTATCTTATTCTGCTTTTCAATAAAGGACATGAGAAAAAGGTTTAAGTAACATGATTAAATCAGATCAGTCAATATCCTTAGGGAAAGATCATTTTAATATATAATGCAAATGTCTATTTCATAATTTTACCATAACACATTTTTTTGTAAAAAAAAAATGTAATCAAATCTTTAATTAAACATCTCGCCATATTTATATCACGACTCTAAGGTAAGTCTTTTGAATAATGAGCAACATTGTTTTTGTTGTTTTTTTTTATTCATTTAACGTCACCTTATGGTACTGGGGCTTTTTGACGATGCTAAAGTGAAGTCCTAAATTTTTCCTTTCCTGGTAATAATTAAAATAAGAATCTTTTACGAGTACCTGACGCCAAACATACGAGGGACCACCATTTTATGTTCACTTCTACGGAAAATAACTAAAGAAATAGCCTATAGAAAATAACTAAAAATTATTTTCTGACATTAAAAAATCCTAAGGCCGCCTGCAACAAACCCGCAAGCTTGTGCAAAAATGGTTGGAATGCTAAATACACCAGAGGTGACCCCTAGATTGTTTTGTTTTTTAAACAATGTAAAATGTGGCCTGGTGAAAGCTATCGGCGCGTCCACCGGGTTGCGGATGGTGGAATGGCCTTCAGATATGAAGGTCAGCAGCGAAATAAGTGGCTAATTCCAAATAATAAGCTGTCTTGGACAATTCCAGGTTGGTGGTCAATGAGGGGGTTGCTCCTCCCTCATTGTAAAAATTGTACAATGCAAGAAAAACAAATAAAATGCCTCGGATAAATGGACGGACAAATTGGTGAAGATATGTTTAAGGATAAACATTTTTGGATGTTGGAATGTTCAGGGCATAGCAACAAAAATCTACAGTGAACTAGTAGAATTAGAAAGATACGATATGGATGTTATAGTACTGACTGAAGAAGGGTAACGGTGAAAGAGGCGATGGGGAACTATATACACATGTTGAGTGGTGTTGACAGAAGCACAATAGCCAAGGCCGGTGTCTCCATCTTAATAAAGGGTGGGATTTTACTAGTGAAAGGCTAATAAAAATGGATTTAACTTTATATGGGAGAGAAGTTGGGCTATAAGGGCTTATGTTCCAAATAATGACGCAAAGAACTACAAAAAAAGATTACTTACTTAAAAGCCTAATGGAAATTTTAGATAACATTCCACCTAGAAAAGAACTACTTTTGATGGGAGATTTAAATGCAAGAGTGGAAGCAGAAGAGAAAAGCATGGTTGTAAGAAGGTTCTGGGAATCACGCAGGAATGACAATGGTGATAGGTTAATAGAAATTTGCTCTCAATATAATCTGCGGATGGCAAACACATTCTTCCAACATAAAGATGCACATCGATTCGCATGACATCAAGATAAAATAACCTACAGTCGGTTATAGATTTGGTAATAACAAGGCAAATAACCTCAATTGATGTACAGGATGTTATAGTGTTTAGAGGAGCTGATTGTGGCTCTGAACATTTTTTGGCTGAAAGCTAAATTAGTCTGGCCATGGAAGCAATAAAGAACACTTCTAAACTTAAATACGGTGGACAAGCATACATCATCGTGACCATTTTAACCCCATTCTTCAAGAAAAAGTCATATCGGAGGAGATGAAAATAGGTCACATTACCTCCATTTATAAGAAAGGAGATAAGACTCCATTGACTAATTACAGGGGCATAAGTGTTAACACCACAATAATGAAGGTATACGAAATTGACAACTCCAGAAGAACAATGTGGTTTTAAAATGGGAAAGTCTTGTATTGATCATATATTTATATAGACTTTTAGAAAAATGTTAAAGCAAACAGAAACAGCTTAGCCTAGTATTTATCGATCTTGAAAAGGCATATGACAGTGTACCACGTTAACTTCTTTGGGAGTGCATGCGAAAAGCAAACATTAATGACCCCTTAATCTGTGCTGTTAAACATATCTACCAAAATAGCATATGTCAAATAAAAGTTGGAAACAAATTATCCCGTAAATTCCCAAGTTCTAAAGGACTCATTCAAGGAAGCTTTATGTCACCTGTCCTATTCAAAATATTCATTCAAGGTGCTACAAATGAATGGTCAAGGAAATGAAGAAGGATGGGGCTACATATGCAGAATGACTTTTACCTTCAACCACCTATTATTTGCAGATGACCAAGTCATCATAGCCCAGAATAAAGAAGGCGCAGACTATATGTGTACGAAACTAATAGGATAATATAATAGATGGGGGATGAAAATGAACTTTAAAAAGACAGAATATTTGGATACGGAGGGGGATGGACCAGTGGAGGTAAACGGTGTACAGATCAAAAATGCACCCAACATTCAATATTTAGGATCTATCCTTCAAAAAGATGGAACATCTGAAGGGGATATAGCCCGATGAACCAGAGAAGGAAGAAAAACTTTTGCCATGCTCAATTCAGTACTGAAGAGTAAAACCATCCTAAAAACTACAAAAAAATATATTTTCTATGCCATTATAACGGATATAATTGTTATAAAGGTGTAAAACATGAAAATTGGGAAAGGGGAGCCAAGAGAAACTTCTACTTGCGGAAATGGATTTCTGGAGAAGGGCAGCCGGAATTTCTAGACGTGAAATGATTCCCCATTCAGTAGTGCGAGAGATAATGGGTGCTCAGAATACCATACTAAAAAAAATCACAATAAAGCGATTAGGGTGGATTGGACACCTCATTAGGATGGATAATAAAAGAATACCCAAAATGGCAATGCATTGGTGCCCTGAAGGAAGAAGAAGAAGAGGACGACCGCAAACTTCTTGAACCAGGTCCAAGAAGACATGACCTTAATGAAGAGTACGCATTTGACAGGAAAACCTGGAAAAAAATGTTACTCCAAAATTTGGTTGGAGAAAACCTCAACCCTGGGGAAACTTTTTTTTGTATCACCTGTTCTTATTGAAAATTATTTTCTACTTTTTAGTTTTGTTTTCTGTTAAAGCGTATTTTTGAAACTATTATAATATTTATTTTCTATTCTTCATTAGGCTGTCTATAAACGCGTATTTTTCAGTTTAATATAACTAAAAATCATTTCCTAAGTTTTAGTTCGGCTAGCAACAAATGCGTGTTTTTTAAACTAATATCTTTTGTAGCATAATATACAAAACTCCCCAGTTGATCCTGCCAGCATTCATTTTCATGTCTCAAATATTAAGCCATGTATAACTCAGTACTTGCCTTAGCCATGTAACATGAAGATCCTGGTCGGGATAATTAGACAAACTTATTAAATTGTTGTATTGGCAGCAGTCTTGAAGAAGTGTGCAAATGTTCAATTTAATTCAATGTTTTGAAGTGGCCGAAAATCAAGTTTATAGATTCAGTTGCATTCATACTGACATACAGGCAGTTACCAAACGGTCAATGACCTAAACTAGAGTGTTCATAATATGGATTTGTAACCAAGGAGTTTCATAATTGTTGTCAGCAATGTAAACTTCCTCGATCTTGTTTCAAGGTTAAGTTATCTTGATTCTTTATGAAGAAGGATAATTTAATATTATGAAACAATATCACATACCCGGTTCAGTTCTGCCCCTGCTTCTGTTGAAGAAAGATGCCCGAGCCAGTCTTTATGCAACTTTGGACAACATTTAACATGAATGGCAATGTTTACATTTAATGAATACAGTAGTTGAAACAAATAAAATAAGTTTGATTTATTTAATGTGCCTAAATAATTCCTAACAATAAAATATTTAGGTGTAACCATCTCCTGAACAAAGCGTTTGTGGACATACCCCCGCAGGAAATGTTTTTTCGGAGGTCCTTAGTTCAAAATTTCAGTTTGACTATTTGATCCTGAAACACCCTGTGTACCAGTTCTAAGGAGAATTGCAAGCTGAGAGCAAAGATGGTATGATTAGAGTACTGTATGTTAAAAGTATAGTTCAGTGTATTCACTGTGTTGAGTTTATAAGCTATAATGCTAGTCTATAGTTAATAGTCTACCTAATAACTATAGACTAACATTACCTATTAACAATAAAATAGAGCCAAAAACTCAAAAAGAAACACTATTATTTATTATAATTAGTATTACTAATAATAGTAGTACTATTATTTATTAGTGGCATCCTTATGAACAAATTGCTGGATGATGTTATCAATACTACTAACATCAAACCTAGATTAATCATGAAATATGTGGATGACCTTTTGCTTGTGTTGAAAGAGGATGAGATTGATAGGTTTTATGAGGGCCTTAATGGTTTTCACAAATTTCATTTAATAATATCAAATGCACTTATGAACTAGAAACTAATAATAGGATTAAATTCTTGGATATGTATGTTAATAACGATAGTGGAATTTTGAGAACCATGTGGACGAGAAATGAAAACAGTAGCCAACGTATATTGAGTTTTATATCTAATCACCATAGACATATGTTAATAAATAACCTTAAAAACAGCATATTTAAAGCCATTAAACTGACTGATTTAAAATATATAAGGTCCGTGGAATAGAGCATTTGCACGATGTTCGAAATTAACTTGTACCCTTCATTCCTCATTAAACAATATTGGAATTTGAACTATAACAAGATTCACAATAATATGAACCGGACTTCTAGTGGTGGGGATCTTGCATTGTCGGATAGTGGTGGTACCGAGAGAGATAATGTGAATGGTGTCTTCTTTGCTTGCACTTATATTAAGAGCCTGTCAGAATGTGTTAGGGATATATTTAAAGAGTACGATGTTTACGATATTAGGCTTGCAAACAGGATTACAAGCAAGATGAGCAAATTTTACACGCCATTAAAAGATATAATACTTACACAACAACAATCGAATGTAGTGTATGAAATTAGCTGTTTACAATGCCCTAAGACCATACACTGGTGAAACATCACAATTGCTGCACAAAAGAATGTATCAGCATCAATATGATTGTAAAATATTGGTGGCAAGGAACTTAACACAGCACTGGCCCAGCATACCAAAACCTGTAAGCATCAATTTGATTTTGAGAATGTTAAAGTTATTTACAAAGAGAGTGATGGCTCTAGAAGGAAGTTATTCGAGCCCATGCAGATTGCGCAAAAGATTGACATTTCGGTTAATTATAAAATAGATTGTAGAAATGTGAACCAATATTATTCGGAAACGTTGAATATTTTAAAAGAAAAAATTGGCTAACTTTGCTAATGTGTAGAAATTTATACAGGTTAGTATTACTTGATATGTTTTGTGGATCAGCTGATTCTATAACCTTCCCAGCTGGTTGCGTATTACCTTCTTTTCAGTTGTGTGCTGTCTCATGTTTGGAGCCTGTTTGGGCTGTTGATCGTTGGGATGTATTGCACCTTTTTCTTCGAGATATGATTCACATAACCCTTTTTTGTTTTTGTGTCTTGATAATGCCTGAATAGGCGAAACGTCGACTGGTAAATGGGTGTATTACTGGATTTGAAACATAAGGCTTTGCATTGTGGTTTTTCCCAATTGCATTATAATTACCTATTAACACTCCTATTTGTTAGTTTACAATTTTGATATATTAGGACCAGACACAAGAGACATAATGTGAAACTTAGCTTTATTAAACTATAAGTACAAAACATGAGAGAGGATAACCTTCCAAAAAGGTTTTACACACTATATGGCTAGAGGGGATGGTTGCCATGGGTACACAAATTATCCAACACCCTCCTTATTTGTGGAGTCCTTGGCACTTGATGCACTCCCTGAACTTATCCACATCAAGCGCCTTAGTTAAGGAGTCGGCGATCATGTTCTTTGTCGGGATGTATGTGAAGGCCAGAAGCTTCGCCTGCACCTTTTCTCTCATAAAATGATGCCGTACATCAATGTGCTTGGTCCTCGACTGATAAGCACCATTCAGTGCCAGATTCCTTGCTCCCTGGTTGTCACAAAAGATTTGGGTAGGATTCTTGGAAGTCTGCTCAATCTCATCAGAGAGGCCCCTTAACCATAATGCTTCCTGCGCTGCAGAGGACATCGACATATATTCGGCCTCTGTTGTTGATAGAGCTGCAGTGGGTTGTCGTTTAGTGCACCAGGATATCGGGGCGCCACACTTGATAAACATGTAACCTGTCACTGATCTTCTTTCATCTGGGTCACTAGCCCAATCGGCATCACAGTATCCATGAACGGGTCCAACTATTGACCCATCAAATTTTAGCCTGTATGAGGAGGTTCCACGGAGGTATCTCAATACCCGTTTCACACCTGCCCAGTGCAACAAGCCTGGATTGTTATTAAATCTGCTCAGGCTACTTACAGCAAACGCTATATCTGGTCTTGAGACTTGGGCTGCGAACAAGAGGCTGCCAATAGCTTCTTGATAAGGGATTTTTCTCATCTTTTCCCTTTCTATTTCTGTTTGCGGCTCCTGAGTTTTAGAAAACTTCTCACCGGTTGACATCGGAGTTGATACTGGATTTGCTTCATCCATCTTGAATCGTTTGAGAATCTGCTCAATATAATTTTGTTGGCTAAGCCAAATTTTCTTTGATTGTCGATCACGGATTAGCTCAAGGCCTAAAAACGAATTGGCCTCACCAAGGTCGGTCATCTTAAATGATTTTGAAAGTTGCAATTTGACCTGATTTTTCAATTTTTTATTGTTTGAAAAAATCAACAGGTCATCTACCCAGACAGCCACTATTATCATATACTTTTCTGTTATTTTAAAATAAACACAGGAGTCAAATTTTGACTGTGTCAAGCCTAATTCCTGCAAAACACCATCCAATTTTTGATTCCATATTCGGCTAGCTTGCTTGAGTCCGTACATGCTCTTTCGAAGACGACATACTCTTGAAGTTCCATCGCTGAAACCAGGTGGCTGAGACATGTAAATTTCCTCCTCCAGATCTCCCTGAAGGAATGCGGATACGGCGTCCATCTGATCAATGTCCAGATTGTACTCTGCAGCCAGCGATATAAGGTATCTTATGGAACTGTACCTGACAACTGGCGAGAACGTTTCTTCATAATCCACACCCCTCCTTTGGGCGAATCCCTTGACAACAAGTCTCGCTTTATGGCCGGTTGTTTTACCACTGACATCCCTCTTCGTTCTGAAGACCCACTTGCATGCAAGGGGTTCTTTTGAAGCTGGGAGTTCGACCAATTCCCAGGTACTGTTATCCATTTGAGCCTTCAATTCACGCTCCATGGCACCAATCCACAATTGATTGTCCTGACGAAGTAACGCATCATCATAGGATCCTGGATCTGATAGCTCGGAGCCGGTAGAGAAAGCTGAATACGTCACAAAGTCGTCCAGCGTAGCAGGTGGTCGTCTGTCTCTTACAGGTCAAGTCATTGTTGGGTGTGATGTTGATGTCAGAACGGTCGTTGGTGGAACATAATCTGGATCGTCATCATGATTGGTTTCTGTAGCTGTGGAGAGGTCTTCCATACTCGAGTTAGTGATGTGAGGACCAATGTCAGACTGTACGTCACTCTCCGGAGGATCATCATCATCATCAGTCGATGTCCGTGATTCTGTTGTGTCGTCGAAGTCAGGACCAGAGTTGTCCTCAACATTTACTTCTTTTTCTAGATTAGACTTGTTGGGTAACACATAGAAGTTTCTATCAGAACTTTCGGAAATGTTTTCTAACAATGAACTGCCCCACTGAAATTCGGAGAATGTTACATCTCTTGATATAAAAGTAATTTTCTTTTGAGGATCATACAACCTATACCCTTTTGTGTCTTGGCAATATCCCACAAATATGCAAGGAGTAGACCTGGGGCTGAGCTTAGTTCGCTTCGGTCCAGGGATGTGTGCATATGCCTTACAGCCGAAAATTCGAAGATGTTTAAGAGAAGGCTTCTTAGCTGTCCACATTTCTTCTGGAGTTGTAACTACAGACTTGCACGGCGACCTGTTTAAAAGATAAGTTGCACAGTTTACTGCTTCTGCCCAAAAAACGGTTGGGAGTCCTGACTCTATCAGCAGACATCTTGCACGATCTAAAAGAGAGCGGTTAAGGCGCTCGGCCTTTCCATTTTGCTGTGGAGAGTAAGGGCAGGAGGTCTGATGCACAATACCTGACGACTTCAAAAAATCCCTTAATATTTTATTACAGTACTCTCCTCCATTGTCAGTGCGCAGAATTTTAATTTTTCTTTCAGTCTGATTTTCAACGTAAGATTTGAAAATTTTAAAATAATCAGTGACTTGATCCTTAGATTATAAGAAATATATGAATGACTTATGACTGAAGTCATCCAGAAATGTCAATATATACCTGGACCCTCCTAAACTGTTTACCTCCATCGGTCCTACGAGGTCTGAGTGCACCAATTGTAAACAATGTTCAGTGGTGGAGTTACTCCTGGGAAAAGATAAACGGTGGCTTTTTCCTAATATGCAAATATCACAGGCTGTATTAGGTTTTTGACTATATAGATTTAAAGATTTAGAAACAATATTCAACTTACGTAGGCTATCGTAGTTTAAATGACCCATGCGCTGATGCCAGAGTGTCATTTCACATTTCGCTGATAATGCACACGTACCCCTGGGAGGAACGTCCAATTTGAATAAATTATTCACTAAGCTAGCAGAGGCAATCAGCTGTCTCTGGCTATTAAAAACTTTAGCTCCATTGCTATTGAAGACCACACGATGTCCTTTACTGACAATTTGGCTCACTGATAGCAAGTTAACCTCTAATTCTGGAACATAATATACGTTATTAATATTTACTTCTGAGGGCTTACCTGAAATCGTCACTGGTAATGAAATATTGCCAACCGTATCTGACGTCATTCTCTCATTATTAGCGGCAGTGATGGATATTTTTTCAGCTACTCTAGCATCTTCTAACATATCTTGACTCTTACAGAGGTGACAGGACGCACCACTGTCCAGATAAAATTCGGAATTATCAGATGACTGCGTTGAAAATGCTGCAAACAGTGACGTACCTTTGCCTGGGCTGTTTACGCTCTTCTTATCATTTGCAGATGAAGGACAGTTCCTGGCGATGTGCCCGTAACCGTTACACTGAAAACATCGAGGACCTCTGGGGGGCTTTTTATCAGCCTTATCTTCTTCATAGTTCCTGTATTTCTGAACTCCCTTCCACTGAACAGAACCTCCTTTTGAACTGTGACCGTACAAAGCGGAATTTGAACTTGGACTGCCGAAATAAATTTCTGAGCTCGATTTTTCCATGGAAAGGTCCTGCAATAACTTTGTTTTGACTAAATCGGCGGTTACTTTCAAACCCGAACTCTCAATCCCCATAATCATGGGTTCGAAACGGCTTGGCAATCCAGCGAGAAGAATTGTTCCCACCCATTCATCACTCACACTAAGACCAATAGACGTTAATTTATGTGCGGTGGTAATAATCCGGTTCACGTATTCTTCAACCGAACCACAGTCTTCTAATTTCGTGGTTACAAGAATACGGAGAAGACCAACTCGTCTCGTCAATCCGTCGTCCTGAAAAGCTTTGGTTAGATTTTCCCATGCTTCTTTGGCGGTGGTTGTATGTTGAATGTGAACATAATTCACCGGTTCAACTAATAGAATCAACTTGGATCGGCATTTCGTGTCTTTTTTCTTGTCGGGATCAATTTCAGTTATACATTCCCACAGCTCCAAATCTTCCAGATAGGCCTGCACTGCGAATTTCCATGTGTCAAAATTTTTACGTCCTTTTAGACGTTCAACCGGCATCTGGCACTGAGACATAACGGATACACGAAACGAAAACACTGATTTTAACTAAAAAGATTTTTCACAAACAAAAAACAAAAAGTCACTAACTTACTTCATCTGGCCTGGGCCCATAACCTGTTAGTTTACAATTTTGATATATTAGGACCAGACACAAGAGACATAATGTGAAACTTGGCTTTATTAAACTATAAGTACAAAACATGAGAGAGGATAACCTTCCAAAAAGGTTTTACACACTATATGGCTAGAGGGGATGGTTGCCATGGGTACACAAATTATCCAACACTATTAACTATAGTTGTTAGCCTATAGTTAATAGTCTACCTAGATAGTTTTTAAAATCTATTTGTATATATGTATATATATTATATCGTTCCATTTGACAACAAATATAATTTTTTCTAACAAGCCGTCTACTGTTTACAAAAAGTAAAACTAGGCGTAGCTATAACAAACATGTTAAAAAGAACGAAATAGGAGTATATTCCAATTTATTTTTAAAAACTTAAGACATTATTGTACCTTTTTCTTACTAGAGCTCTTCCATTGAGTTTTTCTTGTTTCCATTGGCTATCAAAACAATCGAAATATTGGAGTGGAAGGGCTCATGAAAGAAAGGCCCTGAAAAGGCACGAGGGGAATACAATCGGAGCTGCAACTAATTGGAAGAGGGTCACCGCTCATTTCTTCCTGCCCTTCTTCCATGCGAAAGAAAGGCTCCTTAATCAGGCTGTTTGGCGTCCGGCCAGGGAACAACTTAGCCGCCGATAATTTAATTTTGCAAACCATTTAGTTCGGCCTTACATTCTCTTTCTTCAGCCCTTGATAAAAAAAAAAGCAAGAAAAAAATATATATAGACAGTGACTTTATCTGCAGGGATAAGGGAAAGGCCATCGGATGGAGGGGTCCGCACGGCTGTGTGCGCTTCCATTAGGCCACATCCGCTTGTCCGTGTGACTCTACAGCCATTAAGGAACTGGAGGCAGCTCTAAGGGCTTCAGCATGAAAAATCAATGGTTCCAATCTTTCTTGGCCAGGTGAAAAAGTCACTTCTGAGGGAGTGTTAGGTTTTTAATTATGTTAATAGTAATTGTTATCATTAGTGTGAGGTTAGTGAACCGTTGATGCATTTAGTTAACAAACAGTAGACTTACGTTATAAGAAATAATTCTATTGATTGTAAAATGGAAAAAATATTTACATGATTTATGATTACACAAATAGATTTTCTAATATGAATTAGCTAGATTGACTATTAACAATGGACTAACATCGTAACTTATACTGATTCATATCTTAACTATACTCTTAACATACTATGCTCTATTCATACCATCTTCTCTACATTCTCTTCTCGGTCTCTCTATATGTTTTAGAGCTGGGATATATACATATAAAAGAGGAGGGGACGTCAAGGAAGTTACATTGCTGGCGTAGATGGGCCCACAATTATACACAAATCCTTAGGCCATCATCCGTTTGATAACTATTTTTAAGATAGCGTTAGTACAGGAAGCGATACGCTACTGGAAGGGATTAGATTAGGATTAATGAAGATCTCACCAGTAAGACTAGTAAGCGGAACTCATTTTTTTTCCGTTATTTAAAGCCACAATTTAAGTCATAGAAAAGAAAAATGAGAATAACAAAAATTATATCAGTGACGATACCAATTAAAACAATAAAATATAGGCATAATACAGATAATTTTTTAAGATTAAACAAATCGAGTAAACAGAAAAACGCATTAATATATAAAAAAAAGACTAAAATGTGTAGAGATAGAACTGAAAGTAGAGAGAAAAAAAATATTAATAAGATATCATAGACCTAAGAGAAAACTATTAATTATAACAACTATTTAAATTACATGAAAATTAACACAAATTAGTAGATTTTCATGTACAGCGAATTTTCATTTAGTTTTTAATGGCGTGGAGTAGGTCAGTACTCAGTGTTAGGTTTCTGACCTTTACTTCCCGTGTTCGAGATCGGCTATGGGATAAAAATGACTTATTCTATCATTAAACTTGACTTTTATTTATTTTATTGTAACCTCAAAAATTTGGAGTCCAAATAATTTCTAATTACTTTTTCTCACTCTTTTACCAATTTCTTTGTAATTGTAGTGCACATTGTATATACATTTACATGTAAATAATTATTTGCATATTACACATATGATTATATATTTCATATATTTGCTTAATTCCTTTTTTCATGCTAGCCATTCCTGTTTTTTGAAGAATTTTTACAATTACTAATAATGCTGAGGTGATCATCTTATTTTTGTTCACTCTTGTTGATGGCCTAAAACATAAGCCGAAATGTCGGAATATAATCATAATTATACTCCACCTATAAAACTGTTCATGTTGACTCTCCGTCAACTTTTTGACATCATTATTATTATTTAAAGAAATGATTTGTAAACTTTTCTCATAAAATACCAATTCTATTGTACATCTCGCTCTACTCCCCCCTCCCCCATAGAGTTTATAACTATTGGTCAAAAATTCTTTAATTTAGCCATTGACATTATATTTTTTAATTTTTGAAACTTGAAACTAACTAATCAAAAGAACCTCATTTTGTCTTTTACTGAAGATAAGTGCTACTATACATTTCAATAAAAGAAAAAAAATTAAGAGGCTCAAACATAGGCGGATCCAGGGGGGAGGGGCACGTTTCTTGTGTACTGTGGAGAATCCATTACAGTACATACTTATAGTCAAATCATGTGATGATAGTTGTGAAAATATATGAATAAAATAACAGAAACAACATGAGTGAAACAATTGTTTAGATATTTTAAGAAACCTTTGAAACCTTTCTATAAATACTACAAGTTTATTTTTAAGTTATTGTTGATTTTTTTGGCCGTCTGCTCGTTGTGCCCCTAGAAAAAAATCCTGGATCCGCCCTTGGGCTCAAATCCACTAAGTTTCAAACAAATTTCACCTTATTCATAAAAGATTAATTCCTTCTTTAAATCACTTAATTCTTTATGAAAATACTCTTTAAAATTTATTTTTATTTCAAATAACTAATTGGTGACAGTCGACCAAACTGTATAGAGTCAAGAAGCCATTTGTGTATTGTACCTGTTGCATTTTTATTTGGCTTTTGGCTTTGACATTAGAGGATTCGTGGCCCGGAATGGATCAGAACGAGGGCAAAGCTCGCAATCATACTCCCACTGCAAGAGGTCAATAGATACTAAGCTTAATCAAAGATCCCAGCGATTTGAATGGGACAACTGATCTATACTATGCATCTCAAAGGAATATTCTGAAAATAGAAATTAACAATTTTTATAAAAATAAGTTGGCACAGGTGTTTTTAAACTTGTAGTTCGTGGACATCCTCTCACTAAACTATTGATGTTTTTTTTGCATACTTCAGACATTGTACTTTGTTTTTGAGGCTTAATTTCTAGCTCAGTAATCTCATGAGTACTAAATTAGAAAAATATTAGCAATAAAAATACATTGTTATTCGGTTTTAGATGAAAAAAATCTACTGATGGTTATTTATTGCCCTCACAATTAGACCAAAAGATATTTATTATTCATATTCTTTATATTATACTGCATTACATATTTATACTCATATTATATTTTAGCTATTTATTTATTTTTTAATAATATCCCACTGACTCCTGCAGAACAAATCCGATACTTAGGACTACATCTTGACAAAACTTTAATATGGTATACTCATACTAGACTGCAATGCAAGAAATTTCTTGTAATTTTAGGCTGCTTTATCATTTACCAGAAAAATGCTTAAAGATCCCAATTAATTGCAAAAGACTCATATACATGGCTATAAGACCCACTTTACTTATGGATAGATTTTTGGAGCTCCATAAAGCTATCAAATTCGTCTAGTACCCAACCCTTACAATAATTGTTCGTAGTACATCTTCTCACTCAAATCTTTAATTCCTGTTTCTTTGATGTATTAGACTGAAGAATAATTAATATGAAGTAAATTGAAGTACAACGGGAATTTGAAAGAAATCTCTGATATTAACATAGCGTTTGTTTTATTAATTTTAAGGACATATGAAATATCCATCTCTTAATACTAAGCAAATGTACATGTAATAAAATGAGTAAAGTTACGGTTAGCAGTTCTACAAGAATGACTTAAAGACTAAACATGCGAAATAGCGAGTCTCTTCAATGGACGAAATAATGATAACTAATGAATTATAACAGAAAAGAGTAATTTTACAATAGCGATCTAATGAACAAAGATAATTAAGGACTAATAAAGATATTAGGTTAGCATGAATATGCGATCTAATAATAATGATACTTAATAATTAATACAGAAGATTAACATTGAATAGGAGCGATAATAACACTAACAGAAATTATACCCTGTTAGCATTACGGCCAAAGATACAATAAAAAAAAACATAAACAGAAACGTTATAATGAAGAATTAAAGAATAAGGTGAAAAGATGTGCGAATAATTATTATCTTGATCCCATTAATTAGTTTGAATTGTCTTTTGGTACCATATGAACACACTGAATCGTTGATCATCAGCAGAAGTATTAGTTGGCGATTTGAGGCCTTATGATAATGAAATGGGACTTATGATTTGTGTGATCTATACCCAATTATCACCTCAGCATCACCATCTGGTGTCTCAGCAGAGCTCCTGGCGAGTGACAGGCGGTAAGACCTCCTGGACGTTCTCAATAAGGAATAGCGGCTTGAAAGCGGCGGCGGTCGTGGCTTCGATGTTCTGGTATGACAGTCCCGCTAGGCGTCCATCCAGCAAGTGCGCGCCGCTCCAAGCGTCAATCCCCCTCTCCCTCGATTTTGGCAGCAAAGTAAATCAGCCGATACTAGAGGCAAGGATCGGTTTGTTCCTACTGGCGGGTAGTACAGGTTCGTGGCTAAACAATTCCCGATGATCTTTTTGTTGTACTCGTAAACCAGAACAACCTCATCGTATTGATTTGATATTCGGTCAAGATGTCTTTATCTAAGGTTTGGTTTTACATAATCCTGCTATAGTAGATAAATTGTTTAATCTGATAACAGCCACGGATGGACCCTGTGGGATCTCCTGGAGTTCAACCAGCTTCTGTCAATTGGGCAACCTTAATTGGGGGGAATACCTGGTGGTTGAGCTAGGACACATCTCACTGCATAACCATTGTTCAAGAAACAGAACAGTATCAACCACGTACTGAACCCAAGTCCCTTTATGGTATGTAGTGGTGCAGGTTTCTTTTTTATTATTATTATTATATCAATTACACAGGTATGTCATATTTTATGGTATAAAAAAAAACTGTTTTAGGGTATAATATAACAGAAAGTAGAAGTAGTCTTAGAAGAATAAATGGCATATGCCTAACAGTGAGCTTTTGTACGGATGATCCCGGCAATAAGAAACAATCTCGCCCCCTTCCGAGAAAATCCTTTAGGTAATAGCTAGGATTGGAGGCGAAGGGGGCGTAAGGATGCTGATGTAGGGGAGATGAGAAGCCGCTTATAATCATAAATAGAAGGAGGTCCCGTGGGTAGCTTCGCTTAAATGAAGCAATCCTCTGAGTCCTCTGGGAATCCGCAGTTATTTGGGCTCCCCGATACCTCTCATGTCTCTCCATTGTCAGCCTCTTCCTCTATGTAAGCTAACAAGGCGGCTTAACAGTATTCACAGTCGCTTTATGGATTGGGGTTCTATGATTTTTTTTTTAGCGGAGAGGAAAGATTTTTTTTGATGCTACAACGAAAAAATAAGGAACTAGAATCCGTTAGTAGAAAAGATTCTTAAGCATCTGATCCCTGATCCTAGATCAAACAAACTAAAAACTTAGAACGCATCATCCACTTTAGACTTGATCAATAGCCACTCACTATTAATTTTAAAAAATCATTTTTTATCACCATATTTATCAGAAGTTGACAATCGAATGACATTTAATTTTTGTTCAACTATTTGACAAAACAGGGTTATTTAAATGTGCAAGTTGATATTTTATAATTGATTTGTTTTTACACACTTTGGCTTAATCTCTTCACAATTTTGAAAACCAGAATTCTATTCAATTCCCTCCACCACTTGGTAACACTTTTTGTTAGAGGTCACCTGGGATGTGGCAGTTAGTGTAACGACCTTCTATTTCCAAAGTCGCTGGTATGCAAGGACAGTTGGCGTTAGGGTTGTTTATAGGGAATGAAAGGCATAGTTATGACGTCCTTCGTAAGGAACGTAAAATGGATGCCCCGAGCCTGAGAGGTGTCAGGTACTCGTTAAAGATCCCTATCCTAATTATACCTGGATTGGAAAGACTCCCGCTGTAGCATCGAGTGAGGTTAAATAAACAACTTCTTGGTAATACTAAATCCATGTATGATCTACTTCCTGAACCTCCCAAAACCACTCGGTACAAAAAATTGTTATTGCATCTTACCGTACATCCTTAGTGGCATCGCGATCTTAAGATGTTCAGCACCGATCACCGGAAAAAGCTTGGTTTCTTTCACCGAAGCGTTGGCAAATTGTCAATTCTTATTCATACAGTCAAGACTGATATCTGTGATATCGTTAGCGAAATATAGAAGGATAGAAACTGTGTCTCTTGTTCAAAACGTTACAGTCTTCACTTTATCTTACTGAATTTTGTCCAAGATTTTTCGTGACTACAGCGTCAGAGTTAAAGAAGTAACTTTTGGTAACCTCAACTTCTTTTCCCACGTGGTTTTAAAGTTTTTGCCACCTCTGAAGCTCCTCTCCCCATAATTTAATCCAAAAACTGACAATTTGAATGTGAATTGAGTTAGTTCTAGAAAAATGCTTGTTGGAGCTCTCAACTTTTATGCCCGCGCCCTCATCATGTGGTTTTTAAGTTTTTCAAGCCTATACAACCCTTCTAGATTAAGACAGTGGTTGAAAATTTGGATGTAAGCCATTCGATATTAGTTTTTTGAAGCACTACCAACTTTGTTTTCACCAACTCCATTTCATCTATTAGAGATAGCTTGAAGTAAGGCCTGACTTATCGATTTCTACTACTCAAACATTTCTTTTAAGTAGTAGAGTGCCCAAGCAAGTATTTATACACTACTAAAACAGATATAGAACAGAACTTCTAGATTATGTCCAAAGGACCTTTGCATATTACAAAGTAAATAGTGTCTCTCATTTTTGAGCAGAAAAATAATAATTATAAAAATTACTATTGTCCCACTGAGATGTAAGATAGGTCAATATTCGTCTAAACTTAAGTTTTGCCTTTTAGGGCTGGAATTTTTAGTAACTAAAAGTATCAAATAACTATGTACGTATGAGTTAAATTTTGTAACAAATATGTAAATACAATAAAATTATTTAATTTACAAATAATAAAAAACACATATATGATCCTTATGAATATAAATACATAAGTATTTGTATTAAAAAAAATTAATATGATTATAGATCTACGTATAAAAAAATAAGTCACTCATGTGAATGTGAATACCTATGTATTTAAAGTTGTGAATGTGTCATACTCCTCTGAAAAAGAATACCTATTTGCACTCCATGTTGTTATATTTACATATGTGTTTTTCATTTTTTTATTTTTGCTCATGGTCATTTTTTTCATTATAGAAAAAATCAATTAAATAAAACTTGTACAAATAAAGTCATCTAGTACAACAATCCATTTTAGATACACCCCTGCCTACAAATATATTTTTAAAAATATCAATATTTTAAAGATGATGCAGTATTCTTACCTCTTACATTTTAGTAAATTACAGTTCAATGATAAATTACTCTGAAGGAGAAGGAATAAATAACCTACATCCTCCGTGAATAATTTTTTCCAAAATCAGTTTCTGTTTGGATACATTATTAAATAACAGTTAATAATATTACACACTTTATTACACATATGCACATAAACACTATAGTATAACTGTAACTGTACAGCAGGTAAACCACAGGTTATGTTGTTGGTTACCAACCTAACATCCCTCTCCTTAAGTTTTAAATACAAAACAAAATACATTTACACTTAAGTTTTAAATACAAAACAAAATACATATACACTTAAGTTTTAAATACAAAACAAAATACATTTACAATTTTTTTTTTTTAGTAACTTATGATTTAATTTGTAACAATACCTATTTGTAAATAAAGTTTAGTGAAAGAAAAAATATGGAGCAAGAACTTACAAAAACAAACAAAATATGAAAACCAAAACAAAATACAGAGCAAGAATTTAAAAATACAAAACTTACAAATCCAATCTTTCTGGTTGTTTAATTACTTTACCTGACCTAGTTGTAATAAAGTCAGGTAGGTCCAATGGCAAGGAACAACCTGAGTTATTTAAACCCTCAGCAGTTCTGTCTATGACTTCATAATTTGAGTCATCAGCAGTTTCATCAAAATCAAGATTGTTATGTTCGTAATAGTGTGATTCAGCATCCTCTGATGGAGGAGGATTGTATTTCTTAATAAAAACTGCATTGCGCCTATACATTTTGCCATTAATTTTTACTAAATATGACCTAAATTTAAGCTTTTTAACTATAAGTGCCCTTTCCCAAAATTTAGTAAACTTGTCTTGTACTAAAACTTTATCACCCTCGTTAAATTCTACTGGTTTTCTGCAGTGCTGATTATAATAGGTTTTTTGAGAAGTTTTATTACAAACTTGTGGATCGTCAATGACATGAGGTACCAGACAATTATCTCTAATAGGAAGTTTTGATCTAAGATTCCTACTTTGAAGGAGCTGGGAAGGTGAATATTTTAGCCCTGCGACTGGAGAATTTCTATAGTTGAGTAAATATAAGTCCAAGTCAGAATTTTCATGATGACATTTTTTCAACATAGATTTTACTAACCCTACTGCTTTTTCTGCAAGACCATTACTTTTAGGGGAATGGGGACTTGAGGTCGTTATAACGAAATTCCATTGGTCTGAAAATTTTTTAAATTCAAAAGAGCTAAATGGATTGTTGTCGGCGACTATGATTTTGGGGATTCCATAAGAGGCAAAGATTGGCTTTAGACATTCTATTAGTGATGATGAAGTTTTGTCTTTGAGTTTCTTTAACTCAACCCATCTAGAATAGTAGTCCACTATGATTAAATAGTGCATATTTCGAAACTCAAGAATATCCATACCAATTTTATAGAATGGGATAGGTGGGATCTCATGAGGGAGCAGAGGTTCTCTAATATTGGACCTTTGGAATCTTTGACAAACAGTGCAAGAATTTACAAGGTTTGTAACATCAGACAAAATGCCAGGCCAGTAAAAGAATTGTTTTACCTTTTCTTTGATCTTGTTAAGGCCAAGATGTGTTTCATGCAGTAAATTCAAAATCTTTCTATGCGATGGGGGAACAATTAACCTTTCATCATAATAAATTAGGCCATTTTCTACCGTGATATTGTTTCTTATATTAAAATAGTGGGCTAGTTCTCCACTACATTTTAGAGATTTTGGCCAACCACTATTATAGTACCCAATAATTTCGTTTAAAGTTTCATCTGAATTTGTTTCAGATTTTAAATTCATAAGTTGTGGGTCAGAGCAATCAAATAAAACACTCACGGTGTGTACAACATCTTTCATTGACACATCATCTGTAACATTTCCTAAAATAATATTCCTTGACAATAAGTCAGCAATAACCATTGACTTCCCTGGGAGATACTTCAGTTCAAACTTATATGGTAAAATTTTTAATCTATGCCGTCTGAGTCGATTATTTTTTATTTTATTCAGATCTTTCTGAATAATAGATGTTAGAGGAGCATGATCCGTGTAAACAATCACATTAGGGTGGCCATAAACAAAGTTGTGGAGTTTTGAAAATGCAAATGTTATGGCAAGGAGTTCTTTTTCAATTTGTGCGTATTCTTGTTCACAAGGGGTTAGAGCTCTGCTAGCATACAAAACAGGCTTTCCACCTTGTATCAACGAGCAACCAACAGCATAATTACTAGAATCAGCTTGTATCTCAACAGTCTTAAGAGGGTCAAAAGAAGCAAGTAATGTGCTGCTTTGAGATAGCAGTTTTTAATTGATCAAAATTTTCATCATGAGATTTTGTCCAAAGCCAAACGAAATCCTTCTTAAGCAAAGATGTGAATGGGGCTACTAAATCAGATAGATTAGGTATGAAATTTCTTAAAAAATTAACCATACCCAAAATTTTTTTAAAGGTCTTTAACATTTTTTGGTGGCTCCAAGTTTATTATTGACTTAATTCTTTGTGGGTCAGGTTTATGACCAACCTTATTAAATAAAAATCCCAGATATTTAACCTCGTTAACAAAATATTGGATTTTCTCAGAGTTGAATTTAATGTTGTACTTTCTAGCAACAGAAACAACTTCTCCAACTGTTTTCTTAAGTTCCTTCTCACAGTTAGCACAACACAAAATGTCATCAAAATAAACTGACATTCTTTATATGGCCAAAATACTTATATGTTAATTTTTGAAAGAATTCTGGCAAAACTGACAAACCAAAAGGGGCTCTTAGATATTTAAAAACACCAAATGGTGTACTAAAACAACATAGCTTACTTGGTTCCACATCTAGTTTAATTTGATGGAATCCATTTTTTAAATCGAAAAGACAGAAGTGACTTTTGTTGGAAAGTTTTAAACTTATTTCCTCTAAGGCAGGAATTTCATAGTAGTCTCTAACCAAACACTTATTTAAGTGTTGAGGGTCAATACACAATCTTAGTGAAGAGTCAGGTTTTTTAACAATTACAAGATTATTTATCCACTCACAATGCTCGTCCACTCGCTCTATTATGTTTGCATGCAATAAATCATTTAAGCAAGTTTTTAATTTATTCTTTATTTTAAAAGGAACTCTACGAGCAGGATTTGCCTTGGGAGTAGCATCACTACTGAGTTTTAGCTTACATATGTCTGGGAAACATCCTAGTCCACTGAAGACATCCTGATTCTGTTTGATAAAATCATCAGCTGGGAGAGTAACCTGATCTATCCGACGAAGAAGTCCAAGTTCAACACAAGAACGTAGTCCTAGAAGTGGTGTTCTGTTATCATCTACGACCATGAATGAAGAGTTTATTTTCACACTGCCTTTTTGAAGTTCGAGATTAACACAGCCGATGGGTCGAACAACAAATCCACCAAAGGATTCAAGAAGTACATCAGTTTTTCTTATATTTAAATCAGCACTAAGTTTCTGTAGAGCAGTAGTAGTTATAACATTCACTTGGGATCCAGTATCGAGTTTAAATTCAATAGTTTGATTATTAATTTTAAGCAAAGCCAGCCATTCATCTTTTCCATGTGTTATAGCATCACAGGCACACAGGTTTAAAGAATCTAACTTAAAAACATCATTACTCAACTTTACCAGTTCATGAACTTGTTGAATCCGATTATTACGCTTGTTTCCATTGCATTTCTTTGCAAAATGATTGTACTTTTTACAGGAGGAACACTGTTTACCAAATGCTGGGCATCGCCCTTTAGCATGCTTGAACCCACAGCGATCACAAGCATATAAACTATCCTGAGGGTCCTGGTGCTCTGGTGGTCTTTTCATTTGTGGCTTCCGATTTACTTCAAGGATCTCTGTTGGATTATCAATCGTTGCTTTCACTGAGTGTGCTTTTAAAACTTTCATATTTAACTCTGCCATCTCGACTGTTTTGCAAAAACTAACTGTTTTTTCCAATGAAGGGTCCTCTCTTAAAAGTCTTTCTTGAGTACTTTTGTCATAAAGTCCGAGAATTATTTGGGATTTTAACAATTTATCTTTCTGTTCACCGAATTCACAAGGTGCTATTAGTGATTTTAGATCCGTAAAATACCGTTCAAATGGCTCGTTTGCTGCCTGGTTCCTACTAAAAAACTTATAAATCACCATTGTCTCATTTTTTCGTGGGGTACAATGCTTTTCTAGGACGTCTAAAACAGAATTCACTGTTTCTACAGCTGGTTTTAGCGTCGTGATTGTGGAGTACAGTTTTAATCCTTCCGATCCCAATAAGTTCTTTAATCTTGCTACTTGGACTTCTCGCGATTTCTTCCCTGTTTCTGTGGCTACAAAATAAACTTCTACTTCAGTCCGGAATCTTTTAAAGCTCTCGGAGAGGTTATCGACAGCCACGTCGAATTCTGAAGGTTTGTTGAATTCCATTGAAATCACGTTTTAAAGTTCTAACTAAAACGGTCTCGACTGCGCCATGTTTGGATATATTATTAAATAACAGTTAATAATATTACACACTTTATTACACATATGCACATAAACACAATAGTATAACTATAACTGTACAGGAGGTAACCCACAGGTTATGTTGTTGGTTACCAACCTAACAGTTTCTAGTGCTTAATTAAGCGGAATCAAGTTAATTTCGTAGTGAATTAGGGGCTAAGTAAGACATGGGGTTGAAAAGGAGTTATTGATTGCATTAAAACTCCATTTCAAGCCAAAAACTACGAGAATGATACGAGTCCGGTTATCTGAAAGCAGTTAACTCTCTCTCGACAAAATATGACAACCGCTAATTCACCAGGGCTGTAGAAATAATGATGTATACATGAAATATGTTTTTTAAAATAAAATTAAAAGATTATGATAATGATAATATCCGGCGCAACAACTCGTCACCGAGTCTGGGCCTCTTCCAGCATTCTCCGCCAATCAGCTCTATCTTATTCTTCCCCCTCCAGTTTCTAGCATTAAGAAGGGTACTTGCATCCTCCGCTACAACTTCCATCCACTTCACATTTGGTATCCCTACACTCCGTGTGCCATGGACTTCTTCTGTGAGGATCTTCTTGGGAATCCAAGTGTCCTCCATCCGTGCCACGTGACCTGCCCATCACAGTCGGCCAAGTTAGATTGCTCTGACAACATCTGAGGTCTTACATCTCTCTGTTGTATTGCCTTCTCCACATTCCTTCCACTTTTAATGGTCCGAAAATCTTCCTCAAGATTGTCCTCTTGAAAATTAAGAGCCTTTTCTCGTCTGCCTTTGTTAAGCTACGTCCACACTACTAGACCGTTGCTGAGACATGGTCTCAGAGACGCGGATTAGTTGGTCTAGCTAGGCAGTTGCGGAGCCGTTGCTGAGACTAATGCCCGTTGCCGTCTCTGAGACCAAAATCGCTGGTCTAGCGTCTCCCGCTCTGGACGGGAGACCTTGGATCAGCGGGCTGAGACACGGCCAAATCTGAGCAATATTCAACATTATTATTGTCATTATAAATTGTGATTATACATTTTAATAATAATTATTGTAATTATAGATCGTAACTATCATGGGTATACTTAAAATTAAAAATAATAATTTAATTATGTTAATTATAATATAATTAAATGACCGGTCTTAATTTATTTAACATTATTTCCCTCTTCTCATGACCCAACCAAACCACAGTCTTGGCCGAAAATTCCTACAATAAATAGTTAGGTTAAAGTGTTGTGTATCTGATGAGGGATACGTAAATTCAAGTAGTTTTTGTATTTATACCTCATTTTAAATTGCGCAATGTAAAATTTTTAATTCATTGGTAATTTAAACAAACACATTAATTGAATTTTCACTTGATTCAAACTACTACAGACATTCTATTACTATTAGATTTTTTTTTTTCAGTAAGCGAGATCTTTAACTATTGCTTCAGTCTTTTAATTTTCTATTTCTTGCAAATTTGTATTTTATTTCAGTGTACTATCTTATTTTCTATTATTATAGTCGACAAATATATTTTTATGTAGAAAGGAGATAGTTGGGGGATGCAGTAAAAAAAAAAACACTGAATAAGTGCTAGACTTATATTTATGTGCCGACGTTTCGACCTACAGTGTAGGTCATCTTCAGGGCGATATGGAGAGAGAAGCCGTTGGGTGCAACGGCTGACTGTAGAAAGGAGATAGTTGGGGGGTTCAAATATATTTTTAATTTGAATAATGCTTTAGACGTGAAAGCTCTGCTAAATACAATTATATTCCATTTTATTGGAAATAATTGTTAATGTAGCTTGTCGTTTTTAAAATGTAAATTTGTATTTTTTCAGAGTTTCTCGAGAATACACTTTTATTTCCATCTTCTTTCGAGCCAATCCTACCACAGTCTTGACCAAAAATTCCTACAATAAATAGTTGGGTTAAAAAAAAAAGTTTTGTATCTCAGGAATACGCGCGTCCATTCAAGTCATTTTTTAAAAATATTTTATTTTTAATTATTTATTATAAAATTAGCAATTCATTGGTAATTTAAACTAGCAAATAAATTGAATTTGCACTTTATTTAAACTATTATGGAAGTTAGATTTGTATATGCCAGATAAGCGCAATCTTTAATCATTGCATCTGAGTTTCTTGAGAATAAACTTTTATTTCCATCTTCTTTCGACCCAATCCTACCACAGTCTTGACCGAAAATTCCTACAACAAATGGTTAGGTAAAAAAAAGTGTACTTGAGAAATACGCGCATCCATTCGCCATTTTTTTAAATATTATATTTTTCATTATTAAATATAAAATTGGTAAGTCATTGGTAATTTAAACTAGCATATAAATTGAACTTGCACTTTATTTAAACCATTACTGAAATTAGATTTTTATATGACAGATAAGGGCGACCTTTAATCATTGCATCAGTTTTTACTTTTCTATTTCTTGCATGTATTTATTTTATTTCACTGTGCTATCTTATATTTTGTCATTATAGCCGAAAAAAACTTTTTTAATGTGAATAATGGTTTGGGCGTGAAATCTGTGCTAAATGCAATTATGCGTGATACGGATTATGAGATTATTCAAAATAAAGCGACATTCCTAAACAATTTTTAAGTATAATTCTATAATTCTAGTCATTTTTAAAATGTAATTTTGTATTCTTTCTGATTTCCTTGAGAAGCTGTATAAAAAAACAAAACAAAAAAACCCGTTCTATATAACGTGTTTATTTTTAAATAAACTTTTATTGTAATTTTTTAATTTATAGGTTTTGAGCAAGTAAACTGAACTTGTAAATTCTTCAAAAATACAAAAGTTCTAAAATAGTTAGTTTTTGGTTTTCACTAGTTTCTTCATTGATCGCATTTGTTTCTTTTTTTAATTAACTTAATGAAAAAATATTATATATTCGTTGATTGTGGGAAATGCAAGAAGGTTAATATAAGTATGTAATAACAGGCAATAAAATGTTTAAATATTTTATTTTGTATTTTTTAAAGCATAAAGCACGAAATTATTCCGCATAAAACAATGCTCTCCATGGTGTATTGACTAAGATTGGTCTAGAAACTGAAATAGCAGTGTGGACGCTAGACGAGACTAATCCGGCTGCTCCTAGACCGTTGCTGAGACGGTTGCTTAGGCCGTTGCTGAGACGGACTAAGGTTTGTCTCGTCTATTGCCTAGCAAATGTCTCATAGTGTGGACCTAGCTTTAGAGCCCAGGTCTCTGAGCCATATGTGAGTACCGGTCGAATCAGGGTTATGTAGATCAGCAGCTTTGTCTGCCCAGAGAGGAACCTGCTAGATAGGTGCTTCCTTAGGCTATAATAAAAGATTATGATAGGATGATTAAACCAGAACCCTTCCATGCAACGAAAACACTATCCAACAGCAATAAGAGTCTAATTGAAAGATTGGAAATTAAAGAATGAAAGATATTAAAGAAAACTTCAGTCCCTGAATTCTCTGACAAATTAGTTCATACAGAATGAGGTCTCTTACAAAGCAACATAAACAATCTGCGACAAAATGAGAAAAAGAAGGGTTAATTTCTATGGTCATAACCTGTGTAAGAATGCAAGTAGGCTGATGAAAAAAATATTTGAATTCCTTAGAAATACAAACTTAACCGAACTGGTTTAAGTAAGCAGAGAGACATGAGAGAAGGAAATACCTGGCATGGAACTGCCAAGAGCATAACCCAAGACAAGAAAATGAGGTTTGAGGCTCTAACTAAGTAAACGATCGAAATCTCCGATGAGGAAAGGAGTAGGAGATCAGAGATGATGAAGGATACTGGGAGGAGAGAAAGTCGTGGAACTAATACTGAACCATATATATATATATATATATATATATATATATATATATATATATATATATATATATATATATATATATATAAACATTTTTTTATATTATTTTATTTTTTATTTTTCCCTTCACGCAGTACCCCTACGCGAAGGACGTTTATTGTTCTGCATGTTCCGTACATTTATAGTACATTACATACAATTGTACTTTCATGTTGTTGTTTTGTTTTGTTTTTCTATTGTTTACATATTTTTTTATTATTTATATACAAAACTAAACGCTAAATTGAAAATACATCATTAAAAAACAAAACTTAAACATAAAAATATTGATCATAGTAAATATTAAGCCAGTTGAACAAATAAAAAAAAAAGAAATAGGAAAAAACACACACGGAGAAAATTACACACAAAACAAAGTAATTGAAAACAAAACTTAAATGCTTGTAATATTGATTTCGTGTAAATTAAAAGAAAGTAATTAAAAGAAAAATAAATATATATGCATAGCGAAGGAGAACTCTTTCAAATATTCTCAAAATATCGAATGATCATTCTTATATTTCACAGATGCCTGATTAAAACTCTAAATTCTAAATTTTTCATTATGAACTCTATCAGTAAATATCACGGAAATGAATTAATAGAAAAAAATAATATGCATAGCAAAGAGAAATTCTTTCGATACCAGAAGAACAGGGTACTCTTTCGATATTCTCAAAATATCGAATGATCATTCCGATATTTCAAAGATAGCCAATATCTAAATTATTACGTTAAGAACACTAACTGTACACATCAGGGAAATAAGTTAAAAGAAAAAATAATATATATGCATAGCAATGGGAATTCTTTCGATACTAGAAGAACAGGGTACTCTTTCGATATTCTAAAAATATCTTCCGATACTTCACAGATGGCTGATATATCGAAAGAGTACCCTGTTCCTCTGGTATCGAAAGAACTTCCTTTGCTATGCATATATATGTATATATATTTTTTTTTTTTCATTTAATTACACAAAAAGAATTTTTTTTTGCTATGCATAAACATTATTTTTTTTTTTTTATTAATTTCCCTGATATGTACAGATAGTGTTCATAACATAATATAAAATTTAGATATCAGCCATTTGTAAAATATCGGAATGATCATTTCGATATTATGAGAATATCGAAAGAGTAAACTGTTCTTCTAGTATCGATATAATGTCCTTTCCTATGCATGTATATGTTTTTTTTCTTTTAATTACTTTCCCTGATATATACAGATAGAGTTCATAACATAATAAAAAATGTATATATCAGCAATCTGTGAAATATCGGAGATCTTTCTATACTTTGAGAATATCGAATGAGTACCATATTCTTCTAGTATCGAAAGAATGTTCTTTCCTATGCATGTATATGTTTTTTTTTCTTTTAATCACTTTCCCTGATATATACAGGTGGGGTTCATAACATAATAAAAAATTTGTATTTCAGCCATCTGTGAAATATCGGAAAGATCTTTCGATACTTCGAGAATATCGAATGAGAACCATATTATTCTAATAAAAAATAAAAGGTCTTTCACTATTTGATTGATTATCCAATGTGTAACGTTTTCCTGGCAATGGAATGATATCGATATTTTTCTTTCGATGGACAGGACATGGACCCACAAAATCCTACTTGTATAAATTTAAACTTCCAGACAATAAGACATGCCCTTGTGACTTTACCATCGAACAAACTTACTTACACTTAATATATGACTGCAGACTAACCGACGAACCAAGGACTACACTTATCAAACATGTGACGCAGAAGGACAGCTGGCCAATAAGTGTTAAGGACTTATACTGGAAGTATTTTCAGCAATTCAAGGTGTTTGCTAAAGCAGTGTGGTTAATCATCATAATATGGTAGTCATTCGATATTCTCAAAGTATAGAAAGATCTCCGATATTTCACAGATGGCTGATATATACATTTTTTATTATGTTATGAACTCTATCTGTATATATCAGGGAAAGTAATTAAAAGAAAAAAAACATATACATGCATAGGAAAGGACATTCTATCGATACTAGAAGAACAGTGTACTCTTTCGATATTCTCATAATATCGAAATGATCATTCCGATATTTTACAAATGGCTGATATCTAAATTTTATATTACGTTATGAACACAATCTGTACACATCAGAGAAATTAGTTAAAAGAAAAAAATACTATATATATGTTATGGGCCCTATCTGTACATATCAGGGAAATTAATAAAAAAAAAAAAATAATGTTTATGCATAGCAAAAAAAAATTCTTTTTGTGTAATTAAATGAAAAAAAAAAATATATATATACATATATATGCATAGCAAAGGAAGTTCTTTCGATACCAGAGGAACAGGGTACTCTTTCGATATATCAGCCATCTGTGAAGTATCGGAAAATATTTTTAGAATATCGAAAGAGTACCCTGTTCTTCTAGTATCGAAAGAATTCCCATTGCTATGCATATATATTATTTTTTTCTTTTAACTTATTTCCCTGATGTGTACAGTTAGTGTTCTTAACGTAATGATTTAGATATTGGCTATCTTTGAAATATCGGAATGATCATTCGATATATTGAGAATATCGAAAGAGTACCCTGTTCTTCTGGTATCAAAAGAATTTTTCTTTGCTATGCATATTATTTTTTTTCTATTAATTAATTTCCGTGATATGTACTGATAGGGTTCATAATAATAAAATAATAGGGTTCATAATGAAAAATTTAGAATTTAGAGTTTTAATCAGGCATCTGTGAAATATAAGAATGATCATTCGATATTTTGAGAATATTTGAAACAGTTCTCCTTGGCTATGCATATATATTTATTTTTCTTTTAATTACTTTTACTGACAATTAAACATATAGGGAAAGGAAACATATCATTCTATTTTTTTGAGAAAATGGAAAGAATGTGCCGTAGGATATATACAACTTTTTATTCAGGTTTCGTTTGGATGAGCAAAAAAAAAAAAGGTCATTCAACTGTTTCGATATTCAGTTTTCCATACCGATATCGATAAAATATCGGAAGAAAAGTATCGATAACAAAAAATTGGTATAGAAAGGAAAAGTATCGATACTATACCCGTATCGGTAATATCGGTAGAACCCTAGTCGTATCCCATGTGTTTTGCCACTGATCCATATTTGTAACTGTTTGTCTGTGTTTCAAGTAAGTCTTAGTCAATTTACTGTAGAGTATTGAAAGTGAGCCGTCTTTGGCAGCTGACTTAGCAGCCTTGTCAGCTAATTCGTTACCCACGTTGCCAGAGTGCGCTCTCACCCACCTGAAGTTGATGTTGTATCCTGCATTTTGTAAGTGGAGTAAAGTAAGTCTGGTTTCTTCAATCAGCGGTTCATGAATTTTGCGATTAATGAGTTTATATAACGTACTTTGGCTGTCAGTTAGTATGCAAATAGATGTCCTGCGGAAATTAAATGTCTGTATATATTCTAGTGTTTTCAGTATAGCGTATTGTTCAGCTTGATTGTTTGTACAATTAGGTCCAAGTCTGTATTTCTTTACATCAGTCAGTACACCGTCTTCAAACAATAACGCTGCACATCCCACATTTCCACAATCTTTACTACCGTCTGTATAAATTTCTGCTTCAGCATAATCTTCTTTTGTAGGTTGTTTGATTTCTGGGAAATGTGCAGGATGCTTCTAATTTTTATAGTTAATAGGTCGTTCAACGTCATCCCGTCACAGTCTTGGTTAGTCCGAAGTAAGGTATATAATGTAGTGTACTGTTGAGCGATCAAGTCGATGGGGATCAGTTTTGCAAGTACACAGGCTGCTTCATAAGATAATGTCTTGAAACATTTTACCATTTTGATTGCCATCAATCTCTGTACACGTCGAAGTTTCCGTAAATTGTATTTTCTCTGCAGTCCTGTGTGCCAGATGTTAATAGCGTACGTTAGTATTGGTAATATGGCTCCTTTGTACAGTATCCTTAATGCTTCAGTTTTTAGTCTCCATGTATTCCTAGCTGCTATCGTTAAGTTGTTGGTAAGTCTCAGTAGTTTAGTCTCCAGTAATTCAATATGTACGTTCCATCTTAATTTTGGGTCGAATGTTACTCCTAAATATTTTAGTTTATTTGTTTGTTGTAGATGCTGTCCTTGAATTTTTACCTGTGAAGTTGGTAAATTCCTTGATCTGGTGAAAATCATGTATGTAGATTTTATAGTATTGAAAGTTAGTTTGTTTTCGTCTGCCCAATTGTCAATTTTTTGCGTGTATTGATCTATTAATTTTTGTAGTGTTCGAGCATTGTCAGCTTGTGTAAGTAAAATTATGTCATCCGCAAATGCCTGCACAACCACGCTCTCCGGATATTCTCTCATTAATAATCCATTTACGATTAAATTCCACAATAACGGAGATAGTGCAGACCCCTGCGGAGTTCCTAGAGTCTGTGTTTTTCGTAGTTGACAATGAGATGTTACAATACAAGCCTCTCTGTCTTTGAAATAGTCTGAAATCGAGTTGTAAATGTTCCGTGGACAGTCCATTGTCTGTAATGTATGTAGAATTGATGGCAACCAGGCATTGTCAAACGCTCCCTTAATATCAATAGATATTAGAACAACATGTAGTTTTCTACTCAAGCCATATTCAGTAATAAAGTCAGTTGTATTTTTTAGTGCATCTGCCGTAGAAGTTTGGGGGGTGAAACCAAACTGATTTTTATGAATGTGATCATTTGTATACAGATAGTGTGACAATCTTCGATTTATTAATTTCTCGAAAACTTTGCCTCCCGTCGGAAGTTGTGATATCGGTCGTATGGCAGATATACTATTATCTTTTCGTCCTGGCTTAGGAAACAATATAAGTTCAGATTTCTTCCACTCTGTTGGAAAAATTCCATTAGAGAAACACTCTTTGTACAACTTAGTGAGAAAGTTGGGAAATATTTTAAAAGTATATTGAAATATTTCGGTGGTTATGCCGTCTAAACCTGGAGTTTTCCTTGTTTTTAAGTTATAAATCGTATCAGCTATTTCAGAATCTGTAAGAGGTAGATCATCTTGTGTTACTCCGTGAGATATAATCGACTGTCTAATTTCTGTGTGATACGGTGAATCTGTACTTATCAAGTCAGTTCTAATGAAGTTTTCAAGAATATGTTGATATGTGTCAATAATGTTAGTTGTATATGTCCCATCTTCTTTCTGAACCGTCTTCAGAGTGTATTTGTCACGTAGTTTGTCAGCAGCATACTTGTAAGGCCTTTTCCAAGGGTTCGTAGGGTCAATGTTAGTACAGTAATCTCTCCAAGAAGTCAGTTTGCTCCGCCTGATGAGCCTCACATATTGCCTTCTAATTTCAAGGAATTGATTCTTCCTAGCAGTACGTAAGTCATTGTCGTCCTTAGTCTTTTGGTAAATCTTTCGTAGTCGGTTAGTTTTTTTCCTGTATTGCGTCAGTTCGTCATTACACCAGGGCTTAGGCATATGAATCCTAGTTGATTTAAAATTGCCACCTCGAGTTTAAAAGATTTTTTACATGCTTTATTCAGACACGAGGAGAACTTTGCTAAAACTAAGTGGATATTGTCAATGTTTAAAAAATCTTTCATGCCAATATCGATATCACCTGTTACTCGAAATATTTTTCCTGTTTCTAATTTAAGCATATTACCGAAATATTCCCAATTAGCTCTGTCGGTGTTAAATCTAAATTTAGAATAGTGATGTATTCGTCTTCGTACGTAGGTATTAATAGTGTAAGTCAATGTCAAGTGATTCGAAAAGTTTTCCTCTGTCCTGATTTTCCAGTTATAAATGTTTTGCATTAAAGATAAACTAGTCAAAGTCAAATCAATATTACTTTGTCCTCTAGGTCCGTCAAATGTCGGTAAATTCTGATTTTGGTTAACAATATTAAGATTATTTATTATTATAAAATTCTCCAATTTTCGTCCTCGTCTGTTAGTGTGTCTGTCAAACCATAATGTAGACCTGCAATTACTATCGACTGCTATTAAAATTTTTTTATGACCAAATTTATCAATTATTAACTGTAATTTATTAATTTCATCATCTATGTCCCGTGTTATGTCTAAATAAGCATTTACGATAACCAAATTAAATTTATATATTGATAATTCTAACACTATACAATCCCTATCGCTGCAATCGGTATGTAAAATAGCATCTATCATACGATTGTTGATAAGAGCAAGGGTACGTGGATTGCAACCTCCTATATAGGTGGTATAATTACCATATGATTGGTGTAATTGTTTGTTATAAACATATGGTTCCTGAAATAGTGCTATATCTATGTGTTTATAACTGAGATAATCGATTATCGATGATGTAGACCTCGATGAATGCTTTAGATTAAGTTGTAATAGGTTTATAATAGAATAATTATAAGTTCCTGAATTAACAACCATTAACAATTAAAAAGACATTAGCCCACCTAATATTCGGTGTTAAGTACCATCCTATCAATAGCATTTTTATAAGATTTACATACCTGACTGAAAGCAGTGTGGTTAACCGCAACTCTCAATTGTGGTTTACAATGGCTGTTGTAATTTATACACCTATACTGTTCATTATTCTCCTTGTTGGGACAATCTTTCATTTCTTGCTTACCTCAGCAAATGGGGCTGGTTAGCTTTCTTCCGCAGACGTCCTTCCCATGGTTATATCTGCTGCATTTCATACATCGTCGGACGCTGATGAAGTCTTCGCCATAGCAGATAGCATACCATAACTTTATTCTCCCTTCTAGAAGTGACCTCCTCAGTCGCGGGCTGACTTGTAGTGCCGCATTTCGCCGTTTGGAGCCTTCTCTCGGTCTGGTGATGAATAGCACCTTAACCTCTTCCAACTCCACGTTCCACTCGTTTTGTTGCAACAACGTGGCCGCGAGGTTATCTTTAGTAGCCTCCTCAGGAATATTTTTAATTATAATTTTTGGCATATTCTTTTTAGCTACGTAAGATTCCAAATTGGAATTTGAGCACGAAAATTTATTTTGGATCTTTTCTATATCGGATCTACTGTCCGATTCTATAATTAATAAACCTTTATGTGTGGTTTTAATGTTAGAAATATCAACCTTCATTTCCCTTGGGTTGATTAATTCTTTAAAGATATGTTTTGTGTTATCGGGGGAACTATTTTCTAATTTATTTTTAATTATAATTTTGTGTACAGTTTTAGTTTTATTGATTTTTCTGTTAACTATTTCAGAATAACTTGGAGCTTTACTAACCTCAGATGTAGATGCCCCAACTGGAATTTCAGCATGTCCCTGTCTTCTTTCTTCGTTTAATTTTTCCTGTACCTGCTGAATAACCGCTAATCCTTGAAACAACTGCTGTTTCAATTCTTTCTTTAAGGTCACAAACTCACCTACTGGTTTTAAAAGTTCTACTGCAAAATTAAGTAGTGCTACACAGTCCGCCATATTGGACCATCATCAATATATATATATATATATATATATATATATATATATATATATATATATATATATATACATATATATATATATATATATATACACAATATAAATACAATATATATATATATATATATATATATATATATATATATATATATATATATATATATATATGTGTATATACATACATACAGTCGAACCTCGCTATATCGAAACTCAGGGAGAACGAGAAAACTTTGAATTATCGAGGATTTTGATATAGCGAGGTTCGATTTATTGAGGTGATTTCTGACTGACTTCGATATATAGAGGTAGAGGTTCATAATAAAATATGTATATACTCAATGTAATATAGAAAAAATGTACCTATTTTATTGAAATATTGTACATATATGTACAACAATACAATTTACGCCAATTACATTGCTTAAGATAGCTATTTTTGAATATTGAAATGAAGAATTTTTATGACAAATATAACTAACAGAAGTGAGAAAAAAATAAATACGTAATTAGAATAAAAACCATACTTCGTCATTATCTTCTTATATATAAAAATCAATTGCTGTCCGTTTGTCTCGCTAAAACTGGAGAATGGCTGGACCGATTTGGCTAATTTTGATCTTGAAATATTTGTGGAAGTTCAGGAAAGGTTTAAACGGTCAGAAACATAAATAATAAGTAACGGAAAATGCTAAAAACGACAATTTAATTTTCCAATATAAAATGTTCCTAGCTGAGATTCCCGATAAAACAGTTGACCAGAATTGCATGCAGTAGTGACTAAACACATGATACAAGGACCTTGCGGAGTTTTCAACAACAACACAACCTGCATGGGTGACGGCATGTTTTCCAAGCGATACCCGAGAGACCTGATTGCTTAAACCATCACAGGAAATGACGGTAACCCATTGTATCGTCGGCGATCAGTTGCGGACAGTGGGCGATCGGTAGTTGTGAAGGTAAAACGACAAGATAGATTGAGATTGAAGTAGGCAATCATTGGATTGTGCCATAATTCCCAATATTGTCCAAAGCTTTTGTAGCTCACATCAATGTGGAATATTGTAACTCCGTCAAATCAATAAAGTACATATGTAAATATGTTAACAAATGTAGTGATACGGCCATCTTTGCTGTAAAAAATGCAAATAGGTCGCTATATAAGCAGCAACGAAGCTATTTGGCGCATATTTTCATTTGCGATTCACGAAAGATATCCTATAGTAGTCCATTTGGCAGTTCATCTAGAAAATGAAAAAAAAAAACGACGTATTTCAATCAAGAGAACGCGGTGGATAGAGCGACACGTCCACCAATACCACATTAACAATTTTCTTCTCAATTTGTCAAACAGATTTTGCTCGCACTTTGCTTTATGCTGATATGCCACACTATTACACGTGAAACGCATCAACAAAATCGTTTCAGCGTCAGAAACTGTCTACAATTCCCCGTGCGTCTGGCCTTTGCGATGATCATCACAAAGCCAGTCGTTGAAAATTTGCGGAATCAACTTACAGTTTCCCTGTTTCGCGCATGGCCAATTATACGTCGCGTGTTCCCGAGTCGGCAAATCATCATATTTATATATTTACGCATCGAAAAAAATGACATGGGATGACATGTCTGAGGATGTGTTGCATCGTGTGCGTTGTCAAGCTTTGAATCCTACACTAAAAATTACTGCAGAAATTTACAATGAGACATTGATCATGATAGAAGATATGTGTTTATTGACAGAACGAATACTAAAAAAAAAACTTCTCTCTGATGCAAACCACACTCTGAGAAGCCTACTTAGCAAGTGAATGGGATCTCTACAGAAGCTAATTTGATTTTTGCAGTGACCACAGAGATCCAAAATGTGTCCGAAAAAAACCTTGATATGGAGAGGCACTGGACAGAACGTTAAAAGATCTTCGTGACAACCAAAACATGTTTAGTGGAGCCATGATTCTATTGTCAGGTTATTTTCGTCAGACTCTTCCAATTATTCCCCTATCAACTGTTGCTGACGAACTAAACGCATGCTTAAAATCATCTATTTTGTGGCTGCATGTAAAGACACTCCAATTAACAACTAACATGCGAGTGTTTTTGTAACAAGATCAAACTGCGATTATATTTTCGAAGCAGTTATTAGATATTGGAAATGGTAAGGTAGCAGTTGATACCTCGACCGGATTAATTACACTACCCAAGGATTTTTGTCACTTCATCGACCCAAAAGAGGGGCTTATTCAGCGTGTTTTTACGGACATAGAACAACAGTTCATAAACCATAATAACTAGCAATATTGGTGGCCAAAAAAAGCTGCCGATGATTTCAATGCGACCATTCAGAATTTTCTTCCAGAAGAGTTAATTTCTTACAAATCAGTTGACACAATTACAAACCAGGATGACGTAGTCAACTATCCCACAGAGTTTTTAAATTCCCTGGATTTGCCTGGACTATCACCTCACAATTTACAATTAAAAGTAGCATCAGTTGAGGTTGCTCAACTATGCAATGGAACGAGACTGGCTGTGAAAAAGCTAATGATCGAGGACATCATCGAGGACAAGATCAAGACAAAGAAGAGGATGTCTTGATCCCGCGTATAGCGATGATTCCATCGGATTTAAGCGTCTACAATTCCCCGTGCGTCTGGCCTTTGCGATGATCATCACAAAGCCAGTCGTTGAAAATTTGCGGAATCAACTTACAATTTCCCTGTTTCGCGCATGGCCTCATCAGTCGGCAAATCATCATATTTATATATTTACGCACCGAAAAAAAATATAGTGCATCAGAAAGCTTTAATTTGATTAAGTGTATAACTGTGTTGCATTTAATATAGATAAAGATTTTGTATCGTTTTGACCATACTTTTCATAAATATTTGTTGGTGATACGAAGTTCACCGGGTCAGCTAGTTTAACAATAAAACAAGAGACTTAAAAAACAGATACATATTGAGTTTGTGAAAAAAAAATTAAGCTGAGCTTTGAAAAAAATCGGAAATTGTAGTTTGTATACCTGAAAAAGACACTTTGTCCAAAGCATCATCCAATACTTAACGTAGTACGACAGAAGACGAAATCTATTGCACAAGTGTTAGCAGAAACTGAAACAAACTGGAAACAAATGTGAGTGGGGGAGTTACAGGATTACTTGAGAAAAAAGGCCGTTCTGAGAATGATGATGCTTCTCAGAACGAGCTGTGCTCAGGCTAAACGGATCATATTTAACAAATTGACTTCAATAAGTAGAGATTTTCCTACAAAAACTTCGTTTTGTAGAGGTGCGGTATAAGCTAAGGAATCTTGGAAAACTCGATATATCAAGGTCTTCTAAACCAATCATTCGATATGCAGAGGTAAAAATAACGTAGGAAAGATAGGCAGATTCAAGGAGAATAGAAAAACTTCGATTTATTAAGGAATTCGCTATATCGAGGTTCGACTGTATATATATATACTAGCTTATACCCGCGGCTTCGCTCGCGTGGAATTTGGTGTGTCACATAAAGTTTCGTGAAAGATAATTTTAAATAAATAATTTGATTATTTTTTTTAAATATAAGTTACTCGTACATCCAAAATTTCAGATGTCCAACTTCAAAACTGACGGATTCTATACAACCTTTGAACCCCTATTACATTAAAGGAGAAACCCTTGGTTAGAATTATCCAAATTTCTTCCTTAAACTGTACAAAGAACCTATCTACAAATTTCAAGTACTAAGTTCCTTATTTTCCTTTAATTATTTACTATAACGGAGGAGGGGGGGGGCATGCCTTCGTGCCCTCACATAAATCTGCTCTTGGTGTAGCCTATGATCTATAACCTATTTTACTCAATAAGTTTCATCGAAATCCGTTCAGTAGTTTTTGCGCGAATGAGTAACAAACATAATAACCATAGTTTCACTCATCTATTTTCTGTTACTTTAACATCTATTATCATGTGATTTGCCTTTATTTATGTCCTATAATGGATTCTCCACAGTTCCTAAATAACAGTCGAGGGGGGGGCCGGTGTCCCCGTGCGCCCCCCTAAATCCGCGGTTGCTATAGCCTATGTGTTATTCTGATGTATGACCTATATTACTGTCAAGTTTCATCGAAATCCGTTCAGTAGTTTTTGCGCGAATGAGTAACAAACATAATAACCATAGTTTCACTCATCTATTTTCTGTTACTTTAACATCTATTATCATGTGATTTGCCTTTATTTATGTCCTATAATGGATTCTCCACAGTTCCTAAATAACAGTCGAGGGGGGGGCCGGTGTCTCCGTGCGCCCCCCTAAATCCGCGGTTGCTATAGCCTATGTGTTATTCTGATGTATGACCTATATTACTGTCAAGTTTCATCCAAATCCGTCCTGTAGTTTTTGCGTGAAGAGAGACAAACATACAAACATTCACATTCATAATATTAGTAAGATTAGTAGGACATCAAAACAAATAGTTTCACTCATCTATTTTCTGTCACTTTAACATCTATTATCATGTGATTTACCTTTATTTATGTCTTATAATGGATTCTCCACAGTTCCTAAATAACAGTCGAGGGGGGGCACGTGCCCCCGTGCGCCCCCCTAAATCCGCGCTTGCTATAGCCTATGTGTTATTCTGATGTATGACCTATATTACTGTCAAGTTTCATCCAAATCCATCCAGTAGTTTTTGCGTGAAAGAGAGACAAACATACAAACATTCACATTTATAATATTAGTAAGAAGTAAGATTAGTAGGACATCAAAACAAATAGTTTCACTCATCTTCTGTCACTTTAACATCTATTATCATGTGATTTACCTTTATTTATGTCCTATAATGGATTCTCCACAGTTCCTAAATAACAGTCGAGGGGGGCACATGCCCCCCCCTAAATCCGCGCTTGCTATAGCCCATGTGTTATTCTGATGTATGACCTATATTACTGTCAAGTTTCATCCAAATCCGTCCAGTAGTTTTTGCGTGAAAGAGAGACAAACATTCACATTTATAATATTAGTAAGATACATAAATGGAACCAGGCTTGAAAATATATTTAGTACCCATTTTAACAGATATACGTAAGCTCAATACTGCTTATAATGATAAAAATGAAATCTCTAAATTAGAGTATAAGCATGCTAAAATTTAGGAGCATGAAAGAATCAAACAATAACGATGAGAACAATAATTTTTTTTGTTTATTACTATTACATTAAATGTAATAACAGAAAAAGTGGTTAAACAGCACTCACTTTATTCTCCATTTTTTTCCTGTAACAGTTTGCTGAATTATGAGTCAGAAATAAGAGATAAACAGTAAAAATTTTGTAAATATTTTTTATAGAATCAACATAAGTTGTCACAAAGTAGAAAAAAAAAACAATATAAGTTGTTCAATATTACAAAAATATATGTACATAATAGTAAAATGAATAATACACATTTATTTTAAAAACTAAAACCTATGATTTTACTAACTATAAATATTTACAATTTAAAGCCAAAAACTGTACAGACTTTTATTAATATAAACACAATTTAAGACAACCAAGTCCACCAAGAGGCTGAAATGTCTTAATAAAATCAAAATATAAATATATATATTTATAATTCACTACATACATACATTTAATTATTCATATACTTCATTTTTTCAGCTGAAGCAAGAACTAACAATCAACGTTCAAGAATAGGTTCACACTTTAGGAGAAAATAATTAAAAACCGTTCTACTGAGAAGAAATAAAAAAAATTCAACAGTTCAAGATTCTTCGTAATAAATAAGCATATTTCAAAACATAACAAGAAAGAGAAAAAAATTAATATCATTAAATTATTACTGAGAAAAAGAAAAGAAAAAATATATAAGCATGGCAGTTTATAAATATATGGTCAATAAATTAACTCGATACTTTGGTAAATGACACAAGAAATAAATAACACATAAGTCTTCAATAACATACAACAAATTTAATGAGTCTTTTATTTGGTCTTGAGGCCAAATATTAACTGTCAGAACCAACCACAGGTTCATTAACCATCAGGGAAAAAAAACGACAGAAACATGCTCTATCCATACACATTAAGTATTCAAAATCAATGAAAAGTAACTCAAGATATATTTCATACTCGAAAAATCAAAAAATTTTTAAATCTTCTTTCATACACTTGAAACAGCCTAAAATCTTGAATTGATTTCATATTTTTTGTAAAACACCAAAAAAAATAAATAATTAATTCATCCCAGAAAATTATCTGGGAATCAATAGTCAATTTTAATTTAGAGTATTGCTCGTGGGCTATACTCAGAATGTTACCATGCTGTGACCTTCAGTTTCATCAGGAGAAACCATATCATCCCACAAAACTTCTACCATTTGTACACTACCATCATCAGCAACCGAGAGAACTTGCTTAGTTGAATCCGCTCCCTCAGGCATTTGAACATACAATGTTCCATCTTCTCCTTGCTCAACCTTTTGAACTATGATACCATTTTCATCAACCATGCATAATGTATTATTGCCGTCTTCTCCTTCTACAGCTTGTAATGTCATTTGTTTTTCCACTTCAACCATAGCAAGCATTTGTCCTTTCTCTGAGCCCTCACCGAAATCCTGACCAATTTCAGCAGCAATCATTTCAACAGTTTCTGGGCCATCAACAATGTCTTTCGATTGACCTTCTACTATATCTGGTGTAATAGTTTCCGAATCGTTCTCAGATATTCTATGAATCTGGACGATTGCTGATTTGTCATCACCATTTTGTTTTATCTGTGCTAAACTAATGTGCTTAGTTACGTCATGGACAGGTTGATTCTGCTGGTTCTGAATTAAAATCTGTTGTCCAATTTGTTGTGTTGTTTGCTGGGTTTGTTGATTCGATTGATTCTGATTAACACTCTGATTCGCCTGTGCTTGAGAGGCTTCTTTCTTTTTGTTGTGAACTCTTGCATGGTGGGCCATAAATGAACTGTAATTAGTAGTATATTTACACTTGTCACACTGTAGCCAAGATGTATCTTTAGCAGCATTTCTTATATCTTCAGGAATGTTGTCACCACTTCCCATCATAGCTTTTCTTTTTCTAGCCTGAAATAAAAAACATTACATTAAAACTCCTACTCTATAAGCATTAATAATAATAAAAAACATTTATCATGTCCACATTAAAAAACTCAGATAAACTGTCTTAAAAAACTAAGACAACTATCAACATAAGGACAACCAATACAAAAATGACAAAAATGAAGGACACCACAAAACGTGTTTGGTTTCCAAACCGATTACATCTATTTTCAAATATTTTTCAGGACTGATCAAACAAGATTCAATTTTAAAAAATAATCAATTTAACAAATTGTTTTTATATGTTATCATTATTTTGCTAACAATCCACTTCAAACAATAATTACTGACTATTGTTTATGATCTTCTCATTTAATATAAATAATATGTTGGATGAACCTGACTTTGGTTAGAAAATATCGATGTTTGGTTAGTTTATGGTTGATAAAAAATAAATAAAATAGACATTTTAAAAACAAATCACTCTAATTAATATAATTAAATAACATATATACATAGTTTTGATTTTTCATTCATCAAAAATTTTCATTTAATGTAATGAATGTAACCAACCACTTTTGATAGAAAATGGAATCTTTTGGGATTGATTTTTGAAGGATCCAGACGATTTTGAAAGAAACACATCTAATACATTATTTCTGGCACCAAAAACCCATATAAAATTTTTTTTTTGGAAAAAATGGATTTACCTGATTTTTAAACAGAACGCCTCAATTGATCCAACTAACCATTTCTTTTATCTTTAGAATAGCATACACATTCGATATCAGCTGAATCCAGGTACTTAACAATAATAAAAGCACATTTGAACCTTTATATTAGGTAGATTTTTAAAACAGCTATTAAATAATAATACAAGTCGTCCGTGCAATTCAGCGGTGGTGTTGGAAAGCAGGATCTGACTATCATAGGACATAATAGTATGTATTTTTCTTACTTCACCCAAAAATGAAATCTTGTAAATGATGAAGGAGCTGACGGTTTCTGTAGGAGTGATGAAGTTCTGGTTTATTTCAGATAGTTAGCTGGTGTTGAGAGCTTTGACTAGCAGATGTAGATGGACTAATTGCCATTGGTCCTGGAGAATGAGAGTCTGGAAGATACAGAGTAGTCACTGGAATACCAAGAGGTAGTTGTTGCGATTCACTTTGACAGGAGTCATCCACATGGGCTTTGAAACAAAACTTGACATCATTTATCCTAATTTGATCAATGTAACAAACAAATAATTTGTTTGGATTTGGGCTTCTATAAATAAAGCCACCAATCAGTATACTCTGTATTGGATTATTTTGTGAAACTGCCATATATATATTTATTTTCAAAAAGGTCTCTTATTTGTACTTTTCACATACTGAAAGTTCGAAAAAAGTTTGTGGATAAAGTTGTTTTTATGGTGGATGGGTTGTGACGTGTTTGATGCGCAGTCGCCTATTGACATATTTTTCAGCTGATGAAAATACATCTACTAATGCCTTAGCCATAAACAATTAGATTTTCCTCAACATCAATTACGTGGATCATACTGCTACAAGCCCAATGGGGCTGGCATCACAACTGAATACAATTGGTTGATGAGAGTAATAGGGCACCAAAATGCGATCTGATGTATTTTTCAGACATAAGTGCAGCAAAAGCTGCTTTACAGCTGTCAGACCAATGAAATTTTTAGTTTTTATGAAGAAGGTTTTGTAAATCTGTAGATTTTGTGGATAAGTCTGGTATTAAATCGGCATACTAAATCATTCCGATGAATCTGCACACTTCATTGATATATTGGGAACGAGGTATTTCATTTATAGCACAAATTTTGTTTGGATATTTCAATACTACCTTGTTGTGCTTGAGTGTCCATAGTACAAAATTTGAAGAAAAGAATTCGCACTTATCCTTGTTGAAGTGTAGATCGTGTTCTTGCAATCAGCCGAGGCAAGCATTGATGCTAGAGGCACATTCTTCAAGGTCTAAGCTATGTGCCACAATATCATCATTAAATACTTTTGTCTTTAATAATCTCTGCAGTATTTGAGATAATATACAGTTAAATTCTGCCTGCAGTTTAAGTCCCAAATAAAGTATGTTATCCCAAATTAGGCATAAGGTATGTTCCTTTAATTATTGTGATCACTTGAATTTTGGACCTATTAGAATCAACTGGTATATGAAGGTAGGCTTTGAACACATCCAGCCAACAAATATATTTGGAACTGAGTAAGCTTTGGTGTTTGTTTTTTTTAATAATTTATTTATTGATATTTACAACTGTATTACAATAATATAGCAAGTAAATAGACTAAGTGATACATAACGAGATGAGATAATGACAAGTAGAGTACTCAAATCACAAGTTCAACTAAGAAGGTCACATGGCCATCTTCTTTTCAGACGCCTTGGAGGATTATCGGGAATTGAAGAGGAAGCTAGGTTTGAAACAAGAGGTTTTAAGTGGGAATGAAGTTTGTAGGATAGATACCGGGTTCGGGCCAAATCAGCAACAAATGGAACATTAAGGTCGTTCTGGATGATTTAATCATAACAAAGTAAGGAACAGTGAGAATGATACAAAGGATTTCGGATAGTAAGGATTGGATACGAGAGGAATATGATGGCTTAGTGGAGGCCCAAAGCTCTACTCCGTAAGTCCAAATAGGTTGTACAATGGTCATGGAGATGAGTTTTTTGGAAGCTTGGAGCATCTGCCTAGTAAGTGTTGAAGTAGCCTGAAACGTTGAGCGGTTTCTTGTCTTTTCAGTCTTGTATGAGGATTCCAAGTTAATCGTTTGTCGAGATGCAACCTTAAGTATCGGATCTGTTCTACAGGATACTGAAGGGCAGGAAGTCATTGGTTTACGGCATAAGGTATAAGTGATTTGATGCGATTTTTGAGAATTTATTTTAATTCTCCAGTTTTGACACCATTCTTCAAGATCAGTGATATGGGATTGGAGGCTTTGGGATGCAATAACTGGATTGGTATAATACACATGTCTCATCAGTAAGTTCTATTTGTGAGATAGGATTGAAGTATGAGAAAGTATGCAGGGGGTAGGAATTTACGGAGTTTGTAGAGCAAGCCCGGATGCCAGACTCGGTCAAAAGCCTGTTTCACGTCAAGAAAGGCGCCCGAACAATATTATCCATGTTTTAATGCAGAGGAGACTACATCCATCACACAATGACATTGCTGAATAGTGGAGTGGAGTGCTCGGAATCCAAACTGGTGATTTGGTATTATGTGATTTGCATCAAGGATGGGGTACAATCGTTTGAGGATGAATTTTTCTAGGATTTTTAGATAAGACAGTGAGAGGATGGGTATTCCAGTTTTTTTAAGGTTTTTTACAATGGATAATTTCCAGAGGTCAGGAAAATATGTGGAGAGGAGTACAGCATTATATATATACGGGTAAGGAATAGAATGGCTTTTCTAGGAAGGTGTTTTAAGATATAAATTGTGATAAGGTCATGGCCAGGAGCTTTGCGGGAAGGTAATCTGTGTACTGATGTTGGATATTTCTGAAGGATGGAATGCTTTGGGTGGAAGGGACATTTGGAGGGGAACATCTACCGCTTCTTTTATACATTCAGTGTGAGTTGGGTTAATGATATCAGGATGTGGATGAAAGATTTTGGAAAGATATTGACCAAATAACTGTGATTTTTCTCCGTCAGATCTTGTCGTTATTTCATTCAGTAAGGAGTGGATGATTAAATTCTTTGAACTTAAGGAGTTTTTGACCTTGAGTCATCCATAATGTTTTGTTGGTGGTTGTAAGATTTTCAGTCCAGGGAATTAAATTTTGAATTTTGAACTTCTTGATTTCTGCTTTTAGTCTGTTACTTAATTTAGTATAGATAGTTTTATCTGATGGATATTGAGTTCTAGGCCACTTCAATCTTTCTCTGCATTTTTCTCTTAAAAAGATACAAATATTCTGAGGCAAATCAGTCTGTTAATAGTTATTAATTGTATGATTTGTGATGTTATTATGTAAACTGCTTCTGATTGATGTAAGTTTTTCTATGGCTGTTTCAATGTCTTGTTTTGTCTTAAGTGAAATTTTTAAGTCCAGTTTGTCCTCCAAATCATAACAAAAATCGTCCCAGTTGACACCACGTCCTGTAATCAATGTGGGAGGGGAAGGCTTGGGAGCGAAACTTGAGTGCAAGAAAAGGACTGGACTATGATCTGATGAAAGGTCATCCAAGGATTCAATATTGGCTTGTGAAGCTTTGGAGTGAATCTGGAATATGGTGAATTGGGAAACTTGAAGAAACTAATAAAGTATTATTAAAACCAACCTTTTAGTCTGTGCATACCTGACTGTATTTTTTGCTTTGGGAATAACAACTAATGGAGATCCTCTATCATTGATGTTCATTTTAGAGATAATTCCAGCTGAAATTAAATAGTTTAACTCCTTTTCTACTTCAGATCAATGTGGAAAGGGAACGTTCCATGTGTAGACTAGAGTTGCATAGTCACGTAATTTTAATGTAACTCTATAATATTGAATCCACCCAACGATTTGTTGGAAAACATAAGGAAATCTTTGAGAAATTTATTCAATTAAAAACATAGTATAACAGAAACAAGGATAAATATAGTAGGTTAACAGATTGTCTACTTCTAAGAGGCTGATGTTTAGATGAAAAATGAAAAAAATTATAAAGAAAAGGAAATAGAGAAGTGTAATTTTTGAGACCGACATTAGGAACATTACACAGATTAATTTTAAAAACAAAAATTATATAGTATTTTTTAAACAGCATCAATGTTTAACTACAGAGGAGAATAAATATTGATAAAAATGTATTTACCTGGAAATCATTCGGATTTGTTTCCCTGGCTGAAAAAAAAAATAAAAGTAAACTAATTAGAAGCAATTAAAATAATTAATTATACATTTAGCTTAATTATTGTGACATATATTTATTTACTAATTATTGCAATGTAGCAATTAAAAAATAAAACTATTTATAAATATTTGTAGGATAAATAAATGAATTTTAAACCTTAACAAATGGTCAATTTTCTAAAAACAATAATTGTAACTGACAATTTTTTTTTAAATAGATGCAATCACTATTATGTTAAATAGATGTATTTCTAATACCTAACTATCAACTAAAATTGTTCGAGAATGAAAATTATAAGTTCCAATGATTTGTTGGTCAAGTGTAATTGATTACAAGATGGCTGCCTATTAAAAGAAGGGTTTGGCCTCCTTTTTCTGGCTAAAGAACCATTGAGTGCCCTTATGGAGTTGGTTTTTGTAGGACAAGAAAAAAAAAATTATATCACTACAACCCATGAAGAGCATAAGGCTCAGTACATAGTTAGAGACGGTATTGTTTCTAATACAATAGTTGGTCAGGAAGGTGGTTTGACCAAGATAACACTCAACCACCATATTTTTCCCACAATTATGAAAACAGTAGTTGTGGGCAACATATAGAATTAAAGTACAATCATCATCTGAAAGTCAAAATTGTTTACCAGGCAAACAGAACTATCTACATGCTTTATACGATCTAAGATGGCAAGTTCTTTGCAAGAAACACTAGTGTTCCTCTACATTGTATCCAGTTCTGAACTGTTTCCCTCTAGTGTTGGTTACAAATGATAATACTAGAATTCATCCCATTTCCCAAACATAATACACTCCCACTTATAACATAATTAAGAACAACTAAGTTAATTGACCAACTAAGTTCAATTTCGAGTTTAAATAGGTTTAATTGTACAAAAGCAGTCAAAAGTAAAAAGTACATAAGGATGTAGCAAGACTTAAAGAGAATGATCTTCGTTAATATAGCTGTGAAGACTTGAGCAAGTTGAAGACTTAATGACATTACATGATACAGACAATATACAGGCCTTCCAAGTTTGCAAAAAATATACAGTGGAACCCCGTTATAACGACCTGTTTGAGACTTGGGGTGAGGTCGGTCCCATGAAAAGGTCGGATTAAGCGGAGTCTGTTACGCTGGGGAATCAGACTTACATATGTTCAAGGGTGAATGAAAAATAAAAATTAGAATACAAAACATCAATTTATTTAGTATAAATGAAACAGAAAAATTAAACATTTAATTACATACATAGGTACGTATGTAAACAAAATATACACAATGAAAAAAAAACACATTTACGATGACTAATACATGCATAATGCATAGATAGATTTTAAAGTGTTTTGTTTGTTTAACACAAGAGCGCCTTTTCATGGAGGCATAATCCCTCAATTTTTTCAAAAAAATGATATCAACTGGTTTTGTGACGGTTTGTTGTTCAGCATATCGAAGAGCTGTCTCGAAAGCGTCAACTGCCTCTGAATGGTTGATTTTTCGGCTGCAGGCTGGAGTGTCCGCATTGTCCTCATCATCGTCGTCTTCATTTTCTACAGCTGAAACCGTTTGGATAAGTTCATCATTAGTCAGACAGAGCCTTGTATGCTGGTTCATCGCTGTTTAGCCATTCCTCAATCTCACGTTGGTCAGGTGTTTCAATGGAAGAGCTACTGTTTAAATATTCCCAATCGTGCATGAACTGAACCACGGAATGCTCGTTCTCTTGAACCTCCGCGGTTTGATCGTCATTGATGTTTGGGCAGAATATTTTCTAAGATTTTTCCAATGTTGATGGCGGAAGCTCTTTCCAAGCTGCAGCTAACATATAAATTACATCTTTAATGTTAATGGATTTTACGGCTTCCATGAGACTAAAACCTGTTGCTGTTTTCTCAATCAAGGAGCTCATGAATTTTGATCGGTACGTCTTTTGAGTGATTCGATCACTCCTCGGTCCATTGGTTGGATCAAGGGAGTTACATTTGGAGGTAAAAAAATGGTTCTTACCTCATTTTTCTCTGAGGTCTGTGGGATGCGAAGGAGCATTATCCAGAAGTAGAATGGCTTATTGGGGTAGATTTTTATTTTTTAAGTAGTTTGCAACTTCTGGCACAAAGACATTATTGAACCACTCGGAAAATAATTCACGATCCATCCATGCCGACTTTTGAGCTCGATAGTGGACAGGTAGAGCAGATAAATTGCTGATATTTTTGAAAGCTCGTGGCTTACGAGATTTGCCAATGACAAAAAGGGGCAATTTATGAGTTCCTGATCCATTACTACATAAAGCTAGGGTCAGCCTTTCTTTTGCTAGTTTATAACCTATAATGTTTTTATTGTTTTTTGCAGCTAGAGTTTTATTGGGCAACATTTTAAAATTTAAGCCTGTCTCATCTAAATTACATACCTGCTCTGTTGACAATTTTTCGTTTCCTAAGATGTTCCTGAATAAATCGATGAATGCTGTCGCAGCTTTTTGGTCGGCAGATAATTTTTCACCGCTGATAGTAAACTGCTGAATGCCTTGCCTTTTCTTCCACCTATGCAACCAGCCCTCACTCGCGCGAAAATCTCCTTCTGCATTAAGTGATGAATGTATCGATGTAGCTTTGGCTTTGATGAGAGGCCCGGAAAGGGGAGTTCCTTTCTCTCTTTCTTGGCAAAACCATAACCAAACCGCTTCATCCAATACCTCCGATGCAGGTTTTCTAAATCTTTTTTATTTGTTGGGTCATCTGACAACGCACTAAATGAAATTAATTGGTCCCGATTTTTTTTCCAGTCCTTCACAGTAGTAACGCCAACTCCTAAATCACTAGCTACTTTGATAAGTCGCTCACCCTTTTCGATTTTTTCAAGGGCCTCAAGTTGTTCCGCGATAGTACAAGACTTCCTTTTTTTAGACATCGTAACGCTTTGATGTTAACACTGTGGAAGATAAGATTGAACTGATTTTTGAAATAACAAGGAGAGAGAAGTGAATCATCTTTCCAGGAAAATAGTAACAAAGTACAGAGGAAACGTTGTATGTAAACAAGGGGTGTTTCTTCTCAGAAATAGTCGGTTTATGCGAGGAGCGATGTTTCAAAAGGTCGGACTATTGAGAGGGATTCTATCGAAAAAAAGGGTCGGTTTATGTGAGGAGTCGGTTTATCGGGGGTCGTTATAACGGGGTTCCACTGTACAGGTAAACCTAATTATAAAGTTAGAGATTACCAAACCTATCCCAGAGCAGATTGCTTTCAACACTTTCTGCTCTAGATGGAACACTTGTGTATTAGCTGATTTAAGATATCAAATAACTACAAAGTAAACTGAAATTATATACAGAACCTTCACATACAGTTAATTAGAAAGTAACACAGAAATATCCATGAATTTTAATATAAAATTATATGAAAGTTTAAATTTCAAATTACAAGAAACTTTTAAAAAATACTTACGTCGAACCTGATCCTTTAAAGGTAACGGTGGATTTGATCTGGTATTCACCAACTCTCCTTCTTCCATTTCATATTTTTTTTCCAAGTATCGCAGTACCATAGATCTTAGAGAGCCAAGCTCTTTTTCTAACCTATCCAATGAATTAATCATAGTAGCACAACCTCGGCATATGATGTCATCTTCTGAGATCACAACCATGTACCTGAAAAGAAAAATAAACATTTCTAAATAAAAATGAAGCAACAGCACATATTTCCACATGTCTTATCAGGATCTTGTAAAAAAAAAAATTAATTTTACTATAATATGTTATTATAAACTCTAATTATAATACATAATAATCAATACAGGATATTTATTTTTCATTTCGAAGTATGTGATAATATTACATCAATTATGAGATAACACATAGTTCGCTTCCTAGGCTAAAATGCAAACTATAAGTCACTTCTTGGTAGGTATTTTTTTCCAATTATTCTCCTATTTTAAATCATTTCCATTAAGGTGCCTTCTATTTCTAATGTTTAACTATCAGAAATTTTTAGGATAGATTTGTGAAATACAAGCTAAAACAGAAATTGTATTTACAATCACTTAAAACCCAATATTATGTATAACATGAGTAAATATATGCATTTTTGGTTTATCACAATTTTGACCAAAAACATGGCGAGCACAAAATTTTTAAGTTGATATTTTCAGCCTTTAAAAAATAAATCATATTAATCACAATGGCAATACATCTACTTAATATATTATACTATTGTTATAAGAACAATAATAGCAAAAATTAAGGATTGTACTGTGCATTTATTTAAGACAACAAATTGCAACATAGGTCTCCTAACTCTATCTCATATTTGTATTCATTACATTTTTATTTCTGGCAAATTGTTTTCAATCTGAAAAAAATGTTTCCTATATTCCTTGAGTTAGGCATTTCACCAACAAACATACACATAAGCATACAAACTCAAGCACAAGCACACACACACACACACACACAAAAACACTCCACAATGCAATGGTCAACCACATATTCTATGAAATGCTTCTGACTCACTCTCCAAACAGATTTAGAGGAAAACATGCTTCTATATTTCAACTGAATACAGATACAATAAAAGGTCTTTCGAAAATAAAATATTTAGTACTATACTATTATATACATTATTAACTCCTTAACTCCCACATTTTTCATATTATAAACTCAGTACAACGAACTGCTGATTTTCTGGTCCTTTTGAGTTTGTTCTTATGACGGTTTTTATAGTAAGTAAGCATAAGATAGAAATTTAAAACATTTTCTATAAAATAAATAGAACACAATAATCTATAACATTTTCTTACTTCTTTCAGGAATAGAACTAAAGTAGTAGTTGCATTTTTAAGCAAGTTTCAATAATTCAAATTATCCAATATGAATAGCTTAACCAAATAAAAATAATTTTATAAAGCATTGAAATTCCTTGAAACTAAAATAAAAGAATCCTTAATTGAAAGGTTTCCAACAAACCTTAAGAAGTTAATTTCCAAATCAAAATTGTAGCTCTATAATGTATTCAGTTTGCTTCAAGCCTTAAATTTCACTGGACTACAATTGATGATATTTAATTAAGAAGCAAAAAACCATTCTCCAGTCCAATCATTTATTTTTTTATTTACTATAAAGACGTTTTTTGTTTTTTCAATACAATATCAAGGTATTTAAGAATAAGTGCAGCCCAAAGTATAATGCAGAGCAATAATGACCATGGAGAAGAATGCATCTCCAATAAATTTTATATTATGGACGTCCATATGAGGTATCTATGCTTGAATTTTTTCAGTTTTTTAGGACAATTTTTAATATAATTATTAATATTTTTGTTGTTGTTGATGTTAATAAAGTTATATGGTGAATTACAGACATATTGTATGAATCATGACAGACATTTAAGAAATTGAGAATGACCCAAGGGGTCGAAACGTCTTTATAGTAAATAAAAAAATAAATAATTGGACTGGAGAATGGTTTTTTGCTTCCTAATTAAATATCCTTAAATTTCCTCTCGCCCAAAAAATACTTTAAATCAAAAATTTCAATCTCTGTGAAATGTTTTTATCATTATTAACATTGTTAGAAAAATAGATAATTATTTCACTTCACAGGTATATAAAAAATAATAAATGTCATACATATGTGATCTTTCTATTGGTAAATAACAGCATTTTAAACTTGACATTGTTGGAACAATGCCAAACTATCTAAAAATTTGTGGAAGTAAGAAAAATGATTTCAAATCATTGTAAGGTAGTTCCTTAATTAAATTGGTCACAAATTGTATTTTAAATGATAGTCATCAGCTATTCATTAGGGTATTTATATATTAGTAAGTGAATAGAAACCTCCATAGTAAACCAAACTTCAAAAGAAGCAAAATTTGCAGAAATGGTACTTTAGTATTACAGAGACAATGTAGCATTTTTGCAATAATCAAGATGAAACTTGTAAATTTGAAAGGGAAAACCTTAAAAGTAAGCTATATAATTTAATAAAACGATATAAGACAAGCATATAATTCATCAATACATCTCTTCAATCATTAACCTAGATAAAACAAGTTATTTGAAAAGTAAAAGTAACATTACCAACTCTGTTCAGAAATAGTATTAACTTCATTATGTTTATTTCATATGACTTAAACTTATGTGGCATTTAAAACAAAAACAACTCATAGAATAATTAGCATTAAACCAATATAAGTGTAAAGCATAAATGACTCAAGTAGAAATACAGCAAAAGCCAGCTGTAACCATACACATATTTATACATTTAAAAACATAACTTACTCTTCGCCAACAAGCTGCCCTAACTTTTCAATCAACCTCACTTTGGTGGTTTGAGTTCGACATGTAGCCAAAGCGTAATATCGTCCAACCACACCAATATCACAGACGAAACATATCAGACCCTCAGAACCAGTCGCCAGACCAGTTTGACTTGCGCTAGCCATTCTAAAAGAAATAGTTTAGTTTTAAAGCACAGTTTTAAAATATTGAGATCAAAGCAAATGTACTATAAATTCAGAAATGACTTAAAAGTATCCTCTAAACATATTAAAAAGATGTAAAATATGTATTGATTCCAATATTTAATATTATAACAGGCAATATACTTAGATTATGCTAATGTCAAAATACCTAATTCAATATAAGAAACATTAAGATAAAATAAGCTTAGGAAGTACATAAACAAACTTTGAAATGAATTTAAAATAACTGCCTACCTGGCCTAATTGATAAAAGGTTTTGAATCAAGAATTAATTATATAATACAGAAATACAAACAATCATCTTGAATATTCAAAGCTTAAAGTTCATAACGAAATAACAAGGGATAATTCAAAAAGAATGAAAAAATCCCAATCAACAAGCACACAAAAATATCGTGGAGGTTTAGGGTTATAAGAGGCGGGCCTTCAAAAAAAAATTCCAAACTAAGAATAACAGTTTTCAACTACAAGAAACAGGATAATGAAATATCAAATATGGCCAAACTACATACCTTAGAAAACCAAATAGGACTTGGAATAGGGAAGTTCACATGTAATCATTAAGGGGAATTTGTCATTCCGTATACTTCAAAGATAACTTATGAAATTCCCGGTCAGAGAATGTAACATGGCTGTAGATTCATGCGCCTACCTATTTATTATCACAAAATTGTAAATACTCTAACAGGTAAAACAAAATATAAATTCGAAAAAACAAACAAAAATAATTACACTCAAGAACACGAAATGTAAGCTTTAAACCGATAAAATGTGTAGAACCAATCTACCAAGTTAACCTTAACTGGTGAGGCGTTGTGGTAAGGTTGTTGTTTTCAAAAAAAGGTTAACAATTTTAACACAAAACGTGCTTCATATATACAAGTAAATGTTGTCCTACCTTCGATGGTTGTGATTTGTAATAATACAAAAAAATACGTGCAGATAGTTCTTATAAAATAAATTTCCACGTCTTCAAATAAAACTGGAACTAAAGCTCTCATACAGTCATCCCTTCTTCCATTGGTTTGTCAGTGTGCGTGAGTGTGTTTGCAACCTGTATAGGTTTGGTTGGGTTTATTGTGAGTTTATGTTTTTGACTTAAATAATTACGCCCCTCTGTAAAATAATTTTTATTTTTTTGTGAGTTATAAATGGGCACAGACAATCCTCTAAGCAATGTCGAAAACGAATTCAAGGAAATTGATTCCAAGAAGGGATGGGCGCAATTCTATCAGGTATGATAAGGAAATATTCATTTGGTTCTATTGTTTCATTAATAATATTTTTAAGCCTTTTGTTTGTTGTTATAAACAAAGCCCTTATTTTAAATAATTTAATCCTCTATAGTTTTTGATTATTTATGATGTGATTAATAAAAAAAACAATAATTACCTTTTTGAATTTTACCTGATCTGGCTTTCATTAGTATTTTAACTTTAGCCTAGTCATTTATGATTTTTTGACATATTTTTCGTAATTCATTTATTGTTATAGGAAATTAGAGCAGATAGCTCTAAAAATGATTTCACCACTTTAGCTGCTGTGAAGAATAGAAATAAAAATCTTAATCGGTACAGAGATGTTAGCCCATATGATCATAGTCGCATTGTCTTGTTGAAAGGCAAGTGCGATTATATTAATGCCAACCTAATAAAGGTACACACTTTCCATTTTATTTTGTCATTGTGATTATTTTGTATTATTTTTATCAATGCCAAGTTTCAGAGTAACTCTGCTTTATGTTTATTTGCATGGATAATGTTCTTTTCTAGTTGGACATGGCCCAGAGGCGGTATATTTTAACTCAGGGACCTCTTCAACTTACAACTGGCCACTTTTGGCTTATGGTTTGGGAACAAAACAGCAAAGCTATAATAATGTTAAACCGAATTATAGAAAAACATCAGGTATGAGAAACATCTATGTTATGAATTGTATTTAGTAATGTTTTAATGTGTTGCCCAATGAATTAGGGTTCTTTGTGTTTATGATTTCTCCCTGACATTTACTTTTCAGGAAAAGTGCCATCAGTATTGGCCTTTAGGGAGTCTTAATGGGGGTGATGATACTTTGATATTAACTGATGTCGGATTACAAGTGGATTTCATTTCAGAAAAAGAATATTCCTATTATACTACAAGAGTATTAAGGTAGAAATATTATTAGATTTATCTCTCTTTCTTTACTTTGTGCTCTCCTAGTTCATCCTTTTTAAAATTTCATTAATTTTAATCACTGTTAGATAAAATTTTTATCAGTCCCTTCTACACTTTAACCTATAAATAGTATGTACTTACATTTTATTTTTTCATACAATTCCCTTTTCCAATTATTATTTCCAGTGAAATATTATACACATGATAGTATTTAATAACTAAATTTATGATTCAAAACAAAAAAAGAAATAAACTATCTATTAATTATTCTTGTTACAAATTTGTTAAATTATAATTTTTACTTTTCTAAAATATTTACTCTTTATCAGATATGAGGCGATAGTTAATATATAAAACATTTGGAATATTTTATTAGTCTTTCAAAGATTTATGTTAAAATGTGTGTTTTCATAGTTTAATTTTTATTAATGTACGTCAGTATTCTTTTTTCTTAGTTGGACAATAAAAAAAAAAAAAAAATGGTTACAGAATTTATTTGTATATTTATTTTTATTTTATTAGATTTTTATTTCTTTTTAGTTAAAATGAAGTATTTTATTGATGTCATCTTCACATTAATTTTCTAATTCTATATTTTTCCAATTATATTTTGTAAAAAAGTTAAAATAATAATTGAGTGCTATACACAGCACGAATTGCTCATTTTAGTTATACAAATTTTATGATGTTTGATTTATAAAAACTTTATGATGTTTGAGAAATATCATTAATAACTAGGTGTGTATAACTTAATCTTAAAATCTTAAGAGTACTTATATTGTAAATTTTACAATGTGATCAATATAAACTGGATTAGTGGAGTTCATAGGCATGTTGGCCCTGTAAAGTCCTGCTGAAAAAGAAATTTTGATAGAAATTCAACAACATTTATAATTACTCAGGCACTTTTTGTTTATTTTATTAATAATAATGCCCTCTCTAGTTGGGTTTCTGACCTGTCTTTTCTTCAAAATCTTCTCTGAAAAAATTACGGTAATTATTCCACTGCTTGTAGCTTTTGATAGCAGACATTTATTGATGTCAGTGTTACATTGACACATTCCCCACCTTCCCCTCCATCACTGATAATATATATTACGCAACCGACTTCAACTTTTTTTTATGTTATATGTTTTGCTGTACTTCCAAATGTTTGTTGAGACTTATTAACGTCTTCACGAAAGTATTACCAAAATATATACATTTCCCATTATTACGCTCTTTTTTTGTAATAGGCAAAGAATTAGACTACACGGTCGAAACCAGAATAAGCACCTGATGAATGAATTTAAAATATTGGCTGTGGTAATTTAAGAGAGTAATTATTAACATTAATTACAATTGCTATATATATATATTATTAACTATAATGCAATTGAGAAAAACCATACTGCAAAGCCTTATGTTTCAAATCCACTAATACACCCACTTGCCAGTCGACGTTTCGCATTCTATTCAGGCATTATCAAGACACAAAAACAAAAAAGGGTTATGTGAATCACATCTCGAAGAAAAAGGTGCAATACATCCTAACGATCAACAGCCCAAACAGGCTCCAAACATGAGACAGCACTCCACTACCAAGACGTTCAACATACAACTGTTCAAGTTTTACTGGTCAGTTGTATGTTGAACGTCTTGGTGGTGGGGTGCTGTCTCATGTTTGGAGCCTGTTTGGGCTGTTGATCGTTAGGATGTATTGCACATTTTTCTTCGAGATGTGATTCACATAACCCTTTTTTTTGTTTTTGTGTCTTGATAATGCCTGAATGGGCGAAACGTCGACTGGTAAGTGGGTGTATTACTGGGTTTGAAACATAAGGCTTTGCATTGTGCATTATAATAAATAATAGTGTTTCTTTTTGAGTCTTGGGCTCTATTTTATTGATATAAATATTATTAACATCAATTAATACAATTTGAATCTATTAAATCACACAAATATTTTTATTACACTTATTATTTAATCTTTATAATTATGATTTATTTATAGAAATTAAATAGTTTGAAATTTCTCTGCCTCTCCCCTGCAATCACCATATTTTTTTTTTATATTAATGATCTCAATTATTACAATGAATAACAAAAGCTATGGGAAATGGTGGGGAAAACTGCCGAGGTAACTCTGGCATCACTAAAATGGCTGCTATCAAAAGCTACAATCAGTGTAATAATTACCAAAATCACTGATGATTTATTTGCCGCTAAGGACCTAAAAAAGCTTACTGCACTACTATTTTGTGACTTCTTCAATGCCTTCTAATAACTGTACTATTCTGTTCTCCTTACCAAATTATAATCACTATCTTAAGCAATGTTGACTTATTTAAAGGAAAACTTATTTTATAAATATTTTATTTGAAAACAAAAGATATGGCAAGGACCGGAACTCTGACCCGGGACCTTCACCTCTCCGGGTTCGAGTCCCGGTCCTGGCCATATCTTTTCTTTTCAAATAAAATATTTACAAAATTATATAATATAAAAAAAAATATAAAAACTTATTTTATATTGTGCCAACTTTTTGGCCAAATTTTTAGCCCATCATCAGGGCTGAAAATAAAACAAAACAGAATAATAATATCAATATAACATTAGATTAGATTCACCATGCATTGGATTAGATTCATCCAGTCAACCATTTCTTCATCATTAAAAAACCACTATCCTTGGTTGCCACAATGGCCCTCCAACAGCATTATTCACCAGTTTCAATCATTTCTTTCCAATCGTATGAGAGCACTATTTCTTCCTAATCAATCCTTATCTCCCTCCTGGTTTTGTCCTTAGGAGAGTAATCCGGGATTCAAGCATCTCATCTATTCATATCTATCTTTATATCAAAGATTTCTCTAATTCAGTTCATCTATGTTCCCACCGAAAGCTTCTAAATATATTATTTTTTTCCTTTTTCTAATTTATGAGTAGTGCGATGGTTGAGATAGGACTAGTGCCATGCAGAAACTGAATAAATAATTATTACATGAGGAAATGCTATGAAAACTCTCAGGACTATATTATCGGTTCCTTCTTACTCCTCAGATTTATCACCACCCTTCCCACAGTGTGGTGATAAATCTATAAAGAACACCTTATCTCTTTCAGCTGCTCTATCGTAAACTTTGGTATCGCTATTGACCAAACTCCTTTCCTGAAATCTGCATCATAAATTCCTCGGTGAGCTATAAGTTATTCCTGCATTCTCTACATCTTCCGTTAGTTACCTATAAGTCTCTAATTTCTTCCCTGTGTTGTATACAACAGCTCGTTTGACTGAAGTGAACATGATCTGCTTTCTATGAATTGACTTTTTACTGTTCAGTTTTTATATTGCTAAGAGGGCTGGTCCCACAATGAAGTTTCTTTTTCCTATCTATCTATTTCCACCTAACAATTTAATGAGTTAAAATAAAACAAGGACATACACCTTTCTTTTACTAGAATTATTTGACCTTATTTTTTTTCTATTGAGAAAAATTGAAATAAGAATATAACCAATTAATATATGTGTATGTATGGGCGCATAAATTTTGCAGGTATACTTTCAGTATGTTCAATTTTCCTGGAATAGTTTGTTATATAATCATTTATTATTGTCAGATTGAAGGATATTGATAGTGGTGAACAGAGAGAGATTCTTCAGTTCCATTATACAACATGGCCTGATTTTGGAGTTCCTCAAAGCCCAACAGCTTTTCTAAGGTTCTTGTGTGCAGTGAGGCGGAGTGGAGCTCTTTCGCCAGATGTTGGACCGCCAGTTGTCCATTGCTCCGCTGGCATAGGACGTTCCGGTACTTTTTGCCTTGTTGATACATCACTCGTGTTGGTAAGTTGTTTTTTATAATTCAACAAAGTCAAGACATATAAGCAAATACCTGAAATGTAACCAGAGTAACACCTTTAAAAATACCTCAACCTAATAAATTTATAAACAAATTTAGGTGTTACTCTGCCTATTTGTAAACAAAATATTGTTATATACTTCAAATTTGTATCATTAAAATGTGAGTCCAATGGTCACACAGAAAAATTCACAAACAAACCATTGGAAAATCTCAGGGAACTCTCCATGTAGAACTCTTTAAAACTGGCCATCAATTTTTTTACGAGATTACAGTTCAGCGAAACATACACTAAAAATATAGTTTATCCATCAAGTTCTGTTAACAGTTGGTAGAACTAATTTTTTTGATTTTTAAAAAAAAAGTTTGATGTTTATACTTTCTGGTAACTCTCTCTAGAATTTCCAAAGGAAATGTTTAAAACCAAAAAAAAAAATGTTTAACAACACTCAGTGATACTATCTGTACCACTGTATTTTAATACAGTAGAGCGTCGATTATCCAGACTAATCAATGTCAGACCTATTACGGATAATCAACGCAATTATGCACAAAGTAAAATTGGAAGTAGGAAGCAATAAAAATACAGGCTACAAACAATATATTTTTATTTAAATGATAAGACATTTGTTAGTATGTTATTAGATTTTAAGAATACAAATAAAAAAAAAGAATCAATATACACATTTATACATGTTTTATTTAAAGCAAATAGCTATCCATTTTACGTTGTTTTAGTTTTTTTAATGTTTTCTGTGCAGCTTCATCCCTCAAACTCTGTAGCAGCAATATCTTTGACTGGGGAATTCCTTATTGTTGTTCTGCCCATTTAATTGCTGTTTTAAGTGCTACACAGGCATCACTGTGTGAAGGTACTTTTGTTTCATTTACACCAGGCTGTTCGCTTTCTTCATCAACCTCGGTTTCTTCTGCAGTTAAGCTCGATAATATTTCCTCTTCACTTCAAATTTTAAAGACCTGATCGTTTGCATCCAACGAAAGCCAATCAGTAACATCCTCAACATCACATTCTTGGCATTCAGGTAGCTTTGCCACATTAACGAATTCATCAACTGGTAAACTTTGGCTAAAGATTTCAGCAATAGATTGCTGTTTTCTTCAAACGATGGTTGAGACCAAAGTTTGTGCAATCCACGGGCAAGAGTATGGGCTGAAACATCATTCCACGCTTCCGTGATCATGTATGTGCTCTCTAAAATATTTATATTTTTGTAAAACGCAATGATACCTTCTTCATACTCATCTACAAGTATCAACCGGCGTAGTAACCTTTTCCAAGAATTTCAAGAATCTCTTGAAAGTCTCAATGATTCCTTGGTCCAATGGTTGTATGAGGGACGTAACATTCGGTGGTAAAAAACAAACCTTAAAATTTTCGTCAACAGAGTTGATCACCCTTTCATTTGGATGTGAGGGTGCATTATCCAGCACTAGCAAAACTTTTCCTTTAATTCCCAAACTATCTTGGTGGTTTTTAACCTCTGGTATAAATACGTTTACATATCAGTCATTTAATATGTCCATGTTCATCCAGGCGCTCTTTTGGCTTCGATAAACTATGGGCAAATTTGTCACATTTTTAATGGTCTGGGTTTTTTAGCCTTGCCAATAACTAAAGCAGGAAGTCTGGGAGTTACAGCAGCATTAGAGCATAGAGAAATCTAAATATAGGGAACTCTTTCTTAGCTTGAAACCTGGAGCCGACATCACCCTCTTTGAAGCCAAGGTTTTTCTTGGCAATACTTTCCACAGTAGGCCAGTTTCATCCATGTTGTAAACATTTTGTGGATCATATTGTTTTACGATGTCAGCAAATTCACATTTGAAAGAGCTAGAGGCAGATTCATTGGCCGAAAGCCTTTCTCCTTGAATATCTAGTTCTTGAATTCCGTGTCTCGATTTAAAAATTTTCAATCAACCAGAACTAGCCTTAAACACTTTATCTCAGTTCAGTTTGTTATTAAAATCTATTGCTTTCTCGCATATAAGTGGGCTAGACAAGGGCTCTCCTAAACTTCGTTTTTGAAGACACCATTCATAGACGGCTTCATCAAGTTCAATATTTTTTGGTTTCTTCATCACCTTTTGGCGACTTGGTCCAGTAAAATTATACAACAAATCAATAAGTCTTGAAAATCCTTGTTTAATATTCAACTCGCGAAAATGGTTATTTTTTTAAATTTTTCCGAAACAGTTCGAACAATTGACGTCTGGATAATCGACGCTCTACTGTGCCATACAAACCCTATGATATATATGTATATACATATATACTATTAAAAAACTTAACAGGGTAGGGCAGTTAGTTTGGACAGCCTATGAAGAGGTATTGATTAATTTGCTATTGGGTCCTTAAATTATTAGCAAAAAGCAGTGCTCATTAAAAGTACCATCTAGTGGCAAGAAAAACACAGATTGTTGTTTCATTTTGTTATACTGAATCAATGTACTACCACCATTATTGGCCACAGAAAAAAATATTAGGAGTAAGAAAGTTTTTTAACATATTTTTTCTCCAGTAATTTTTATACACAAGCGAAAAAAATTAATGACTTGATCAATTGGGTCCAAATTGAGATGTGCAGCATGATCATATAAGACCCTCCAGATTAAACATTTATCTATTTTGACATTTATTCTTAATTAAAGCATAAGTTTATGTAGTTTCATTAAAAAAACTGGTGATGATAAAAGAAAAACATGTATTAGTACCTATTATAGTTATGTAGTTATGGTATATAAAAAAAAAAAATGTCAAAAAACAAGAATTTGATATTTCAGCTAATTAAACACATTATGCTTTAAATCAGTTTGCAATGTTTGAACTACATATTTACAGGAAACAGGCATCTATCCATTGTATTCAACCAGACCATTTTCTCCTCCATGACAATTTTTTACTGCCAACCAATAATTATTTAATAGAAAAAATAATTTATTTATCCCATTATTAAGTTGATTGATAAGTCATTTTTTTTAAACATTTCATTATTAATAAAAATTTAACAAGAGTAAATTCTAACAAGTATTTTCTAATTTATGTTATAATTGAAATTTGTTTTTCTTTTTTTTTTTATACTAAACTGTATATTTATAAATTACTAGCTTTTGCCTGCGGCTTTGCTCGCGTGTTATTTGGTCAGCCACATAGTTTCGGGAAAGATCATGTTAAATAAATATTTTTTTTAGTTTTTCACATTTATAATATTAGAAGGATTAGTAGGATATCAAAACAATTGTTTCTCTCATGTTCTTTCTGTTATTTTAACAAATTTTATCATGTGATTTGCCTTTAATTATGTACCTAAATGGATCTTCAACAGTACCTAAAACACTGTTGGTGGGGGCGAGCCCCCTTGCCCCCCAATAAATCCTGCCTTGCTGTAGCCTATGTGTTATTCTGATGTATAATCTATATTACTGCAAAGTTTCATCCAAATCCGTTCAGTAGTTTTTGCATAAAAGAGAGACAAACATACAAACTTTCACATTTATAATATTAGTAGGATATATATTGTTTAATTTATTTTTATGCTTTTTTTTGTGATTGATCAAAACCTTTTATAATATCTTAAGTGAGTGCAGATTACCAAATTACCCAAATGGTTGCATAATTGAACCATTTGTTTAGTAAATTAGTAATTTCTTAAATGTTAACTTTAAATGTTTGTATTATTTTGAGTTACTTTTAAAATCTATCTATTTGCAGGAAGTTTGTTTAACAAATGTTTACTTGTTCTCAAAGTATTCCCGATGTACATCCCATTCCTTTTGAAAAATTAGATATTTAGTCTGAGAGAGTTGATTAATTTTATTCCAACCGACTTCCTAATTTATAAAAACATAGCTTAATATTCAAAATTATTTGATATATTATTATGATTTCTTTTATTTTAATACGATTATAAATATTTCTTAGATGAAGAAGAATGGTAACAACAGTGTTAATGTTCGGGACCTGCTAATGGAAATGAGAAAATACCGAATGGGCCTCATACAAACTCCTGATCAACTCAGATTTTCTTATCTTGCCATCATTGAGGGTATTAACAGAATTGACTGGGATTCTCAAAATGATGTAATTATTATTTTGATCTTATTCATCCATCATTAAAGGTTTATAATGACGTATATTATTATGTTTTAATTTTCGATTAGTAGGATAAGGTTGTTTCCGTAATTTGTCATAATTTCCTTCTTTCTTTTTTTATTGTATGAAGATATGTTTAAGTTCTAAAATTAAACGAATGAATTACTTATGGTAATTTTAGATTAGGTAATTTTATTGTATACCTAAAATATGTTTTACTACCTTCACATTTTAAAAATATTACTTGCCTTCCTATAATTCTTATTTGTCAAAATATAGGCTTAACTAATATAAATATTGCCTATACAGACTATCATCTTGTTGCTGTACTTTTTGGATTGACCAGATCTACTTATTACTTACTTAGATTGAACATTTCTGCTCTTAGATGAAATAAGTTGAATTGAGATTACATTACTTTCAGGAACTAAAACAAAATAAATAATTTAAGTTATATACTAAAATTTATAACTATGTATAAATTTTAAACTCATTTCCTCATATCTCTCATCTAGTCACAGGAAGAATTGGTTCGTTTTAAACCTATATTTTTATCATGCTTCTGAAAGAAAATTTAAATTTTATGACAAGCACTAGTTCTTATAATAAAATGCATTAAGATGCTTTTCACTCACTTGAGTCTTAAGCTCATCTTTGCTGTTTCTCAGTGTTAAATGCTTCACCAGCTTCTGGTGAATCATACCTCTAGTATATGGATGGTCTAGTTTAAATCATATTCCATTCATCCAAAAGTATTATTTATTTATGGTAATAAATTATACATTAAAGTATGAGTACGGATATAATGATCTGCCTCTGCTGTTCCCTTTAGTTTGTGCTAATTTTAAGAAATGTGAATGATTATCTGTTATGAAATGCAATCTTATTAATTTAAACTTATGAAATTCACAAGGTTCTCATCTAAGTTGTTAAAGCAGTGAGTAACGAATATTTTTCCACCACTTTACCACATTATAAATGGTCCTTAATCTTGTATAAGTATTAACCACCTCTTTCCTTGTCTACTAGCAAAATATCAGATATCGGAAAACATTTCTTGTGATAGTGGTATTAGAGAAGAATGACCGATGTAATGATTTATAAAAATTAACATGGAAGCCAAGTTAAATTTTTATTTTTTAATGGGAGGATTTCTTTAGTTGTTATCTTACTTTCTAGAGCATTTTATTTATTGATCATCATCATCATCATCATTGGTGGCGCTACAACTCCTGTAGAGTCAAGGCCTCCTGATTTATTGATGGTACTTATTACTTGGTACTTACTAAAAAAATAATTACCCAAAACTTCATTATTATTACATAAAAATTAGAATTAATTATTACATTGAAATTAGTAAATTAATTTTTTAATTTAACAAAAAATGAAACTAAGTTTTCAGAGAAAATTTTATTTTCAGAATGAAGTTATAGAAGATGATGAAAATCAAAATACACAGAGAATAAGTAGTTCAGAATCAGATGAAGAGCCACCGCCTCTACCACCACCTAGAAGCGAATCTCTGAACTCTTCGAGGCCTCCAGACCGTCCACTTCCTTATGAGCCTGATGCGTAAGTTTTCTTCAAACTATTTATGAAATGGAAAATATATTTTAACGTTGTGGATTACTTTATTATTTTTATTTGACTTTCTTTAAAGTCGCTTTGACTGCTGGGGCCATTAGAGACGACTGCACTTTTTATATTTCTTGGATTAACTTTGTGAGTTTTAGGTGCATCAGAGTCCTCTGTAGTTCGTTATTATTTTTGAAAGGTTGGCACATTTCAATGTCCTAATTTGTTTTTTCTATTTGATGCTTCTTGCATTCAATTCGATGCTTTGTGGTAATTTGTACATTGTTAAAGCTTTGGCAGGTTGGTTGGTACTGCCCTAAAAGTAGGTGGATATGTGTCAGCTTAGTAAGACCAAATCTTAACCTGCTTATTACACTGCATTCTGTAGGCATTAGGCCATTTGGAGGGATCAAAGCATTGTTTTTTCTTTTATTTGGCGGAGGTGGTTTTGCAGAAGGCTGTCCCACTCTTAATCCCAATTTTCTTTTATTTTATTTCTTATCACTGCCAGCCATTCAGACAAAAAGATGGATCCTAACTTGGGAATGTCTTCACTTTTTGTAGCTGCTTTAGCCCCCACATCTGCTCGTTCGTTGCTGCTTATGCCTACATGCGAAGGGGCCCATAATTGTGAGACTATTTTATTATTGTCTTTTAAGGCCATATTCATGCTTTGAATTTTCTGTAAAACTGAGTTTCTTGTTCAAAGTTATTCTAATGCATTTACCACTGATAATGAGTCAGTTACTATGACAGATTTTTCAATGCCATTATTTGTTATATGTTCGTATGATTTTAATATTGCCCATGCTTCACACAAAAAGATAAACGTCAGAATAATGCAAACGTATATCCATATCCTCATATTTACATATACACCTACTTTTAGGACAGTACCAACCAACCTGCCAAAGCTCTAACAATGTTTAGGTCGTTTATTCGCCATTGGTATGTGCTGTGTGCTTGCTTCTGTCACTATACAACACCCCGCACTGTTCTCATATTTAGATCCGTCTCTGAAAATTAATTCATGATTAGGGAATTGGTTGAATATGATTTCATTGTGCATATATTTTATCATTTCGGGTGTAGAGTTCTTCGAAATTGGTTGTAGTTTTTTGTAATTGCTAATAGGTAGTGAATACCCAATTGTCAGGGGTTCAATATCCGCTTGTACGGAAATTTTTAAGTGATAGAGATATGCTGCGACTCGGTGGCAAAGTTCTTCTCCATTTGGAATACTATTTCTAATATTTGGGTTTTCACCGTTTGGTGCAACAAAATGATAGACACCCTTACGCAGAGTATCGTTATAACTGTGGGCTGGCATTTGTAAAATTTTGGCTGCCAAGTGCCAGTAGTTTCCTTTTATGATTTAATGACGATTCTCCAGCTTCACTAAGTAACAAAGACGCTGGGCTTGTTCTGAATGCTCCAATCTCAATTCTTAAGGTGGCACTCGGTATCAAATTGAGCTTTTTTAACAGGCTATTGCAAGCTGATGAGTAAACAAAGCAACCATAATCAAGCTTAGACCTTATTAGAGTTGTACAGGGTCTGGCAAAATGATCTCCCCTATTTGGAGATACCGCTGTGTGAGCTTTGGTGGGGGTCCAGATGTGGAGGGAATATTGGCAGACAGCCCTCTTGTCTGCCAAGTTCTAACTGAATGCGAAATGCGCGTTGAGTATTAATTACAGAACCACCATTAGGAATAAACTCCTCCACAACAAACGCATTACTCACTGTGCCTCCTGAAAATGGCACGTATACCGCTGTCTGCCGATACCCCCACCACAGCTCACACAGCTGCCTCTCCAAATAGGTGAGATCATTCTGCCAGACCCTTATATCCTGTCAACATTATTTTTCTGTCTGCTCCTCAGCTTTGGTGGGAATAATTATAAGACGTTTTAACCTTTTATGGCAGTCCTATTTTAATTTTTCAATGTGGCCTTTTCATTTTAATATCTGATCCAATGACAGCCCAACAATTTGGATTTCTTTATAAAATTTAATTTTGCTATTGTTTATCAAAATATTACTTAGATTTTCCGATTTATTTGTTCTTGAAAAAATTATAGCCTTTTTTTATTCATTTTGATAGGATTATTAGTCTTGTAAATAGTTCTATAGATAAAATAAAAAATGAACAAAAGAGAATTGTTGAAGACTGATGAAATTGCAGGATACTCTTATGCAGCTAGAGAATAGACAAAATCCATTCAGCCAAAAACATCAATGAAAATTGATCCTTGTCAAGGGAAATAACCTTGTGGCCATCTCCTTCCCAACAATACAAGGGATATAACCTTGTGGCCATCTCCTTCCCAACAAACACACTCCAAACTTTGATAAACTAGTCATCGAATAGAAATTTCCATTCTGTTTCATTCTTCGAAGTAGAATGTATTTTATGAATGTTGCAAGGTAATCAAGCAAGTGGCTAGGGATATCCTCGTAGGAAGGTGAGAGAACCCAAAACCCAGTGGTTCAACAAGGCAGCTACCGAAAAGAAGAAATGCTATAGAGGAGAAGTGAAGTAAAAGAATGCTCCTGAGGAGAAGTACCCAAGTCTCTCTCAAAGAGCACAGCCAACTGAGGAGGGGAAAAAGCATCTCTATCAGAAGAAGAAGAGGAAATGCTAGAACGATAAAATCTTGTCGATAGAAAGCCTCAAATTTGATAATCAGATAAAAAAATTCTATCAGAAAGCCAAATGACGGACAGACAATGCACAATGCCAAATTATGCTGACCCGACTAGGAAGGATAAGAAAAGTTGGAAGGCCCAGATTGCGCAGGATGGATGGGGTTGACACAGATCGTAGAGCTCTTCTTGGACTTGCTAACTGGAGAGCTGTTGCAAGATATAGGGACCAATATGCAAAACTAATTGAGTAGTCCAGAACTCAGCGATGAGTTGTAGTGTCAATGTAGAAGAAGAAGACAATGTATTCTGTAACAATCCTTTCCTTAAAAATCAGCCTTTTTTTTAAGCAGATATAAAAACAGTAGTTTTCAATCATGACTTATTCCCTCTTCTTTGGTAATTTCATTAGATTTGTATTTTTGAATGAAATCTTTCCTCCTCACAAAGTGCATTGTAATTCTCATGTTCAAAGTACCTGAAACTGTAAACTGTTAAGTATTCCGTTTATCAGTTAATCTTGATTTTCAGTTATGCGGTTGCCGAGATAATTTTTTCAACAAATGAATATTAGATTTTTTCTGAGCCTGATTCGTCATTGTGGTTATAGGATCCTACTACAGTCTACAACATTCTATGTTTTTGGTTAAATTTCTAATATCTCTTTCCTAAACTGAAATGTAATGCAGTCCCACTACTGCCTATCCTTTACCAGAGGCTCAAAAACTAACCACGACTCTTGTTGAAATGTTGAAAATAATTGCAGTTATTTGATAGGCAATTTTTATTTCTTCTAGTGCATTTTCTTAAAACTATTTGGTCAGCAGACTGTTAATCAGTAAGTTAAAAACATATATATACGAATGAAATTAATAAAAAAATTCTTAAATAGACAAGTGATTTTATCTTGTAAACTGATTTCATATTTATGCTGTGAAATTGACCTTGGCACAAAAATAATTTATTTTTTTTAGCCCTAAGTCATCCGTAATTGATTTTCCCTATTATTTGTTTTTATAGTTATATTTTTATTGTTGCTGTTCTAATAGACTTACTTTAGTAATGTTTGTGAAACTGTTACTTTTAATTTAATTTTTTATTTTATTATACAGATCAGAAGGGGTTAGAGAAAGAAAGAGGAACGATTCGCAGAAGAAGACATCAGAAATGGTCGCTGAGATGAAGAGGAAGCAGGAAAAATATGAGAAGTGGCGCAGAGTTAAGAGGTCTCTGTTACAGCCATTAAGTCTTGGTCTCGGGGCTCTCCTCATTGGAGGCACTGCCATTGCTCTTTATATATATACTACTAGGCCGTGAGGCATTCATATCCTCCTCCCTTATTGAATTATGTATATATTATTAAGTCTCCCCAGTTAATCCCGTATTATTGTTTTTAGTTTAAATTATTTAGCTTAATATGTTTCATTTTAATAGTATACCATTTTTTTCCAACATTTCATTTATTTGTTTTACTATTTTCACTTTATTCACCGACAGATATTTTGAGTCGCCTTGATTTTAATATTTATTTATTGTTCGTTAATTTAAAAATGGTCTTAACTCTGAACCTGCTTTTAAATTGTCCATTTAATTTTTGTTAACAATCCGATTCATATTACAAAAAAATATCAAACTGTCAGTGTTAAAGAATGAACAATTATTTATTTTTAATTCCATTAGAATTTATGATGGTTCTATTATATTGAAGTATCACTAGACATGGTTGGTTTCTCTTTCCATTTTATGATATAAAAAATTTTCTTAAATCTATATTCGAATAATATCCCAATTGTTTAATTTGGAGAATGCAAAAATCTATTTCTGAATTGACATATTCATTTTATTTATAGTACCAAAATTGTATTATAATCAAACGAGGGTATATGAACATTATTTGAACGTTTGTGATATTATCCATAGAAATATTATAAAAAACAGATACAATGATTTTGTACAGAATGGTTATGAGATTATTAACAATTCTATCTTATGAGAATTTTTGCCCAAAACCAATTATCTTTCTTAATTTTTTTAACCTTTTGATTTGCACCAGTTAAGTAGTAAAATTTAATATATTTATTTTAAAGACTAAATTAATTATTTTACTTTGCTTTGGTGGTAATTGATTCATTTTATTTTATTTTTTAATAACAAAATTATCATTAACATTCTTATTATTCATGGTTGAATATTTAAAATTACTATTATAATTAGTATTTTGCTACACTCTTGCCCAACAGTATCAGTTTTAAGAGATGGCATTTATGGACATGATATTTGAAAGTTTATTCTTAATTGTTATGTTTATGATTCCTAGGAAACTTCCGATCTCAAGGTTATATTTTTTAAGTGTTTCCTTATTGTTGTGTTAAATTATTTTTAAAATATCAATTTTTCATCTGAATATTTGCTCCATAATAGGTTTTTTATTTATTACTTCTCTTATTTCTTTCTAATTTATTTTTATTTTTAAAGAGAAAAGATAGGCCCTCGGCCGGGATTCTTTCTATACTTTCTAATTTATATTTGAGAGATTTGGTTAAACATTGTTCATTCGTTATAATCTGTGGTTTTATTTTTAATTATAAATTTTTGTTTAGGCTTGGTACTATTATCCCTTCTGCATGGCATTTACTTTTTGACAAAAACAATGATTTAATTAAAAAATGTCTTCCTATTTTTTTTTTTAATTAATCCAAAAACTGTTAAGTTATGTTTATTTTTAATTTTTACAAAATGGATCCGTCAATCAATTAAATTTAATCGTTCTTATTTGTGCAAGTTTTTAATATATATAACATTTATGTGCCATAATAATTGTTCATTCATATTGTCAATTTTTTAAAAATCTTCTTTTGTTGTTGACTAAAAGTTTGCTATTTGTATGTGAAGGTAGGGCATCTTGAGAATGGAACTGAAATCGAGCTTATTAAAAGTTTGAAACCTTTGTCTGAGAAATAACCTATTTGTTGTTATTATATGGAGTCTGTCCATCATTTAATAATTCCTTTTATTTAATTGGGTTTTTTTCCTGTAAGTGTTTTATATGATTTTATCAGTATCTGTGAAAACATTATTGGTCTAACTCAATTTCAATTGATTTCAATGGAATTGAGAGCATATATAAAATCATCTAGTATTTTATAGTGTAATAGTGTTCTAGTATTATCACAAAGCCGTCCTTTAATTACCCCGAAATTATAAAGATTTTTTTTATTATAATTATTCAATTGCAATTTATGTTTTTCTCCTATTCCATTTTCACTTCTGCTATTAAGTATATTTTTTACACATTAGTTTTTGTTTCTATATAATAACATTGGACAGATTTATATACATATTTTTATAACAAACTTCTGTGATCAATTTTTTTTTTAAGTTTATTTTAAACATTCCCTCATTTCATCAGAATTAGATATTCTTTTTAATAGGTAAATAGGTTTTTTCCAACTTTATTAAGTCAATAAGTAAACTATCACAAATATATTTTTATTTATTTATTTTATTTTAATTATTATTTTTGTTTCAAACACGATATCGTGCCTTTGTCAAAATTCCTTGAGAAAACTTGTTTTCATAATGAAATCAGAAAGGGCACTTTTCTTGATTTTTTTTTTCTAAGTAATTTATTATAGTGATTGTAGCTTTAAGTAAACTTTAGGTTACTAAGCTATACCTAGTTATAGCAAGAATTATTATTGCTCACAAAAATTTAATACAAATTGATGTTTACTTTGTAAAATGCATTTTGTGGCTCTTAAGTGTAGCATTTGATCCTTCTGTTTTTTATGGAATATTGATGAACAAATATTACTTATGTATTGTTCAGGGATTGAATTGATAATAACTAACTAAAACCCGTGTTTGATAAAATTAAAATAGAAATCATTAATAGACTGGACATTTCTTAAATAAGATTGTTTTTTTTTTAGTATAATTCAAAAAGTATATATTCAATAAGTATAAAGTCAGTGTATTAATAGAAAATTTAAAACTATGATGGATAGTAATCAGATGGGGATGGCATTTGTATTCATTTGTGTATTTTATATGCCTACAAATACTTAAAAATGTGATATTTTTATGACTATCATCATTGTGCTTGGTCAATTTATTATAAACCAACCCCCATAATAAGAGATTTATTTATTTATGTCAAAGTGTTTTATAAAGATATCATCCATTATTTTCTATAACATTTATCAGTATAAACGTAACATTTTTATATATGATTCATGTCATAAATATACAGAAAAATAGAAATTGACATAGATCTTTTTAATAAACATAAACATGCGTTCGTTCATTTGTTATTTCCCTGACAACTAAGCGTAACCATCCTTATCGTCCTGCATTGATTTGTTTATGGTCTTTGTGTTTGTAGTGTTTTAAACTCATTGAAAATAAAGCCTAACATTTCAACTTTCAAAAGTCCTATCTGAAATAGAATAGAAAAATAATTTTATTCTGGGACCAGGTTCCTTTAGAATAACAGAGATGAAAAATTCAAATAAATATTTATCTGGTCAAAGGCCTACATCAGAATAAAATGATATTTACATAATATCCTGAAAGTAAATAACTAAACAGGTATGTTTTGGTAGAGAATCAGAAAATGTAATACAAGATTAAAATAAATAAATAGACAAATTTACAATAAAAAGAAATAGGCTTATGGAAAAATAAGTGAATAAATGATAGCATCTAATAATTTAAAAAATGATATCATTATGAGCGAGGAATATTTACAGTAGTTCATCAATCGATCAAGTTGAATATATCTATAAATTATTTATTGATTATAAGGCATCTGATTGGGAATTTAGATGTTGGAAAAGTTTGGATTTAAATGAGGTTAAAGAAGACGCATGAAGGATATCGAGTGGGAGTGAGTTCTAAAGAGAGATAGAATGGGCGATAAAGGAACGCTCAAAAGTTTTGGTTCTATGGGAACGGAAATAAAGATCGGAAGGGAGAGATCTTGTGCCCTGGGATTGGATAGAGGATTTGAATTGTAGGAGACTATAGATATAAGATGGGTGTTGTGAGTTGATAGTTTGATGTAAGTAAGAACCAAGGAAATAGAGTCTAATCAAAATACTAATTTTTTTTACCCTTACAAAAAAGTAAATAAATAAACTATTAAGTAAAAGCTTTGTTTGTTTTTTGAGATAGTTGTTAATGTAACATATCTTCTAATCTGATAACATGGAGTAAATTCTTAACATAAAAATACATTGAAATTGAAAAAATTCTTAACGTAAAAATACATTGAAACTATAATTTATCATTCATTTGTTCTTAGCCATAAATATAGAAATACTTACTTTAGCACCTAACAATTCAGTAGTTTAATTTTTTTATTTTCATTAATTATCGTTTTTTATTTTGCAATAATCCTTTTTAATATCTAATCAAATAAATCTGTTTTATTTATTTGTAATAAAAACAATTTTATATTTTAAAATCAATCATTATTTGTCATTGTTTTCTTTAATTTAATGATCTTTAATCTGTGCTATGATTTGTTTTGTTTTTTCTGAGATTATTAACTTGTTAATTAATTATTCTTCAAAATCGATTTACCAATATTGAGTCACTGGATGATTTATAAAATTTTTGAAGAGTCAACATTTTGATCAACTAATGTTAAATAATTTTATCATATTATATTTTATGATACTTCTATTTGAAACAAGAAGTACAAGTTAAGTTTAATAACTACATGATTGGCCAAAATACATTTTTATGACCTTGTTTTCAATGAGGCATATTTTAAGTTCTTGGATTTGCTTTTTTTCGAAATTAATGTTACTGACTTCAAAATGTATTTATGTACTGTTGCTTAATGGATTCAATACCCTTACATACTTAAGCTGGTAATAATACATACTCATCTGGTTGGGTGAGTATTCTTCACCCTATTTCAGCTGGAATGTGAAGGTAAATTTAAGTTTGAGGATCCATCGTAAAATGATAGGCAATCTCTCAGTGGATTTGAAATGCAGCTCCTCTCACCAATGGTGTGCTAGCTGAAAATTCATAGTTGACACAACTTCAAAATTAATGTTTTTAATTTATATTTATTTTAATTATCAATTTACATTTTGTTCTTTTATGTTAATAAATATATTATTCACAAACTTTGGGTGGCAGGAAATGCTGAGTTCTTAGTTGATTAATTTGCATGCAGTTAGTTAATTCATTGCATGTTTGAAGAAAAATTCAGATTGCATTTAAATTACTACCGGATGATCGGTTAGGTTTGAAAAATTATAGTGCATAACATTGTTTTACATTTTATTTTGATCTTTGTGGTAAATCAGCTCCATGCATTTTTTTTAATAAGGCATTATTGTTAGGCTTAAAAATTGTTTGATTAATAATGCATAAAGTGCATGTCCTTAAACTTAAATTAACATAGTCAGATTTTGGCCATAAATTTAGCAATATTTTATTTTATTTTCTATTAGCTGCTTTTTGTTAAAAATGTTTCATTTTGAATTATATTTAATCGTTTTATTGTTAATCGAAATATGATCACTAAAAAAAAAGTCATTCTTTAATAATTGACATGTTTTGATATATTGTTGTCTTAAGCATAAATCTAATAAATTAAAGTTTAAAACGATTGGATGCCATGTATTTGGTTTTAATATTATAAATTTTAATCAATGGACTAAAAGAGTTATATTACTTAGTATTATTCAAGATTATTAGATTCAGTTTTCTCTGTTTTAGACCTATTAAAATGGTAATGGCCTGGTTATGTTATAAATTTAAATAAATAAAAAGCTTTTTACATTTACGTGAAATGAAACAGGAAATGAGTTTTTTGAATTTCAGAAAGCGGACAGGCTCGAGCTCTTCAGAAGAAGATGAAAAGAAATCGAAAAAGAGGTCCCAATAAACACCAATATTCTTTAACTGGCATAATTATATTCTTGCCCATTTATCTGGGCATTATTGCTGAAGCTTATTAGGTAGATATTGTATTATTTACCAACTAATCAGATTTTTTATCTGAGGACTATGTATTTTAATTAAATGAATGAGATAGCAGGACTCTCTTATGTATGTCTTTTGACACGAATAAATTTTTATACAAATATTTGTATTTTATCGCCTTAAAATTAAAAATCAATATGAAATAATATTAAAAATAATAGTTTTCAAATTAATATTAATTATTTGGCCTTAGTATAAGTGGAATCATTTAAAGAAAAGAATTCTGGCTAGCTTGAATTATTTTGCAAAAACTATCCTCACCAATTAGTTTCTTTTAAGCATTTTATGCATTTTTTTTCATTAAAAATGTTTTAATTTTTTCTTAATTTTATTAACTTATCTGTCCTATTTGTTATAAATATTTAAGTAATTAGTATTACAGTTATATTTAAAATATTAATACTTTCTAATTAATCAATTATAACTTGCCTTCTAATTAATTAACTATTCTAGTAATGATATTAGTATAACTATACTAGTAATGATATTAGTATAAATATACTAGTAATGATATTAGTAAATTGTTTTTAATATTGATAAGACATTGATATCTCATGCAACTTCTAAAACAGATTTTCTTTAGGAAAATCCTAAATTCAAATTTTCAGCCCTAGGCGTTTTCTCGTATATTAATTATGGTTAAATTGTTTTTGCAAATATTTTATGTGAAGTTCAAATTTGATCTTGTAACATGGGCATAATTGCAATTATATTGGTCCATCAAGTATCCAAATTTGAATGCAATCATAATTGTTATTGGAATTACGCTTTGTCCAACTCTATATTTTAGCAAGTAGTGGTATTTGGTCTTTCTAAGTTTATGATTTGTTTACAAAAGAATACAGAAGTAATTTTTTTAGTAGTGGACATTTTGGTTTTATGTGTGGTCCTCATGTCATCATTTAATCAAACGGGAGTCATGTAGTGAACTGAGTTAGTTCCTTGCAACGGAATATTGTGTATGATAACTGTAGTACAGGTGCCATACCAGATCAAGATTATGTTACCACAAAAAAATTGTGTTGTGATATGTCATTGCTGGATTTAATTTTACATTTTTTTTTTTATTCATTTAATTCAATGAGTACCTGACCCCAAACTGGCTCGATACCCCCATTTTATACTTTTATAAAAAAAAAAAACAAGCTTTCATAACTGATTTTCCTTTATAGAAATGCTTCAATGACAAACCTACTGAACATTGATGAATACTGATTGAACAAATAAACGAGTACAATTAAAAAAATTGCTCAATTAGCAAACAATTGGTTCAAAAGAGTACAATGCATATTAGTATCATAAATTAAACACGTTCCATAAATTTTAAGTTTGTGAAAAAAAAATTCTATTTAATCACTTTCCTGATAACTGCGTCACCAGAGTGATTGCTGGAAATGAAAATAAAGGTTAATAATCAATCAAGAAGGATTTTTGTGGAAGAACTACAAAACAAGTATGAATCTCTCTCCTAAAGAGGAAAAATGTTGCTTCAATACTTTTAGAATTGTTAAACAATATACATTTTATTTCTCCCCTGTCCCTCCCTGATGGAGGGCTTGCAGCTACATCATTACACGTCTCTCTCAGTAGAACCACACGATCCATCTAAGTCCTTGGACTTCAGTATATCAGTCTAGGTTCAAAGAGTTTGGGATCTTCACTCTTTTCAAATTTTATATCTACACATTGCAGTGTCGAGATATGAAATTAATTAGCTAAGCACAAGCACATACAAATAATGTTTTTCCTGTGATGTTTCCCCATTGTACTCAAGTTAAATAAATAGGTTTCGTAATCTAGGGAAAAATGTGGGATACTCTCCTTGCAAGTAATTGATAATGGCATTTAGGTAAAATCTGATAGATTTATGCTAATAAAATTATAAATTAAAATGTCATGCTTGAACACTGGTTTATAAATAGGATATAATGGACATCAATGTAAGACTTTTACAGTGCAATTGCTAAGTTTCAACAAATGTTTTTCAATTAATTACATATTATTCCAGCAAATATTAGAGAATTTTTAATAATTAAAAAAAATTAATCTTTTACCCCATTTAATAATTTTTAATATTGCAACAACATAATAAATAATAAGTCCAAACTAAAAGTTTGTAAGAAACTGAATCACTCTGTATGGATAGCAGAGGTTTGTTTGTTTCTTTGGGTTTGTAAGGCATAAAACCATACAGTCATCAACGCCTGTGATAATTTGTTTATAGAGTCTTGTATTTGGTTATAGGGTCTAATGTTTGGTTATTCCAATAATAAGATTTTCAGTTTTAATTTAATTTCCCCATTATTCATCTACGTTCTTTTAAATGTTTAATAATTGCGAATTATGACTTATCTATTTTATGAATTTGAAATTTTTTTTTTTTTTTTTTTCTATTTGACATTTGGAATTTCTAAGAGGGGAAAAATAAGTAAATAAAAGATAAACAGATAGATATAAAATAAATAAATAAAAAATTTATATTTGTCTTAATATGCCCACTTCCTTTAAGAATTTAAATACTAAGCTTATTTTATCTTGATTATCACCAAGCGTATTCGAGATATTATTTGTAAGACCTAGTTTGTTTAACCTAGAGGTGTAAAAGGAACATTCTTGAAAAATATGATGGACTGTAAGGATGCTGTTGCAATGCTGACATTTCGGAGGTGGCTTTTTTAGGATAATATGGACTTGAGTAAGGTTTGTGTGCCCTATTCTTAGCCTGGTTAAGGCAACTTCCTCCCTGCGATTGGAGCAATTTGAGGTGATCCACGGTTTCACCGATTTTTTAATTATTTTTAATTTGCTCTGTGGGCTCTCATTCCACATGGCTTGCCAGTTTTCGTTTATTTTCTTTTTTTGGGGAAGCCCTATTTCTGGAGGTGTTAAAATGGCCACGCCTCGTCCTGGGAGCGATAGCGCTTGTTTCGCTGCTTTGTCCGCGAGTTCGTTTCCTTTAATCCCTACGTGACTAGGCACCCAAATAAAAAAGACATTTTTTTCGATATTATTTAACATGTGCAGGTAGGAGTGTATTTTGAGGCTAATTGGATGTTTGGGGTACATATTATTTAATCCCTTTAAAGAACTCAATGAGTCCGTAACTATTACAATGTTGATTTTTTCAATCGTCATGGAGAAATAGAGTGCTGAGGCTATTGCGTGTAGCTCCGCTGTATATATACTGCATAATCTGTGAAGCTTTATTTTGTGAGTAGTGTTGTGGGTAACAAAGGAGGATGCAGTTGAGTGTTCGGATTTAGATCCATCTGTATATATCACGAAAGGTTCTGGTATGGTTTGGAGGAGACGGAAAAATTCGGATTTGTAATCGGAGGGAGAGATATTGTTTTTTGGAAGTAGGTTGAGACGGTATATTGTGTTAGGTGGTTAATGTGTCCATGGAGGGGTGTGCACTTCTTGTTTGTGTAAGGGTATTTCTTTCAGAGATGATAGAGCTGAATGAAGTCTTTCAGATAACGGAAGCGTTGCGTTTGGTTTACTTTCAAATTTTTTTGAAAATCTAGGTTTATATATGTATTTATGTGTTGGATGTTCGTGTTGTGGTAGCAGTTTTGAGATATAATTTATTGCCAGTTTCTGTCTTCTGAATAGAACATTATACGCCATACGGATCCCGGCATGGTGGATGGAGTCAAGTTTGTTAAGTACCCGGAGTCGGGCAGACCCGTAAACAAAACTACCATAATCCAGTTTGGAACGGACTAGCGTATGGTATAATTTAATTAGAGTTGTCCTATCCGAACCCCAGGACGTACCAGTAAGATATTTCAGTATGTTTAATCTTTTTGTCGCATGTACTTTTAATGTGTTAATGTGCGTTTCCCAAGATAGTCTTCTATCGAATATTAATCCTAAAAACTTGTGACACTCAGTATAGGGTATGGGAGAATTTCCAAGGTAGAGAGTGGGAGAGGGAGGACTATTTTTTTTTCGATGAAAGTGAAGGCATCTGGTTTTTGCGGGTGAAAAACGGAGATCGTTAATATGTGACCAGTTATTTATCCTATTTGTGGCTTCTTGTAGCTTATGTTTTATTATTTCAATATTTTCGGAGCGGCATAGTATAGCTAAATCATCTGCGAACAATAGTGGCTTGACCCCTCTTGGCAGATTTAATGCTAGATCATTAATTGTTAAGCAGAATAAGGTCGGACTCAGTACGCAGCCCTGTGGTACACCTCTTAATTGTTCATATTCATCAGATATTTCACCGCCTATTCTTACCCTAAAGTGCCTGTTGGTGAGAAATTGTCTGATATAATTGAGCATATGACCTTGGATCCCCGCGGATAACAATTTTTTTAGGATTAATTTATGGTCTATACTATCAAAAGCCTTATTCATGTCAAAGAATACTGTTATCATATGCTGGGAATTTATGAAAGTATACTGAGCCTCGGCTTCCAATGTTGCTAGATGGTCAATAGTGCTTCGTCCTTTGCGGAATCCACACTGAAATGGCTGAAGTAACCCATCATTCTCTATAATCCACATTAGACTTTTGTTTATCATGCGCTCCATAATTTTGCTTAGACAACTTGTTAAGAATATGGGGCGGTAGCTGTTTGTGTCTCGTTTATCTTTTCCCTTTTTGTGTATTGGGATTACTATTGAATCGCGCCAGGAATCTGGGAGATACCCGGTGGTCCAAACGCGATTATAATAATCGAGCAACCAATGTTGAGTGTCAGCCGGCAGGTTTTTGATCATATCGTAGTGGATTTGATCAGGACCCGGTGACGATCCACTAACTGAGTTCAGGGCGGTTTTGAATTCCCACATAGAGAAAGGGAGGTTGTAATATAAGATCTCAGAGGTCTCTGGTCTGTAAGATTCGGGTTCTTCGTGACATGTATTATTTGTTTCGGGTAAATATATTTGGTGATAGAATTCGGCAAATTTGTTCGCTATGAGAGCCTGATTATCGGATAATTGGCCGTTAATTAGAATCGTATATCTTGAATTTGACGGTTTCTTAGTAATTTTATGAACTTTATTCCATACTTCAGTTAACGGAATCGATGAATTTATGGAACTAATGAATTTTTTCCATGATTCGGCCTTAGATTGATTGAATATTCTCCTGCACATAGCTCTTTGTTTTTTATATTCAATCATATTTTCAAGATTCATGGATTTTTTAAACTTTCTGTAGGCCCTTCGACGAATTTGAATGGCTTTTTTACAGGATTCGTTGAACCATGGGACAAGGGGTCTCCGTGGAAGGCCAGATGTCCTTGGAATTGATGCTGAGGCAGCGTTTATTATTGTATTTGTAATAGTTTGACAGCCTTAGATTATGGTCATATCAGATGGGGATGTTGGAGGTGGTGAGGCCAAAGAGGTAAAAAGAGACCAATCGGATTTATTTATTACCCATTTAGGTGTTGCGCGTGTCGTGTTTATGTCTGTGAATTTAACGAGTAATGGGAAGTGGTCGCTGTTGTACAGGTCAGGTAGAACCGACCAACAAAGAGTACTATAAATGGAAGGGCTGCATAGAGATAGGTCGAGAGCTGAATATGTTTGGTACGAAAAGCTGAGAAAAGTGGGCTCTCCTGTGTTAAGCAGGATAAGATTAGCAGATTCTATAAAGTTTTCAATGATTTTACCCCGCGCGTTAGTATCTCGCGACCCCCATAGAAGATGGTGCCCATTGAGATCTCCAAGGAGAAGAACAGGTTGGGGCAACTGATTGTATATGTCTAGCAGGTGTTGAGCTTCTATGTTACGATCTTGTGGCAAATAGATACTACAGACAGAAAACTTAAAATTTCGATGGACTTTTACTGCAACGGTTTGAAGATGAGAGGCTATTGTTATTGGTTCGGAGTATACCGACTTGTGTATTGCTATTAAGACTCCGTGGTGGCTGTGGTCTGGATTGGGGCTATCTTTTCTGTAAATTTCAAAATTTTTAAGATTAAATATATCGCTAGTTGTTAGATGGGTTTCCTGAAGGGCAATACAAAAGGGGTCTGTATCACGTATGAGTAATTTTAAATCGTTGAAATGAGTTTTTAGACCGTTACAGTTCCATTGGACTACAGACATTTTTATTTAATTTTTTGAGAGTTGGAATTATTTAGAAATTATATGAAAAAAATACGTGATAAGATTGAGGACAAGTCATAGAATAATATATGAATATTAATAAGTAAAAAATAGAAAGAAAAAAATAAAACAATTTAAAAAAAAAAAAAAAAATGTTTGTATTATTATATTTGTCTATGTGTTATTTGTTTTATTAGACGATTTTTTCGGTCTGCCTTTTTTTGATTTATGAATTTCAAATCCTTCATCATCTATTTTCTTATTAACCCTCATTTCAACAGGAGGCGAAGGAGGGTCACTAGGAGTAGGGGGGATTGAAGAAGCCATGGCTTCATCAGGAAGAGGATGTACGGGAGGGAGCAGAGGGCGGGGAGAGGGGGGGGGGAGTGGAGGTGGAGGGACCAGCGCGCTGGCGACTGAGCCCGAAGGTGACCGATCGCGAGCCCGATCGGGAGAGCTAGCCTTATGTGTTTTAAAAATATTAAATGATATCCCAGTATCTGTAGCCTTGCTAGGTTTGTTTTTCTCTATTTTTTCGTTTTCCGAAAAGTAATAAAATATATTCGCTTGAATGGCGACATCTTTTTTTGCTTCACTATTTTTATTTTTTGCTATTTCTGCAAAAGTTTTAGTAAAATTAGTAGGATATTTTTCTTTATATATTTTTTTTGCCTCACCCAGAGAGACTTTATTATTGACTTGTATCGCTTTAATCTCTTTTTGCAATTTAAAAATGGGACAGAATCGGTCAAGTGCATGATGTGGGCCATTACAGTTAATGCACCTGGCTGGACGATCGCATCTAATATTTTCCCCGTGTTTTGCCTCACCACACTGTACGCACATCGACTCTTTTTTGCAGTGGGTAGTAGGGTGAGAGAAGCCTAGGCAATTAAAACATCTTAAAGGATTGGGTATGTAAGGTTGCACTCTAATTGTCTCGTAACCAATTTTGATTGTTTCTGGGGTTTCGGTGTGGGAAAGGTAATAATATAGTTGTGAGTTAAGATTTCGTTTCCGTTAACTTTTCTCTTAATTCTAATTATATCTTTAATTACCGGAGTCATTTATTTTTTTATTTCGTCTATTTCCATATATTGGAAATCATAATATCGGATTATGCCTTTCGAATAGTTAAGCATACCGTGCATTAATACCTGTATTGGATATTGGCCCCCTAATTCTTTAGCTGATAAGAGTTTATTAGACTGTTGGCTGTTGAATGTTTGTATTAATAATGTGCCATCTCTTAATTTTTTAACATTTTTAACATTTCCCACAAAACCAGTGATGGCCTTTTGAATAAAAAAGGGGGAAGTTTTTTTTGAAATCGTCTTGGTCAAGTCTTTTCATGACCAAGTATGTGGGAGCGATATTTTCACTTTCTCCCGAATCATTTTTGTCCGGTGGTGATCTGATCCTATGTCGTGCCCATTTTCTTTTTTTACTTAAGGGACTATGGGGTTCGGAGGAATCACCCATATTTTATGAGAAAAAAAAAATATATATATATCTATTCAAGAAGAGAGAAATTGTATAAAAGAAAATAAAGATAAACTTCTGTTCAAAAAATAGTATATAATAAAGAAAATATAATAAAGAAAATTAATTTGATAAAAAATAAATTAGTTTCTAGTTATAAAAATAAAAGAAAAGAAAAATTCTTTAAAAACTTATCGTTTCACCAATTGTAGCTCTTACTGTGACCGTTCTAGTCGGAGGTTAGCCGTCAACTGGATAGCAGAGGTTTTTAACCTCCAACGTCCAATTAACAGAACTTTTTTTTGTTTTTTTTCAAATTTAATGTATTTGATCAGACCATCCAGTTACTTATTTGTATTGTTAACATTATTGTTATCTTAAATAAACTTTAAACGAAAAATGTAATGATTTTTTCCATGAACATCAATAAGAGGGCCCTAATAACTCGGAAACAGCAAAAAAATGAACTTCAATACATATTTGTTTACTAAGAACTGTAAACCTGATCAGGTTATTTCATTTGTTTCTCTGAATCCCTTCCTATTCATTTGTTTGGTATTAATTTTTTAGAGACTTTCGATTATCCGAACCACCCCTGACAACATAAGTTCAGATAATCGACGTTCCACTGTATCTACATCTCTGGTGAATATGTGGTTCTAATATATATAACATGTAAGATGAATTTTCTCCAAATTGAGCTTCTTGCCCTTAAGGAAGCAGAAAAATGTTGTTTTCTTAGTGAATAAGGGGGGTATGATTGGCGTTGGTTTGAAAGGGAATTCTTGCTTACATTACAACTCCATTTCAAGCTAAAAACTATGAGAACGACATAATTCTGCTTAATTAACTCTCTCTCTCTCTCTCTCTGAACAAAATTTTACTTAACCACTTATTCAGTGGGACTGTAGATATAATTTAAAGGTTCTGGAATTGTTCCTTGTGGTACTCCTATTGAATGAATACATGTGTTGCATCCTGATAATGATATTAGTATCTAATTCCTTCTCTAGAACTAATGAAGTAATAGAACCTGTGACAATCTAGTTGATGCATAATTGAATGTAACTGGATGATCTGATCAAATTTAATCGGACGTTGGAGGTTAAAAACATCTGCTATACATACAGAGTGATTCAGTTTCTTGCAAACTTTTAATTTGGATTTTCTTATTATTGTTGTTGCAATATTAAAATATAAAGTTTAAAAAATATTAAATGGGGTAAAAGATTCATTTTTTTTTTATTATTAAAAATTCTCTAATATTTGCTGGAATAATATGTAATTAATAGAAAAACATTTGTTAAAACATAGCAAATGCACTTTAAAAGACTTACATTGATGTCCATTACATCCTATTTATAAACCAGTGTTCAAGCATGACATTTTAATTTATAATTTTATTAGCATAAATCTATCAGATTTTACCTAAATGCCATTATTAATTACTTGCAAGGAGAGTATCCCACATTTTTCCCTAGATTACGAAACCTATTTATTTAACTTGAGTACAATGGGGAAACATCACAGGAAAAACATTATTTGTATGTGCTTGTGCTTAGCTAATTAATTTCATATCTCGACACTGCAATGTGTAGATATAAAATTTGAAAAGAGTGAAGATCCCAAACTCTTTGAACCTAGACTGATATACTGAAATCCAAGGACTTAGATTGATCGTGTGGTTCTACTGAGAGAGAAGTGTAATGATGTAGCTGCAAGCCCTCCATCAGGGAGGGACAGGGGAGAAATAAAATGTATATTGTTTAACAATTCTAAAAGTATTGAAGCAACATTTTTCCTCTTTAGGAGAGAGATTCATACTTGTTTTGTAGTTCTTCCACAAAAATCCTTCTTGATTGATTTTTAACGTTTATTTTCATTTCCAGCTATCACTCTGGTGATGCAGTTATCAGGAAAGTGATTAAATAGAATTTTTTTTTTCACAAACTTAAAATTTATGGAACGTGTTTAATTTATGATACTAATATGCATTGTACTCTTTTGAACCAATTTTTTGCTAATTGAGCAATTTTTTTAATTGTACTCATTTATTTGTTCAGTAGGTTTGTCATTGAAGCATTTCTAGAAAATAAAATCAGTTATGGAAGCTTGTTTTTTTTTTGTTTTTTTTGTATTAGTGTAAACATGTAAAAATATAAAATGTTAATATGATTAACATCGGGAGAACTATCTAAGTGTCCCACATTCTTAGATTAATAGGGATCTAAGGTTAATCTTAGATTAATGAAAGATGTAAGGTGTCAGGTACGGATCCAGCCTGACTGCTCTGCCGCATTTCCCTCTAGTAAAGGTTTGAGCCAGGGGGATGGACTGGCCTGTCTCCTTTTTAATCTTGCACTGGAGAAAGTTGTACGCAATTCAGGATTCCAGACAGGCCACACGATATTTACCCGTACTGTACAGATATTGGGATACGCTGATGACCTGGATATCGTTGCCAGGACACGATCGGAATTGGTAGAAGCCTTCGGGAAACTCATGTACGCAGCTTCAGCCATGGGGTTGAGCATAAATGAGGAGAAAACAAAATATATGCACACAGATATGTACTGGTGGCGAAAATACACTGATTGTAGGCCCTTACACATTCCAAAGGGTTAACGAGTTCCCGTATTTGGGATCCTTAGTGACACCAATAAACGATGTCTCTGCTGAGATAAGAAAAAGGATAGTGACGGCAAATAGGGCATATTTTGCCTTACTTAAAACTCTTCGCAGCAGATCCCTTACCAGAGGCACTGAAATTGTCATATACAAGACTCTTATACGCCCTGTTCTTACATATGCTTCCCAAACCTGGAGTATCTCAAGAAATAATGGAAATAGTCTTTTAATTTTCGAAAGAAATATATTACGGCGTATAGTTGGCCCAGTTGGAAGAGATGGATGGAGGATTAGGAGGAACAGGGAGCTTTATAACCTTCACGGAGATGTGGACATTGTGAAGTTTATTGAACTGGGGAGGCTCATTTCGGCTGGCCATGTCACAAGGATGGAAGTGGAAGAAATTCCTAGAAAAGTAGTGGACACGACCCTTCACAGTACACGACCAAGGCCCCGATGGGTTGATGGAGTGGCAGCGGATGCACGGAGCCTGCTACGGATCAGAAGCTGGAGAGCGGCAGCACAAAATCGGGCCGAATGGCGGCGGCTCATTGAGGAGGCCAGGACCCACCCAGGGTTGTAATGCCAAGGAAACAGATAGATAGAATCAGGGATAGGAGGTGGTTAATGACCCTTTACCACTATTCCCCTTGTCGTAGGGAGTTTAATGTTTTTAAGACAGATATTGGAACACAACTGGAAGCGAGTAACTAAATAGCAATTAGAAAAAGTTCTTTTTCGGCTTTTCGAGATGACCGGAAACACGGAATTAGGAGAAGGAAAAAAAGCTAGCCAATATCATTGCGTAGAATAGTGTTTATAATAATAATAAAAATTTTGTTAAGAAATTATACAAATACCATTTGGGCTGTTGATCGTTGGGATGTATTGCACCTTTTTCTTCGAGATGCGATTCACATAACCCCTTTTTGATTTTGGTGTCTTGATAATGCCTGACTAGGCGAAACGTCGACTGGTAAGTAGGTGTATTTTTTGAAACATAAGGCTTTGCATTGTGGTTTTTCCCAATTGCATTATTACAAATACCATTTGGTATATATTGTATTTTGTATTCTTCTTTAGAAAACCTTCCATAGTAAGAGCACTCAAGGCGTTTTCATCTCATCAGCGTTTATGCATGAAACACAACTGAAATAAAAGTTTTCTCCATTCTACAGTCCCAAATGATATCTCAACCGAATCATTATGCCAAACCTGGATTTAAAAGTTCAATGTACTGTAGACGCTGAACTTCACGCTCCATAACTTTTGTCAAGTAAGTTTTTGTTACTTTTGTAGTTCTTGTTTTGTAGAGTACTTATTTCCATGATGCAGGCTCATATATAGTACTCTGTCGAAGGAAAGACCATTTTATGAATGTGGTTCGACCACATTACCCATTATTGAGTGAATTGTTATGTTGTGATTTGAAATCAGTATTAAGGCGCTACAGGCTATAAGATGAAGAAGGTCGAAGTATTTTGAGGTTTTATGGCGGCGAAAAATCATGTGAAAGAAAAAAAAAAGATACTTCCGTATTATCTTTTTTTTCACATGTTTTAAAAAAATAAAATAATGTAATAAAATAACTTTAGCATAATTCCTCCATGCACTGGTCAACATTGTTTGTTTTTAGTCAACCTCTTCTACTGTGGGCTCGTAGAGGTATTTCTTCAACCGGCCTGCAGATAGAGTCAATGTCTTGTTTTCATTCCTGTATCGCATTGGAATAGTGTTGAATGGCCAATATTTAAATACAATGGATGGGGATCGGGTCTTTTAAATATGTGAATAGTTGGGATAATTTGAGATATGGCTTAAAACCAAGGCGAAGGTTGGGAAAGGTAAGATTTAAGATTTTTTGGATATTGTCAGACAGACCAGGAATATAAGGAAAAGATCGGTATATGAAGGTGTGTGTGTGTGTGTGTGTGTGTGTGTGTGTGTGTGTGTGTGTGTGTGTGTGTGTGTGTGTGTGTGTGTGTGTGTGTGTGTGTGTGTGTGTGTGTGTGTGTGTGTGTGTGTGAGAGTGATATGAGGCTTCTACACTATTTGCTTCTTTCCCTTTATACGTTACTTATAGCCATTGTAACGGCTTTTATATTCTGAGAAATTTTTTTACACTTAGTAAGGGTGGGGGACCATCCTTCCTTCTCAATTATATCAATCAGTGTTTCATAGCCAGAGAGGACCCACCCCCCCGTCCCACCCCCACAGGTAACTTATGTTTTGCACCATTTACTCACCCTCCCTCCTCCATTTCATTTTAATTTCTTTCCCTCATAACCTAAAACAGTACTATACCCAATTTACCGTTATTATCACTACTTCCAAGCTCACTATTACTGTAAGGCGTTTATTTGTTTTAGTTATCTATATACCACCCTAAATATTCATCAATATATATCATATTTCCAATATAGCCTGTTATTAGCCTGTTAATTAGTCCAATATAGCCTGATTGTATTATCACGTACCTTACTTAAAACATACCTACTTTTATACAATTGATATTTTGATATTTTATTTGATATTTTACACTTTTATAAACTGTCTTCTTACATTCTCTTATGCAATTAATATTCTTTACACTAGTATAAAGTATTTTCTACCTATTAATATTAATACTGTATTTTCTAAAATAATTTTTATTTTCAATTTTATTCTATTTTATATAATTCGTTTCTAGATTTTTATAATTTTACAATTTTTATTTCTTTTTTTTATTACCTATAATTTCAGTGCGTAATTCTTATCACTTTCTAATTTACCCATATCATTTCACATTCCTATTGTATATTCAGTTTTTATATATCTGTAATACCTTAATTTTTTAACTGTCAACACTTTCTGTTTTATTATTATTTTCTTCATGTTTTATTATTATTTTCTACATTTTAACCCTTCATAATTACTTTACTGTACACCTTTATCAATTTTTATCAGCATTATTACACATAATTATCAATTTTTGCCTGTATTCACCTTCTTTTAGTTTATCTATATTTAAAATGTTTTAATATATTCATACCGTTTTCTTAAATTGTCTGTATTTTGCTTATAGCCCTGAAGAAGACCTACAACGTAGGTCGAAACGTTGGCTAACAATAAATATCATCTGAAATTACTTGAGAATTTCATTCAGTGACCTCTACCCGGACCAATTTCTTCAACATAAATTATCATAGGTCAACAATTATTATCAATATAATATAATACAATATAACTATCTAATATAAATACTACAAAATATATATATCTATACATATATTTTGTAGTATTTATATTGATTTATAGATCTATCCAATTTGCATCTTTGACTTTAATAAAATTTTGCTTATAGATGTACTCTAATATTGATAGTAAGTAGATTATGATGATTATATATTTCCTTTATTTGTGAGTGTTTTACAACAAACAATAATAATATAATAATAATATAATAATATTGATTCATGATAATTTTTGTATGCTTAATTGTTGTTTAGTTGCCTAATTTCATATAACATATCCATATACCGCTCCAGTTAACGTGAACGACTGTAGTTGGTATGCCTGGAGGAGGCTCCCTATCGATTCACTATCGATAAGAAGGCGAACGAGGGAGCATCAGTCTGAGCCGTGATGCTGGGCTGTGCGCTGCTCTTGGCGCTTTCCTGGACGCTCTGCGCCGCCAAGGTGCTGACTCCTCCTTACATTAACATCGCTGAAAACAGCCGGGTGGAGGCGACCTATACCTGCGGCGAGGAAGGTCCGGACCTATACTGCAAGCTAATTGGTGCCAACCAGGACGCCACTGTAGACGAGAGCAATGTCATCATTCATGGGCAGGTAAGACTCAGGATGCCAAAACTTCCGACTTTAAAAAAGAAATACTTCAACCAGTTACATTATGTACAGGAATCTTTATATTTTTTATATTTCCTCAGTCATTTAAAAATAATTGGAATTTCAGAACAACTAGACTAAATCACTGCAGCATACCAAGAGTTGCTTATTTTAATGTTTTTTTTTGTTTTCCAAAACAAAAAAACAAGCACTACATATTTTTAATGAACTCATTAATGATTATATTATTTTCATCGTTATATAGTTATAATTATTTAAAACTCGTTTTTCTTGAAAAATGATTAGTCGTATAAATGTAAAAAAACTGTGTGTTTTAGTAATTAATCGTTATGTTAAAAATAATTAAAAACAAAAGAAAAATGTTAACCCTGAATTTGGATCCTAAATTATTTTCTATAAATATTGATTTAAACCTTACTGATTTTTTTTCTTTCTTTTTGAATTCAATACATTTTTAAACAAATAGAGCTACTTTTCTGGTTATAATATATTTATTTAATAATATATTCAATGGATGAACCCTGAGGATCTGTAGACCCTCTTCTGGCTCACCCAACCTATATAAACCTTTCACCTATCTCCCTGCGCAACCGTTGCCCTGGGAACAGTAGTCTGTATTATCTACTGAAGTCAAGACCCCTCATGGGTT